>LR738712.1:731501016-731542876 GCA_902687465.1 Secale cereale | reverse complement strand
TTTTGTTGAATCCTTTGACACTAGCTAGACAAAATGTGACATGAGGGGGTCTAGGGTTTGTGGATCGCCGAGCAGTCGAGGGTTGAAGCTAGTTCTACGTTTGCCATTAATATATCCATCTGTCATGTTTGAATAATAATTGGCATGTTGTAAATATTTGTAGAAACAATGGACGACAACACCCGAGACCTAGCACAAGAAGCGATGTTGATGGACATAATCGCAGACGGACAAAATGCCGTCAGGTCGTATCTCAACGACACCGATGAGCAGGTCGAACAAGAGCTGCGGCTGGAAGATCTAGGCTATGATATTGATGAATTCGGTGACCCAATGCACATGGAAGAAGTAGACCGTGAGGACGGCTCCGGTGACCCAATGCCGGTGCAAGAAGGAGACCGTGATGCTGGCTCCGGTGACCGAACCGAGTCCGGTTAGGAGGTATATATGTTAGTTAAGCATGTGCTGACTAGTTAATTGATTCATTCATTAACTCTCGTCTTTGTTCCTTTTCTAGCCCTCCGGATCGAGCAAATCTTCGGTAAAGAGACGAGGAGCGAAGAAAAAGTTGAGGCCGGATGAAAAGTTTGAGATCTCAGAAATCTCGCGCTCCGGCGAGCCGATTGCACCCATCCGCACAAAGAACGCATTTGTTAATCAGTGCGGGGTTCTGGTTAGGGACAAGATCCCGATCAGCATCCATCAATGGTTAAAGCCGGCTGCAAACGACGCTCAGGTGACTTATGTCACTGATATGCAGAAAGAAGATCTTTGGACTGAGCTGAAGTCAAACTTCGTCCTACCGCGAGAGGTTGATCCGGCGAAGCCAGTTAAAGAGTTAATCAAGTCTTATGCACTTTCGAAGATGGCAGACCAATTCAGGGCATGGAAGAATAAACTGAATAAGTTTGTCAAAGATGAAACGACTCCAGAATTCGTGGGCATATATGAGAAGATCAAAGATGACTGGCCCGCATTTGTGGCCCATAAGAAGTCGGAAAAGAGTCAGAAGATGTCAGAGACAAACCGGATAAATGCTGCAAAGAAGATGCATCACCATCGCACGGGGTCGGGCGGCTACCTCGTAGCCCGGCCTAAGTGGGCCAAGGCTGAGAATGATCTGCTTCAGAAAGGGATCGAACCAGAGGCAATGCACTGGCCAGAACGTTGCCGGACTTGGTTCTTCGGGGCTGGCGGAACCTTGGACCCTGTAACAGGGTGGTGCATTTGGACGGACAAGCAATTGGAAACACCACTCAGGAAGATACGGCAGTATATCAAAGCAGCGCATGCAGGGACGTTCATCCCCGACAGAGAGAACGACGAGCTGACAATGGCCCTCGGGAATCCTGAGCACCCTGGATGGACACGAGGCACGCCAGGCTCCCTTCCGTGGCGTGCTGGGTTTCCGGACGCAGGAGGCTACAAATGCCACGACAGGAGGAAGAAAATGGAGATGACCGAAATCCAGGCGCTGCGGGCCAGAATACAAGCGATAGAGGAACGGGAAGCAGACCGGGAGAAAAGAATTGCCGAAGCTTCCCCCGAAGCTTCCCCCGAAGCTACCCCGCCATCTCAGCGGAGAAGCAGCGTGGCTTCCACCGAGCTGCTTCAGCCAGATCTTGCCTTGACGGCTACTGCCAGGAATCCTGTGGATGCTATCACGCAGGCACAAAATTGCCACCTTATGGCACAGTGGATGAATCTGAAGGTCAAGGCGGCTGCTGGCTCTGTTTATCCTTCTGGACCAGACAACACTTTTCACTGCCGGCCGATTCCAGAAGGATATGCTAGGGTGATGGTCGACGAAATAACGGAGGGATTTGAGGAGCTCCAGCTTGACCACCCTACCGGTGAAGGGGAGACTCGGCTGGGTTCTTCACTGAAGACTCCATGCCTATGGCGGAAGGACCTAATCAACATTCTGAACTGGACGCCTCCGCCTCCTCCTCCTCCTCCGACGAGTCAGGGCACTCCGCCTCCTCCACCGCCTCCTCCTCCGGCGAGTGACCATCAGGGCACTCCGGCTCCTTCTCCGGCGAGTGACCATCAGGGCACTCCGGCTCCTTCTCCGGCGCGTGGCGGCACACCGCCTCCTTCGCCGCCGGCGCGTGGCGGCACTCCGCCTCCTTCGCCGCCGGCGCGCCCGAGCAGACAGCCTGCTCCTCCTTCTCCGCCTAATCAGCAAGGGCGGAAGAGACCTGCCGCCGCTCCGGCTGCTCCTGCTCCGGCGCCTAAGCAAGTAAAAAAGACAGCCGCTTCGTCTGGTCCGGCGACGTCTACCAGTATAGCCAGAGGCGGGAGGTGATGCAGATTCGGTCCTTCTCTCACGCCTCTAGAGATGTTACCGTACGAGAGGTCCGACGAGGAAAACACGAAGATCGCTGAAGGCGAAGTGAAGGACTTTTTTGAAGGGTTGAAAGCACAGAGACATCCACCTCCGGAGGAGAAGATAGATGCGGTGAAAGCAAAGCGCACTCTTGCTGCCCTGAAGCAACCTGCGAAAAGTAAGCCGAAGGGCAACTATGACCGCATTATTCAAAAGACATTTCAAGATGCCAAGCGGTCCGGAAGTACAAAAAGTGATCAGAGGTTAGCAGAAGGGCGAGCTGGGAAACAAATTTCCCAGCTCGGCGAACAAGCGAACCAATCGTGCCCCCCGCTCAAGGTGTCTAGCGACATGGTCGCTAATGATCCGAGGATGGTGCCCGGTTATACCAATCTTGCAGATTACGCGTCCGACGATGTACACTATGATTTCATGGACGTGCAGATAGAAAGATACGAGTACAAAAAGCCTCTCGTCAAAAATGAAAGATCTCTATCAACGAATATGCGAAGATTGCATGATTGGTACATGAAAATCTGCAGAGAGTCTGGGGGGAGGAATAACTTGTATTTGAGAGTTAAACCGGAGCATGACCTCGTTGGAATTGACCTGTTGCCTGTTCTATTTGAGGAGTTCTATCAATTTTTCAATCAATTGGCCCTCGATAAAACAACGATCACATGCTACTGTCTGTAAGTAGTACTACTTCTGTCATTAAGTCTCTCTATATAGCTGATCTTCATTGCATGTATTTATAATTATCCTCACTATATTATGCAGATTGAAGATCGTCGAATTGAAGAAAAGACAAGTAGGTGATATTGGGTTTATTAACACATACCTCATAGATGCAACCGAGGTTAAATTGCGTCCCGGCGATACCGAGACCAACTTGCTACGATCGTTGGTGGTAAATGAAAACAAAGAAATAATACTCTTTCCTTACAACTTCAAGTGAGTGTTAATGTCTTGTGCATATTTGGTTTCCCTTATATATCAGTCAAGTTTATAGTGATGTAATTGATGATCTCATGCATTCGTGCGCAGCTTCCACTATATTCTCTTAGAGATTAAGCTTGAGAAGGGAATAGTAACTGTCTTCGACTCTAAACGTAAAGATCCCGAGGAGTATGCGGACATGACTCAAATGCTAGCCAGGTAAGTTAAATCGATCAATATTATCCACCATGCATATATATCAGCTACTTCATTTCTGATATCAACTAATTGTTTCCTTTGTCTGGCAGGGCTTGGAAAAAATTCACCAAAAAAGCTACAATTTAGATACCCAAAAGTAAGTACTATATAGTAGCATGTTCCGCGCGCGCATCTCCTATATCTTGATTCAAGCGCTAGTTTCATCAATACCAATTTGGCATTCTTGCTTATCAGTTTGATTGACCTCTATTTCTTGTAAAGTGGTTGTGGCAGGAACCCGGGAATGATTATTGTGGATACTACATTTGCGAGTCCATCCGCCACACGACCTGTGAGCGGGGCTACACTGATGAACAATTTGAAGTGCGTAAGCAATCAATAATATTCACAAATTTATAGCATCATTTCATGTATTGACCCCCTACTTCAAATTAGATGTTTCGGATGCGGGATGAACTCCTAACACCAGATCGTCTGCGAGCAATTCAAGAGGAATTGGCGGCATTCTACCTTGAACACGTGATCGCTGAAGACGGAGAATACTATATGGACCATGCATCCATGTGTTAGGAGATTATTTTTGTAAGAGATAATTATTGTATATATGTGCCCGGTAGTGTCGGATAGATATACAAGAACTTGTTGTTCGACCAATCTCTCGGAGAAGGAGAGGTGGTCGATATTACTTCTCTCTGTATGCATATATATATATGTTGATTATACGAGATCTTCTGTTCCTTCGTTTGCTTAGTAGCTAGCAGCTAGCTATAGCTAGCTAGCGTGACTCTAGTCCTCTCTATATACGTATGTGTAGTATATAGCGTCGACCAAGCACGGACATAAGAGAGAACACTTCTCTCTATTAATTAGCTAGCTAACACAATATATGAAACACCTAAATTAACCCCCAAAACCTAAAACCCCCCTCCCCTTTCAAAAAAAAAAAAACAAAAACCACAGCCACATAAATGCTGACGCGTGGATGCCTTTTGGTCCCGGTTGGTACCACCAACCGGGACTAAAGCCCCTCCTGCCTGGACTCGGTGCACAGGCCACGTGGACACCCTTTTGCCCCGGTTCTGGATTGAACCGGGACTAAAGGGTCAGAGCATTAGTACCGACCCTCTTGTCCCGGTTCCAGAACCGGGGCTAAAAGGCCCAAATGAACCGGGGCTAAATACCCTTTATCTACTAGTGCCTTGGGATACCATAATCCTAGTGTGGGGGTGTGAGCCAAGTATCGAAGAATGTGCTTCACAGCGAGGTGATGCAATTCCTTTGGTGCCACTTGGAATCAGGCACACATGCAAACGCTAAGCATTATATCAGGCCTAGATGCACATAAATAGAGTAAAGAACCTATCATGGAGTGGTATACCTTTTGATCGAACTCTTTACCATTGTCGTCAGAGCCCAATTAACCTTTGGTAAGCATTGGCGTCATGTATCCTTTGCAATCTTGCATTCCAAACTTCTTCAGGTAATCTTTGAGGTATTTCTCTTGAGATATGAAGATGCCATTATTCTATTGGCGAATTTGAAGACCAAGGAAGAACTTCAGTTCACCCATCATGGATCCAAAGGGTACACGACATATGTCATTGCTCTTGCATCATGTATCCAAACTCATCACTGTATCTTTTGTCAGTCCATCCAAAGATAATGTCTGTCGGTGTATTTGGATCGACACCTATGGGATCACAAGAATCCCTACTACGGTTGCGGGGTGCGGGGTTGAGAGAAGAGCGGATCTAACAGTCAGGACACGGTTCCTTTTCCCAGGTTCGGGCCGCAAAGATCCGTAAAACACTACTCCTGCTTTGGTGGATTATATGTTTGTGTTCTTCAGCTAGTGAGGAGCTCCAAAAGTGTCGTGAGGAGTTCTAAAAAGCCGAATCCTCCTCCTGGTCGCCTCAGGCCTCCTTTTATAGGGAAAAGGGGTCGCGACAGTGGCACACAAGAGGTGGAAAGGGTACAGTGATGCGAGGTTATCCCTCGCATTACAGGACAAGGCGCATTTAATGTGCCTAGCTTACGTGTCCTTGCTTTATTGGGGATGAGGGGGGACGTCCGTCTTGTCCGTCGCCGCCCCTCCTCGTGTTGACATGCGCCCTGGCCAGCAGTGCCTGAGGTGCCATGTAGGCAGACATGCAGCTGAGGTGGCGCAACGGCAGGCCTCCACGAAGATTTGTGGGTTGCCATGCCGGAGCCTGTCGAGCTGGTTGGGTCGGCAGCTGCATGGGTTGGTGGAAATCTGGTTGGTGCAGGCCTGACGATGGCCCCGCGGGTGTCCTTGGCAAGGGCCTTGCCGGGGCTCCGGCAAGGGTCCTGCCGTGGCGCCTGCTGTCATCCCCGGCAAGGTGCTTGCCGGGGGCCTTGTAGTTCTCCTTGGCTGGGATCCTGCCAAGGGTCGTCGTCTTCTTAACTTGTATCTGATCTTGGATGTCTTCACAAATATCTGCATGCCACCACGGGGATATCTCCTGAATCCCCGCCCCATGGGGGCGGAGGACTCAAGGGTGATCCGCTCCATAGGCGTGGGGCGAGCTGCCGCAGCAAGGGTCTTGCCGGGGCTGCCAGAGCTGGCCCCGGCAAGGATCTTGCCGAGGAGAGCTGCTTCGTCCCTTTGCTCTTTGTGGTCTTGTTCTTGGCGTTGTTCCAGTCTCCATCAAGCTTTGATCTTACCCCGGCTCACCTCGCTTGCCATGCTTGGTGTGGTGGTGCCCGTGGCTCAGACTGCCCGTTCACAGTCATAGGGGTACAAAAAGTGTACCCCTCTTTTTGTACACCGACAGGAGCCCCCGGGCCTGGGCCACACATAAGCGCGACATGTTGTTGGGCCAGGCCCAGAATGGTGCGCGGGCAGGCGGGGCGGTTTTCACCGTGGTAAAATTTTCCGCGCGCTGCGCCTCCCACGACCCGCGCGCGCGGCGCGGGGTGGAGGGGCGTTCGTGACGTGGGCGGCATGCGTGGGGCGGTTTCCGCAGGCATGCGTCACGTCGCAGTAAATGCAAAAGGAGGCGGCCAGCGTTTTCCCCCATAAAAAGGAATAACCGCGAGCGCGCTGCTCACTTCCTCCATTTTCCTCGCGCCTCATCCAATCCCAGAGCCGCTGTTCCCTTTCTTCCTTCCTTCCGAAGCCTTCGCCGTGGCCTGCCGCCGTCGCTTCGCCATCTCCTTCCCTCAGCCCTCCCACTTAGCCGCTATGGCGTCCAAACCCGCCAAGGGCAAAGGGGCGGCCAAGGGCGCCGGGCCTGCGGCGCCGCCGGAGGGCGTATTTACGGGGGATCGGACGAAGGCCGCTTTCCTCATCCCGTCGTCGGTTGATGTCTTCGAGCTCCAGGCCGCCTTCAAACCCCTTTGGGTGGAGGAGATGGGGGATCGGACGAAGGACTTGGGCCATCCGGCGACACGCGTTGTTTCGGCCGCTTGCGCCCCGCCCGGCTTAAACCGGTACCCTTTCTTTGTTGATTATTTCTCTTGCGGGTTGTGTCCTCCCTTCTCCGATTTCTTCTGTGACGTCATGCACACCTTTGGCTTTCGCCTTTTGGATTTTACCCCAAATGCGGTGGCGTGCATGGCTTTCTTCGCACATCTCTGCGAGGGCTTCGTCGGAGTGCAGCCCAACACGACGCTCTTTCGCCACTATTTCACCCCTCGGATCCAGCCGGGAGGCGCAGTCTCTGGATGCATCACCTAGATTCCAAGATCCAAGGTAGTGTACCCGGAGGGCGCCGTGAAGGAGAGGTGGGACGAATGGCGCGGCCAGTGGTGCTGGATTGAGGAAGACGACTCGCCAACATTCTGCAGGGTCCGCCGGGTGCCGCCAGTCCGTGGCAGCGACTGGAGCGATGTCGACGCTGCCGACGGGAGGCTCACTATTGCCTTCACCAGGATCAGCCGGCTCGTCCAGGCCGGACTCACCCTCGAGATGGTCGGGGCGGATTTCATTTGCCGTCGGATCGCTCCGCTGCACAAAAAGGGGAGGCCAGCCTGGCTCTTCAGGAACCCGGCCGACGTCATGCGGCTCCGCCCTGGCCTCAACCACAACCTCACAGTGATGGGACACGCCCATTTCTGTCAGCGGCTCTTCCAGCTGGATGTGGGTCACGGTGGTGAGGTCGAGCGGACCGGCAAGGCTGCGAAGGCTGCCACAAAGGCCGGCAAGGCCGTCAAGGGGCAGTTCTTCAAGCTGCCAGCGGGAGTGGTCCCGCTGTGCAACAATTCACGCCAGTCTGAGATAGTTGCCATGATGCCGGAGTGTAGCGCGCACGGCCCCGTCCCGAGCTGGCAGGAGCCGGAGGACGAGGTCGTGCAGCAGTTCTTCGACACTCTGGTCGAGGTGTGCGTCAATCCTGACGCCGAGCGGTGGCTCGTCAGGGACAGCACCCCAGAGGAGCTGGATTACATCGCCGCCAAGGCGAGGGAGGCGCAGCTCATCAGGGAGGCCGGCAGCGCCAGAGGTATGGAGGACCAGGACGCCGCGGCTGCGGAGGAGGAGGAGTTCGCCCAGTGGGCGGTGGCTGCCGGAGAAGCTAGCAGCGCCAGCACCGGAGCTCCACTGGTTGAAGACGCGGCCGACGAGTCGTCGTCGGAGGAGGACGCGGCGGCTGAGGAGGGGAAGAGGGCGAGTCTTGCGACGGGCCTGTTCCGGCGAGCTGGTCCGGCCCGGCAAGACTGCGCAGCCTCAGTTGGCCCTGGAGGGGTCCGGGCGCCTCGCGAGGGCCACGGCGGCGAAGTGGTCGATGAAGGCCGCTGAGAAGAAGAAAGCGGCAACTCCCTCGTCGTCAAGGCACGCACAAACTCTGCCCCCTTCTTCGCCTCCCCCGGCAGACGTCGATTCGGAGGGCGACGCGGAGTTCCCCTTCGACCTCGGGCCCCTCAGCCCAAAGAGGAAGAGGAAAATGGCGGCGGAGGAGGAGATGGACGACGAGTAAGTATTCCATTCCTTATCGTCATTTCCATCTCCCTAGACCATGCCACTCATCTTGATTTGTTTTTGCTTCTTTCAAGGACGCAAAGCCGCTGGCCCAGAGGGTAAAGAGGACCAAGGCTTTGGCGAGCAGCCAGCCCCCGGCTAGGGCTTCAGGGACACCACTGGTGGTGTTGAGCAGCTCCGGCAGCAGCCCTCGGCACAGCCCCCAGCGTAAGTCCGCCATCCTCTTCTCGCTCGACATGCAGTAGGCGTTCGATGCTAAAGGTGCTGACCTTGCCGGTTCTTTAGGACGGGAGCAGCAGCAGGAGGAGCCACAGGGGGCTACTCCCAACACCCCACCCCCATCGACCACGCCGCCACGAGGGGCGTCCCCGGCAAGGGCACCAAGCATGGAGCCCGCACGCATGGAGGAGGAGGAGAACTTAGGCGCTGGTGGCCCGGCTCCGGCGTCCGACGCCGGCGGGGAGGGAACTTCTGCTTCACAACCCGGCGCTGGTGAGTCGCCTGCCTTTTGTCTTCGCTTTTCCCTTGCGCTTTTTCTTGACTTCATTCTCCCTATCACGGCCCAGGCCCTCCTTCAACAGAGGCGGAGGACGTGGACGCCGTCATCAAGGAGGTCGCTGAGGAGGCCGCGGCGGAAGCCGACAAGATCGCCGCCGAGGAGGCCGCCAAGGACGCTGCCGGGGCCACCGCAGACAAGGCCACTGAGGATGCCGCCAAGGGTGCCGCCGAGGGTGCCGGCGAGGGTGCCGGCGGTGGGCCTGCCGGGGAGGCCGGCAAGGACACAGCCGAGGAAGAGGCGATTGATGAGCAACCTTCTTCCTCCAGGACCTCGGGCCCCGGCAGGTATCTAAAGGTGGGCGACAACCTCTTCGTCCATCTTGCCGGGGCGTCAAGCTCCTGGGCGCCCACCGGGGAGGAAGTCTTTGATGGCGAGGTGCTCGCCGCCACCGGGCTCGAGGTTGTTGATGAACCGAGCGCCGGCAGCGACGGCTCCCCAGAGGGGCAGCTCTTCCGGGCCATGGGGGCCAACTTCCGGAAGCTTCAGGCGCTCTACCGTGCCCGTCTGGACAAAGTTAAGTCCAGAATGGCAGCAGTGGATGACGCGGAGGCGGACTTCCAGGCGCGCATCGCTGAGGCGCAAACCTGGTTCCACCAGTCCCGCGAGGAGCAGAGGGCCTTCCAGGAAGAACTGGCCAAGCGTAACGCGGAGCTCATCATGAAGATGGCCGACATCGAGAAGGCCCAGGAAGAGGCAGCGAACTTGGCTGCCGCGACGGAGGCCGCCCGGAACCAGCACCAAGCCGCCCCCGATTCCCATTAGGAAGACCTCTCCGCTCGTGAAGCGAAGCTTGCCGCAAAGCTCCGCGGCAAGGATGAGGAGCTCGAGGCTCTTGTCGAACGGCGGACTCACGAGCTGGGGCAGAGGCACAAAGAGGCGCTCGATGCCCAAGCCCTGTCCCATGCCGGCAAGGTACAAGAGCTGGAGGTGGAACGGGGCGGGCTGAAGGAGCAGGCCCTCAGCCTGTCCGACAAGAAGAACAGGCTCAACTGCGCCTTGACAGAGGCGCAGGGAACGATCATCAGTAGGACTGGGGAGCTCTCCGAGGCGCAAAACTCCATCAGAGATCTCAGGCTGAGGCTGGAGAATCTTGAGAAGATGCTGACGGAGAGCTCCGCTCGGGAGGGGACCTTGGCCAAGAGCCTGGAGGAGGAGAAGCAGCTGCGGGCGGACGAGGGCGCCTCCCACCAAGAATACGTGGTGGAGGAGAACAGGTGGATCAGCCGGCTGGAGGACCTCGCCGGCAGGGTTACCTCACAGTTGGCCCTCACGGGGATGCCAAACATGAGGTATGCCCCTGAATGGAGCGGATCCATCAACGCCAAGCTGACCCTGTTCTTCGAGGGCGTCCTTAGTGCCTTGAATGATCTTCACTCCAACAGAACGGCCACGCTCGCCGGGGAGGCCCGGCGGCTCTGCCGGGGGGTCATGACCAAGGTCCTCACCAAGGTGGCGTTCTGGAACCCCGCCCTCGACTTTGAAGCCGCGATGGACACCTTGCCGGAGGATGCCAACCTCATGGCGCTCAAGGAGCGCATCAAGCCCGTCATCAGCCGCATCGACGAAATCAAGAGGGTGGAGGGCCAGCGCCGGGATTAGGCACCCCGTTCTTCCTTGCCGCTGCGGGTTCATGACCAAGACAAATTTTATCTTTAGTTAGAACCACAACGATGGCATGATGTAATATAACTTTGAAACATTTTTAGAATCATGCATGTTATTTTCCTGTTTGCTGCCTCTTTGTGTGTCCACCCTACGTTAACTGGGTAGGCTTGCCGGCGCGAAATACCCAAGGCGGCGTCTTGGGGACGGGTCCCCATTGGCCTGCCGGGCGAGCGTGCTGCCGGGTCCGCCACCTTGCCGTTCTTAACGCAGCCGCTCGAACTGTCGAGTTTGACTCGAGTCAGAGTCGAGAGCTTTGTCAATTGCGGAAGGCTACCCTACCGTTTCCAACGCAGCCGTCTGAACTGTTGAGCGGACTCAAAACAGAACAAAGGCGTTGCCGATCGAGAAGGGCCCCATTTGCGTGCAGGTTTCTTTTTGCACAAAGAATGACAGCTCCGAGGATAATAACTTTAAATAATAGGATAGAAATATCCAAGGTTCGATGTAACTTAGCTTTTATTCGCAGTCGCTCGAGCGCAGGTCTTCTGGCCTCCTCAAAGGGCCACGAAGACGAGAGAGCGTCGGGCCAACCACTAGAGCCGATTCTCACAACTGCGCCCCCTACCTGGCGCGCCAAAGATGTCGGTGTATTTGGATCGACACCTATGGGATCACAAGAATCCCTAATACGGTTGCGGGGCGCGGGGTTGAGAGAAGAGCGGATCTAACAGTCAGGACACGGTTCCTTTACCCAGGTTTGGGCCACAAAGATGCGTAAAACCCTACTCCTGCTTTGGTGGATTATATGTTTGTGTTCTTCAGCTAGTGAGGAGCTCCAAAAGAGTCGTGAGGAGTTCTAAAAAGCCGAATCCTCCTCCTGGTCTCCTCGGGCCTCCTTTTATAGGGAAAAGGGGTCGCCACAGTGGCACACAGGAGGTGGAAAGGGTACAGTGATGCGAGGTTATCCCTCGCATTACAGGACAAGGCGCATTTAATGCGCCTAGCTTAGGTGTCCTTGCTTTATCGGGGACGAGGGGGGACGTCCGTCTTGTCCGTCGCCGCCCCTCCTCGTGTTGGCACGCGCCCTGGCCAGCAGTGCCTGAGGTGCCATGTAGGTAGACAGGCAGCTGAGGTGGCGCAACGGCAGGCCTCCACGAAGATTTGTGGGTTGCCACGCAGGAGCCTGTCTAGCTGGTTGGGTCGGCAGCTGCGTGGGTCGGTGGAAATCTGGTTGGTGCAGGCCTGACGGTGGCCCCGCGGGTGTCCTTGGCAAGGGCATTGTCGGGGCTCCGGCAAGGGTCCTGCCGTGGCGCCTGCTGTCATCCCCGGCAAGGTGCTTGCCGGGGGCCTTGTAGTTCTCCTTGGCTGGGATCCTGCCAAGGGTCGTCGTCTTCTTAACTTGTATCTGATCTTGGATGTCTTCACAAATATCTGCATGCCACCACGGGGATATCTCCCGAATCCTCGCCCCATGGGGGCGGAGGACTCAAGGGTGATCCGCTCCGTAGGCGTGGGGCGAGCTGCCGTGGCAAGGGTCTTGCCGGGGCTGCCAGAGCTGGCCCCGGCAAGGATCTTGCCAGGGAGAGCTGCTTCGTCCCTTTGCTCTTTGTGGTCTTGTTCTTGGCGTTGTTCCAGTCTCCATCAAACTTTGATCTTACCCCGGCTCACCTCCCTTGCCATGCTTGGTGTGGTGGTGCCCGTGGCTCAGACTGCCCGTGCATAGTCATAGGGGTACAAAAAGTGTACCCCTCTTTTTGTACACCGACAATGTCATCCACATAAATCTGACATACGAACAACTCTCCATCATATGTCTTTGTGAAGAGTGTAGGATCCAGTTATCCAGGTTTGAAGCCTTTGCTCTTCAAGAAGTCTTTGAATATGTCATACCATGCATGAGGAGCTTGTTTGAGGCCATACAGTGCCTTGTTGAGCTTGTAAACCATGTTAGGGCACTTTGGGTCTTCAAAGCCTGGAGGTTGTGCAACATACACTTCTTCTTCAATTTTCCCATTCAGAAAGGCTGAAAGTGCAGTATATCGACTAGAGGGGGGGGGGTGAATAGGCGATTTTTATGAAATGCTTCAAAACATGGTAGTTTTGAAGACAAAAGATAAATTCAATCCTATTAGTATGCAGCAGAAAGTAGACTACACTAGACAAGCCATAGTCATGTATTCAATGAAGTGAAAGCTCGAAGACTAATAGCAGCTAGGCAGTAGGGATCAAGATGGAAGAAGGAATGAAGCCAATCACAACAAGTGGATACTCAGTGAAGTCAATCAGATAAGGAAAGCAGGCAATGACTTCACAACATAAGACAGTAAGTAAAGGGAAGGAAAGGATAGAACCAGTAGCTCGGGGAGGACAGTGATTTGTTAGACCAGTTCCAGTTGCTGTGACAACTGTACGTCTGGTTAGGGAGGCTGAGATTTAACTCAGAAGACCGCGTCTTCACCTTATTCCCCTTGAGCTAAGGACACCTAGTCCTCGCCCAATCACTCTGGTAAGTCTTCAAGGTAGACTTCCAAACCTTCACAGACTTCGTTCACCGGCGATCCACAATGACTCTTGGATGCTCAGAACGCGACGCCTAACCGGCTGGAGGAAACACAGTCCTCAAGTGTAATAAGTCTTCAGGTCACACAAACAGAAAGATTTTAGTGATGCCTAACACTCTTTGGCTCTGGGTGTTTTGGCTTTATCCTCGCAGGGATTTCTCTCTCAAAAGCTCCGGAGGTGGGTCGCTCTCAAACGACAAAAGCCGTCTAATGACTCCGAGCAGCCACCAATTTATGGTGTAGGGGTGGGCTATTTATAGCCACTGGGCAACCCGACCTGATTTGTCCGAAGTGACTCTGGGTCACTAAGGAACTGACATGTGTTCCAACGGTCAGATTTCAAACACTCACACGGCATCTTTACTTGGGCTACAAGTAAAGCTGACTCATCCAACTCGGGATAAGATTTGCTCTCATTGTCTTCGCTCGAAGACATAGGATTTGGTTGAGCATCACTTCAGTTACTCTGACTTAGATCACTTGGACCCCACTTAACAGTACGGTGGTTCCTATGACTCAACAAAGAAGAAAAGGAAACAACGAAACATCTAAGTCTTCGCTCTCCATAGTCTTCACACAATGTCTTCTCTTGTCATAGTATTCAATAGGATTATCTTCATATACCACCACTGATGTCAATGTCTTCATACATTTTTAGGGGTCGTCTCCAGTAGGTAAACCGAATCAATGAGGGACTACTACCTGTGTTACCCTGCAATTCTCACAAACACATTAGTCCCTCAACCAGGTTTGTCGTCAATACTCCGAAACAAACTAGGGGTGGCACTAGATGCACTTACAATCTCCCCCTTTTTGGTGATTGATGACAAACTAGTTGAAGTTTTCAACGGGGATAAAAGGTATGTGAAATTGTAAAGGATAAGGTACTGTCTTCGTAAGTAGCAAAAGGCTCCCCCTGAAGATGTGCATATAGTTGATTTGCCATTGAATGCAAATGCACATGGCAGGTTGTACTTGTGGAGATCCTCTTCGACTTATGAAGACAATTCATCATGCACAATTGATATGTCGAATATAATGACATGCATAATGAAAAATGGACGTCTGCAATAATGACTAAGTGCGGAATATAACGTAGCAGATGCGGAATTTATCATCGCATTACAGAGTAGCAGAAAACGTAGCAGACGACCATCAGTTTAAGTGTTACAACTCAAAGAACCTAATTTAGCAAAAAGATGAGAGTTGTAATCACTAGGCAAAATATAAAGCACCCGCCCATATGGACCCGCTTGAAGACTATCAACTCATATGCTTCTCCCCCTTTTGTCAGTAAGGACCAAAAAGGTTTGAAGACATAGAGCCTCTACTCGTTCCCAGTTGGAGCAGGGGAGGATGCAGGGTCGACATTGGTGTTTGGCGGTGCAGAAGTAGTTGGTGCAGTGTTGATACGCGCTGAAGTAGGAGGAGGTGAGGTAGCATCATCTTGATCATCTATTTCCGTGGCATCAATTGTTGCAGCGGAGGAGGAGTATTCAAAATCTTCAAGAGACGAAGTTTGACGCATAACAACATTCCTTGGAGGAGTGTGGTCAAACTCGAATCTCTCTGTGAAGCCATCGTCTTGAAGATCCGCTTCAGCACTCAGCAAGGTTAAACTCTTCCAAGACCTCCGACAGGTTTCATGAGCAACAAAGGCATTCTTGGTGGCAAGATTGCGAATGCGATTGACGTCCACCAAGAGGCTTTGCATCTGACGCTTTAACCAGTAGTGATGCTTATCCTGTTTCTGATGGAGGGCAACCAGAAGCTCTCGGTTATTGAGAACACGAGATCGCTTCTGAGGCCTTTGGGCAATGGTGCTCTCAGTAGCTTCGGTTTCAGCGTGTCGAGGTAGACGAGTACGGCCAGCCAGAGGATAAATGCGAGCGACTGCTGGAAATCCTTCAATTTGCTGAGTGAAGCTCTGGTGATCAGCGTTGTGAAGACTAACATGCTCTTTGGCAGGCTCTTGGTATATAGCTTCAGCTGACATATCAACCTCAGGCAAGAATATATGATGGTTGCGAGCAGAGGGCTGATAGGTGATAGCTGAATGAAGCTTGATGAGGCGCATAATCCATGGGGCATAGAACTTCATACCAAACAAATCAGAGCCAGATATAGCCAATTGCCTAAAGAAGAAATCTTGAGCATTGAAGCTGATGCCATTGAAGATATAGAAGACCAATGTCTTCATGGTGCCTTCAAGCTTGGCTGATGAAGAATGTCCTTTGATGGGCCATAGAGTACGCCTGATGATATGATAGATGGTGCGTGGCAGATACTCTAGGTCTTCAACAAAGAATTCCTTTGGATATTCAGCATCACTTGGCAGAGGCTTCATCATGCTTAGCATTTGGCTCATGTTGGGCTTGCACTTCTGAAAGATACTCTCCAAGGCTTCATTATGCAATTGACAGCTAGGTTCATACAGGTCTCCTGGAGTGGGCAGGCCAGTAAGCTCAATGAGATCAAAGTCTTTGGCTTCATGATGGACATTGCCTGTCATCCACTCAAGGACCCATGTCTTCGGATCCCTGCTGTAGCCCTGAATGTGGAGGGTTGCATAGAATTGCAGAAGCAGCTGTTCATTCCAATGCTCCTTGTTAGTCACAAAATTTAGCAGGCCAGCATCACAGAAGCAATCAAGAGCTTCCTCCAGACAGGACAGTCCAGCAATAGCTTCAGTGTCAAGACGCATATGAGGGAAAATGCGCCCTTGAACATAGAGTACTCTTGAGTAATAACTGCGCTGCTGATGGCTCCAGAACCTATCTGATGATATTCTTGGCTTGGAATATGGGTTCTTGGTGCTGTCAAAGAATGTGTTGTGTGCAGTGAAGCTATTGGCATTGAATGACCCTTGAGAGGTGGAAATACCTGGAAACCTTGGCAGTCTTGGCTTAGGCTTCTGAACTTGAGGCCTGTGCTCAACATGATGAGCAAACTGAGGACCAGCAGCATGCGGTCCAGTAGCAGGTGATGGAGTCAGAATGGGCCATCGGACAGTAATGAGCTGATCATCTTGGTTGTATGCTTGCTCAATTGTATGGGGCCTTGGAGGCGGAACAGGACCAGAGGCAGTGGCTTCAGGCTGCTGATTTTCTTCAGGTGCAGCACTTGCTTCAGGCGCCATCACATCAGACACCGTTATGACTTCAGGTGCCACATTAGCTTCAGCCATGACCACGTCATTGGCTTCAGTGTTGGTGGTGGCAGCCTCTGAGTTTGTAACCTCCACTTCAGGAGATGGAGGGTCGGACACGTTCTCCTCGAGAACAGGGGGTGTGGCAGCACGGGCTTCTTCTGCTTGGGGTTGTTCTTCTTCTTGGGGTGGTTCTTCTTCGGCTGATGCAGCCGGAATATCTTCAGCCGCTTTGGCTTCAGATTCTGAGGGGTTCACAGTAGGAGCAACGTCAGGTACTGATTGTTGCTCTACTCCTTCTGGAACACTTGGGGTGACGACTTGAGGCCTTGGTCCTTTGCGAAGCCTGCGAAATGCTGGTGACGCCTGAGGGGATGGAGGTTGTTGGGCATCAAAGTCTTCATCTTCAAGCACCGAACTGGTGTCTTGAGTTGGTTGAGGTGTGACTGGTGTATCTTGTGGGTGATAAGCCCATGAGTCATCCTGTGCAATTGGCGTCATTGGACGACCAATGCTGATGCGTTCGCTGTTCGTAAGAACAGGCGAAGATTCAACGTTTTACTCGATCTGAGGAAGACTTCATCATCTTCAACATTGTCATGAGGACCAATGTCTTCAGCTACGGTGGGGTCAACAGCTGGAATGTCTTCAGCCTCTGTGGGAGTAGGCTCATGGACTGTCATGCGACGTTCTCAGTGTGTAGATGCAGGGCGATTAACTGATATGGGCTCGACAAAGATAGGCTCTTTGGAAGCAGCCTTATCCTTCTTTGTCTTGCGCTTCTTGGTGGGTGGAGCTTCATCAGTAGTTTGCTTGTGCTTGCGAGCTTCGCCTTTAGCCACCTTTGTCTTCTTGAGCTCGGAAGCAGTTGGGGTGACCTTAGGCTTCGTGCTAGTCATGCTGGCAGGGAAGACTATGTGAGGCATTTCCTGCCTGGATTCTTCAGCTTCGGGCACAGGTTGCTTCTTCTTTTTCTTGGCAGCCATCCTTGGGTCAATGCCAGGACGCCCAAGGGCCTTGCGCTTTTTAGCTTCATTGAAAGCTTGAACGCATTTGGCAGCCAAGTCCTTGATTCGCTCACGAGAACCTTTAGCTTCATCACGCCTCTGGCGAAAGGCTTCCTTGAGCTCATGCATCATTACCTTGAAGTTCTGAATCTCTTGGACGCTGAGCTTGTCCACATTCTTCTTGAACTGAGCCTTTTCATAATCGATCTTTTGCTTCAGCTCAACAATTCTTTGAGCCAGAGCTAGCTCAGAAGCAATGGCGCCATGGAAGGAGACGCTGAGGCCAACTGGAAGTTGCAGATCGTCGAAGCTGAGGTTGGGGGTGTCAAACCATTCATCAATGAAATTGTTGAGCACTTCCACGTCGAAGAGTGGCAAATCATTGAAGATTTCAGCATCTTGCTTGCTCTTGATCAGTTGCTCCAGAGCATCGTCACCAAGATCCTCATTGCTCGAGAGATCAAGGGCTTCATTGGCAGTCTTCAGAACAACATCAGGAGTGACAGCTGGACTGGGGTTGTGCGAGGGCTTCTTCCTTAGCTGCCTGCTCTTGGAGATGCGAGAGTGCTCCTCAGACTGCACACTTGGTGTTGGTGGAGCAGTGGCCAAAGGCTTCACCCTAGAAGCAATTGGTGGAGTGGTCTTCGAAGCCTTGGATTTCTTCTTCTTGGGCTTCGGGGTTGCAGGCGCTTCATCAGAATCAGCGTCATCTGCAGGTTGATCCACATCCGCCCCTTGAACCCTGATGTGACTGATGAGGCCTTCTAAGTTGTAGAAGGGCCCAACCAGATTTGGTTCAGCTTCGCGCGTGCCATCAGCGCGGGGCGCAGAGGGGCCATGATTGAAGTCCAAACCCCAGTTCTTCTTGTTCTCTTTGGCCGAGTTCTTGGCATATTGAAGATTTCGCTTGAACAAATTGTCGTTGCGACACCAGAGCAGAGAAGTAGGATCAACATCAGCAGGTTGAGGCCCTCTGACCATGCATGGGTAGAAGCCTTGAGCAATGGCTTCAGCACGAGTCTTGGGTGGAAGATTTTTGTAGGTGATATCTCCCCATGGATGCTTGATGGCGTTCTTTTCAGCATACTCTTGGATCACAAACCTGTACTTGAACCACTGTTCAGCCCAATATCTTCGAATCCATTGGATTCGTGTCTTCCTCTGATTGTAATCCTCCTCTGGATCAGTCTTGTACATCTCACTTAGATCAGGAGGCAAATCTTTGGAGGTGTTGCCACGGCGCTGTCTGCCACCCATTCTAACTGTCTTGTCAGTTGCCATTGGCTTCAATCTGAAGGGCTTCAAACTGAATGGCTTCAATACTGGCAAATGACAGGAACTGTCTTCAGGGGAGTGAATGTGACACTGCAAGAAATCTGCAAATGAATGCAGACTATGAGAACCAAGGGATTCTCCCACGGACATGTACCTGTGACAGCATTAGAGATGCGAGGGAAGGGGAAGAGGTCATATGCATTCTCAGACGTGTTTGAAGATAAAACAGTTTTGAAGACTTTGACCTCATAGCGCGAAGACATTCACTCATATGATGAGAGTTGGTTCCAGATTTGTACGAATCCACGAATAGGTACAAGTGAGGAATCTAACTATGTTTGAAGCATATGTGAATGTACTAGGCAAGATATGAGATGCAGACATGATAGATCTATATATTTATGTAGGCAGAAACCTCTTGTGGTAAAAGTGATGAATCTTTCTGGATCAAGAAGATGGTAAAAGGAGAGTTTAATTTACCACACGATGAACTGCTTAGACGGAGAGGAGTTGGATGCCCAGCAGTTCGATCTTCCGTGCCCTAACTTGGCGACGGAGGACAGCTACGACGATGGCGGAGTAGACGATGTCCGCGGCCGGCGTGAAGATGGCGTCGACGAGGTCGCGACAGTGAAGTGCTTCGTCACTGGCGTCGTCGAGAGCTAGCAGAGGCGCTAGGGTTGGTCGAGGTGGAGAGGTGGTAGAAGAACTTTTGACCGTGATGGGACGTGCATTTATAAGCATGGGAGACGGCATAGCGCAATTACGCAGGTGCCCCTAGCGGTTCACATCTGAGGGACACGTGGCGGTCATGTAACGCATTGGGAGTTGTCCCACGATCCCACGTACACCACAACTGTCGGAGTGGTCGTTCCGGCTTCTCCTGATTTCAGGCATAAAGGATGGAGCATTAAAATCAGATTTAAAGTTTGTCTCCGTATCTTCTACTGACAAGTACGCAGAGAAGATATTCGACAGTTCCAACAGAATGCATATGATTTGGACACACAGAGTGTGAGATGAGAAAGCATAGAGAGGTTAGGGTCCGATCACATTCACTTAGTTCAAAAGATTCAAATAAGAATACATAGCTATAAGTGAATGCTGTAGAGGACAGAACACAACTATATATATATATCCTAAATGAAGATAAACCAAGTGGGAAGATTTTGCAAATGTAACGCCATGAAAAATACTTCAAACAAGGATTTGGTGGTGGCGTTACCCACCGTATAGGAAGTATTAGACCCAGACACGGCGCACAATTATCGTGGCGCTCCAAAGTCAATTTCCATGTTAATGTATTCACACTTAGAATGTAAGTCTTCATTGATTGAAGATATACTTTACTTCATGTGTTGCACATCTAAGTCATCAATTTGCATAAGTGTTAGGATGTGTGCTTGATTACAGGACATTTGAGGATTCTAAGATATTTAGCTCACACCGCAACTTGCAACTTTGTGAAAATATCTGCCAGTTGCTCTTCAGTGTTGACGTGTATGATATCAATATCTTCCTTCATGACATGATCTCTGAGAAAGTGATGATGAATTTCAATGTGCTTTGTCTTCGAGTGCTGAACTGGGTTGTTGGCAATCTTGATAGCACTTTCATTATCACAGTAGAGTGGCACATGCTTCAGATGGACGCCATAGTCCTTGAGCGTTTGCTTCATCCAGAGAAGCTGAGCGCAGCAAGATCCAGCAGCAATGTATTCAGATTCAGAAGTGGAGAGTGATACACAGTTCTTCTTCTTTGAAGACCAACAGACAAGAGATCGTCCTAGAAAGTGACATGTGCCTGATGTAGATTTGCGATCAACTTTGTCACTAGCATAATCAGCATATGATAATCCAACTAGATCAAACTCTGAGCCCTTTGGAAACAATAATCCTAGTGTTGGGGTGTAAGCCAAATATCGAAGTATTCGCTTCACAGCTAAGTGATGCGACTCCTTTGGTGCCGCTTGATATCGAGCACACATGCAAACACTAAGCATAATATCTGGCCTAGATGCACATAAATAAAGCAAAGAACTAATCATGGAGCGGTATACCTGTTGATCAAACTCTTTACCATTGGCGTCGGGACCCAGATGGTGTTTAACAGGCATAGGCGTCGAGTACCCTTTGCAGTCTTGCATTCCAAACTTCTTCAGGCAGTCCTTAAGATACTTCTCTTGAGATATGAAGATGTCGTTGCTTTGCTGATGAATTTGAAGGCCAAGGAAGAACTTCAGCTCACCCATCATGGACATCTGATATTGCTCTTGCATCATGTGACCAAACTCATCACTGTATCTTTTGTCAGTGCAGCCGAAGATAATGTCGTCCACATAGATTTGGCAGACAAATAGTTCATCATGATATGTCTTCATGAAGAGTGTGGGATCTAGGGATCCAGGTTTGAAGCCTTTGCTCTTTAGGAAGTCTTTGAGTGTGTCATACCAAGCACAAGGCGCTTGTTTGAGGCCATACAGTGCCTTGTTGAGTTTGTATACCATATCAGGATGTTTTGGATCTTCAAAGCCAGGTGGTTGTGCAACATACACCTCTTCTTCAATCCTTCCATTGAGAAAGGCACTCTTTACATCCATTTGATACAGAAGTATGTTGTGATGATTTGCATAGGCTAGCAGTATACGAATAGCTTCAAGTCTAGCCACAGGAGCAAATGTTTCATCGAAGTCAATCCCTTCGACTTGAGTGTATCCATGAGCAACGAGACGAGCTTTGTTTCTGACCACTTGACCATGCTCATCTTGCTTGTTGCGATAGATCCATTTTGTGCCTATTATGTTGTGCTTGCGAGGGTCAGGACGCTTGACAAGTTCCCACACGTTGTTCAGCTCAAACTGTTGAAGCTCTTCTTGCATTGCTTGAATCCATTCAGGTTCCATAAAAGCTTCAGCAACTTTCTTAGGTTATGATATTGAGACAAATGCAAAGTGCCCATAGAAATTTGCAAGTTGTGTTGCTCTTGAACGAGTAAGTGGACCAGGAGCATTTATGCTGTCAATTATCTTCTCAACTTGTACTTCATTTGCAACACGAGGATGAGCTGCACGAAGATTTTGCTCTTGCTGTACATTATCATCGTCAGGAGTGTTGTCTTCAGGCCGAGCATTGTCGTCAGGTTGATTTGGAGCAGAGATGATGAGTTCCTCGTCAGGTTGTGCTTCAGAAGGCATGATCTCACCGGTTCCCATTAGCTTGATAGATTCATTTGGTGAAGCCTCATCTAGCACATTTGGTAGGGTCTCTCTTTGTGAACCATTTGTCTCATCAAACCGCACATCCACAGTTTCAACTATTTTATAGAGAAAGATGTTGAAGACTCTGTAGTAGTGTGAGTCCTTTCCATATCCGGGCATGAAGCCTTCATGTGCTTTCGGTGCAAACTTTGACTTGTGATGTGGATCCTTGATCCAGCACTTAGCTCCAAATACTCTGAAGTAACTTACGTTAGGCTTCTTTCCAGTGAGGAGTTCATAGGACGTTATCTTCAGAAGCTTGTGAAGATAAACATGGTTGATGATATGGCATGCAGTATAAATAGCTTCGGGCCAGAACCTTCTTGGTGTTTTGTATTCATCGAGCATCGTTCGAGCCATCTCAATTAGAGATCTGTTCTTGCGCTCAACGATCCCATTTTGCTGAGGTGTATTCGGGGCTGAGAATTCATGAGTGATTCCCATTGTATCCAAATAAAGATCAAGGCCAGTGTTCTTGAACTCAGTGCCATTGTCACTTCTGATATGCTTGATCTTGACGCCATAGTTGTTCATGGCACGGTTGGCGAAGCGTCTGAAGACATCTTGGACTTCAGTCTTGTAGAGTATTATGTGCACCCATGTGTATCTTGAATAATCATCAACAATGACGAAGCCATAGAGACAGGCTGTGGTAGAGAACGTGGAGTAGTGAGTAGGGCCAAATAAGTCCATGTGAAGCAGCTCGAAGGGTTTGGATATCGTCATGATTGTCTTCGAGGGCTGCTTGGCTCTAGTCATCTTCCCAGCTTCACAGGCACCACATAGATGATCTTTCTTGAACTTGACTTCCTCGATGCCTACAACATGCTTCTTCTTTGCGAGAGTGTGCAAGTTCCTCATGCCGGCATGTCCTAGCCTCCGATGCCAGAGCCAGCACTCTGAAGCTTTTGCTAGAAGACATACGGCCATCTGCGGTCCAGCTGAGAAATCTACCATATACAGATCACCTTTTCTGTATCCTTCAAATACTAAAGACTTGTCAGATTCAATTAGTACAAGGCAATGAAATTTACGAAAGATCACAATCATGTTTAAGTCACAAAGCATTGAGACAGACATTAAGATGAAACCAAGAGATTCAACAAGCATGACTTTATCCATGGGCTGATCTCTTGAGATTGCAACTCTACCTAGACCCAACACATTGCTTTTACCAGTGTCAGCAAATGTGATGTGACTTGTTAGATGGACGTAAGGTTGAGTCCATGAGAAGATTTCGATCTCCAGTCATATGATTTGTGCATCCGCTGTCCATAATCCATTCTCAAGACTTTGGTGTCACTCCCTACAATGCAGTTAGGAGGATAGGCTTCACCAAAAGCCATTATGAAGCATAAACATTTGACGTATAAGTGGATTATGAAAGCTTAGACCCAAGTTAGGACTGATAAGATGTTTAGCAAGTGATTCATGAGCAGTATGAGCAGTAAGTCATTTTGGGCATTTGATCTTGTGCCCAACAAGTGTTTTAGGTCCCCAGCAATAGCATCAGATGCCTTTGATTTTCGGCTGGAGACCTTTCCCTGTAAGAGAAAGTTAGTTCTTCTTAACCACCAATATCTTCAGGGGTGGCTTAGAAGCAATGAGTCTAAGAGCAGCATCTGAGAATTTTGGCTTTGGAGCCTTAGCAAATAATCTTGCAGGAGGAGAATAATACTCATAAGAATAGGCAGAAAAATTCTTTGTTTTATGAATATAGCGGTTTGAAGAAACACACTCATATTCATGGGTCTGAGTATGGTTTCCCTGCAAAACATTCGCGTTAGGGTGACTCAGGTGAGTCCTTTGTCTGTATGAAGCCTTAGGACCATATGAAGCCTTTGGTGTGGGGTTTGTCTTCCCAAGAGGTGTCATGATGACGTTTGCTAGAAGTTTCTCAAGACAACCTTTGGGTACCCAGATCTTCTTCATAGGTGGCCCGTTCCTGCAGTTAGTACCAATGTACCTGGCAAACACTTCACCATTTTGATTCTTAAACAGTTTATAGTTGCATCAAAGGATTCATCAATGATAAGAGGAATAGCACAAGTGAAGCCAGATAGGGTAGATTGATCCACTTAAGGTTCCTTTGCAGCAACCCATGTGGTTTTGGGATATTGCTCAGGCTTCCAGTATGAACCATCAACATTTATTTTCCTGTCGAACCCAACACCCTCTTTCCTAGGGTTTCGATTCAGTATCTGCTTTTTGAGGACATCATATAGAGTCTAATGCCCTTTGAGGCTTTTGTACATCCCTGTTTCAAGCAAAGTCTTCAACCTAGCATTTTCATCAGCAATAGTAGTGGTATCCTCAGCAGAGGGGTTAGTTACCACATCAGTAGTTGAAGATATTGCAACAGTGGCAACAGTAGAACATTCAGCGACAGATGTAGCGTTGTCACGCTCAATGCATTTTAGACATGGTGGTTCAAACTCTTCGTGAGTGGAGCCGATCAGTTGGGCGCGGAGTGACTCATTTTCTTTTTGAAGATCTTCATGAGCCGCTTTCAATTTCTCAAGTTCTCGCTTCCTTTGAATGTAATTGTGGGAAAACTTTTCATGAGTTTTTGAGAGCGATTCATAAAGACCTTCAAGTTCCTTGTACTTAACATGAAGATTTTTTATGTCTTCAATTAAGGACTGAGAACGGGTCATTTCCGCGTCCAACAGGTCATCGCTTTTGTCTAACAGTTTTTGAATATGTTCCATGGCTTTCTGCTGTTCAGTGGCAATTTTAGCAAGTGTTTTGTAGCTAGGTTTTGATTCACAATCAGAGTCATCTTCACTAGATGTTTGAAAGTAAGCATCGCGTGATTTTACCTTGGCACTGCGTGCCATGAAGCAGTAGGTGGGAGCAGAGTCGTCGTCCTCATCAACAATGTTGGAGACGGGGCCATTGTCTTCAGTGTTGAAGATGGACTTGGCCACGTAGGCAGTGGCTAGAGCCAGACTCGCAGCACTAGAATCAGACTCCTCCTCAGACTCCACCTCAGCCTCTTCAGAAGCAGACTCCTCCTCTGACTCCACCTCAGCCTCTTCAGAAGCAGACTCCTCCTCTGAATCCATCTCCTTGCCAACAAACGCGCGAGCCTTGCCAGATGAATTCTTCTTGTGTGATGAATACTTTGATGAAGACTTGGAAGAAGACTTTGAGTATTTCTTCTTTTTCTTGTCATCAAAATCATATTCCTTGCTCTTCTTCTTCTTCTTCTCATTGTCCCACTGAGGACACTGAGAGATATAGTGACCATGTTTCTTGCACTTATGACATGTTCTATTCTTGTAGTCATGCGTAGAAGCTTCATCATTTCTTGAGCTGGATCGTGAAGACTTTCTGAAGCCTTTCTTCCTAGTGAATTTCTGGAACTTCTTCACAAGCATGGCAAGCTCCTTTCCAATGTCTTCAGGATCATCAGAACTACAGTCAGATTCTTCTTCAGATGAAGAAACAGCCTTTGCCTTTAAGGCACGAGATCTGCCATAGTTGGGACCATAGATGTCACGTTTCTCAGATAACTAGAACTCATGTGTGTTGAGCCTCTCAAGTATGTCAGACGGATCAAGAGTCTTGAAGTCAGGGCATTCTTGAATCATCAGGGCAAGGATATCAAATGAGCTGTCAAGTGATCTCAGGAGGGTCTTGACGATTTCATGCTTGGTGATCTCAGTGACGCCAAGTGCTTGAAGCTCATTGGTGATGTCAGTGAGATGACCGAATGTGTGCTGGACATTCTCATTGTCATGTCTCTTGAAGCGATTGAAGAGATTGCGAAGGACGCTGATCCTTTGATCTCTCTGGGTAGAGACTCCTTCGTTGACCTTTGAGAGCCAATCCCAGACTTCCTTTGACGTTTCCGGAGCACTTACACGACCGTACTGTCCTTTGGTCAGATGACCACATATGATGTTCTTGGCCGTTGAATCCAGTTGAACGAGCCTCTTGAGATTAGCAGGGGTGATACCTTCACCAGTCTTGGGAACGCCGTTCTTGACGACAAACCAGAGGTCCACGTCAATGGCTTCAAGGTGCATGCGCATCTTGTTCTTCCAGTAGGGATATTTGGTGCCATCGAAGACGGGGCATGCAACATAGACTTTAATTATCCCTGCAGTCGATATAGCTAAAACTCCAGGTGGTTAAACCGAATCACACAGAACAAGGGAATACCTTGCTCTGATACCAATTGAAACTGCAGTATATCGACTAGAGGGGGGTTGAATAGGCGATTTTTACGAAATGCTTCAAAACATGGTAGTTTTGAAGACAAAAGATAAATTCAATCCTATTAGTATGCAGCGGAAAGTAGACTACACTAGACAAGCCATAGTCATGTATTCAATGAAGTGAAAGCTCAAAGACTAATAGCAGCTAGGCAGTAGGGATCAAGATGGAAGAAGGAATGAAGCCAATCACAACAAGTGGATACTCAGTGAAGTCAATCAGATAAGGCAAGCAGGCAATGACTTCACAACATAAGACAGTAAGTAAAGGGAAGGAAAGGATAGAACCAGTAGCTCGGGGAGGACAGTGATTTGTTAGACCAGTTCCAGTTGCTGTGACAACTATACGTCTGGTTAGGGAGGCTGAGATTTAACTCAGAAGACTACGTCTTCACCTTATTCCCCTTGAGCTAAGGACACCTAGTCCTCGCCCAATCACTCTGGTAAGTCTTCAAGGTAGACTTCCAAACCTTCACAGACTTCGTTCACCGGCGATCCACAATGACTCTTGGATGCTCAGAACGCGATGCCTAACCGGCTGGAGGAAACACAGTCCTCAAGTGTAATAAGTCTTCAGGTCACACAGACAGAAAGACTTCAGTGATGCCTAACACTCTTTGGCTCTGGGTGTTTTGGCTTTATCCCGGCAGGGATTTCTCTCTCAAACGCTCCGGAGGTGGGTTGCTCTCAAACGACAAAAGCCGTGTAATAACTCTGAGCAGCCACCAATTTATGGTGTAGGGGGTGGGCTATTTATAGCCACTGGGCAACCCGACCTGATTTGTCCGAAGTGACCCTGGGTCACTAAGGAACTGACACGTGTTCCAACAGTCAGATTTCAAACACTCATAGGGCAACTTTACTTGGGCTACAAGTAAAGCTGACTCATCCAACTCCGGATAAGATTTGCTCTCATTGTCTTCGCTCGAAGACATAGGATTTGGTTGAGCATCACTTCAGTCACTCTGACTTAGATCACTTGGACCCCACTTAATAGTATGGTGGTTCCTATGACTCAACAAAGAAGAAAAGGAAACAACGAAACGTCTAAGTCTTCGCTCTCCATAGTCTTCACACAATGTCTTCTCTTGTCATAGTCTTCAATAGGATTATCGTCATATACCACCACTGATGGCAATGTCCTCATACATTTTTAGTGGTCGTCTCCGGTAGGTAAAGCGAATCAATGATGGACTACTACCTATGTTATCCTGCAATTCTCACAAACACATTAGTCCCTCAACTAGGTTTGTCGTCAATACACCAAAACCAACTAGGGGTGGCACTAGATGCACTTACAAAGGCGCTCTTCACATAAATTTGATACAGAAATATGTTATGATGGTTGGCGTATGCTAGCAGTATACGAATGGCTTCAAGTCTGGCAACAGGAGCAAAGGTTTCATCGAAGTCAATTCCTTCTACTTGAGTATAGCCTTGAGCAACAAGACGAGCCTTGTTTCTGACGACTTGACCATGCTCATCTTGTTTGTTGCGATAGATCCATTTGGTGCCAATGATGTTATGCTTCAGTGGATCAGGACGCTTTACAAGTTCCCATACATTATTCAGCTCAAACTGTTGAAGCTCTTCTTGCATTGCTTGAATCCATTCAAATTCCATAAAGGCTTCATCAACTTTCTTAGGTTCAGATATTGAGACAAATGCAGTGTGACCACAAAAGTTGGCTAACTAAGTTGCTTTTGAGCGAGTGAGTGGACCAGTTGCATTAAGCCCATCACGAATCTTTTCAATTTGGACTCCATTAGCAACATGAGGATGAGCTGGGCGAAGACTTTGCTCAAGCTGTTGATTATCTTCTTGTTCAAGGTTGGCTTCAGGCTGAGCATTGTCTTCAGGATAACTAGGTGGAGAGATGATGATTTCTTCTTCAGTTGGTTCCTCGCTCGGTATAATTTCTCCCGTACCCATTTGTTTGATAGATTCACTTGGAGAAGCTTCATCTAGCACATTTTACACGTGCTCTCTTTGCGAGCCGTTAGTTTCATCGAACCGCACATCTACGGTTTCAACCACTTTATAGTGAAAGAGATTGAAGACCCGTAGGTGTGCGAATCCTTTCCGTACTCGAGCATAAAACCTTCATGTGCTTTCGGTGCGAATTTGGAAGTGTGATGCGCATCCTTGATCCAGCACTTAGCACCAAAGACTTTGAAATAGCTGACGTTTGGCTTCTTACCAGTCAGAAGTTCATACGATGTTTTCTTGAAGAACTTGTGAAGATAAACTCTGTTGATGATGTGACAAGCAGTATCAATGGCTTCATGCCCGAACCTTCTTGGTGTCTTGTATTCATCAAGCATAGTACGTGCCATCTCAATGAGAGTCCGGTTCTTGTGCTCGACGATGCCATTCTGTTGAGGTGTGTATGGAGCGGAGAACTCATGCGTGATGCCCAATGTATCAAGATAGGTGTCGAGCCCAGCTTTCTTGAATTCAGTTCCATTGTCACTTCTGATGTGCTTGATCTTGATGCCATAGTTGTTCATGGCTCGATTTGCGAAGCGTTTGAAGACATCCTACACCTCAGTCTGAAATAGGATTATATGCACCCAAGTGTATCTAGAGTAGTCATCAACAATCACGAAACCATATAAGCAAGCAGTGGTAGTAAGAGTAGAGTAGTGAGTAGGGCCAAATAAGTCCATGTGAAGCAGTTCGAAGGGACGAGATGTAGTCATGATTGTCTTCGAGGGATGCTTGGCCCTAGTCATCTTTCCAGCTTCACAAGCACCACACAGATGATCTTTCTTGAACTTGACGCCTTCGATGCCTATGACGTCCTTCTTCTTGACAAGAGTGTGTAGGTTCTTCATGCCACCGTGACCAAGTCTTCGATGCCAAAGCCAGCATTCTGAAGCTTTTGCAAGAAGACAAACGGGGAGCTGTGGCCCTGCAGAGAAATCTACCATATACAGATCACCTTTTCGATGTCATTCGAAGACTAGAGATTTGTCAGATTCCATAAGCACCATGCAACAAAATTTTCCAAATATCACAATCATGTTTAGATCACATAGCATGGAGACCGACATTAAGTTGTATCCAAGGGATTGAACAAGCATTACTTTGTCCATATGTTGATCCTTTGAGATAGCAACTCTGCCAAGTCCTAGTACCTTACTTTTACCAGTGTCAGCGAATATGACGTGACTTTTGGGAGAAGGACGTAGAGTTGAGTCCATGAGAAGACTTCGATCACGAGTCATGTGGTTGGTACATCCACTGTCAATTATCCATTCAGTGGCTTCCGAAGCAGTACCCTACATATCAGTTAGCAGCATAGTCTTCACAAAGAGCATTATGAAGCAGAAACATTTTGACGAACAAGCGGGTTATTGAAGTTTAGGTCCTTGTTAGGTAAGATAGGAAGCTTGTCAAGAAACCATGGGACGAAATACATGGTTAAACCATTTGGACATTTGATCTTGTGTCCCACAAGATCTTTAAGGTCCCCAGCATTGGCGTTAGAAAATGCTGCAAGAGAAGTTAATCCTTCTTAACCACCCACATCTTTAGGAGTGGCTTAGAAGCAATAAGTCTAAGTGCAGCATCTGAGAATTTTGGCTTAGGTGCCCAGCCTTGCAGGAGGTGAATAATACTCATATGAATAAGCAGAAAAGTTCTTAGTTTTATGAACATAGCGGTTTGAGGAAACACACTCATATTCATAGGTCTGACTATGATTTCCTTGCAAAACATTGGCGTTAGGGTCATTGTTCAAGAATTCACCCGATTAATCAGTTAACATGCCAGTTAATCGCTACTCATGGCATGGCCGAATCGAATAACACCTATTCATCGTGATAACTTTTAGGCCAATTAATTGGCCATTTGGACCGATTAATCAATTGTCATGCCGATTAATCCCTGCTGGCCCATTAACGGGTGGGCAAACAAAGCCCAATTTGTTGGCCTGTAACCCCTTCCGGCCCCATGCCGCTCCTTAATAGCTAGGTTTAATAATTTTACCGCCTCTCTATGCTTTTCATATGTGTATGGCAGCATGTTTTAGTATAGTACATAGCTAGGAGCATGACAGTATGGTATAATACATAAAAAATCTAGAGATATGTTGGCAAGTTCCTATTCGATCTACCGATTAATGGTCGACCGATTAGTCCAGTTAATAGGCCGATTCACCGATTAATCGCTACTCCTAGACCGACCGAGCAGTTACCAGTTAACGATTTCTTGAACATTGGTTAGGGTGACTCTGTTGAGTCCTCTGTCTGTTTGAATCCTTTGGACCATATGAAGCCTTTGGTCTGGGGTATGTCTTCTTCCCAGGTGGTGTCATGATGACATTCACAGGAAGATTCTCAAAACAACTTTTGGGCACCCAGATCTTCTTCATAGGTGGCCCATTCCTGCAGTTAGTACCGATATACCTGGCAAACACTTCACTGTTCTGATTCTTAAACAATTTATAGTTTGCATCGAAGGATTCATGAATGATAATCGGGTTAGCACAAGTGAAACCAGATACGGTGGATGGATCTACTGGTGGACCCTTTGCAGCAACCCATGTGGTTTCGGGATACTGCTCAGGCTTTATAATGCCCAGTATGCGACTATGTCTCCAACGTGTCGAGGCACGACTTGAAGAGATAAGCGCATACTAGAATGATCTCAAGTATGGTATCTTTGCACATCTCATGTAAAATTCAAGGATGAAATAGTAAAAATAGCTGGCTTACACTCGCCACGTTGGAGACATAGTCACATACTAGGCATTATAGGCTTCCAGTAAGAACCATCAACATTCATTTTCCTTTCGAACCCAACATCCTCTTTCCTAGGGGTTCGGTTCAGAATCTGTTTCTTTAGGACATCACAAAGTGTCTGATGCCCTTTGAGACTTTTGAACATTCCTGTTTCAAGCAATGTCTTCAACCTGGCATTCTCATCAGCAATAGTAGTGGTATCCTCCTTAGAGGGGTTAGTTACCACATCAGCAGTTGAAGATATTGCAACAGTAGTAGCAGTAGAACATTCAGCAACAGAGGTAGCATTATCACGCTCAAGGCATTTTAGACATGGTGCTTCAAATCCTTCCTGAGCGGGACTGATCTGTTGAGCACGAAGTGACTCGTTCTCTTTTTGAAGATCTTCATGAGCCGCTCTCAATTTCTCAAGTTCTTGCTTCCTTTGAAGATAATCATAGGAAAGCTTTTCATGAGTTTTTGAGAGTGTTTCATGACGAATTTCATGTTCCTCGTACTTAACATGAAGATTTTTGATGTCTTCAATTAAGGACTGAGATCGGGTCATTTCCGCGTCCAACAGATCATCGCTTTTGTCTAACAGTTTTTGAATATGTTCCATAGCTTTCTGTTGTTCATTTGCAATTTTAGCAAGTTTTTTCTAGCTAGGTTTGGATTCACAATCAGAGTCATCTTCACTTGAGGTTTGAAAGTAAGCATCGCGTGAGTTTACCTTGGCACCACGTGCCATGAAGCAGTAGGTGGGAGTAGAGTCATCCTCATCCTTGGCATTTGTGTTGGTGACGAGGCCAGGGTCTTCAGTGTTGAAGATGGACTTGGCAACATATGCTGAAGCCAGAGCCAGGCTTGCCACGCCTGAATCGGACTCCTCCTCAGACTCCACCTCTGCCTCCTCAGAAGCAGACTCCTCTGAATCCATCTCTTTGCCAACAAAAGCATGAGCCTTGCCAGATGAGCTGTTCTTGTATGATGAAGACTTTGACGAAGACTTGGAAGAAGTCTTTGAGGATTTCTTCTTCTTCTTCTTGTCATCAGAATCATATTCCTTGCTCTTCTTCTTCTTCTTATTCTCATTGTCCCACTGTGGACACTCAGAGATGTAGTGACCAGGTTTCTTGCATTTGTGACATGTTCTCTTCTTGTGGTCATAGGCTTCATCACTTCTCGAGCTGCGTGAAGATTTCCTGAAGCCTTTCTTCTTAGTGAATTTCTGGAACTTCTTCACTAGCATAGCAAGCTCCTTTCCAATGTCTTCGGGATCATTAGAACTGCAGTCAGATTCTTCTTCAGATGAGGAAACAACCTTTGCCTTCAAGGCGCGAGTTCGTCCATAGTTGGGTCCATAGATATCTCTTTTCTCAGATAGATGAAACTCATGTGTGTTGAGCCTCTCAAGTATGTCAGACGGATCGAGAGTCTTGTAGTCAGGACGTTCTTGAATCATCAGGGCTAGGGTGTCAAACGTGAAGTGATCTCAGGAGTGTCTTGACGATTTCATGCTTGATAATCTCAGTGGCACCGAGTGCATGAAGGTCATTTGTGATGTCAGTGAGGCGATCAAATGTGAGCTGGACATTCTCATTGTCGTTTCTCTTGAAGCGGTTGAAGAGGTTGCGAAGAACACTGATCCTTGAGTCTCTCTAGGTTGAGACACCTTCGTTGACCTTGGAGAGCTAGTCCCAGACTAGCTTCAGCGTTTCCAGAGCACTCACACAGCCATACTGTCCTTTGGTTAGATGACCACAAATGATATTATTGGTAGTTGAATCTAGCTGAATGAACTTCTTGACATCTGCAGGAGTGACACCCTCACCGACCTTGGGAACGCCGTTCTTGACGACATACCAGAGGTCGACATCAATTGCTTCAAGATGCATGCACATATTATTCTTCCAGTAGGGGTAATCAGTGCCATCGAAGACAGGACACGCAACGATGACTTTGATTATCCCTACAGTCGACATAGCTAAAACTCCAGGTGGTTGAACCGAATCACATAGAACAAGGAAGCAGCTTGCTCTGATACCAATTGAAAGTGCAAGTTATCGACCAGAGGGGGGGGGTGAATAGGTGATTTTTATGAAAGTCTTCAAAACACGAGGGCTTTGAAGACAAACGATAGAAATGAACCTATAAGATAAGCAGCGGAAGGTAAAGGTATCCAGGCACGCAATAGTCAAGCAAGCATCATGAAGATAATACGAAGACTATTGACAGCTGGATAACATGGATCAAGATGAAGATATAACTGAAGCTAAACAGTGAACAATCTTTACAAAGTGAAGTCAAACAGATCAGACAAACAAGCAAAGACTTCGCGAAGACAAACTAAAAACTAAAGGAAGTTGGGGATAGAACCAGTTGCTTGATGGAGATAAGGATTTGTTAGACCAGTTCCAGTTGCTGTGTCAACTGTACATCTGGTTAGAGCGGCTAGGTATTCAAACCTGAGGACACACAGTCCTCACCATATTCCCCTTGAGCTAAGGACACACAGTCCTCGCCCAATCACTCTGGTAAGTCTTGAAGGTAGACTTTCGAACCTTCACAGACTTCGTTCACTGGCGATCCACAATCATTCTAGGACGCTCAGAACGTGACGCTTAACCGGCTGGAGGAAGCACAATCCTCAATTGTAACAAGTCTTCAGATCACACACACAAAAAGACTTCAGTGATGCCTAACACTCTTTGGCTCTGGGTGTTTTGGGCTTTGTCCTCGCAAGGATCTTTTCTCTCAAAGGGTTCGAAGGTGGGTTGCTCTCAAACGACAAAAGCCGTGCACTAACTCTGAGCAACCACCAATTTATGGTGTAGGGGGTGGGCTATTTATAGCCATGAGGCAACCCGACATGATTTGTCCGAAATGACCCTTGGTCACTAAGGAACTGACACGTGTCCAATGGTCGGATTGAGAACACACGCGACAACTTTACTTGAGCTCCAAGTAAAGCTGACTTATCCAGCTCTAGATAAGATTTGCCCTCATTTGTCTTCGCTTGAAGACATAGGTGTTTTGGTTGAGCATCACATCAGTCATCCGACTATGTTTACTTGGACCCCACTTAACAGTACGGTGGTTCCAATGACTCAAGAAAGAATAAAAAGAACTACGAAAGAAACTATGTCTTCGCATTCTATAGTCTTCAATGAATGTCTTCATAGGTCATTATCTTCACGTGAATGTATTCACGTGCCACCAGTGTCATCAATGTCTTCACACATTTTTATGAGTCATTTCTGGAAGTTAAACCGAATCAGTGAGGGACTATTACCTGTGTTATCCTGCAATTCTCAGAAACACGTTAGTCCCTCAACCACGTTTGTCGTCAATACTCCAAAACCAACTAGGGGGCACTTGATGAACTTACAGAAACACAACACATGCCCATATAAATACGCTGCACACATTCACACAAGGAAAAAAACCATCAAAACATTTAAATTTCATTTTAAGAAGAACAAATGTTTTGAGTTATCTCAGACAAAAGGAAGACCAAAGTAGGCAAAGGGGGCCATTGCCCCCCCCCAATTAAAATTTGGTTTGCTAGTGGCATACCCCGTAGGAGTGTATGCTTTTTATAAGGCTCGTACATGGTTTGGTATTCATGGGCATTTCATGGTGCTCACCATCATGCTCTTGTTTGCTATGAGGAGCAGCTACCGCAACATGCAACCGGTAGGACTTCCTGTGATGACTAGCATCTACCAGGTTTTGAAGAACTCATGGAAGATCCTTTTGATGTTGCCCATGCACAGCATTCGAGTGGGCTAAGGTAAGACTTGCTAACTTGAGGTAGAAATTAACATCCTTACTATGCAACTCTTTTCTACTACTGCAAGGTTTCATAGTCCATTTTTATTTCGCCTTCAGGATTTTTTCCACTATGAACACCCATTTACAACTGAAGACTCTCTTTCCCTCTATGAGACACCCTCTTCCACTACTATCAGCTTTGACTTTGTAACCCGCAATGCGTCTACCACTTGTACCTCCTCTTTGTCCACTTGTGCCCCGGTCGAGGCCCTTCTTCGTCCAGGAGACAAGTCTCCTCGGGGGATCGGCCGTGAAGGCAAGGAAATCTGTCTGGCCTCGCGCGGGCAGGTCGGTGATATAGAATCACTCCCGCTGCTACATCCTGATTGTCTCGACGAAAGTGCCCTCTGGCTAGAGCACCTTTGGGAGCTTACTAAGCAGCCCGCGCCACATTCAACAACCTAGGAGCCACTGCTCTTCTGCTAAAGATATTCATCCACAACCCAAAGTGCGACTTAACGCGGAGGAACACCTCACATATAGTAATGAAGGTGGCTATGTGGAGGATTGAGTTCGGGGCCAAGTGGTGGAAGCCCAACCCATAGAAAAACAGTAAGCCCCTCACAAAAGGGGTGAGAGGGATCCCAGACCTCGAACGAGGTGGGGCACGAAGATCACCTTCTCCTCTTCCTTGGGAGTGGGAATGGTGGAGTCGGAGCGGTTGGTCTCGCTCGTCGCCGGAGCGTTGCACTAGGCTGCTGCGGGTATGTACCCCACAGACCGGAGCTCCTCGATGGTGCCCGCCGTGATGTTAGAAGGCACTCACTACCCCTTCAATTCGGCATCGAATGCCATGGCTACAACCTCCTTCGCTCTACCGGCCATCGGCCGTGGGGATTACGTGAGAGGGAAAGAAGCTTGGCGATGGATCTGGGGGAGTCGGAGTTTTGTGAGCTTTGAGCAATGGATTAAGGGATGGAAGCATGGGGGAAATGATTCACCACCCCTTTGATTTTATAGGTCTGTAAATGATCCACGTTATGTTTACGTTTTAACAGGAGGCTAGCGAGACATAGGGGTGCTTGGTTCTAACTGCTACTGTGGTCAAAACATGAATCCAAAGCCCGATTCTCCAAAAACATGTATTCGTTCATGAGGGCAATAAAGAGGGAGAGGGAAAAATTGAGTAAAGGATGGGGAATTTACCATAGGCATGTGGATCGTTACGTCAAATATATATATCGCCATACACAGAAGACAACCCGGCTGACATGACCCATTGGCGCGGAATCAGTTACTGTAGCGATCTTTTTTTGGAAACTATAGGGAAATATTTTTGGACAAATGTACATTTTTTTGATAGCGTATATTTTGAAAAGTTGGTAAACTTTTTTGAATTTGCGAATATGAAAACATGACAAATTTTAGAAGCATGAACATTTTTTAATGTGTGCAAAAATATATAAAAAACATATTTTTTTGTGAGATTGCATGACTTAGCTTTTTTGATTATGTGAAAAACACTATTTAAAAAGTATTAAACAAACTATGTGAACAATTCATGAAAATCTGTTTTTTAAACCGATCACAATTTTGGAATTATGAACAAGTATTTGAAAATTAATGATTTGATGAAATTCCAAACTAAAATTAGGAACAATGGACATTAATTGAATTTGTGAACAAAATTTTGAAAACACAAACATTTTTTAAATTGCTGAATGGTTTTTGAATTTATGAACAAATTTTGACAGCAAGAATGTTTTTAGAAAATTTGAAACATTTTTTGAATTTGTGAACAAAGTTCTAAATCTAGAAGATTTTTTAAGTTTTGAACAATTTATGGTAAATGCAAAAAAATTGGAAATTTACAAACAATTTTTGCAAACAAAGAAAAAAAAACTTGAAATAAAGTAACTAGCTTTCTTACATCCGCCTCATCGACCTGCACTGTAGTCGCCTCATCCATAATATTCTCCATTTGCACCCCTTTGTCGACGACCGCCGCAGCCGTCTGCAATTCCTTGTCATTGACCGGCGTATTCACCATAACTTGTGTACTGGGCATGTTTGCATTAGGGTATGCCGCATTAGGCAGGGTATGATTGTCTTGATTCTGTTATAAAATCGTCATGGATATACATGCGTGGTAGAAAACGTGACCTGCTGTGACAAACTCACATCATCACGGATATGTTTTTTTGGTTGTGCTTGGCGACTTTTAGCTAGAAGTGGCAAATCCGAAATAGAAAACAGAATTCTGTTTAATTCAAATCAATAGAAACTACAACGGTTGATCTAGAACTGGACTGTGGGCAGCAATAATGCATCACGGACAGAGCATAGCTACTACTGTTGCGGATTACTCATCGTGGGTTTAGTTCAAATTTGAACAAAAACCACCACGAGTAATTTGGAACGGAGGGAGTACATAGAAGAGCAATCTCAGCATCAACAACATCACATGCCACCGTGCCACAACATACATAATAGAAGAAACTACAGACACACGGTTTGAAGAACTTCACTACACCAACTAGGCATACATCAACGACAATTTGAGCATCAACTAGGCATGTCTGTGTCTCAGCAAAATAGAAGAACTTCACTACACCAACTAGCCATGGCTGCATCTAAGCAAAATTGAAGAACTTCCTAACGCCAACTAGCCATGGCTGTGTCTCAGCAACCCGACTTTAACTCTTAATACCAGCAGAACAATCAATGTTATCCCAGTCTAACTAATTTGTAATGCTCTCTCACAGCAAAACAAATTTGGTATGATCCCCAAAAATAAGCATTAATTTTGTTGCAGTGCGGATTATACGAAAAATATCCAAAGCAACAACATGCCAAAAGCAGCTGCATTGAATCCGAGCAAAACTAACTTACCGAACGATTTTGCTTGTGCAATGTAGACAGGGAGGTATTACTATAGAAATTCGTGTAGGGATAAAAGGTATAGAAAGACATGGTGTTATCACTTTCAATATGTTTGCTCTGCATCGAGTCAAGTTGGAGCGTGAAGTGGCCGATCATCGTATAGAGAACAATCACATTTGTGTCCTCGTCATACGCAACTAAAAATACAGAATTTATTTTCCTTGGTAACACCCCCTCCAGTGGAATGGTTTTCCGCAGCAACACCCATTCGACAATACCATCACAGTTAGATTTCCTCGCCCATAATTTTATGGTCAGGTTCAACAAAACAGCAAGGCCAAGTCCACCATCCTCCATCCGTAAGAGCTGAAAATGTCCATCGTCATCAAGGCAATCTACCGGCTTATCAATCACATCAAGGCTCTGAATTTTGACATCAAACACAAGGACACCACCTTCAGAAAGCAACCAGCAAAGTGCATTCCCGACTAGGATGCTGGCCCTTAACACAGAAATTTCTTTTGTTACCACGGTCGAGAAAACATCTCCCCAAACACGAGATGCTGAGTCGTAGACAGAACAAGATGCCTGTCTATTGTATCTACCGGAGCAGAGCAAAACCAAATTTAAACGGGCTCGAGAAGCAATCTCCGTGGGCATTCTCATCTTCGGGATCAGCACAGAACACCGCACCATGCCAGGTAGATAAATGCCTCGCCAAGGCGTCGTCAAGCCCTTGTGGAAAAGCTACGATGTGTTGTTTGCCGGTGAGGGGGTCCCACACGACGGTCTTGCCCACCATGGCGTTGATTAGGACAGCGAGGACATGGCGGCATCCCATGAAGGCCTCGTAGTGCTTGTAGGGTGTGCCGCTTTTGGGCAGGGACAAGCGGACGGCAGGGATGCGGTCCGGTGAATCCATGATGGAAGTGAAGTGCTTAGTATTCCCGTCAAAGAAGCCGAGCAGAGGAGGCTTCCGGTGGTGCCTGCTGAAGCGTTTGTGGAACAAAGGGTCGGAGAGGATGCTGCCCCAGCGCTTGCATACGGCAGACGTACGGGGCAAGGAGGACTGCTTGGGAGGGAGGCGGACGAGGATCTCAATTAGGAGGTTGTCGTCGCCGAGCACCTTGGACATGGAGCCGGCCAGCGGCACGGAAAGCCGCAGCGTCCTGACGTCCACACATAGTTGTCCAGCAATGGGATCGACCCTGAAACAACAATGACCAACATATGAAGTGAATGGACTGATTTCTTCAATAAGGGAAGCTGCAAATTAAACATCCAACACACATGCTTATCCATGATCCATACAGCATATATAGCATACAACAAATAATCATCCGGCTGGTGTCTCCCATTATCCAGCACACACACACATATATGTACACCCATCCAACATATATAGCATACACAAAGTAATGAGGAGAGAGCAAAAGGAACTGGATGGGGAATCTTACCCTTGGCCTTGGGGAATGTCATCAGCATCAGCGGCAGGATCCATCATGGACAAAGATCAGGTGACATGCACGTTTGCATGTCACCGTATGCCTTGCGGCCGGAATTCAAATTTAAACATTGCAAAAAAATTCTGAAAAAATTCATGCATGTTCACAGCACATATTAAGATAACCCCTAAAAAATTTAAATCAAAATTCGAAACATACATCGAGAGACAAAAAAAAGAAACTCAGATGTTTATAGTCTACAAAGAACCATGGACGAACTATTCATGACAGATTTCTCTTTTTTGTTTCTGAGCTTTGCAATCAGTACATCCCAAACGCCGCCGTGGCAGTCACTGGTATGGGCTCAGCTGGGTGTGTTTTCGTGCCAACGAACGAACAAACTGCCCAATCCTCGCCAGCACCCAGGACCGGGGCACTTTCGATTTATACCGCTACTCATGGGCCGTTTATTTCAATATGGGCTCAGCCGGGCCGGATACTTATGCATTTATGTTGTTTTGCGGAGGCTACTTACAGTTTTTTGTTTTTTGTTTTTTGTTTTTGAACCTTGCTACTTACGGATTTGATGACTGGTACTCCCCTATAAAGACTAGTAACCTCGTTGCCATTTAGCGGAGCAGCCATTTTGCCTATAAACGACTTTCTCTTTCAAAATAACTTTTTCTTTTGCGAAAAATACTTTCAAAGTAACTACATGACTGAATTTTCATATGTTAAAACGGTGTGGACGTAATAGTCTTTTTTTTTCTCAGAAAGCACTAAAATCTTATATATCATCCACCGTGATATACATACATGTGTGACGCACGTAATACTTCTTTCATATGCAGGCCTGTTCATATGTACTACTAGTATAAGTACAGTACCGTAGTTAACCCAAAACCCTACACGGACAGCCTCATTTGTCTGTGCCGCGACATGTCCGTGGAAACCCCGGCGCTCTTTACGATATAGTATTGGGTACATTCCAATACAAACTATATGTTAGGATATACTACTATGTAGTACATGGAACTTAGTTGAAAACTTAGCTAAAACCTACTCTAAATATACCTATCGAGGCGGACATGGATCTTGAACGTCGGGCCTCTGACGATGTCCCCGCCGCTAAAGTTGTCGTCCATGTCGGTCCAGTCACTGGTGCCGCATCGGCCGCCACGGTATGTATCCTAGGCTGTGGCGGCGCGTTCGCTAGGGCGCACCTCTGTTGTCTCACCCTTCCACCGGGTGTCATGCTCAGATTCTTGGAGCCCCTCCCGCGGTGCCTCGGCGTGATCTGGTGCCACCCACAGGCATCTTAATCCTTGACGTCTTCAAACGGTCGAGTGCCAAAGCGGTGGTGAGATCCGGAGCAGCGAGGTATTACGACGACAACTCATGCAGCTTCGCGTAGGACGCCGACTGCCGCTCCCCGCGATGAGCCGCTCAACCCGCCGCGGACTAGCTCGCGGCGGTGCGGCAGTGGGGAGGGCGAGCACCGGCTCTATGAAGGTGAGTCGACGCGGCAGTTGGGAGGGCAAGCACCGGCTCTAAGAAGGTGAGTTGGCACAGCAATTTTTTTTTTGAGCGAATTGCCAAACAGTGTTATTGATAACAAAAAGCATTGTGCATGGCCAAAAGATTGATGGGCTATTAATATGCTAGCTGGCAGCAAAGTGTATAAAGCCCAGTGTTAAGTCGTAGTTGCATGCAACTCAAAAGGCAAGAAAGCGATCGAGGAGAAATATACCTATCTAGTGGGACAAAACTTGCCTGCTCCCTCCCCATGCTCCTATCCGTGCTCCCACTTCATCCTACGGCTGTTATTTTCTCTTTTTCCTTTCTAATCTAATCATCACCCCCCCCCTGATTTTAAGGGGGTGGGGCCGGGCCTAATTTTGTTCCAATCAAATCAAGCCACGTATGCGGGAGCACGGATGGGCACACACGAAGGGAGCAGGCAAGTCTCGTCCTATCTAGTGAGGCCGTTAGCTAGTTGATGATCTGGAAAGAAGGAGAAAGACGAACGATCCGTGTCATCATACCATCAAAATATAGTATCTATATATACTTTGGTTACCTGTACTGGTTAGCTTTATTAGCTCGACCACCTCCAAGCAAAAGATATACCACTATACACATCACACTATCTATCATCTATATAGTATCTAGCTTTGTTGATAAGATTTCTGTTCGTTTTTTAAAATAAAGAAAGTCAAATTGTATATGTGCAATTATTAGCACGTACGCGGTGATTGGTGATTGGTTTTTTATTGTCATTGAGAGGCGATCAAAATTTCGTCCCCCTTAGTCGGCGAACGGTTGCCAGAAAGAGGTGGCATTTGAACGATTTTGATGGCATTTTTAGATTGAGGGGGTGGCAGTTTCTTCGAAGTGGCATGACAGTTTCTGGCAGAGAAGGTAATTTTTGTTTTTAAACTGCCATCATTTGATCTCATTTCAGAGCTAAAACTGCCTTAAAAAAGGGTTCGCTTGACACCTTTCTCCCAGCAACTGGATGCCGGATAACTTTTCCATAAAATAGTGATTGGTTAATTAGTTGTGTGCTCGTAGTTGGCAACCAGTACAAAGTAAAGTAAAGGTGTATGGTGGGGTGCAGTTGCATGCAAAAGGAGAAATATACCTAGCTATGTGGGTTGATCAAAGCAAAAATTCGTTGTTTATTTCTATCTGTTGCTTACAGATGTTAGAGCAATGGGGCGATTATATTCTCCATGTGATTTTGCTAGCTACATACTTCCTCCTTCCCTCTGTTTCGTAATATAAGGCACGCAGGTTTACGTGCAGTCAATGTTTTAAAACTTTGATCACTACTATTTGGAAACCGACGGAGTACTAAGTACTGGTGATCGGAGCAGTCCGGTCAGGTGGGCAGAAACTTTAGTTGATTCGGAAAAATAATGTTTTGGAATCAATTCATGAATAATTACATTATATATGTAGCAAA
>LR738712.1:731467752-731484064 GCA_902687465.1 Secale cereale | reverse complement strand
GTACGCATGAACATGTTGCCGTTGCAGGCTCCTCTTATGCGTAGCAAACTTGATGTACCACTCTAATTATGTGACAATAAGATTCTCAACCTACTTCCGCTCATGTGTGCCCCAGTAAGCTTTGTTTAACCAATAATAATAAGTAGAAAATCACATAGGTTGCATTTCCTTTGTTTTCTCAGATGTGAGTGAGGAGCTCATCTGACATTGCCAGCATTTTCATTTTGGTAGCACACAAATTTTCTATTGACGCATCGTGTTGTATGGCTACTGATTCTGAGATTTCTAAATACCTCCTTTCTTCTTGGCTCGGTGGAACCTTTTCCACAACAAAACATATATTTTTTATGCAACTTTGAAGGCACTATTATGATGTTTCTTATAGATTGTTAATGCACAGTATGATATTATTTCATTTTCATCCTGAAATGATTTATTAGTTTTCAGGGAGTCCATTTGTTCATTGTGTTTATAGGGTTTGTCAATCATGTAAATCACTTTTTTTGCCTTCTTCTGACCGGCTCCAATTTATCTTATTTTTATGCTATGAAAGTTCAGCACACTGCTATGTTTGATCATCATCATCAGAGTGTGTTTTTACTAAGTTTTTATTGGGCATTCATTTTGCGTCTTCAAATTTTCATCAAGGCCTATATCTTCTGCACTTTTGCATACTATTTATCAGTCTTATTACTTACTCATTAGTCAGATTTCTAGAACTAACAATTTTTTCTTTTGAAACACCAAGGTATAATAAATATTTTTTCAAGGAAATAAAAGCATCTATAAAGTTCTAAACTCTATACAGTCTGGGGAGAATTTGAACAAAAGTCCAATTAGTTACCACGGGCTGAAAAAATATCATCTTTTTTGTAGATTATTTAGAAACATTTTTGACATACATAGTCACAATCAACAACAGTTTAATTTGATACTTGATATTGAAAAAAAAGTCAAAAACCAATTATATAGTTATGATATTACAAAACTATTCTTCAAGAAAAAATCGCAATACACTCGACCATTTTGAAGAAGTCTACATGCACGTTTTATATGTGCCAACCATTAATTACAAGATGTCGCATAGAAACTCTACTGTTCTATAGTTTAAGACTTAAAATTGCGTTATATGTCATTCAAGATATATTAACATACATGACAAATATTTAGGGAAATGGAAAACAAATTGCTCCACAATCAGGAATTTGTGTTGTTTAAGCATATTTTAAATAGTTACATGTATAAAAGGTTGCACCCTACGCATAAGAAAATGAGCAGCATATTAGGCGGTTCTATATCGTTCCCAAATGAGACCAACAAACATATGATTGTGGTATTTTTTCACGAATGATTCATATATTCATTTAGTAACTTTATTAAATAATGTGATACTATGTTATCTAAAAAGTATTAGTATGGTGGCATTAGATGATGATTTCATCTAACTTATATGCATACATTCTATATAAATCTCGGTGTTATTATTCGAAAAAATGAGAAGTATAGTGGTTCATTTCAGAAAATGAAATCTTTATTCGTAATATAGATTGAAAGAAAAGATATTAGATAACCTCCCGTGCGAATGCACGGGTTGACGACTAGTTACTACTAATTTACCTAACCAAAATTAGTTCCTTTTAGTAGATCTATCTGTTACGCCAGGTACAGATGGTTGGGATTTAGGATTGCATACTTGGGTTCCGATGCAGGCCTATCACCGTTTCAACATGTTTTCTAGGAAGCAGATAGCACAGATTGCCACTTGTCCTCATTGAAATTTCATCTCTTTTAGTTCACCTGAGCTTTGCAATGGGGCTAATTTTTATTTGGTATACAAACAATAAATATCCATTAATATACTTTGCTCGGATGTGCAGCCATTGTTCTGGCCTGCACCTCCTTTTGACACATATAGATGAATGCGGTCAGCCCTTTTCATCTAAACAAAAATGGAAATGGTCTGTGTGGTCACTGATGTTGGGGCCCTGCAAATTCAAGAGCACAATTATTTTACTGATCGTCATACTCTGCTCCTGTTGCTGTTTCTAGTCAAAGGATCCTTCTTTTCTATTTATTTTTTTAGAAATGGAGGAGGACCCCCGTCCTCTGCATCCGGACGATGCATGCAGCCACTTTATTAATTATTCACACAAGACCTTACAAAGTCATACACCAGTAAGGCTAAAGTCACCATCTAGGCAACATCTGTCGCTACTTCTATCCAGTTGATGAAGCGATGCTGATAGTTTGGGCCTAATACCAACAGACCTCGCAACCAAACCTAACATTCAAGACCCGAGGTCCCAACCAGGACACCTGCCGGATATGGGGTACCCACCAGTCCGGCGCACTCCTCAACCAGGACACCTACCAGGTATGAGGCCGCCGCAGCCACCTGCCACCAATCCATCTTCAGTGCTATACTGCTGCATGTACCTTGCCTGGTCTAGCTGCCGTCGACGCTACCACGGCGACAGACACCACCACCATCCTGCACGTATCCATCCACACGCGCCCGTCGCCGAAGCTCCGCGGCGCTATGCCGCCAGGACCCGTTGTCGGCCTTGCGGTAGATGAAACACCGCTCATCCTCGTCCCCTCCAGCCAGCTCCTGCTCCAAAACGATGCCCTCGGGAGGGAGCACGACACCGAAGATGCCGTCATCGTCCGATCCGGTAGACCCAGATCTAGGGTTTCCCCCGGAACATCCCGATCATGTTGACGCAGTTTGCAACGACGATGCCTCAACAGGGGGCGTCGGAGACGCCGTCATCATCCGCCATGACCGAAGTCGGCGCGATATTCACCGGAAGTGGCGCCACAACGATCTCGCCGCTGACTGGATCTGAGCACACCCTCACCGTGTACACATATGGTGTCATCAGAAAGCCGGTTGATGACCACCGGCCGCCCCACCCCTGCCCCATCACACGTCACCGGCCGATCCACGGCCACCGCCGCCGCCCATCGCATAGCGGAGAATCCCACCGGTGGACCTCGCCAGCCCTGGGTTCGTCGCCTGCCGCCGCACAGCAGGACGTCGCCATGACTGCCGCACGAAGACACCCCGCACAAGGCACCCCAGCTGCCTAATGGGAGATCCTTCGCTTCCCTCCTGCCCTAGCCCTTTAGGCGTCGGGCGCCGCCACCACCGCGGCCAATGCCGGCGGCAGCGGCGGCAGAGATCTGCCTCGCTGGAGGGCTGGCGGCGCGAGGAGTTGGCCCCCCTGGCGTCGGCCTGGGTGGCGGCGCGAGGGGGTCGTGCGGGGGTTGAGCGGGAGGGAGGATCCTTCTTTTCTATTCTAGTCATGCACTTCATTCTCTGAAAAAACATGCTCTGTGTACTGTACTGTCTAAGCTTAGTTGTGGCTTTTGATACAAAGTGCACTTCATTTCTGCAGCTCTTGTTACCAAGTGCAAGAAGCATTCATAATTTCATATGTAGTGCAAGGTTATGTTTACTACTTTATTTGTGTCAGGTGTATTGATGGTTTCCGCGACATCTTCAAATTTCTATATACTCTGAAGTCTGAACTTTCTTCAGGTTTCTTTGAGCTGTTGGTCTTTGGTCTTAGATAGTACAATAAGCACGGCTAGTTGCAGTTTTTACTCTGTTTAACAATGAATCCTATTTCTTCTCTTGTAGGCTTGCATGATGGAGGCTCCACAGTATAGACCTTGGTCAGATCTTCCGCCAGAACTCTTGCGCCTTGTCCTCAAGCGCCTCCCCTCGCTAGCTGACCGTGTTCGTTTGAGAGCAGTCTGTCACCCATGGCGCTCTAACAGCCTGCTGCAACCACTTCCCCTCCCATTCCCATGGCTCAACCTCCCTGATGGCACCTTCTTCAGCATCCCAGGAGGTGAGGTTCACCAGATGTGTGTACCAGATGGTTCTCGTTGCCATGGCTTCATTGACAACTGGTTATTCCTCATGAGCAGTGATGACGCATGCACATTGATGAACCCTTTCTCCAAGACCACATTGGAGCTTCCTAATCCGGACTCATTTTGGCAGCGTACACAGGACGAATATGATCCTAAGCAACTTTTGTACTAGTTGGTGGTACCCTCGCCCCTGGACATATCATCTGATTCCCTTGTTGTGGCGTTGATCAAGGATGATGATAATATCGGTATAGTTTGCATTAGTCAGCCACTATTTGCCACTTACTCGGTACAAGGCAATTCAGTACAGTGCCTCTTCGATGCCGCGTTCTTTGATGGAAAGTTGTACGCGGTGTCTGTCTTTGGCCAGCTCTTCATCCTTTAGTTTTTCAGAAACCGTGGTAGTAATCCAAACATCAATCGCGTAATCGAGTCTTCGGGTGATTTTCATGGAGGACCAGAATGCATTTCCAGAGAGGTGGTGTTCACATACATGGTGTATCTAGTTGAATGTGTTGGTAGACTGTTGGTGGTAAAACGATTCATTCGTCGCCTGAGCCCTCCTACTGGTGACAATATCTTCGACAATACTCAAACTGCTGGGTTTGTTGTCCTTGAGGCAGACCTGCACTCCAACCCTTGCCAATGGAAAAGGATTAATGAGTTGGGTGGACATGCTCTCTTTGTTGGCCAGCATGGCTCCAAGTCTCTGCCTGCTAGAGAATGCATGGGATCCCAGTAGGATCGCATCTACTTCATTTGTGACTATCCCCATCCAAAGTATTTTTTTGAGTCCATTTCACGACTGTGGTGTCTACAACATACGGAATGGTATGTTCATGCCATTGATGTCTCAGACTGCATCACCTGCACATGATGCTGGCCAGTGGCGCCCGACATGGTTTTTCCCTGCCGAACCTATGTGATCAGTCTATCAGGGTGCTTCTGCTTACTCTACTGAGGCTTTTATGATCAGAGTGTATGCAGATTCTCATTTGTATGCCTAACTTGTTCTGCTGAAGCTTTGTGATTATGCCAGCATGGGTGCTGCCCAATCTTTATCGTAGTGATATATTCTGGCATAACTTAGGTTATTAGTTATTATGATGATCAACCGTCCTGGTTCTGGCTATCTTTATCCTAGAGCTATGTTATGTACCGTCTAATTGTGGAACTTCTAATTAGTATGATGGTGCTTCATTTCCATGGGATGTATTCAGATGTGCAACTTCATCTTTCATTTGAGACCGATATGTACAACTTGAACAAGCTTTTCACCTCTGGAGGCGAACAAACTTGGATGTGTCACTACCCTGAATCCTGGCCACTACAAGTAAGCCTGGTTCTGGTCATCTTTATGGGTTACGTTAGCTTCTGACTATGGACCCCTTTTTTTCAACTCAACAACCCTTTATTGAAGAGAAACTATGGTTACATCGTTTGTGAGTACAGGGATGATCACATCTGGTTGTTCTTCCATCCAGCTATTACAAAGGGGTCCTCTAGCCAATTTAACTAGCTCATGAGCTACACAATTCTGTTCCCCATAACAATGTTCGAAAACCACATAGGGAAATTCACAAGCCATATGGTAGCAATCGTCAAAAATACAGCCACAACTCCTGAGGATCAACCTCCAGCCTTGATGGTTTCGTCGACCTCAAGATTATCAGAATGAACAATTAGTCAGTTGCACCCCACCTGTTTCTGCTAGGTTGAGGCCGAACTGCAGCGCTAGAGCTTTCTCGGTGAGCGCGTTCGTACAAACATCAATCATTTTCCTGGATAAGTGTAACCATTACGATACCGATATCCATACCCGTATCGACAATTTCTTTAAAATCCAAAACATATTTGTATTTGTATTTACAGAATAATTTTAGTTATTATCCACATTATTTCCATTATATTTCAGATATGAATATTCGATTGCCATATAGACATTTTCTCGAATAGAAATACCAGATATGTCCGATTATCTACCTTCAGCTTCCACCCTTACCTCTATATGACTATTCTGTTTAACAAAGCATAGAGTTCGGGTATAGATGACAATTCTTCCATGTTAGGACTTAGGACCATGCAAGCAACCATGTAATTCTTTTCTTCTCTACTTATTTCACTCGGTCACGTGGACTGATTACAACATTATTTATGAAAATCTTTCCGTGCAAAACTATCACATGAAGTTCATTTATGATAGATGTTCACAGCAACCGCACCCTCCACGGCCAACAATTTATATACCAACACTGATTGAGTGTGCTCTATACACACTTGATGAGTCATTCAACATATTTCTCATCAGCAGAAACAACACAAGGAAAAAGTTTTGTAAGACTAGCAAATCCAGAGTGTCTTCTCCCCTTGTTTCATATTCAGCAAGGATTTGCACTTTCCTCTCATACAATTATTGTTAACCAAGACAATGCGATGTAAGAAAAAAAAAAGAGAAAATAGATTGCGATTTTGAGAATGGGAGACATCGGAAAGGGAATACTTGGTGGTAATGGAAGTATTCGTAGTGAACATTGCGGTGGCCCGATGCGCCACCATTCCGCCACCAACCACCATTTGTGCGCGAGAGCCAAGGCTATGCCCTCCGGCCTGCCGGGGGCGCTCGCCCTATTTCCTATTTGCCATATGAAGATGTCTCTGAACGTTCAAGTAATGTTGCACTTGAGCTATTTGAGACAAACATGCGCACCAGCCCTGGTCGATGTAGGGCAACTTAGTTGGGTGGCCATGCATTCTTTCTTGGTCAACATAGCTCGAAGCCTCTGCCTGCTTGCACATATAGTGGATACCATGAGGATTGCATCGACTTGTTGTGTGACTATCTCCAGCCGACCTCTTCTACGATACCACTGATGTCAGGGGTGGTAGAATTACATCGCATTGAAGCTGTGTGATCAATCTATTAAAGTTTGCTCTACTAAAGATTTATGTCAGAGGGGTGTGCAGATTCTCATATGCATGCTTAACATCTTTTGCTCAAGCTTTGTGATCGTATAATAGTGTGACTAAACTTACTATTTGGTATGATGATCAACCAACCAGGCTTTGGTTATCTTTACCCTAGTGATATGTTATGTACCGTATAATTGTTTGAACCTAGCCAAATGGACCATGCCTTGGGGGATCCAAATTTTCGTACATTTTAAGTTGGGGAAAAATCAAACCCCAACCCTAACAAGAAAAGAAAGGCAAAGATGCCCAAGGCAAGAGGTCTAGCAATCTCAACTTTTGAGGATATCTTGTTGGTTAAAGCTTGATTGGCCACAAGTATGGGCCCTATATGTGGCATGTAGCAAAAGGGCAATAGGTATTGGGAGAAAATCCACAAGCACTACCATGAACACAAACAATATGCGGAGAAGGTGGCTACGAAGGTTTTTATCCAACATGGGTGGCAGCATAATCTCCGGATCAGTCCACCAGCCCTTTCGACATAGGCCAAGTGAACTCTAAATGCTTTGGATTGGCTTGATGCTACATTTTGAGATAATAAAAGCACCCTTTTATGAAAAATGAACACATGCAATACGCGGAGCCGCATCCTATCTTTACCACCTGCAAGGGATCAATGACGCAGGGAGTACGAGGCCGCGAGAACAAGGATGGCAGCAATGGAAGCTGAACGGATGGAGGCAGAGCAGACGACAAGTATGGCCACGGAGTAGGAGGCAAGGATGGTCGTGGAGCAGGCGCCATTAATGGCAATGGGTCAGTGACCTGTCCAGGGAGTGATCCTTCCCGCCCAGAGTTGAATTTTATTTTGGCATGTCGAGATTGATGAACTATGCTTTATTTTGTTTTGTCGGTGTTGAACTGTTGAATTTTGATGGATTTGTGCTCTGTGGCCCACCTACATGGATTTCACGGATTTGAGGGTTCACATTTGAGGTGTGTGGCTTCTGGCCAAAGGAGGGGCTGCCCGGCGCTGTCTGCTGACGTTTAGTGGGGCGAATTTACCAAGTCCGGATGTAGATGCTCTTAGGATACCGATATATCCATATCCTTATCCACACTTTCTTAATTTTTTATTCCAAAAACATATTCTTATTTGTATTCAAAATAAAAAATACATATATTATCCACTCCTATTTCCATTTTAATTCAGATACGAATATCCAGTTGCCATGTAGACATTTTTTGAAATAAGCATACCAGACATTTTGAATTATCTACCACCAATTTCCACCCTTACAACTACTCCCTCGGTCCGCGAATAAGTGTACATCTAGCTTTTATTCTAAGTCAAAGTTTTAAAATTTGAACCAACTTTATACAAAAGTGTACTTGCCCGTATAACATCAAATTGATACATTATGAAACTACATTTCAAAATGAATCTAATGATACTAATTTAGTGTCATAAGTGTTGTTACTTTTCCCTATAAAGTTGGCCAAAGTTTTAACACTTTGGCTTAGGACAAAATCTAGACGTACACTTATGCGCGGATGGAGGGAGTACATGATTATTCTGTTTAGCAATGCATAGAGTTCAGGACAGAAGATAGTACATCCACGTTAGGACTAGCCAAGCAACCACGTCGCTCTTTCTCTCTCTACTTATTTGATCCAATCACATGGGCTGAACTGAACCATTATTTATGAGGATTTCCATGCAGAAATATCACATGAAATCATTCTATGATTAATGTCTCAGCAACCACACCCTACACGACTTCAATAAAAAAAAGCAACCACACCCTACACAGCTAACAATTTATATACGACCTCCAATCGAGTTTGTTCTATACATGCTTGATGAGTCCTTCAACATATTTCTCAATTCAGTAGAAACAATGCAAGATTTTTATGTAAGACCAGCGATCGAGTGTGTTCTCCCCATGTTTCAGAAGTCACTAATGGTTTGCATTTTCCTCCAATACACTTATTGTTACCCAAGAATCGAAGACAATGCAAAACAAAAAGAAAGAGAGAAGAGATTTTGGTTTGGGAATAAGAGACGTCAGGAAGAAAACACTTCGTGGCAACTAAAGCACTCATAATGAACACTGTGATGGCCCCATGCGCCACCTTGAAGCCACGGCAGCATTCCTCATGCTGGCAGGCGTGCAATCAACTTCTTCATCAACCCCTTGGCGATGTACGAGGACATAGCAACTGGCCATGTTTGTCGACGGCAAGCTCGATGTGTGCGCCATTCTGGCGACCCTTGTCAGCTGCCCGGGCTCCGTCAACGAATGGTCGAGGCATGTAAGCAACTGAACGACCACTCAAGAGTAAGGCTCAGTTGGCTAGTCGCCAAAGCATCTATTGTGGCCTCGGGCCTAAGGGCATGCACCATCATGCTAATTAGAAGCTGGGCACCCCCTATGATGTTGACTATAGAGGGAAACAAGCTATTTAATCCGCCGACAGGGGATTTTGTGAATTCATAGTTGTTTTTGTTTTCACAAAGAAATAGTGAACTTTTAGATGCATCTCTTTTTGTTTGTTTCAACTGTTCAGAAATATGCAAAGCTTCCTGCCAGTCCTTCAACTTTCTATTTCGGACTAAACATATTGACATACAAATTAGAGACGTTGTTCTGGGTGCCACAAATTGAGGGAGCTTGAATATACGCTGATCAATTCAAATCCAGCTACCCTACTTGAATATATATATTTTGTTGTAGTGGTTATTCGGTGGTCTCGAAGTCTCGAAGTAATTCTTATTATGTTTGAGGTGCTTTATACTTTCGGTGAACTTCCATAATAGATTTGAATCCTTCTAAAAAAAGTGCACTGGAATTCTTCGAACATAAAAAATAGTGCTTTGAGCATCTACAGTCGGACCCCGTCAAATCTCCCCTATACATCCACACGGATGGCCCGGTCAATGACCTGTCGCGAAATTGTGACTCAGCCGTCCCCCTCAAACCGACTCTATACATCCGGGCTGTCTGGCACCCCTCAAACCCGACCCATATCTGGGGTGAAAATGGGGAGGCTCGGGAATGCCTGGACACATCCAGCATGTCAGACTGGTAGGAGGGAGCCATGAGGAAAGCCACGCGTGTCCGCCGAGTGCCCTCGGTTTGCTTCAGATGCATTCATGGCATTGGTCCGGCGCACCGCGAGGGTCTAAATCCGGCTATTGAAGTTGGGCGGCAAGGCAACACTAGCCGCGTCCCCATTCCCCTCCTCTTCGTCCCGTCCGTCGTCGCCGATGTTCGCTCTTTTCCGTCTTCCACTTCCAATCCGAGCTCATCACCATCCGCCATGGTCTAGCAAAAGATCAAGTATTATAATATGTGAACGCCAGGCGGAGTTCCATGCCGACATGCGCGCCATGGAGGAGGCACGCAGCGCGGCCAAGCTTGGAATGACGGAGGAGGAGCTACCGAAGGAGGAGAAGGAGCCCAGCGTCGAGGACACGGACATGGAGGGTGTCGCGAAGGAGGCACTAGGAGGGGAGCCCAACTAAGTTGACGCAGGAGTTGGCGCATGGTCTTGAATCAGAATTCACTGTCGATGAGGTGAAAAGGGTGATCATGGACATGCCTTCTGACAGGGCACCTGGTCCCGACGGCTTCTCCGGTCTGTTTTATAAAATCTGCTGGGATATCATAGCCTCGGATCTAATGGATGTGATGAAGACCCTACATGAGGGCCGCTTTTATTCATTTGGAGGCCTCAACACATCAATCCTCACCTTCCTGCCCAAGAAAGCAAATTTGCTGGAGATCGGTGACTTCAGACCTATCAACCTCATCCATGGTGTTGCCAAGATCTTTCCCAAAGTGCTTGCAAGCCGTCTGGCTTCGCTCTTGCCCGCCCTTGATAGTCCCCCTGTGCAGGGAATCAGCGTAGCAATTCCCAACGGTGGAAGTGATAAGTATGGAGTGTCGAACCCACAAGGAGCTAAAGGTAAGATCAATATTCTCTCAAGTCCTATCTACCACTGATACGACTCTACGTACAACGAACGTTTACTTTCAACTAGAAACGAGAAATAAAACTACGCTATGGGTATGAAGAGGATAACTTTGGATGATATCGGAGAGCTAAAATATAAAAGTAGGTGCTGTTATCATAAAGTTAGAATATATTACTAAATATTATAAATAGCGAGTGTGGAATAATGATAGGTCGGTGTGCGGAATTGTCCTAGGCAATTGTTAACAAGACTAGTAGTCGTCATTGCAATTTCATATGAGGGAGAGGCATAAGCTAACATACTTTCTCTTCTTGGATCATATGCACTTATGATTGGAACTCTAGCAAGGATCCGCAACTACTAAACATCATTAAGGTAAAACCCAACCATAGCATTAAAGCATCAAGTCCCCTTTATCCCATACGCAACAACCCCCTTACTCTGGTTTATGCTTCTTTCACTCAAGCAACCCACTATAAGCGAATCAAGAACGTATTGCAACACACTACAGCGGGAATCCCTCACACTTGCGCGATACGGAGGGCACCATAGGACAGCACCAAAATAAAACATACAACTCGTACCAATCTAGATCATCAATCAACCCAAAGACAAAGGATATCTACTCAAAACATCATAGGAGGGCAACACATCATTGGATCATAATATGTGGCATAAAGCACCATGTTCAAGTAGGGATTACAGCGGGGTGCGGGAGAGTGGACCGCATAAAAGAGATGAGGATGTTGATGATGATGGTGATGTTGATGAAGACGATCACCGCGTTAATGATTCCACTCCCGATGGCACTCCGGCGCCACCGAGAGAGAGGAGCAGAGGTTCTCCCCCTTGTGCTTCCTCCTCCATGGCCTCCCCCCCTAGATGGGGAGAGGTTCTCCCTCTGGTCCTTGGCCTTCATGGCGATGACGGCCCCTCCGAGATCCTCCTCCATGGCCTCCGGTGATGATGGCCCCCTCCGCCAGGGTGATAGAGAGGGCCTAGATTGATTTCTCGTGGCTATAGAGGCTTGCAGCAGCGGACCTTCTGATCTAGGTTATTTTCTCGAGGTTTCTGTATTTATAGGAATTTTTGGTGTCGGTCTCACGTCCAGGGGGTCTCCAAGTCGTCCACGAGATAGAGGCCCACGCCCAGGGGGTGGGCACGCCCCCATCCTCGTGGAGAGCCCGGGACACTTCTAGCCCAACAGTTTTACTCCAGGGGCTTCTTTTGGACCATAAAAATCTTCAAAAATTGGCACGTTAATTGGACTCCGTTTGGTATTCCTTTTCTGTAAAATTGAAAAACAAGGAAAAAACAGAAACTGGCACTAGGCTCTAGGTTAATAGGTTAGTCCAAAATTCATATAAAATAGCATATAAATGTATATAAAACATCTAAGATGGATAATATAATAGCATGAATACTTCATAAATTATAGATACGTTGGAGATGTATCAGCATCCCCAAGCTTAATTCATGTCCGTCCTCGAGTAGGTAAATGATAAAAGAAATAATTTATGAAGTGTGAATGCTATTAGGTGCACAAGTTTGATCAATGATAATTTAAATCACCTTTTCTAGCATCATTATATGTCATAACAGTAGCTCATCTCATAAAACTTTTCATGATCAAGTAACAAGCTATTCACATGTTAAAGTATAGATCATAAACTTTCTTGAAAACTAACAAACAGTGCTCTTAGTCATCAAACAATTGCAATTCATCTTATTTTCGGGAAGGGTCTATGCAGGAGCTTTGATTCAGCAAACTCTACATACTCAACTATCATTTAATCTTTCACAATTGCTAACACTCATGTGATATTTATGGGTTCAAAGTTTTAATCGGACACAAAGAAAGATAGGGGCTTATTGTTTCGTCTCCCAACCTTTTACCTCAAGGGTAATGTCAACAATAATAATTTATGAAAACCTACACTCAAGTGGATATATATATCAAGATCGCTCCAACACAAAGTGCTTGCCAAAGGAAAAAGTGTAAAAAGGAAAGGTGATGATCACCATGACTCTTGTATAAGGGTAGAAGATAAAAGTAAAAGGTAGGCCCTTCGCAGAGGGAAGCAGAGGTTGTCATGTCCTTTTATGGTTGGATGCACAAAATATTAATGCAAAAGAACAACACTTTATATTGCCGCTTGTGATAAAGACCTTTATTATGCAGTCTGTCGCTTTTATTTCTTCCCTATCACAAATTCGTATAAAGCTTATTTTCTTCGCACTAATAGATCATACATATTTGGAAAGCAATTTTTATTGCATGCACCGATGACAACTTACTTGAAGGATCTTACTCAGTCCTTAGGTAGGTATGATGGACTCTCATGGCAAAACTGGTTTAAGGGCTGTTTGGAAGCACATATTTCTACTTGGTGCAAAGAATTTAGCTAGCATGAGAGCGAAAGGCAAGCCCAACATGTTTGATGATCCAAGACAATATAGTGTTTCGGATATAGGAAAACATAACCCATTAAGTTGTCTTCCTTGTCCAACATCAACCTTTTAGCATGTCATATTTTAATGAGTGCTCACAATTACAAAAGATGTCCAAGATAGTGTATTTATATGTGAAATCTCTCTTCCTTCATATTCTTTTATGAATTGTTCAAGTGACCAATTCTGCGTTTGCTAACTTTCAATAAGTTTACTACCTATACTTATTCTGTGTGAAGTCATTACTCCCCATGGTATAAGCATATGAAACATATATAAATTCAGATTTATGATATTCAATTCATTCAACCATTTACTCATAGGATGTACGTGAAGCACGTGAGTAAATGACAAACTACTCCAAAAGATATAAGGGAAGGACACTGAGTAGTCAAATAATTAACTAGCCATGGGAGGATTCTTTTTCATTCAAGATTTCAGATCCAATGATTTTATTCAAACAGCAAGTAAAATTGGAAATACTCTCCAAGCAAAACACATATCATGTGATGAATAAAAATATAGCTCCGAGTAAGGTATACCGATAGTTTTGAAGACGAAAGAGGGGATGCCTTCCGGGGCATCCCCAAGCTTAGGCGCTTGAGTCTTCCTTGAATATTACCTTGGGTTGCCTTGGGCATCCCCAATCTTAGGGTCTTTCCACTCCTTATTCTCCTCATATCGATATCTCACCCAAAGCTTGAAAACTTCAACCACACAAAACTTTGGTACTGTCAAAGACAAGGTTCATAATTGTTCTCACACAATGCCTACTGTACCATATCATTTCTACAATTTTTATTGAGAAATATAAGCCATAGAAACTAGAAAACAAGCAAACTATGCAGTGAAAACAGAATCTGTCAGAAACAGAACAGTCTGTAATGATCTGAACAACAACCATACTTCTGCTACTCTAAAAATTATGAAATAAATTGGTGGATGTGAGGAATTCGTCTATTAATCTTCTGCAAAAAGAATCAACTCAAAAGCACTCTTCTGTAAAAAAAATGGCAGCTAATCCCATGAGCGCAAAGTTTCTGTTTTTTACAGCAAGATCACATTAACTTTCACCCAAGTCTTCCCAAAGGTCTTACATGGCACTTTATTGAAACAAAAGCTATGAAACATGATTACTACAGTAGTTTAATCATGTAAACACACAAAAACAGTAAGGGTAAATATTGGGTTGTCTCCCAACAAGCGCTTTTCTTTAATGCCTTTTAGCTATGCATGATGATTTCAATGATGCTCACATAAAAGATAAGAATTGAAACATAAAGAGAGCATCCTGGAGAATATGACTAACATATTTAAATCTAAACCACTTCTTATGACTAGGGTTTTGTGAGCACATAATTTATAGGAACAAGAATCAACTAGCATAGGAAGGCAAGACAAGTATAACTTCAAAACTTTAAGCACATAGGGAGGAAACTTGATATTATTGCAACTTCTACAAGCATGTATTCCTCCCTCATAAAAAAATTCAGTAGCATCATGAACGGGTTCAACAATATAACAATCACATAAAGCATTCTTTTCATGATCTACAAGCATATAAATTTTACTACTCTCCACATAAGCAAAATTCTTCTCATTCGGAATAGTGGGAGCAAACTCGAAATAGTGGAATCATTACTAACTAAAGTTGACACTCTTCCAAATCCACTTTAGATGATAGTATTATTCATACTCCAAAAGATATAAGTGAAGTTCATGGAGTATTCTAGGATTAATATTGACTAGCAAATATCCAAGCTCAAAATATGTAAGTGAAGCACACGAAGCATTCTATAAAACTGTACTAAAAAAGATTTAAGTGGAGCACAAAGATCATTCTATAAGATCATACTCAAAAGATATAAGTGAAGCATATGAAGAATTCTATAAATCAAGGAAGGGCTATCTCATACTAGCATGGTTCTTAAAGAAAAAAAAAGAAAAACACAAGGGACACAAATCATGTGAACAAAACAAAAACCTAGGTATACCGATAATTGTTGAAGAAGAAAGATGGGATGCCAACCGGGGCATCCCCAAGCTTAGATGATTGAGTATCCTTGAAATATTTACTTGGGGTGCCTTGGGAATTGATACGTCTCCAACGTATCTATAATTTTTTATTGTTCCATGATATTATTTATGAAGTCTTGGATATTTAATGGGCTTTATCATACACTTTTATTTAATTTTTGGGACTAACCTACTAACCCAAAGGCCCAGTCCAGATTGTTGTTTTTTTGCCTGTTTTAGGGTTTTACAGAAAAGGAATATCAAACGGAGTCCAATTGACGTGCCAATTTTTGATGATATTTTCTGGACCAAAAGAAGCCCCCGAAGTAAAAGAGTTGGGCCAGGAGAGCCACGGGCTGCCCACGAGGGTGGGGGTGCGCCCTGGGCAGGGGGCGCGCCCTCCTATCTCGTGGACAGCCCAGAAGCCCCCCTGACTTGTGCCCTGCGCCAAAAAATCCTATAAATACTGAAACCTTCGGAAATTAACCTAGATCTGGAGTTCCGCCGCCGAAAGCCTCTGTAGCCACCGAAAACCAATCTAGATCCCGTTCCGGCACCCTGCCGGAGGGGGGAATCCCTCTCCGATGGCTATCTTCATCATCCCGGCGCTCTCCATGATGAGGAGGGAGTAGTCCACCCTCGGGGCTGAGGGTATGTACCAGTAGCTATGTGTTTGATCTCTCTCTCCCGTGTTCTTGAGATGGCACGATCTTGATGTATCGCGAGCTTTGCTATTCTAGTCTTTTAAGGATTTGAGAACACTTGATGTATGTCTTGCACGTGCTTATCTGTGGTGATAATGGGATATCATGTGATCTACTTGATGTATGTTTTGGTGATCAACTGGCGGGTTCCGTGACCTTGGGAATCTATGCATAGGGGTTGGCACAGGTTTTCGTCTTGACTTTCCGGTAGAAACTTTGGGGCACTCTTTGAAGTTCTATGTGTTGGTTGAATAGATGTTTCTGAGATTGTGTGATGCATATCATATAACCATGCCCACGGATACTTGAGGTGACAATGGAGTATCTAGGTGACATTAGGGTTTTGGTTGATTTGTGTCTTAAG
>LR738712.1:731428619-731446773 GCA_902687465.1 Secale cereale | reverse complement strand
GATTTTTTTTTTTGAACTTTAGTGGGAGGACTATGGTACATGTGAAGCATATATGATTCTTATACACCTTTTTATGAAGGTGGAAGGTAAACAAAAGGCTCCACATCGTTAATTATTTACTTGGATATACTTATGGTATTTTTCTTCTATACTCCCACTAGAGGTCTGTTTTTTTATCTCATTCATTGATGATTGCACTTGATATGGTTATGTTTATACTATTTCAAAATACAAGTCGGAATGTTTTATTGTGCCGGTCACATGTCATACTGAAGTGGATAATCAGTTGATTACAAGATTTCAAAGTTTAAACAACTGGTTGGTGGGGGAATACACTTCAGGAATATATCAATTCATGTAAAGAGCATGGAACTATTCACCATTGTAATATACCGTACACTCCACAATTGAATGGAGGAATTAACTATCTTGTATACTCCCTTGTTTCTTTGGAAAGAAACATTGCATAGTATCATTTGTTGATATCATTCTCCATCTAGTACAGTCACTTGGCTGCAAGGAAATCTTCTATTTTGGCATGAAATTCTTAGATATTACAAAGCACACACCAGGAATTTTTCATGGTTATTCCAATGGATCAAAGGGTGTTTCCATAGTTATCTGGAAAAAGAATACTTGTGGAAAATAAGAACACAGTCATTTTTATGATTAAGGGTGGAATTATTGACAATCATACTGGAATATAATCTTGACCCCAAGGAAACTACAAGCGACACTCCCAACATGACATGCATAGGATAAGTGGGAGGAATTAGCTTGGAATATCATGTTTGGATAATTGTTATGTGTTGTTGGGGCAGGTCACTCTAAATTTTAGAGGAATCAATAAATCCTCTTAAGGTTTTCTTTTTAATGTCAACTATGGGTGGAAGAATTGCGGGAACGAACAAACTCAAATGAGGAAGAGCATAGTTTGGGAACTTAACATCATACCAAATAACAGCAAGCCTATTGTCTGGAAGTGATTTTTTTTTTGTAAGAATATTTGGCTCACTTGAGGATTATAATGTCACTCTTGTTATTCAATTATTCACATGGAGGGAAATATACTTTGTGGAAACTCTCTCTCCTGGAATTTTGGGAAAGAGGAACTAAACACATGGTTTGCTAATTGAGTATATTAATGTATGGTCTTACAACAAGCTTCACATCAATGGAATAGCAGGTCATATGGTTTTCTAAATGAAGCAAGGCAATCATTTACAAATGTAAGTGTGGAGTATTTTGCATTATTATTTTATACGTTAACATTGTTTTCTTGTTTGCAATGATAAAGTCACATTGATGGAAATGAAAGCTTGGTCATGTTATAACTTTCATGTGAAAGGAACGTTTAAAGCTTCCTGTGTTTTAGGAGTGGAACTACATAGGGTACGTTTTGAAACGTTTCCTATGGAAGATTGCAATTGTGTTAAAATACCATGATAAAGGGAATCATACTTAGTGAGGAATTATATTTAAACTCATGAGGAAAATGGAATAATAAATGATACTGGAATTCGTATGTATCTTTAATATACAATCATACCTTAGCTGTCGGAATTTATGCTGCATTCAAGCAGTGGAAGGAAAGACGAGCAGCTAAGTGAATCTCACACATCATATAAGATTGTGGAAAGTGCATCAGAACCTGTCACTTGTTTTGGAATATATATATTAAAGGTAAACACATTGAGGAAGCTACTACTGTATCTACGAGTTGAGAAATAAGTCCAGGTACGCATATCCATTTTTTTGTGAAGTACTAATATGGTGCAGGTTCACTGACCGAAGTCAGGAATTTCTTTTAAAACATGGTTGCTTATGGAGCTTCATTTGCTGATTGGATTTGATATTTTACGTGTTTTTGGAAACTTTATTCAAGATGGTTATCTTCTATTTGACTCAATGTGGAATTATTCATATTACTGGTATATGTGACTGAAAATAATTGATGCGGAATTTTCACTTGAGGAAACAAAATACTCAAGGTGCCTATAAAGGTGGAATTACACTCGAGGAAATAATACTCGAGGCACCGAGGACAGCTCAGCTGGAATAATTAGGCGGAAACTAAAGGTCTCTAGTGATCTTAAGTGTCACAACAAGGAAACACATCGAGGGAATTATCACTGTATATTTTTTTGGATTTTCAATGTAGTGTTAACCTGGTTGCTGACCCCTTGACTAAGCATATTAGTCATGAGGTATTTGGTAAGCATGTTAAGGCTATGTGTTTACGAATATTTGAATGATCGTTTTGGACAAGTGGGAGATGTTGGAATTATGTGTCCTGCAACTATATTCAAATTACTAGGAATAACTAAATATTCGGAATACATCATTATGGAATTATACATGCATTTGTGCATGGAATTACTTTAAATGATTATCATGGAATTATCACTTGTTGGAACGTACTTAAGTTATATGCTTAAGGAAGCTGGTCGATTATCAGTGGAATACAATATACTACTTATATTGGAAAGACTACCCGGGTACAGTGGTAATCGGAAGGAGCTAGATCGTATAGTTAGATTACAGCCCTAATGTTGATCTACATGATTAGAGGAATTTACACTCTATTATGACGCGTTGCTCACAAGCGCGTGCTCCGGGGACATAACGGGTAGAATCCGTTAACAGACAAATATGATCGTGGTTGATAATTTGATCTGGACTCTATCCCGGAAACTAGTGGAAAAAACTAGGAATCTTATATATGTATAAGAGGTGGACTCTTTGGAAAGACAATATAAGAAGGTCCCTACCCCCTAGCCTCAGATATGTGAATTGTGAGCGGCACCACGGATAAGCGCAGAGGAATAGGGGGTAGACCACAAACCCTAAATTTCTAACAGGCTACCCACGCTGATATTGACTTCAGGGGGAAACAAGATAGCTCATCCATTTTCAGGGGATTTCATGGATTCATGGTTATTTTAGTTTTCTCAAATAATTAGTAAACTTTTTTCATGTGCATTCAGAGATATGCAAAGTTTCCTGCAAATCCGTTAATATTCCGTTCCAGACGTTAATATGGATTCACTGTGACGTGCAGATTAGATGGATGCTATTTCTGGGTGCCACAAATTGGGGGAGCTTTAATATTCCTCAGTGGGTTATGTATGTGATCGCGCTACATGAGCCACGTGCTGGAAAAGATGCATATATAGCGTGCGCGCGAGACCAAAAACAACGCTTCAGGAGAAGCCATAAAATAGAGCGCGCACATAAACGAAGCTGTAACTTTAACGCACGCGGGCTGCGGGGCAGCAAATTTGAGGTGCCGACTTATGCGCACGGGCTGCTGTATTTGGGTCCGCCGGGTTTGGGCGCCGTGTTTTTGTGCATCTGGAAAACCTCCCATGGCGAAAATACTATTTCAACGCTGCAAATTTTTTTTAACACGCCACGCTACACACGTCTGTTGGAGATGCTAGCTCTAACCCACTGTAAGAATTTCTGGCAATTCCTTGGTGCCGTTGTATGGGATTTGTGGAATATTTTGTCGAGCTTCCAAATGCTGTGAGTTGTGAATAGTTTCTACATGGAATATGGTGGTGTGCAGTGTAGTGAAACCAAGCTTAATATGGTGTTGAATTGTCATACCGAACCAAATGGTGGGTACTAGAACTCCCGTGCATTTACATGAGGAAAAGGGACTCCCATGGTTGATGGGTGTGCACCTTTGGCAGCTTCATCACATGTTTTTGTGCTTCCAAATGCAGTGAGTTGTGAATAGGTTCTAAACGGAATAGCTTCCCACATGACGTTCTGTGGGCGGCATGTGGACCATGGCAGATCTCACGTTCTTTACTTATTGAGGAATTTAATCTCGAAACAGGTTTTCACCTCGCTTTATATATAAAGCAACAAATGAACAAAGTACACAGCCGAACGATACAAGGAGATGAGGTAGCCCTCAAACAGTGCCAATCCTAGGATAACCAGGTCACACAGGATGCACGCGACTATGCTACCAAGTGAGAGTACAGGAGAAAGTGAATACAACACCACGCAGAGCCCTATAACACCTAAACTCGACGACAACACCCCCAAGAGATAGAGCCGCGCTAAGCGTTGCCGCTGCCGAGTTCACAGCAGACATAGGTTTTTACATAGAACCCGGACATGGAGAAAGGGGCCACAACGACATCTTCGGGTAGATAACGGCGCTCGTGAGCGTCGCCGTCGGAGCTTTCGCTCGGCAGCCCCCCCATGCCATCACGAGGTCTCTAGGGCAAGCACGACGAGCTAAGTTTTCTAGATCTAGATCGGGTCGCTGCCACTGTCAGGGACAGATAACGTGCTCGGCCACCTACTGCTCCACGTGCCGCCGCCCACACGACAAAGAGGGAAGGCCATCACCGCCGCCATAGTGCTCGCCGAAGAGCCAACAATGTGGACCGCCTTCTGGATCCGCCACCACGGCATCCATGCCCAAGCCACCACCAACCGCCCACATCATGATACACCCACCATGGTAGGAGGAGTGACATGTGTTTCCTTTCGCTCGTAGCCCAGCATTAGCCATGGGGTCTGGGTCGACGCCTCCATAGTAGGAGGCATTCACGTCTGCATCTCTCGCCAGTCCACGTGGACCAGAGGGAACACAACCCCGTGACTACCAATGACCATCACCGAGAATGCTCAGACGACGCCATGTCTGTGGCCTTGGCACCGATCTGCCAGACAATGTAGCGAAGCCCTGACCACTACCAACGCTCACTATACTCGTGAGGAGAGAGCTTCAACACCCACGGGCACTGCCGGATCGAGCTCAATCACACCTACGCGAGCATGAACTCTGAATCACCTCAGCTCCCTTCCAGATCCATCCCAGCACGAGCCCTGACTCACAGCTACACTGTCAGTATAGAGGCAAAGGAAGGAGGCCCGCTAGGACAATCCAGTGCCGCCGGCGAGACCTGACACCCAGCTCCAAGCGCCGCCTGGACAAACCGAGCAACCAGGTCGCTCTTTCACAGACTTCGTTCACTGGCGATCCACAATCATTCTAGGACGCTCAGAACGTGACGCTTAACCGGCTGGAGGAAGCACAATCCTCAATTGTAACAAGTCTTCAGATCACACACACAAAAAGACTTCAGTGATGCCTAACACTCTTTGGCTCTGGGTGTTTTGGGCTTTGTCCTCGCAAGGATCTTTTCTCTCAAAGGGTTCGAAGGTGGGTTGCTCTCAAACGACAAAAGCCGTGCACTAACTCTGAGCAACCACCAATTTATGGTGTAGGGGGTGGGCTATTTATAGCCATGAGGCAACCCGACATGATTTGTCCGAAATGACCCTTGGTCACTAAGGAACTGACACGTGTCCAATGGTCGGATTGAGAACACACGCGACAACTTTACTTGAGCTCCAAGTAAAGCTGACTTATCCAGCTCTAGATAAGATTTGCCCTCATTTGTCTTCGCTTGAAGACATAGGTGTTTTGGTTGAGCATCACATCAGTCATCCGACTATGTTTACTTGGACCCCACTTAACAGTACGGTGGTTCCAATGACTCAAGAAAGAATAAAAAGAACTACGAAAGAAACTATGTCTTCGCATTCTATAGTCTTCAATGAATGTCTTCATAGGTCATTATCTTCACGTGAATGTATTCACGTGCCACCAGTGTCATCAATGTCTTCACACATTTTTATGAGTCATTTCTGGAAGTTAAACCGAATCAGTGAGGGACTATTACCTGTGTTATCCTGCAATTCTCAGAAACACGTTAGTCCCTCAACCACGTTTGTCGTCAATACTCCAAAACCAACTAGGGGGCACTTGATGCACTTACAGAAACACAACACATGCCCATATAAATACGCTGCACACATTCAGACAAGGAAAAAAACCATCAAAACATTTAAATTTCATTTTAAGAAGAACAAATGTTTTGAGTTATCTCAGACAAAAGGAAGACCAAAGTAGGCAAAGGGGGCCATTGCCCCCCCCCCCCAATTAAAATTTGGTTTGCTAGTGGCATACCCCGTAGGAGTGTATGCTTTTTATAAGGCTCGTACATGGTTTGGTATTCATGGGCATTTCATGGTGCTCACCATCATGCTCTTGTTTGCTATGAGGAGCAGCTACCGCAACATGCAACCGGTAGGACTTCCTGTGATGACTGGCATCTACCAGGTTTTGAAGAACTCATGGAAGATCCTTTTGATGTTGCCCATGCACAGCATTCGAGTGGGCTAAGGTAAGACTTGCTAACTTGAGGTAGAAATTAACATCCTTACTATGCAACTCTTTTCTACTACTGCAAGGTTTCATAGTCCATTTTTATTTCGCCTTCAGGATTTTTTCCACTATGAACACCCATTTACAACTGAAGACTCTCTTTCCCTCTATGAGACACCCTCTTCCACTACTATCAGCTTTGACTTTGTAACCCGCAATGCGTCTACCACTTGTACCTCCTCTTTGTCCACTTGTGCCCCGGTCGAGGCCCTTCTTCGTCCAGGAGACAAGTCTCCTCGGGGGATCGGCCGTGAAGGCAAGGAAATCTGTCTGGCCTCGCGCGGGCAGGTCGGTGATATAGAATCACTCCCGCTGCTACATCCTGATTGTCTCGACGAAAGTGCCCTCTGGCTAGAGCACCTTTGGGAGCTTACTAAGCAGCCCGCGCCACATTCAACAACCTAGGAGCCACTGCTCTTCCGCTAAAGATATTCATCCACAACCCAAAGTGCGACTTAACGCGGAGGAACACCTCACATATAGTAATGAAGGTGGCTATGTGGAGGATTGAGTTCGGGGCCAAGTGGTGGAAGCCCAACCCATAGAAAAACAGTAAGCCCCTCACAAAAGGGGTGAGAGGGATCCCAGACCTCGAACGAGGTGGGGCACGAAGATCACCTTCTCCTCTTCCTTGGGAGTGGGAATGGTGGAGTCGGAGCGGTTGGTCGCGCTCGTCGCCGGAGCGTGGCACTAGGCTGCTGCGGGTATGTACCCCACAGACCGGAGCTCCTCGATGGTGCCCGCCGTGATGTTAGAAGGCACTCACTACCCCTTCAATTCGGCATCGAATGCCATGGCTACAACCTCCTTCGCTCTACCGGCCATCGGCCGTGGGGATTACGTGAGAGGGAAAGAAGCTTGGCGATGGATCTGGGGGAGTCGGAGTTTTGTGAGCTTTGAGCAATGGATTAAGGGATGGAAGCATGGGGGAAATGATTCACCACCCCTTTGATTTTATAGGTCTGTAAATGATCCACGTTATGTTTACGTTTTAACAGGAGGCTAGCGAGACATAGGGGTGCTTGGTTCTAACTGCTACTGTGGTCAAAACATGAATCCAAAGCCCGATTCTCCAAAAACATGTATTCGTTCATGAGGGCAATAAAGAGGGAGAGGGAAAAATTGAGTAAAGGATGGGGAATTTACCATAGGCATGTGGATCGTTACGTCAAATATATATATCGCCATACACAGAAGACAACCCGGCTGACATGACCCATTGGCGCGGAATCAGTTACTGTAGCGATCTTTTTTTGGAAACTATAGGGAAATATTTTTGGACAAATGTACATTTTTTTGATAGCGTATATTTTGAAAAGTTGGTAAACTTTTTTGAATTTGCGAATATGAAAACATGACAAATTTTAGAAGCATGAACATTTTTTAATGTGTGCAAAAATATATAAAAAACATAATTTTTTGTGAGATTGCATGACTTAGCTTTTTTGATTATGTGAAAAACACTATTTAAAAAGTATTAAACAAACTATGTGAACAATTCATGAAAATCTGTTTTTTAAACCGATCACAATTTTGGAATTATGAACAAGTATTTGAAAATTAATGATTTGATGAAATTCCAAACTAAAATTAGGAACAATGGACATTAATTGAATTTGTGAACAAAATTTTGAAAACACAAACATTTTTTAAATTGCTGAATGGTTTTTGAATTTATGAACAAATTTTGACAGCAAGAATGTTTTTAGAAAATTTGAAACATTTTTTGAATTTGTGAACAAAGTTCTAAATCTAGAAGATTTTTTAAGTTTTGAACAATTTATGGTAAATGCAAAAAAATTGGAAATTTACAAACAATTTTTGCAAACAAAGAAAAAAAAACTTGAAATAAAGTAACTAGCTTTCTTACATCCGCCTCATCGACCTGCACTGTAGTCGCCTCATCCATAATATTCTCCATTTGCACCCCTTTGTCGACGACCGCCGCAGCCGTCTGCAATTCCTTGTCATTGACCGGCGTATTCACCATAACTTGTGTACTGGGCATGTTTGCATTAGGGTATGCCGCATTAGGCAGGGTATGATTGTCTTGATTCTGTTATAAAATCGTCATGGATATACATGCGTGGTAGAAAACGTGACCTGCTGTGACAAACTCACATCATCACGGATATGTTTTTTTGGTTGTGCTTGGCGACTTTTAGCTAGAAGTGGCAAATCCGAAATAGAAAACAGAATTCTGTTTAATTCAAATCAATAGAAACTACAACGGTTGATCTAGAACTGGACTGTGGGCAGCAATAATGCATCACAGACAGAGCATAGCTACTACTGTTGCGGATTACTCATCGTGGGTTTAGTTCAAATTTGAACAAAAACCACCACGAGTAATTTGGAACGGAGGGAGTACATAGAAGAGCAATCTCAGCATCAACAACATCACATGCCACCGTGCCACAACATACATAATAGAAGAAACTACAGACACACAGTTTGAAGAACTTCACTACACCAACTAGGCATACATCAACGACAATTTGAGCATCAACTAGGCATGTCTGTGTCTCAGCAAAATAGAAGAACTTCACTACACCAACTAGCCATGGCTGCATCTAAGCAAAATTGAAGAACTTCCTAACGCCAACTAGCCATGGCTGTGTCTCAGCAACCCGACTTTAACTCTTAATACCAGCAGAACAATCAATGTTATCCCAGTCTAACTAATTTGTAATGCTCTCTCACAGCAAAACAAATTTGGTATGATCCCCAAAAATAAGCATTAATTTTGTTGCAGTGCGGATTATACGAAAAATATCCAAAGCAACAACATGCCAAAAGCAGCTGCATTGAATCCGAGCAAAACTAACTTACCGAACGATTTTGCTTGTGCAATGTAGACAGGGAGGTATTACTATAGAAATTCGTGTAGGGATAAAAGGTATAGAAAGACATGGTGTTATCACTTTCAATATGTTTGCTCTGCATCGAGTCAAGTTGGAGCGTGAAGTGGCCGATCATCGTATAGAGAACAATCACATTTGTGTCCTCGTCATACGCAACTAAAAATACAGAATTTATTTTCCTTGGTAACACCCCCTCCAGTGGAATGGTTTTCCGCAGCAACACCCATTCGACAATACCATCACAGTTAGATTTCCTCTCCCATAATTTTATGGTCAGGTTCAACAAAACAGCAAGGCCAAGTCCACCATCCTCCATCCGTAAGAGCTGAAAATGTCCATCGTCATCAAGGCAATCTACCGGCTTATCAATCACATCAAGGCTCTGAATTTTGACATCAAACACAAGGACACCACCTTCAGAAAGCAACCAGCAAAGTGCATTCCCGACTAGGATGCTGGCCCTTAACACAGAAATTTCTTTTGTTACCACGGTCGAGAAAACATCTCCCCAAACACGAGATGCTGAGTCGTAGACAGAACAAGATGCCTGTCTATTGTATCTACCGGAGCAGAGCAAAACCAAATTTAAACGGGCTCGAGAAGCAATCTCCGTGGGCATTCTCATCTTCGGGATCAGCACAGAACACCGCACCATGCCAGGTAGATAAATGCCTCGCCAAGGCGTCGTCAAGCCCTTGTGGAAAAGCCACGATGTGTTGTTTGCCGGTGAGGGGGTCCCACACGACGGTCTTGCCCACCATGGCGTTGATTAGGACAGCGAGGACATGGCGGCATCCCATGAAGGCTTCGTAGTGCTTGTAGGGTGTGCCGCTTTTGGGCAGGGACAAGCGGACGGCAGGGATGCGGTCCGGTGAATCCATGATGGAAGTGAAGTGCTTAGTATACCCGTCAAAGAAGCCGAGCAGAGGAGGCTTCCGGTGGTGCCTGCTGAAGCGTTTGTGGAACAAAGGGTCGGAGAGGATGCTGCCCCAGCGCTTGCATACGGCAGACGTACGGGGCAAGGAGGACTGCTTGGGAGGGAGGCGGACGAGGATCTCAATTAGGAGGTTGTCTTCGCCGAGCACCTTGGACATGGAGCCGGCCAGCGGCACGGAAAGCCGCAGCGTCCTGACGTCCACACATAGTTGTCCAGCAATGGGATCGACCCTGAAACAACAATGACCAACATATGAAGTGAATGGACTGATTTCTTCAATAAGGGAAGCTGCAAATTAAACATCCAACACACATGCTTATCCATGATCCATACAGCATATATAGCATACAACAAATAATCATCCGGCTGGTGTCTCCCATTATCCAGCACACACACACATATATGTACACCCATCCAACATATATAGCATACACAAAGTAATGAGGAGAGAGCAAAAGGAACTGGATGGGGAATCTTACCCTTGGCCTTGGGGAATGTCATCAGCATCAGCGGCAGGATCCATCATGGACAAAGATCAGGTGACATGCACGTTTGCATGTCACCGTATGCCTTGCGGCCGGAATTCAAATTTAAACATTGCAAAAAAATTCTGAAAAAATTCATGCATGTTCACAGCACATATTAAGATAACCCCTAAAAAATTTAAATCAAAATTCGAAACATACATCGAGAGACAAAAAAAAGAAACTCAGATGTTTATAGTCTACAAAGAACCATTGACGAACTATTCATGACAGATTTCTCTTTTTTGTTTCTGAGCTTTGCAATCAGTACATCCCAAACGCCGCCGTGGCAGTCACTGGTATGGGCTCAGCTGGGTGTGTTTTCGTGCCAACGAACGAACAAACTGCCCAATCCTCGCCAGCACCCAGGACCGGGGCACTTTCGATTTATACCGCTACTCATGGGCCGTTTATTTCAATATGGGCTCAGCCGGGCCGGATACTTATGCATTTATGTTGTTTTGCGGAGGCTACTTACAGTTTTTTGTTTTTTGTTTTTTGTTTTTGAACCTTGCTACTTACGGATTTGATGACTGGTACTCCCCTATAAAGACTAGTAACCTCGTTGCCATTTAGCGGAGCAGCCATTTTGCCTATAAACGACTTTCTCTTTCAAAATAACTTTTTCTTTTGCGAAAAATACTTTCAAAGTAACTACATGACTGAATTTTCATATGTTAAAACGGTGTGGACGTAATAGTCTTTTTTTTTCTCAGAAAGCACTAAAATCTTATATATCATCCACCGTGATATACATACATGTGTGACGCACGTAATACTTCTTTCATATGCAGGCCTGTTCATATGTACTACTAGTATAAGTACAGTACCGTAGTTAACCCAAAACCCTACACGGACAGCCTCATTTGTCTGTGCCGCGACATGTCCGTGGAAACCCCGGCGCTCTTTACGATATAGTATTGGGTACATTCCAATACAAACTATATGTTAGGATATACTACTATGTAGTACATGGAACTTAGTTGAAAACTTAGCTAAAACCTACTCTAAATATACCTATCGAGGCGGACATGGATCTTGAACGTCGGGCCTCTGACGATGTCCCCGCCGCTAAAGTTGTCGTCCATGTCGGTCCAGTCACTGGTGCCGCATCGGCCGCCACGGTATGTATCCTAGGCTGTGGCGGCGCGTTCGCTAGGGCGCACCTCTGTTGTCTCACCCTTCCACCGGGTGTCATGCTCGGATTCTTGGAGCCCCTCCCGCGGTGCCTCGGCGTGATCTGGTGCCACCCACAGGCATCTTAATCCTTGACGTCTTCAAACGGTCGAGTGCCAAAGCGGTGGTGAGATCCGGAGCAGCGAGGTATTACGACGACAACTCATGCAGCTTCGCGTAGGACGCCGACTGCCGCTCCCCGCGATGAGCCGCTCAACCCGCCGCGGACTAGCTCGCGGCGGTGCGGCAGTGGGGAGGGCGAGCACCGGCTCTATGAAGGTGAGTCGACGCGGCAGTTGGGAGGGCAAGCACCGGCTCTAAGAAGGTGAGTTGGCACAGCAATTTTTTTTTGAGCGAATTGCCAAACAGTGTTATTGATAACAAAAAGCATTGTGCATGGCCAAAAGATTGATGGGCTATTAATATGCTAGCTGGCAGCAAAGTGTATAAAGCCCAGTGTTAAGTCGTAGTTGCATGCAACTCAAAAGGCAAGAAAGCGATCGAGGAGAAATATACCTATCTAGTGAGGCCGTTAGCTAGTTGATGATCTGGAAAGAAGGAGAAAGACGAACGATCCGTGTCATCATACCATCAAAATATAGTATCTATATATACTTTGGTTACCTGTACTGGTTAGCTTTATTAGCTCGACCACCTCCAAGCAAAAGATATACCACTATACACATCACACTATCTATCATCTATATAGTATCTAGCTTTGTTGATAAGATTTCTGTTCGTTTTTTAAAATAAAGAAAGTCAAATTGTATATGTGCAATTATTAGCACGTACGCGGTGATTGGTGATTGGTTTTTTATTGTCATTGAGAGGCGATCAAAATTTCGTCCCCCTTAGTCGGCGAACGGTTGCCAGAAAGAGGTGGCATTTGAACGATTTTGATGGCATTTTTAGATTGAGGGGGTGGCAGTTTCTTCGAAGTGGCATGACAGTTTCTGGCAGAGAAGGTAATTTTTGTTTTTAAACTGCCATCATTTGATCTCATTTCAGAGCTAAAACTGCCTTAAAAAAGGGTTCGCTTGACACCTTTCTCCCAGCAACTGGATGCCGGATAACTTTTCCATAAAATAGTGATTGGTTAATTAGTTGTGTGCTCGTAGTTGGCAACCAGTACAAAGTAAAGTAAAGGTGTATGGTGGGGTGCAGTTGCATGCAAAAGGAGAAATATACCTAGCTATGTGGGTTGATCAAAGCAAAAATTCGTTGTTTATTTCTATCTGTTGCTTACAGATGTTAGAGCAATGGGGCGATTATATTCTCCATGTGATTTTGCTAGCTACATACTTCCTCCTTCCCTCTGTTTCGTAATATAAGGCACGCAGGTTTACGTGCAGTCAATGTTTTAAAACTTTGATCACTACTATTTGGAAACCGACGGAGTACTAAGTACTGGTGATCGGAGCAGTCCGGTCAGGTGGGCAGAAACTTTAGTTGATTCGGAAAAATAATGTTTTGGAATCAATTCATGAATAATTACATTATATATGTAGCAAAATTATGTTTGTGCATTGTAGAACTCAGGGTTAGGGTTAGTTATGTTTGCACATATGCTTGTATAGTGCATTATATGTAGCAATTCATGAAGAAACTGTAATGTTGAAGCGTTCCTACTCCTCGATGAGGAGCCGCGTTGGTATATATTGATGTGAGGCAGAAATAGCCTCTGCCGTGGCGTACAAGACTTGCAACCCGAGCCCTAGGATTCAGATTGTTACAGGCTTTCGCTAGGAGAAGAGATAGCTAGGAGGGAGATAGAAAAGAGAGACAGTTGAGATTACAATTGATATTTATCTCTAACTCTAACAGAAACGATAATGAATTACATTATATTCATGAAGACTTTAGTACTCCCTCTGTTCCATATTGTACACTCTCAATATGTGCAGTATGAACTATTGGATTGGTTTTTTTCCTGTTGCAAAGTTGGTTGGCATGGCATGCCACCTGGTAAAGTAAATGAAATTCTCATGTCGTCTAAATTAAGCTTCCTTGATCCTTTTATTTCCCTGATCTGTTATACAACTAGGAAAGGGAACAGACAGAAATGCAGATGGAATACGTTCTACTTAGGTCGACTCGATGTGATGCAAAAGGTGGATGGGATGCCGTCCAGTTATACTACAACCACTGCTAGTTTTGTACATGTACCAGTTTTTTTAGAAAAGAAGGATGTCCCCCGACCTCTGCATCTAGGAGATGCATGCGGCCACTTTATTGATTATTCTCGAGGACCTTACAAAGTATCACAACAATATGCCTGAATCCGTCATCTTGGCAACATATGCCACTACTCCTATCCATATGATGAAGGGATGCTAGCTGGGCCAAATATCCAGACCACTCACCTAAACCTATCATCAAAAGTCGGAAGCCCCAGCCGAGCCACATACCGGGTCTGGGGCACAAACCGGTTTGACGCAATCACATGTGTCGTGGCCGTCATCTTCCATAAGTCCGTCTTCAGAGTAGATATTGAGGCTTCTACCTTATCAGGCCACCCTGCCATCGACGCCACCATGACGCCACACAGCCACCTCATCCTGCGCGAGTCTACAGATTGCCACTTGACCTCATTGTATGTAATCTGGATTATCATGGGTGTTAGAATCATTACTATGTAATATGGATTATTGACTCTAGTTCAAGTGGGAGACTGAAGGAAATATGCCCTAGAGGCAATAATAAAGTTGTTATTTGTATTTCCTTATATCATGATAAATGTTTATTATTCATGCTAGAATTGTATTAACCTGAAACTTAGTACATGTGTGAATACATAGACAAAACAGAGTGTCCCTAGTATGCCTCTACTAGACTAGCTCATTGATCAAAGATGGTTATGTTTCCTAGCCATAGACATGAGTTGTCATTTGATCAACGGGATCACATCAATAGGAGAATGATGTGATGGACAAGACACATCCGTTAGCTTAGCAACTTGATCATTTAGTTTTACTGCTATTTCTTTCTTCATAACTTGTACATGTTCCTATGACTATGAGATTGTGCAACTCCCGAATACCGGAAGAACACCTTGTGTGCTATCAAACGTCACAACGTAACTGGGTGATTATAAAGATGATCTACAGGTATCTCCGAAGGTGTTTGTGGTGTTGGCATAGATCAAGAATAGGATTTGTCACTCCGAGTGTCGGAGAGGTATCTCTGGGCCCTCTCGGTAATACACATCATAATAAGCCTTGCAAGCAAATGACTAATGAGTTAGTCACGAGATAATATATTACGGAACGAGTAAAGAGACTTACCGGTAACAAGATTGACTAGGTATAGTGATACCGAAGATCGAATCTCGGGCAAGTAACATACCGATGACAAAGGGAACGACGTATGTTGTTATGCGGTCTGACCGATAAAGATCTTCGTAGAATATGTAGTAACCAATATGAGCATCCAGGTTCCGCTATTGGTTATTGACCGGAGATGAGTTTCGGTCATGTCTACATAGTTCTTAAACCCGTAGGGTCCGCATGCTTAACGTTCGATGACGATCGGTATTGTGAGTTTATGAGTTTTGATGTACCGAAGGTAGTTCGGAGTCCCGGATGTGATCACGGACATGACGAGGAGTCTCGGAATGTCCGAGACATAAAGATTAATATATTGGACGACTATATTCGGACACCGGAAGTGTTCCGGGTGTTATCGGATAAAATCGGAGTGCCTGAGGGGTTACCGGAACCACCCGGGGGAGTATCGGCCATAATGGGCCATGAGGGAAAGATAGAGGCAGCCCACTAGAGCTGGCTCCCCCAAGGGAATCCTAGTTGGACTAGGAGTGGTGGGGGGAGGCGCCCCTCTCCTTCCTTCTCCTCTTCTTCTTCCTTTCCTACTCCTAGTTGGAATAGGAAAGGGGGATTCCTACTCCTACTAGAAGTAGGAAACCTACTCCTGGCGCGCCCTATAGGGCCGGCCGGCCCTCTCCCCTTGCTCCTTTCTATACGGGGGCAGGGGGCACCCAAGGACACAAAAGCAACATTTTTTTAGCCGTCAGCGGTGCCCCCCTCCACAGAAACACATCTCAGTCATATCATTGCAGTGCTTAGGCGAAGCCCTGCGTTGGTAACTTCATCATCTCCGTCACCACGCCGTCGTGCTGACGAAACTCTCCCGTGAAGCTCAACTGGATCAAGAGCTCGTGGGACGTCATCGAGCTGAACGTGTGCTGAACGCGGAGGTGACGTACGTTCGGTGCTTGGATCGGTTGGATCGCGAAGACATTCGACTACATCAACCGCGTCACTAGACGCTTCCGCTTTCGGTCTACGAGGGTACGTAGACACACTCTCCCCGCTCGTTGCTATGCTTCTAGTAAATAGATCTTGCGTGATTGTAGGATTTTTTTTTGAAATACTACGTTCCCCAACAAACAGGAGACTGGGGACACAATGTTTACCCAGGTTCGGGCCCTCTCGATCGAGGTAATACCCTACTTCCTATTTGATTGATCTTGATGAATATGTGTTACAAGAGTTGATCTACCTCGAGATCGTAATGGCTAAACCCTAGAAGTCTAGCGTATGAGATATGATTTTGTCGTTGTTCAGCCTCTACGGACTAAACCCTCCGGCTTATATACACGCCGGAGGAGGCCTAGGGTTACAAAGGAGACTTGGGGAGGAAGTAATAGCTACATCCATACATCATGCCTGCCTTTCTACGTACACAGGAGTCCTGACCGAATACGGGGGAGAGTCTTCTGCTTCTATCTTCGTGGCCAATCAATACGGCCCAGCTTCATCGACCCGGACGCCTGAGGACCCATGAACCCAGGACTCCGTCACTCCCTCATTGGCAAACCTTATTATAGTAGACAACCGGGAAGTCAAAGTGCTAAGGCACCAAAGAGTAGCACACTATGACACCAACTATCACTAAGAAGAGAAATGGTGATCGGAAGGATTCAACCTATAAACACACGAGCGCGGATGACAAAGACCGGATCCAGGCAGGTCCATCAAAGACAAACACGAACCAAATCCCGCGAGATCCGTCAGAGACACACCTCCACATGCCCTTGGGGCCAACGCTAGACCCACCGCCCGAACGAGGACTAGGAGAGAAGAACCTTATTCCATCTTCAGGGAGCCCCTGCCACCTCGTCTTCCTGAGCAGAACACAATCCTAAACAAAGTAAAAAACACCTAAAATGGAGCAGTAGTCGGAATCACTAGTGAAGGAGAAAGCCGAAAGTGTTTGACCTTGGATGATCGTATCCAGCGGCGGCTACGCTTTGTGCGTTGCTTCATTTCTAAAGGCATTACTTCTGGAGTACCTTTCTGCTTTCTGGTAGTTTGTGTATTGTCGAGTTAATGGTGTTGATGGTTGTTGCATGTCGTTGGTTGCATCGATGCTCCTTATTTTACATTGTTTTCCTTTCTATTTTTTAATTGTGTGCATCCTCAATGTCTTGGCTATAATATTTGATATTGTATTGGCATAGTGCCTAGATGTAATTGGCACCATATTGATATTAATATGATATTCTCTGAAAGAAAAATGCTCATACTTACATTGTGATCCCCAGGATCCCGAGCGCACTGAAATATTGTCTTTAGACGTTGTTAAAGAAGTCTTTTTCTCAAAGCATTTTCTTCCCTTCCCATTGGCGGCTAGAACATACTCTCCCCTCCAGACTTCACCGGCGAGCCCACGGATTCGCCTTCCCTCTGGCCGCCGCTCCGGCAGACAACGACGAGGAGGAGGGTCCTGATGCATTCGCTCTGGCTAGTAGTTTAGGTTAGGTTTTTTTTGTCTTCATAGGTGCGGCACATAGACGGGTGGTGGCTCTTCTTGTTTGAGTTAGTCTCCCGGACTCCGATCCTCCTTGAGTTCATTCATCTATATGTAGTCGACCGAGCTCCAGCGTGTATTTCTACTGCCTCCCTGGGGCAACGAGGTTAGGGTATCACTTCATGTGTGCACGGCGCCGATCTATTCATGGGTTCAACGACGATGGCTGCGGCTGCAGGGTGCTTGTCCTTAGTGGAGCGGGCATGAAGACTTCCTGGCTGTCATCGACAAGGTCAAGCCGGTTCCGGTAGTGGAGCGGCGCCAATGGTGTGTCGACGGCTCGTTCTGGCGGTGGTAGTGGTCGTTTGGTGGTTCAGAGAGCTCGATGTAAATTTTGTTATCTTTGAGGTGCTTTGTACTTATCACAAACTTTTATAGTAGATCTGAATATTTTTGGGGAAAAGAGCGGCGTAAAAGAAGTACGAAAAAGAGAACTAAAATGTTCCCACATCTCCACAGCGTGAGATAGAAAAAAACAAAGAGAATGTATCCAAGTGCATAAGACAAATTACTATTTCCTCACTGTAAAACAAAACATTTCTTTTCTTCAAAACAGAAAAAAAAA
>LR738712.1:731408344-731425972 GCA_902687465.1 Secale cereale | reverse complement strand
TTGTGAATAGTTTCTACATGGAATATGGTGGTGTGCAGTGTAGTGAAACCAAGCTTAATATGGTGTTGAATTGTCATACCGAACCAAATGGTGGGTACTAGAACTCCCGTGCATTTACATGAGGAAAAGGGACTCCCATGGTTGATGGGTGTGCACCTTTGGCAGCTTCATCACATGTTTTTGTGCTTCCAAATGCAGTGAGTTGTGAATAGGTTCTAAACGGAATAGCTTCCCACATGACGTTCTGTGGGCGGCATGTGGACCATGGCAGATCTCACGTTCTTTACTTATTGAGGAATTTAATCTCGAAACAGGTTTTCACCTCGCTTTATATATAAAGCAACAAATGAACAAAGTACACAGCCGAACGATACAAGGAGATGAGGTAGCCCTCAAACAGTGCCAATCCTAGGATAACCAGGTCACACAGGATGCACGCGACTATGCTACCAAGTGAGAGTACAGGAGAAAGTGAATACAACACCACGCAGAGCCCTATAACACCTAAACTCGACGACAACACCCCCAAGAGATAGAGCCGCGCTAAGCGTTGCCGCTGCCGAGTTCACAGCAGACATAGGTTTTTACATAGAACCCGGACATGGAGAAAGGGGCCACAACGACATCTTCGGGTAGATAACGGCGCTCGTGAGCGTCGCCGTCGGAGCTTTCGCTCGGCAGCCCCCCCATGCCATCACGAGGTCTCTAGGGCAAGCACGACGAGCTAAGTTTTCTAGATCTAGATCGGGTCGCTGCCACTGTCAGGGACAGATAACGTGCTCGGCCACCTACTGCTCCACGTGCCGCCGCCCACACGACAAAGAGGGAAGGCCATCACCGCCGCCATAGTGCTCGCCGAAGAGCCAACAATGTGGACCGCCTTCTGGATCCGCCACCACGGCATCCATGCCCAAGCCACCACCAACCGCCCACATCATGATACACCCACCATGGTAGGAGGAGTGACATGTGTTTCCTTTCGCTCGTAGCTCAGCATTAGCCATGGGGTCTGGGTCGACGCCTCCATAGTAGGAGGCATTCACGTCTGCATCTCTCGCCAGTCCACGTGGACCAGAGGGAACACAACCCCGTGACTACCAATGACCATCACCGAGAATGCTCAGACGACGCCATGTCTGTGGCCTTGGCACCGATCTGCCAGACAATGTAGCGAAGCCCTGACCACTACCAACGCTCACTATACTCGTGAGGAGAGAGCTTCAACACCCACGGGCACTGCCGGATCGAGCTCAATCACACCTACGCGAGCATGAACTCTGAATCACCTCAGCTCCCTTCCAGATCCATCCCAGCACGAGCCCTGACTCACAGCTACACTGTCAGTATAGAGGCAAAGGAAGGAGGCCCGCTAGGACAATCCAGTGCCGCCGGCGAGACCTGACACCCAGCTCCAAGCGCCGCCTGGACAAACCGAGCAACCAGGTCGCTCTTTCTCTCTCTACTTATTTGATCCAATCACATGGGCTGAATTGAACCATTATTCATGAAGAGTTTTCCATGCAAAAATATCGCATGAAGTCATTCTATGATTGATGTATCATCAACCACACCCTACTCAACTTCTATAGAAAAACAACCACACCATACATGGCTAACAATTTATATACGACCTCCAATCGAGTTTGTTCTATACATGCTTGATGAGTCCTTCAACATATTTCTCAATTCAGTAGAAACAATGCAAGATTTTTATGTAAGACCAGCAATCCAGTGTGTTCTCCCCATGTTTCGGAAGTCACCAGTGTTTTGCACTTTCCTCCAATACAGTTACTGTTAACCAAGTGTCCAAGACAACGCAAGACAAAAAGAAAGAGAAAATAGATTTTAGTTTGGGAACACGAGGCGTTGGGAAGAAAAGACTTGGTGTCGACTGAATCGTTGGTAATGAACGTTGTGGTGGCCCCATGCGCCACCTTGAAGCCTCGACAAGTCCATCTAGCTTCTCGGGGGTGCAATCAACTTCTTCGTCAACCTCTTGGCGATGCACAAGGACATAGAAACTGGCCGTGTTTGTCGGTCAGGGTGGACGCGGTCCGGTCCGGTCCGGGCTTTGACCGAGCCAGCCTTTGGACCGGCTGCGGCCGGTCCGATCCGGACCGGACCGAGGTGGCCAGCGAGCCTATTTTCCAGGACCGGACCAAGAGGAGCAAAGCTCGGTTAGCCCGAATGGACCGATGGATGGGACTCTGTTTAGGCTGTTTTTCAGCATGGGAGTGCTTTGTTGGCCACTGTTTAGGCAGTTTTGTCGTATTTAGACTGTAGCTGTCTCTGGGAGTGCTCTATTAATCGTTTTGGCCATTATTTAGCCTGTAGCTTCTCCTAGGAGTGCCCTGTTGCGCTTTTTGGCCACAATTTAGTCTGTCCAAATTTAGTGAGTGCTTTGTTTCTGTACAATGACTAGTATGGCATAACTAAATTTGGACAACATTTTATTTGTATTTTGGACATCAAAACAATTGACTATGAGAAGAACAATAGCACAAAAATCACATCCACAAACATAAGGTCTTATCATCAATGAACGACACGATTACAAACTTGCAATGACAATTTCGAGTTCATGTAAACTGACAAGTTCAGCAATACACAAATGAGAGGTTCATCTCGAAACTTGCAATAACAATTCATAGTTCATGACTTGACAAATTCCAACATAACACAAATTCAAAAGTAGCCTTCACATGAGTAATACCACTTTGACATCCATCTCCAGAATAGCAAGATCAACATCCACATGATGAACGTCTACAAGTAAGATAAGCAACATTCACATAAATAATATTTGGTATCGTATGACAAGTGAAACGTAGTGTCACCTTCTAGTTCATCAGCTGATTCCTTATACCCATCTGATGTATCGTCATCCGACATATCAGCACCCGCTTGCAATGGAGGAACCACAAACAGATTCTGCTCCTCATATTCCTGGTCCTTGTCATCATCCATGTCCTCGTCCTCGTCGTCCTCCTCCTTCTCCTCGTCCTCTACCACCTAACACACATGAGCGCACAAATAAGGAAAACAACAACTATATGGTTATATGAAAATATGGCTACATCAAGCATCAAGTAAAGCAATCATACAATAGTAGATGCATGAGGCAGCTCGGAGCCGGTTGCAGAGCCGGAGGCAGCGGCTGCCGCGCCGAATCTTGCCTAATTAGGTAATTCAAGCTCTTTTCATTTGCCTTCGCCTTCCCATTCTCCTTACCAGCACCCTTTCCCTTCTCATTCCCCTTCTCCTTCACCATTCTCTACAAAAAAACAGCACATAATATACGCAGTCATTACATCAACCATCAAGTGCAAATATATTCATCTTCTTCTTGTTATAGCATAGAAAACCTTGTTCAGCACATACTGTCTACTATCTAGAACTACATCTCCTGACCAAACATGTTAAATCATCTAGTACTAGTGCAAACAAACATATGGTCATCTCCTGAAACTCTTACATTAGTTCAGAAAATTAGTTCAGAAAATTCAGAAACTATTGTCTCCTGACTAAAGTTTGCTGTTCAAAGAAACTCAAGCATTTTTTCAGAAACTACTGTCACTTTTCAGTATAGTCTCTTGACTAAAGTTTGGTGTTGAAACACTACATCTCCTGAAACTCTTACATTAGTTCAGAAAATTCAGAAACTTAGTGGGACAAAAGTTTCTTGTTCAACCACTACATCTCCAGATCTCCTATCTAAGTCTCTAGCACTAATTAAATCATCTAGTTCGGCGAGGGATACTTAGATGCATCTCCAGAAAATTCAGAAACATTACCTCTTCCTCTTCGTGGCGCTCGGCGAGGAACCAAGGAAGGCGGGACCGATGGCGTGCGGGCCTTGCTGCGTCCCCGACGTACAAGTGCTCCTCCAGCTCGGACTCGGACGAGATGGCGCCGTCGGTGAAGGGGGGAGGCCGCGGGCGACGGCGCTGTTGCCTTAGGGTTAGGGTTAGGGATTGGAGAGGAGGAGGCGCTGTGAGAAGAACGAGAAGGGAATCGACCCAGGAGGAGGGGGAATGGAACGAGGGGAGGGGGGTCGCTCGGTCTGTCTACCCTGATGGCCTTTTCATGGGCCTTGCACCATCGGTCCGCTCGGTCGGCCCGGTTAAAGACCGGACCGGACCGAACTTTTCGCGGTCTGAATTTCTGGGCCCGGACCGTCATGTTTTTCTACCGGGCCGGGACCGTACGGTCCTGTCCTGAACGGGCCACGAGCGGGCCGCGAAGCTTGCTCGTTTGGTCCATGCTGATTTGTCGGCGGCAAGCTCAATGTGTGTGCCCTTGTATCGACCCTTGTTAGCTGCCTGGGTTCCGTCAACGAATGTTTGTGGTATGTGAGTAACTGAATGACCCATCAACGGCAAGGCTCAGTTGGCTACTCGTCATCGCATCCATTGTCACCTAGAGCCTAAGGGCATGCACCATCATGCTAATTAGAAGCTGGGAACCCCGTTGATGTTGACTATAGAGGGCAACAAGCTATTCCATCCGCCGCCAGGGGATTTTGTGAATTCATACTTGTTTTTTGTTTTCTGAAAGAATTAGTGGACTTTATTCATCAGATGCATCTCTTTTTGTTTGTTTCATCTGTTTGAAATATGCAAACCTTCCTCCCAATCCTTCAATATTCTTTTTCAGACTAAACATATTGACATACAAATTAGACACATTATTCTGGGTGCCACAAATTGAGGGAGCTTGAATATATGTTCAATAATTCAAATCCAGCTACCTACATGAAAATTTTGTTTTGGCATTAGTAGTGCCGTAGTGGTCATTCGATGGTCTCGAAATCTCGATGTAATTCTTATTATGTTTGAGGTTCTTTATTCTTTCAGTGAACTTCTATAATAGATCTGAATCCTTTGAAAAAGTGCATTGGAATTCATCAGACTGCAAAAATAGTGCTCAAAACATCTACCGCCGGACCCCCTCAAATCTCCCCAATACATCTGCAGGGACGGCCCGGTCAATGACTGGTCGTGAAAATGTGACCAAGCCGCCCCCCACAAACTGGCTCTATACGTCTGGCACCCCTCAAACCCAACCCATATCTGGAGTTGAAATGGGGAGGCCTGGGAACGCCCGGACACATCCACCATGTTAGACTAGCAGGAAGGAGCCACGAGGAAAGCCACGCGCCCATCGGGTGCCTCCCCTGGTTTGCTGCAGACGCGTTCATGGCACAGGTCCGGCGCACCGCCCGAAGGGCTAAATCCGGCTATTGAAGTTGGATGGTGAGGCAACACTAGCCGCGTCCCCATTCTCCTCCTCTTCCTCCTGACCATCATCGCCAATGTTCGCTCCTCTCCCTCTTCCAATTCCAATCCGAGCACACCGCTGTCCGCCATGGTCCGGCAGAATATCATGTACTCCCTCCATTTTTATATACAAGGCCACTATGGAATATACATTTTGCATCTATACAAGGCCACCAACAGTATTCGAGGCAAAATTAATGACATTTTTTCGTACTAACAACCTGTTTAATACTTGCATGCATGCAGTCATAATGACAGTCATCTCCTTCCTCCACTTAGTTTCTTTGCATGCATGCGGAGTATTAATGATCCCAATAAACAAGAACAAAATTGGATGGTGAGGCAACACTAGCCGCGTCCCCATTCTCCTCCTCTTCCTCCTGACCATCATCGCCAATGTTCGCTCCTCTCCCTCTTCCAATTCCAATCCGAGCACACCGCTGTCCGCCATGGTCCGGCAGAATATCATGTACTCCCTCCATTTTTATATACAAGGCCACTATGGAATATACATTTTGCATCTATACAAGGCCACCAACAGTATTCGAGGCAAAATTAATGACATTTTCTCGTACTAACAACCTGTTTAATACTTGCATGCATGCAGTCATAATGACAGTCATCTCCTTCCTCCACTTAGTTTCTTTGCATGCATGCGGAGTATTAATGATCCCAATAAACAAGAACAAAAGTTGATTTTTAAAGCATGCATTAAATTTTACATTGGTACCTGTAATCTGAGTTTGTGGCCTTGTATACAAAAATGGAGGGAGTATTATAAGATGTGAACGCCGGACGCAGTTCCAAGCTGAGATGCACGCCATGGAGGAGGCACGCCGCGCGGCCAAGCTTGCTCAGATGGAGGAGGAGCTACCGAAGGAGGAGAAAGAGCCGGGCATCGAGGAAGCGACCATGGAGGATGTCGCGAAGGAGCCGCTAGGCGTGGAGCCCAACGACTTTGCCATGGCGGAGGTGGAGGTAGAGTTCCATAATCCCCAAGGAACGGAGGCTTCGGCGGCGTTAAAGGCGAACCAGCCGCATCCTCGACTCAATTCAGTCCGAGTGGGAGGTGGCCAACCGCCGCCGTATCCACCTCACGGCCGCAGAGCTAGACAAGTTGTTAGCATCCCTCTCGGACGATGACGACGAGGAGAAGCTAGACGTGTATGGTCCACTGCCAATGACCATGAGGTCGGTCCGTCCGGCACGGGGGTCATCGACATCCCTGACGACGAGTAGAGTAGAAGTAGGGTAGTTTGTTTTCAATGTAGCTTCTTCTGTGAATGTATGATCTACATATTTTTCTTCGAAAGGGAGGTTGTGACACCCGTCCACTGCATCGTTATGATGCATAGAGTGCATAACGAAGCAAAACAGTGGACAAATCATTACAAGATATGATAAATACCTATGATTAAGTCTGACTTGTTCTGCACCAACGCCTTCAAAAAAGAATAAAACGTCCTTGCGCCACTGTCATCATGTCATGTCGTAGATGGTATGGACAAGAGATTTTCATCCTAGTTACCAAACAAGCCAATGAAGGCGAGCACAACATTAAGTAGACAACATTCGTTGTTAATTTTTCACGCAATCGTCCACCGGCATTTTGTACACAAAATCGTCCAATTCACCGATTTAACGCTACTTGGTGGATGACCGATAAGATTATGCCATATCATCAATGTTTATTGTTTGGACCGATTTATCACTCTAACAATCGATTCATCGGGAATCTACTGATAAACCGAACATATTTCTAGACCTAGGTGTGCAAGAACAGTGTTTATTTGTGTTTTGTGGACCATGTTACGTAATGTACTGTTGTCCTATTTTGATTGTCTTTGTACAAGGATTCAAATGCAAGGAATCAAGGTAACACTTCGGTCCAATATTGTTTTTGTGTTGATATAACATATTCTAGTGATGGGAATTTTTACTTTATAAAAATGGCTGATTAGTAGTCAACCGTTAAAATCGATTAATCTTGTGATTTCTAATTAATCTCTAATCCCCAGCCGATCGAGACGCTAACAAAAAGCAACATCCTCAGCATTAATGATATCATATTATTGATTCGAATTATTAACTTATTTTCTATGAGGATGTTCCTTAGAAATCTCCAAGAAATTCCCGCGGCAACGCGCGGGGCATCAACTAGTTACTATAGTGCTTCTTATTACTGAAGATGAATCCTGCAAGACTGACTTTTTTGAAAACAATAATATTTTTGTGGATTGCATGGCACTCCCGTGCAAAGACAATTTTCTTCTCTTTCTTTGAGATCACAAAGTCATTCTCCCTGTCTAAAAAAATGAAGTCATTCTCCCAACGCATGATCCTAAATCTAATTATCTTATATACCTGCAAGTTTGTTACTTAACATATATTAATTTATAGGCAGCACAAAATGAGAAATTAGTGGATGAATAGAACAACACCATAGTTGAAAAGCATATGAAAACTTATACGTACACACACCACACATTTATGTGTACATGTATTCATACGATGAAAACTTAAAGACAAATATTCACTTGCAATATAGACATTTTCTTTTTTTCTCGAGTACGCACCAGAGTGCGTACTATATATTATAGAAGATGAAAAGGGGGTAAAGAGCCCCTCCGCTTTGGGTTTACATACACATATTTACACCCAGACCTCCACCTTGAAAATTACATCTATACCTATACTAATCCTAGACTCCCTAGAAGTTCCCACAATAATTAGAATTTACGGGACGTTTATCTATGCTGATCTATGTAATCAATCTATTTTAACCGTAGGATTTATGTTACAATTATATGGGGAAAATGACTCGACCTGGTACAACCTAGGACCCATTCTTGTACAACATACACGTATCTATACTATTAGAAAAAAAAATCATGAATCACATTCCGTCACCCAGATAAATGTCCTCTCCCTCTCTCCTTCCTCCTCACGAAGGAACAAATCACGATTCCCTAATGAAAAGATCCGAAACCCATCTTCCCTGCCTCCTCCAGCCGAGAGTCCTGATAGGCGACACTCTCCCCTGCCTCCTCCTGCTGACAGTCCTCATAGGCGATGAGTTTCGATCTCGCTGCCATCCCCGTCCCTAATCCTCCAATTGATTTGTGTTGGTTCGGCTCAAGGAGGACTGGTGGCCTTTGCATCCTAATGGCCTCTCTTCATCCTAAGCTTCGTCTGCCTCGACGCCGTCGTAGCAATGACAGATCGGATTGACGCAAGGAGTCTAGGCCGGAATTGCATCAAAGACAACGATCAATCAAACACACATGGACGAGTCAGATGGTCATTCAATAGCGGCAGCCTGTTGCAACATAGACAAAGGCTTTGGTAAAGCCGGCATGACGTAAATATATCATGTACGTCCATGCATGGAAGAATGAATTCTAGCGTGCAACTTTTAGATTAGCGGGCGTTTTGCTTATGTGTTGTGCTCATTAGCGATGGACAGGAGCGGCCTATGATCAGTCCGAAGAAAAATCCCAAAAACAACTGCATGTGCAGCCCAGCTTATTCTCTCATTGAAGGAAAAAAACTGCTTTGCAAATTTAGAGGGCTCTCAAGATGGTATGTATGATATGTTTCAGTTCTCAATACTTCTCTTTTTCTTGAGTTTTCTTAAATTTAATTATTGTGGTATTATATTCTTTATTTTCTACAGAATAGTATATGCAATATATAATACATTATTGACTAAGAAAGAAATAGAATTGGAGGCCCAGCGCCCTGGACGCCATAGGGCATGGTGACATCAGAGAACCTGAGATTGTTCAAGGCAGCACTGCCGAGACGCATTGTTCCACAAGCCATGGCTACTTCTTTCCAGTTCAGTACACAAGGAATATCAGGAGCTTCAAATATTCATGTCGAGGTATGCAATCATCTCCTACACACAAATGATATTCATAATGTACATATCAATTTCGAACATGCAATACTATTAGAGATGCAGCTGTATATATAAGCATGAAATAAAGTATGTGTCGGTTGCTCCATAGAGGCTACACTATATAGTATATACAGCAGGTACATTTGTAAAAATACAATACAATTTATAGCTTGCCTTATCACAATATTACCTTCAAGTTAAAAAACTTTGTTATCTACCAGTAGTATGTAGTAATTACTCACCCATCTATTGTCTCATCTCAATATACCATGCCACCAAGCTTTATCTGTGTGAGTTACCAGATCTCCGTTTATCTTGGATTGTGGCAATTGCTGCATGTTTGAGCAGGAGTAGCCTCATCCTCTACGACGGGAATGTGTGGTGTCATATAAGCACATTCAATTGGAGACGATGGGCTCATATCCACCCCATATAATAAACATCATGCATGTCATTGGTGCATCCATACATGTACAATGGTGAAACGTGAACAGAAGGCTAAGACGTCGGACGCCTACTGGTTAGTATTGATTGGTGCAATCATATCTTTGTACTGATCTATATATTTTCTATTGTGGCATTTATCTTCGACCACATGGAAGTGGAATCCATGTAAAATGTGTGTGGAGATGATGATACTGAATTGAGTCGTGTAGGACACTAATTTGTGGCAGTGTATACGCATGATATAAAATCTAACATGGGAGAAAAATCTGAGTCTGGAATGTAGTATGTGCACATCATATGTTCTCCTTCAGAACTTCTTCCGACTTACCGAAGGTAATTTCATCTTCTCAGATTCATTCTTCTCATGTCGAAGGTTTGAACCTTCTAAAATTCTTACGTGGTTTTCTTCTATGGTTACTAACCTATGCAATCGATTTGCCACCAAAATCATGACATGCTTTTCATGTACATGGAAACAAAGTTATACGAACAGACATACAAGAAATTATTTCAACTATCCCGATCTGCACCTCTGTCATAGTCAATGTGCATCAATTCATAGTTCAGAGTCCACAAGGAGCATGTCATGCCTACAACAGGTTTTTTCTGGGGATTGCCACATTTTGATAATTTTTTGTCGTGGAATTTTTCTAACCTGATGTATATAAGATACCAATTAAATATAAGGACACAATTATGTGTTCCTTAGTTTCTTATTTGAAGTGCCATAATGTTGTCATATATTGATCTATATGAAGATATATTTTTTTATAATGGACAAATACATATTCTTACTCCGTCATGATTGTTGCAGGATACCATGGCACATGGTTTTGAAAAACAAATACAATAACCATATATATTCTTCACATTATTTGTAATATGTAAATTATCAAGTTTGTTTAAGGTTTTACAGATTGTACCCATGGTTATTTAAGGTCTTTTACAGATTTCCCCCATGGTTATTTAAGGTTTTCACATAGTCAGAAATAAATATCCAAATCCTTCATTGCCATGATATGTATTGTTGTAAAAAGTATAGAGTAGACAAGTTTAGGCCAAAGATCCAGGAATGATGGAAGACATGATTGCAAATGGAGTATTTAGATTTTGTGGGAATTACTTTCATTCTTGGCAAACGTGAAAGAATACTAAATCTTTTGCCCGGGACCAAACTTTCACATAAGCATCATGGTTCTTCGAATGGTGAAAATCTGTACATGGTAATTGCCAATATGATTTACAACTTAGCTAATATATTAACAAAGCTTTAATTATAATTTAAAAGATTTGAGATATTCGGTTGTGAATCGGGTGCCATAAAACGTGGATATAACTCATAGTGTCCATATGCAGTCAAGATATGTGGCTGGAAAAGACTATATTAAACAAACATTCAAAGATTTTACCACATTGTTTGTTACATGAACACTAATTATCAACGATGGGAAAATCTACTACGTAAATTTATCAATTAGTATATGATTTTAATATTGATGGTAATGAATGATTTGGATATCCCTGGAATAGTGGCAATATTATGACTTCATTACAATTACAGTCACCTTTCTTATTCTGCTGCATATATAAATACTTTTTTGTATAAAAACTAGAGAGAAGTGATGTGCACCGAGAACTTGCGTTATGTTGGAGCATTAAACATGATTTGGTAACTGAAAACATTCTAGATTGCAAATATTGCATAGTGTTGGAGACTGAAGACTAGAGATAAGGTTATTTTTTTCAACAATGTGGTATAATGTTCAACAAGTATGAATTTAAGTACATTACGACATAAAAATCTAATTAGCACTTGCTTTTGTAGGCTAGCCCGTGCCAATGCACGGGTTGACGACTAGTATATCTAACTCATCGCTTCATTGCCCACTACTAGAGCCCCGAAAAAGCTCTCTACATCTGTTTTGATGATGTCGGCCGCCTTCCACGCTCTGCCCTCGTCCTCAATACGTCGTAGTACTTCTCCAACCGATGGTGTTGCGCCATCAAACACAATCGAGTTGCGGTGTTTCTACAATTTCCACATGACGAGGAGGATGAGGGCGCGGATGTCTCTTCCCTCACCTTTGCTTCCACTGTTGTTCACGCACCACTCGGTTAGCCTTGTGTCACCGGTTGGTATCCACTCTTGCTTGTTCATGGCGGTGCATATCTTTGTCCAGGTCTCTCTCCCGAAAACGCATTGTGCGAGGATGTGGTCGATGGTTTCTTCTGCTTGGTCGCAGAACGGGCAGGCGGCCTGGTGATCGAGCCCACGCCGTGCTAACTAGTCTGAGGTCCAGCACCTGTTGCGAAGGACTAGCCATGCAAAGAAACGGAATCGCAGCGGCGCCCTGGACTTCCACATAAATTGCTCCGTCGGCTCAGTCTGGCGGCCCCAGAACCTCGCATTGTTTTGCGGATCTGGTTGAGAAAGCACTGTTTGCCTCCCAGGCCCAACGCACAGAGTCATGTCTTCTCTGATCAAGGTGGATCTCCGCTAATCTTTCCCACAGTGTTAGGTATTCTTGTAGTAGCCCGGGAGATAGTTCAGGCCCGATGTAAGTGGCCCAGGCCGCGTGGTCCAGCCCTTGTGCCACATATCTGGTAGATCTCACGTTCTGTCTCACGAGGGCATATACGGTGGGCTCTATATCTTGTACCGGGAGGCCCTCGATCCATTTGTCCTCCCAGAAAAGATTGGATTCGCCGCTGCCCACGATTGCGTGTGTGGCTGCCCTGAAGATGTTCATGGAATCGCGGGGCACATGAATGTCAAATTCATTCCATGGTCTATCAGGGTCCGACTTCTTGAGCCATGGCCACCTCGCCTACATCGCTATGTTGAGCCAACGGAGATTAGGCAACCCAAGTCCACCAGCACAGCGGGGCATGCACACTTCCTCCCAGGCCACGGCACATCGCCCACCATTCGCCTCAGCTTTTCCTTTCCAGAGAAATCTTCTGCATATCTTGCCCATCGCCTTGAGAGTCTTGCTCGGAATGTCAAGGGCCATCATCGCGTGGATGGGGACGGCACATAGTATTGATTTGACCAGAATCATCCTTCCGCTCTTTGGTATATTGGCTGCTTTCCAGCTTGGTATGTATGCTGCCAATTGGTCCACAAGACCGGATAGCTGTGCCGCCGTTTGCTTCCTTATTGTGAGAGGCAGGCCTAGGTACTTGCATGGGAAAGTGCCAATCGGGTAGCCCAAGATGCGAGTAACCTGCTCCACATGTCGGTCAGTACATTGGATTGGCATTGCCGCGCACTTGGCGAGGTTCACTCTTAAACCAGAGGCATCTCCGAAGAATTGTAGTATGGCGGCGCACGCTTGGAGATCCACAGTCTCCGGCTTTAGGAAGATCATGACATCATCGACAAACATTAATACTCGTTGGTCCATGCCTCTTGGAGCCAGGGGCAAGAGGATTCCACTCTGAGCTACGAGTTGAAAATTTTGTGTAGCGGCCCCATGATGAGTATGAACATCATCGGTGACAGGGGCACTCCTTGTCGTAGGCCTTGGCTGTTGAGGATTGGTCTTCCAGGTGTGCCATTGATCATGATGCGGGTCGAGGAGGTCGCTAACATGCCACATATCCATTCCGTCCACCTCACACTGAAACCCATGTGGTGCAGAACTTCTAGAAGGAAAGGCAATTGCACGGAGTCGAAAGCCTTTGATATGTCAAGTTTGATCATCACGGCTGGCTCTCTGAGCGCGTGCAGCTTCCGCGCCATGCATTGCACCAGCATGAAGTTATCATGTATGGACTGTCCTTTGACAAAAGCGCTTTGGTGAGACCCCACCAAGCTCGGAAGCTCTCCGGCAAGCCTATTTGAGAGTGCTTTATCAAAAATATTGATTGCCCCATGCACCAAGCTGACCGGCCGAAAGTCCTTGACATCGATCGCTCCATCCACCTTTGGAAGCAGTGTGACAATTGCCTTGTTGATTGCTGACAAGCCTCTCATATCCCCACATTGAAAACAGTCCAGTGCTGCCATGATGTCCAACTTGATTATGTCCCAACACGATGAGTAGAATCTGCTGGTGAACCCGTCCGGCCCGGGTGCCTTATCCATGGGCATGGAATTGACTACCTTTCTCACTTCCTCTTCTGTGAAACCACATCTAGCCACGTTGTGTCCACCACTGGTAGTTCAAGGCTGTCCCAGTTGATGGAGTACTGCCTCCTCGGTGCCGATCCTAGGATCTCTTCGTAGTAATTGTCAACCATGTCCGCCGAATCATCATGGCCGGTCGCGATGCTCTCCCCATTTGTCAAGGTGACAATGGTGTTCCTTCTTTGCCGCTGACACGCGCTCTGGTGAAACAGCCTTGTATTTGCATCTCCCTCCTTGAGACAGAGCAACCTGGACCTTTGGCGCACGATGGTTCTCTCCATGGAGCACAGGCCCAGCAGCTTCCGTTTGAGGGTTCTGCGCAAGTCCCCCTCATGGGTGGTGAGAGGCCAGTCGTCCATCGCCTTATCTAGGCAGCCAATTACCTCCAGAGAAATCGCAACCTGTAACTTGTTGTTCCCAATCCACTTGTTGCTCAATTTCTTCAAACTTTTAGCCGTTGCCCGTAGCTTTTTATCGAGTGTGATGTATTGATTGCTTCCCGTAGGGATGGAGCCCCATGCTTGGGTGACTGTCTCGAGTAATCCTTCCGCCTTTACCCAGAACGCTTCAAACATGAATCTCTTGCCCATGCATAGATCGGCATTGATGTCCAGGAGCAATGGGCAATGGTCAGAGATGGCCGTGCCGATTGCCGAAAGGCGGCATGTTGGGTACATGTCCTCCCAGGTAGTGGTGCAGAAAATATGGTCCACTTTCGCCAAGGTGGGTGTAGATCTCTCATTCGACGTATATCTTCTCCCGTTGAGGTAAATCTCTTTGAGTTCCAACGTATTTAGTTTGGCGCGGAAACTGGCCAACATCCTCATGTTAACTCTATTGTTGCTCTTGTCCTCCGGATTGACAAGTAGGTTGAAATCCCCCATGACTATCCAAGGGCCCGCGTGCAGGTCATGGATGTCAACTAGTTCTTGCATGAACTCTAGCTTCTCGCTATCGAGTTGTGGCCCGTAGACTCCCGTCAGCCACCATTGTACACTTGTCGTGCTCGTGACCAAGGCCGTGAGTGTGTTCTCAGTGTAGTGCAGGTTTGAGAGTGTCACCACCGAAGCGTCCCACGTCAGGAGGATACCTCTATGCGTCCCCGTAGCCGGGAGGTAATAGAACGTTTCAAATTTATTGCCGAGACAATGCTTCACTACATCCGCTGTTACGACCTCCATCTTGGTTTCCTGAAGGCAGACCACACTTTGGGCTCGCCGCGTTTACCACCAGTGTCATGACGTTTCTACGTGCCGGTGTGTTGAGGCCACGCACGTTCCACACGAGAGTCTTAAAAGGTTGAGAATTTATGTTGGAATCCCCACGGGTGTCCATCATTGATGGGGGGCTAATGACCGCCCGCATCCACGATCTCCTCTGCTAAGAGTGGCATTGGCTCTGGCTCCCAACCGAAGAGCGCCAAAATCGCCGCGATGTGGGTACCAGTGAGAGGTTTGTCGAATAGCGCTGTTCGTATGCTTGGAGCGCCTCATCGCTTATCACCTCCCCCTCGTTAGCAAGGCAAAGCTTGCGGATCAGCATGTTCTGTGGCTTTGTGGACTTGGCTCTCTGGGCGCTTCTGCGTTGGTTTGAAACTGGCTGACGTTGTCGGCGAGGCCTCCTGCATTTGCTCGGAGGAGCCCGACCCGGTCGCTGCTGAAGGATTGGGGACATCGCTTTTTGTAGCTGGTTGCAAAGGGCATCTACAACGCTACGTGCGAGCGAGGGGGTGCATGGCGTGCATGGCTCGCATGGCTCCGCACCCATGGCTCCTGGACAAGTGTTGCTTGGCGATAGGCTGACAAGGAACATGTCTCCCTCCCGCAGGCCGCTTGGGGCCATCCACGATTCATCTTCTACTGCATGGCTGAACTCCTGTGCAAAATCCACCTCGGGAGCCTGCAGCCTGGTGGGCGAGATCCGAGCCAGGTCCGGGCCTAGCACGTGGTCGCTGGCGCGGTCCTCCTCATTTAGCAGCATGGGGTCTGCCAGGCTGTCCTCCATCAGCCTCTTGGTCGCCTGTTTGTCTTCATCCACTGTCTCTGGGTGTGGGTCCTGCCCGTCTGAAAGCGGCAGAAAGAAGGAACCCACCAGGCAGGATAGGGCATGGGAGGGCCCATTGCCTTGTAACGTCTCCTGTTTCGCCAATATGCGCAGCGGAGGCACGTCCGCTCTCCATCCTGGAAATGTAACCGAGGGCGGGGATGCTAGCACCGGCCCCGAGGTCCTCGGATCCTCTGCATGGCAGTCCAGACCGGCCAGTCCACAGCCCGAAGATTTCGTCTCCACCCTGTCCACCTGATCCTGACCAGTCAAAAGCGGTCCTGCCTGGTCTCCCTGCCAGCGGCCCCGATGACGTTGGCGAGTCCACAGCCCGAAGATTTCGTCTCCACCCTGTCCACCTGATCCTGACCAGTCAAAAGCGGTCCTGCCTGGTCTCCCTGCCAGCGGCCCCGGTGACGTTGGCGATGCAGCTGGAAGACAGAGTGAGCCCAGTTTGGACCCGAGACTGCCCAGCGTCCTGCCTCGCCAGCGGCGCCGCCGAGGAGCCGACCGAAAATCCACCGCGGCTGCCGGACTGATCCTCCGCGGCCGGAGTGCCCGCCGTCCCGGGCCCGAGCTCCACGTCTTCCCCACGGCGGTCCTCACCGTCCGAGGGCGGTGAGGGTGGGGGTGCCGGTGGCGCGTCACCAGCCCCATCCCGGAGGGCTTCTCCGATGACACTGATCTCCACCGGGTACCAAAGCATGGACGGCGCACCCTCCACACATGCCTAGCGGGGCTCCTCGATGAACAGGAGGCGACGGCAAGGGATCTTCGATGGGTCGACAGTCTTCAGCCAGACGCGGAAACCGGCCGTGTCGAACCGGCTCTCCGTGCATCTCGCCACCTTGGCAACGAAGCCTAGGCCTCGCAGAACCACCTCCGCCGTCTTACTAGACCATGCGTGCGCTGGGACTCCGCGAAGCTTGAGAGGAACCAAGAATGGCATGGCCGCACCGGTCGCCTGAGCCTGACGGTGCCATGGGCGGAGGGAGAGCGTAAACCATGACGAAGTCACCCGTCCTCTGTCCACCATCAGCTGTCGGATGAGTTGGTGCTTGCAGATCACCAGGAAGTCCTCAGGGAAGAAACTACGAATCGACATGTCCTCCGGTCCAATTCCAAACTCCACATGGAGCGCTTCCACAGCAGAAGCCAGGTCCACCACCGTTCTGTTGCCGGTGACTATCACAACCACCGCTCTGGCCAGATCCTCTTCCATTTGCTGCAGCTCGTCGGCCGCTTCAAGGAAGCAGGCCTCCACCGGCGGAAAAATCGATCTTTGCGCCTCCGCGGACGACATAGGGCCGGAGAAAGGCACGGAGAAGCCAGGGCTTGGGATGGCAAGCTCAGTTCCATGCCGGACGACCTCGCTCCAGGGGCAGGCCAGCCGGACCGTGCCTAGCGGAGGAGGGCCCGGAGGCGGCGGCGGGAGCACGGTGCCCGAGCTGCGGGGGGTGGGCGCAGGGGGCGGTGGAGGGGGAGGGTTCTGTGCCGGTGACAAGCGCAACGCCGGCGCCGGACGACGCGAGTCCAAGGACGACGAGGGACTGCGCGGCCTAGTGCAGCCCCGGGCGATATGGTCGTCCCCGTTGTAGCGAACACACTTCGTCGGCTTCGTGCACTTGGCCGAGATGTGGCCATCATCCCCACAATTGTAGCAGCATCCGTGGAGGGCAGCCGGAATCCGCGTCCTCGGGGGTTTCTTGGTGGGGAGGATGTCGGGGGAGGCACGGCGACGGGGGAGGGGGGGCGGCAGCCGGTGGCGGCGAGGTAGATCCACCAGAGCGCCGACGAAGGACTGCCCGCCAGTCCGGAGCAGC
>LR738712.1:731384364-731408125 GCA_902687465.1 Secale cereale | reverse complement strand
CGTCGCCCTGGAGGATGGGGCCGAAGGCCGTCCCCAGCACCTTCGGGCCGACGACGATGACGCCATCTTAGCAGCGCAGTGGACGCCGGCACCGGAGCAGTGGACGGCGGGGAGGGGGTGGCCGCCGGCGCCGGAGTGGCGGCCGGCGCTGGGGAGGGAGCGCAGGGGGAGGGGAGCTCAAATACAAATACCGGATATTTTGGTTTATCCACTACCAATTTCCACCCTCACGACTAAATGACTATTCTTTTTAAGAAAGCATATAATTCGGGAATAGAAGAGGGTACATCCACGTTAGAGCATCTCCAACAGGCGCGCGACGCGCCGCGCCCAAAAAAACCATATAGCGCGCGCGCTTAGGCTGTTTTTCCGCGCCGCGCAGCGCTGGCTCCAGCAGCAGCGCAAAAATGCAGCGCGCGCGCGCCGCTCCAGCGGTGCGCAAAAATGCAGCGCGCGCAAAGCACATATATAGTTCAACAAATAGAAGAAAAACGATTAAACAAACAAATAAATCAACAATAAATAGTTTACAACTGAAACAAATAGTTTTATCTCACAGTACAACAAATAATGCAATAAATAAACACAACCAATAGTTCATGAACAATACAATACAATACATAAAATGCAATGAAATCATGCTCGTTGTTGTCCATTCCATGCCCACCACTCTTCAATCAGATCCTTCTGAAGATCATTGTGCGTTGCGGGACGCCGAATGGCATGATAGGAGGCAACAAAACGGGCTACCCTTTCAGCCCTCCGTCGCACTCGCACGGGATGTCCCAAGAGCTCATACTGTGAGTAGTCTAAATCTTGGCCACGCTCATCCTCGATGATCATGTTGTGCATGATCACACAAGCGTGCATTATGTACCAAAGCATTTTTTGATCCCAAAATCTAGCCGGTCCTCTCACAATAGCAAATTGGGTTTGCAAAATCCCAAATGCTCTCTCGACATCTTTTCTAGCAGCTGCCTGAGCATTGTGGAAATCAAGATTTTTCTTACCTTCTGGCTTTTTCAACGGCTTCACGAAGGTTTGCCACTTTGGATAGATACCATCCGCTAGATAATAGCCATAGTTGTACGTATGGCCATTTGCTACAAACTGAACCGGTGGCAACTCACCATTCGCAATCTTATTCATCAGTGGTGACCGGTTGACAACATTGATGTCATTCAAAGATCCAGGCATTCCAAAGAATGCATGCCATATCCAAGTCTCCTGATCGGCCACCGCTTCAAGGATTATAGTGGAACCCTTTTTTTGGCCGTGGAATTGCCCATGCCATGCCTTTGGACAATTCTTCCAACTCCAATGCATGCAATCTATTGAGCCAAGCATGCCAGGAAAGCCGCGAGATTTGTTCATCGCCAATAGCCTTGCGGCGTCTTCAGCAGTAGGAGATCTCAAATACTCCTCGCCAAACACTTGCACAATTCCCACTGCAAAGCGCTTGACACACATGATGGCTTGGCTCTCACCCATAGCCAAGTGATCATCAACTAGATCGGCCGGGATACCGTATGCCAACATACGCAAAGCGGCTGTCACCTTCAGAAAGGTGCTATGCCCGAGCTCTCCAGCAGCATTCCTCCTTTGCTGGAAAAAACGGTCATGAATCGCTAGTTTCTCTGCAATGCGCTTGAACAAGTCTGTGCTCATCCTAAACCGGCGACGAAAATATGACTCCGGATATGTGGGATTCTCCACGAAATAGTTCTTCATCAATCTGTTATGGGCATCAATCCTATCTCTCCAAATTTTTTCCCGACCCATAACCGAACCACCGTGCTTCGGTTTTTTATTGATATGCATTGCTATGATCATTGCAAGATCCTCCTCCTCTTCCATATCAAATTCATCTTCGGATGAATCATGCGACAAACTCATCTACAATGTTCAATACTATACTATCAAAACTACAATTCAAAATATGCACCAAATTCAGTTTGAAGCAATACATACCTTGTAGGTTTTTTGTCGAACACCTTGCGGGCGCGGCGCGGAAGCGAGCCGTCGGCGCTGTTCGGAGGACGTCGGAGGCGCGCGAGGTCCGGGTCGGACTAGGAGGGGGGTGGGGCGGAAGCGCAGCGGCGCGGGGAGGCCGGCGAAGCAACTGAACGGGCGGCGGCGGCGGGCGCGGGGGCGCGAGCGGCGGCGGCGGCGGCGGCGGGCGGCGGCGGCGCGAGCGGGGGCGGCGGGCGCGGGGGCGCGGGGGCGCGAGCGGCGGCGGCGGCGGCGCGAGCGGCGGCGGCGGCGCGGCCGGATGGAGGGAGAGAGCGGGAGAGCAACGAGCGCGGTAGAAGAAATGAGTGTTCGCGCGCGCGCGAGAGTGTGCCGCGCGCGGAAGTGAACGCTCCAAATCAACAGCGCGGGATGGGGCATTCACCAGCGCGCCCAACTCGTTTTAGCGCGCGCGCGTTTTTTGGGCGCCCGCTGGAGCGGTGCGACGCGTTGCGCGCGCGCTAAAATGGCGTTTTTTCAGGCGCGGCGCTAGTATAGCGCGGCTGTTGGAGATGCTCTTAGGTCCATCCAAAGCAGCCATGTCGCTGTATCGTTCTAGTACTACTTATTTCAGTCAGTTACATAGACCGAATACAACCACCATTAATGAAGATCTTTCCGTGCAGAAATATCTCATGAGTTGATGTATGATAAATTTTCGCAACAACTACACCCTACACAGCTGACACTATATATACTAGCAACGCCCAGTTTGTTCTATACACCCTTGATAAGTCATTCAACATATTGCGCAGCAGAAACAATGCAAGATATTTTTTATTGTAAGAGTAGCAATCCAGTGTGTTCTCCCATGTTTGAGAGTCACTGATGTTTGCATTTTCTCTCATACACCTATTGTCAACCAAGACAGTGCAAGACAAAAAGAAAAAGGAAAGATATTTCAGCTTGAGAACGGGAGACATCGGGAAGGGAACACTTGGTTTTAGCTACTGGACTAGTAATGAACGTTGTGGTGGGTGGTAGACTTACGTGCCAACTAGACGCCACGACTCTGTCCCTCGGCCTGCCTGGCACGCACGCTGTCTTCGCTGCCATAGTGATCTTCGTTAGCCGCAAACGACTTCTTCATCAAGCTGTTGGTAGTGCAGGAAGACGTACCGAGTAGCCGTGTTTGTCTAGGTTAAGCTCCATATGTGCGCTCTTGTGGAGACCCTTGGCAGCTACCTGGGCTCTGTCAGCATGCGGGGCCGTGGCATGCATGTGAGCGTAGGAATAGCCCATCAATGGCAAGGCTCGGTTGGCTACTCGCTGTCACATACATATCCATTGTAGTCTAGGGCCTAAGGGGATGCGCCAAGCATCATACAGTTGCTTGATGTTGACTGTAGAGGGACAAGCTAGTTCATCCAGATGCAGTTATTTCAGTTTGACCACAGTCTTATTAAACTTCTTTCAGATGCATCTCGTTGTCTAACCAGATGGAGCGTGGTTTGTCGACCAAAGGACCAGGCAGGTTTAGATATTCAGGACCTTCAGGTCAAAAATGACCCCTTACTTAGTAAATGGCTATTCAAGCTATTTATCGAGGATGGTGTTTGGCAAACTCTGCTGCGCAATAAGTATCTAGGCCAAAAAGCGATATCCCAGGCATATTGGAAGCCTGGTGACTCGCTTTTTTGGGCTGGTCCGATGACGGTTAAGAAACATCTTTTTTGCTTCAGATCATTCACGATGAAGGACGGCTCTGAGATACGTTTTTGGGAGGACAAGTGGCTAGGAAATGCCACTCTCCGAGAACAATATCCAGTATTGTACCGCATAGTATGCGATAAGAATGATACTCTTGCGCATGTTCTCAACTCTTCCCCACCAGATGTATCATTTAGGAGGGATTTGATTGGCCCTCATCTTGTGTCATGGCAACATCTACTATCCCGTTTGGATTTGATTAACTTGACATAACGACGGGATGTGTTTCGCTGGAATCTAACTACATCGGGGTCCTTCACAGTTGACTCTATGTACCGTGCACTATCGCACTCATAAATTCTAGTGGACAATAATAAACTAATATGGAAATCAACGATGCCACTTAAAGTTAAGATTTTCATGTGGTATCTTGGGAGAGGAGTTGTGCTAGCTAAAGACAATCTTGCTAGGCGCAACTGGCAAGGAAGCAAGAGGTGTAGCTTTTGTACTCACAATGAGACAATCAAACACCTTTTTTTTTCAATGCAAGTTTGCGCGTTCTACATGGTCCGTCATCCAAATAGCGTTCAATTTGTATCCGCCTACAAGTGTCGCCAATTTATATGGTCATTGGCTTGACGGAATACCAAATATGATTAGTATGCTAATTCGGGTGGGAGCGTCTGCCTTACTATGGTCGCTCTGGCTATGTAGAAATGATTGTGTTTTTAGTGGCAAAATCTCCTCTCCTATGCAAGTTATCTACCGTTGTACGCATTGGCTTCGTATGTGGTCTACGCTGCAACGAACGGAGTACTAGTCGCTGTTCAAGGTGTCGTGTATGCGGTTGGAGCGGGTGGCCAGGGAGGTTTTTACCCAATATGGATGGCAGCATAATCTCCGAATCGGTCCACCTCCTTCGTCGACATAGGCATAGTTTTGGTCTCATATCGCTTTACTGTTGCCAAATTGTCTTTTTTATATACTTTGTCAGACGGTTATCTTTTTGGCTGTGTGCATCTAAGCTATGCAGAGGCCGGGTGTCGCTCATCATGATTTGTATCCGCTTGGTGCTACATTTTGAGATAATAAAAGCACCCTTTGTCGAAAAAAAGATGCATCTCGTTATCTATTTCATCAGTTCAGAATTATGCAATGCTTCCTCGCAATCCTTTAATATTTTGTTTCGAACTAAACATTGACATACATATTAGACATGATGTTTTTGGGTGCCACAAATCGAGGGAGCTTTAATATATGTCCACCAACTCTAATTCAAGTAGCCTGCTTGAATATATTGTTGGATTTGTAATGTTCTCTGGTGGGTTATTTACATGATTTTATATTCTCCTAAACCCTAAATTTACTGTAATATACTTTGCTCTGATGTACATCCATTTCTTCAGCACACACTTGCTAAGATGATACTTCATTTTCTACATAATTTTTTAAACTTAAAAGAATGCCCTATGTCCTTTTCATGTGATTTTTTTTTTTGAAAATGGACTGTGTGCTGTTGACTAGGTCACTAATGTTGGGCCATTGCACATGAGAAATCAAGTACACCATTCTTTCAAAGCTTGTTATACTATGGTGCTGTTAGTGTTTGTAGTCAGAAAGTGGTAATCAAAGGATCTTCTTTTCTGTTTTAGTCATGCACCTCATCAACTGAAAGAAACACACTATACTTTGTTGCAGTTACTACTGCCGAAGCTTAGTTGTAGCTACTGCTTGGTACTCACCGTAGCTGTTGTTACCTATTGCAAGAAACATATATATGTGGTGAAAGGTTAGTCGGTTTGGCAATGTAGTAGCACAACTTTATTTGTGTTTGATGGTGTGACGCCCCGGTTTAACCGTACACTAATCATATATGCAAATGTGTACGATCAAAATCAGGGACTCACAGGAAAATATCACAACACAACTGTAGACAGAAATAAAGTAATACGAGTTTTATATTACAAGTCAGGGACATCGAGGGCTCGAATACATAAGCTCAAATATAAAAGAGGCAGAGGAAGCAACAATATCTAAGTACATACATAACTTAAACAAGGTTGCCTTAAGAAGGCTAGCACAAAAGCAACAACGATCAAAAAGGCAAGACCTCCTACTTGAGAGCCTCCCATCTACTCCTGGTCGTCGACGGTCTCCACGTAGTAGTAAGCACCGTCGGGGTAGTCGTAGTCGTCGGTAGTGGCATCTGGCTCCTAGGATTCATCATATGGTCGCAACACCCAGAAATCAAGAAGAAGGGGAAAAGGGGTAGCAAATCAATCATGAGTACTCATCCAAAGTACACGCAAGCATCGGATCTAGACTAGGTATGCATCAGTATCAAAGGAATGAACTGTAACTGTGGAGTGAACTGCAGAATGCCAGAAGAGAAGGGGAAGAGCCTACCCTATCAAAGACTAGCATCTTCAATCATCTTGTAGCATTCAGAAGAGTACACAATATCATATTGTAATTAACAAACATGTTGTAGAATTTATGCCCAGAGATCCTTCCTCAAGTCCCTGCGAGAAAGCAATTCCAGAGCCATCATAACCATCTCATGTTTCAAGTATCCATTTCTAATTATAATAAACCTAGATACATCTTCGAGCGTCCATTATCGTGGACACGGCTATTCGAATAGATAACTTCCCTGCAGGGGTGAACCACATTACCCAACATGCTTGATTTCTCTGGCCGAACACACTTTCCTGGGTAATGCCCGGCCTCGCAAGATCAACACGTCGTAGTCCTACCTAGGCTCCGTAGAGAGGTCGCCGCTGGTCTACACCCTAAGCGCTCAGGGGTCTTGTGGTCGTTTCCCTTTGCACTTCGAGTCGTTGCGCGCAGGGCGAACCCAGGCACCACCCCTATCCTGGATGGTGCTGGCCCAGCCATGCCGCAATACTGAACTGGACGTCTGACAGAGCTTTCGAAAGAAATGTATGACGCCGAGTGCATATATTTGATCCCGCGTGGTGGTTAGTGCGTATAGGCCAGTGGCCAACTCAGATCAAATACCCAAACCCTTAATGTATTGGGGGCTCGCGGAGACGAGTAGAGACTCACGATCATGTGACCCCGTTACCCCATCTCGAGGAAATACTGCAAGGGCCAGGCCCAACCCTCTCTCACTAGGGCGCTCTACCTGCCTGGCCATGCCTCATAATTATATCGAGTTTCGCCGCCGCCGGTCCGTCCGAAGAAAGAGCGGGTTTTCACCCCGGCCAACACTCACTGCCACCGAACGCCACACCCCGGTAACCACACCGCCCCCACGGCCATAGTCATCGGGCAACACCAAGCCACAGGCTCTGCCCATGAGCACCGCGCAACCGCCAACTGGGCCGCCGCCCCGGCATCCAAGGCCTAAACACCACCTCACCCGAGACCCGCCGCAACCCCAACCAAAGCGAGACTGAGCACCCCCAAGGATCTGGCCTCCATCGACTCGTCCTGCAGAACCATGCGCGAGACGAGCTTGGTCCTATAGCCAGGTGCGAGACGAGCTCGGTCCTGCAGCTGTGCGCGGGACGGACTCGGTCCTGCAGCCAGGCGTGAGAAGAGATCGGTCCTACAGCCTGGGCACGAGACGAGCGATGGACCAAAGCTGGGGGCGGGCCAACCCTGTGACGAAGATTGCCCGGGCACCGAGAAGAGGAGGTCGAAGGCCTGCACAGGCTCACTAACGGGCCGATGCCGAAGAAGTCCAGCCGCCGCCGAGAGATGATCCCGACCACCGCCAAGAGCCACCACCACGCTGTGGCAGCCCCATCCACGCCGAGCACAGCCCGCAGCACCTCCATCACCGGATCGGCCGGGGGCCGGTAGGCCCGCCACCACCACGGAGCGCCGCAGCAGGGGCGACCACCCGAGCCGGCCACCACCTGCAGCGAGCTGGAGCCCCGCCACCATAGGGGCCCAGGCTACCCGCGCCGCCGTTGCGCCAGATCTGAGCCGCGCCCACAGCCGCCGCCGCCGGGAGAAGAGAACCACCCAACCCACACCATCCACTCCACGTCGCCGCCTACAGGCCACGCCCTCGCCACCAGCCGCAGCCGCCGCGACCTGATCTCGCGCCGCGCCGCCGACCAGCCCAGATGGCCCGCGCCATCCAGCGCCGTGTGATGTCTACTACGCACCCTTCTTCTTGTAAGCGTTGTTGGGCCTCCAAGTACAGAGGTTTGTAGGACAGTAACAAATTTCCCTCAAGTAGATGACCTAAGGTTTATCAATCCGTGGGAGGCGTAGGATGAAGATGGTCTCTCTCAAGCAACCCGGCAACCAAATAACAAAGAGTCTCTTGTGTCCCCAACACACCCAATACAATGGTAAATTGTATAGGTGCACTAGTTCGGCGAAGAGATGGTGATACAAGTGCAATATGGATGGTAGATATTGGTTTTTGTAAACTGAAAATATAAAAACAGCAAGGTAACTAGTGGTAAACGTGAGCATAAATGGTGTTGCAATGATAGTAGAGAAGGCCTAGGGTTCATACTTTCACTAATGCAAGTTCTCTCAACAAGGATAACATAATTGGATCATATTACTAGCCCTCAACATGCAACAAAGAGTCACTAATAGCGGAGAACAAACGAAGAGATTATGGTAGGGTACTAAACCACCTCAAAGCTATTCTTTCTGATCGATCTATTCAAGAGTCCGCCGTCACATTCAATCTATCATAGAGTTCGTACTAGAATAACACCATAAGACATAAATCAACCCAAACCCTAATGTCACCTAGATACTCCATTGTCACCTCAAGTATCCGTGGGCATGGTTATACGATATGCATCACACAATCTAAGAAACATCTATTCAACCAACACATATAACTTCAAAGAGTGCCCCAAAGTATCTACCAGAGAGTCAAGACGAATACGTGTGCCAACCCCTATGCATAGATTCGCAAGGTCACGGAACCCGCAAGTTGATCACCAAAACATACATCAAGTGGATCACATGATATCCCATTGTCACCACAGATAAACGCGTGCAAGACATACATCAAGTGTTCTCAAATCCTTAAAGACTCAATCCGTTAAGATAACTTCGAAGGGAAAACTCAATCCATTACAAGAGAGTAGAGGGGGAAAAGACGATCCAACTAGAATAGCAAAGCTCGCGATACATCAAGATTGTTCCATCTCAAGAACACGAGAGAGAGATCAAACACATAGCTACTGATACATACCCTCAGCCCCGAGGGTGGACTACTCCCTCCTCGTCACGGAGAACGCCGGGATGATGAAGATAGCCACCGGAGAGGGATTCCCCCCTCCGGCAGGGCGCCAGGACGGCTGTAGATTGGTTATCGGTGGCTACAGAGGCTTTCGGCGGCGAAACTCCCGATCTAGGTTAATTTCTGGAGGTTCCAGTATTTATAGGAATTTTTGTAGTCGGGGCCAAGTAAAGTGGAGCTACGGGCCATCCTCGAGATAGGGGGGCGCGCCCCCATTCCCAGGGCGCGCCCTCCACCCTCGAGGGCAGCCCGTGGCTCTCCTGGCCCAACTCTTTTGCTTCGGGGGCTTCTTTTGGTCCAGAAGAATCATAAAAAATTGGCTCGTCAATTGGACTCCGTTTGATATTCCTTTCCTGCGAAACTTAAAAAAAAAGGAAAAAACAGAAACTGGCACTAGGCTCTGGGTTAATAGGTTAGTCCCAAAAATCATATAAAAGTGTATATAAAAGGCCATAAGACATCCTAGAAGGATAATATAATAGCATGGAACAATAAAAAATTATAGATACGTTGGAGACGTATCAGCATCCCCAAACTTTATTCCTGCTCGTCCTCGAGTAGGTAAATGATAAAGAAACAATTTTTGATGTGGAATACTAACCAATGTAGTTTTTCAATGTAATTCTCTTAATTGTGGCATGAATGTTCAGATTCGAAAGATTCAAGATAAAAGTCTATATTGATATCAGAAATAACAATACTTCAAGCATACTAACAAAGCAATCATGTCTTCTCTAAATACTATGGCTAAAGAAATTTATCCCTACAAAATCATATAGCGTTGGCTATGCTCCCTCGTTATCACACAAAAATATTCATATCATGCACAACCCCGATTTCAGCCAAGCACTTGTTTTCATACTCTGTCTTTTCAAACCTTTCAACTTTGACGCAATACATGAGCGTGAGCCATGGACATAGCACTATGGGTGGAATAGAGGTGGTTGTGGAGAAGACAAAAAGAAGGGAGATAGTCTCACATCGACTAGGCGTATCAACGGGCTACGGAGATGCCCATCAATAGATATCAATGTGCGTGAGTAGGGATTGCCATGCAACGGATGCACTAGAGCTAAATATGAATGAAAGCTAAACAAAAGAAACTAGTGGGTGTGCATCCAACTTGCTTACCCACGAAGACCTAGGGCATTTGAGGAAGCCCATTGTTGGAATATACAAGCCAAGTTCTATAATAAAAATTCCCACTAGTATATGAAAGTGACTAAGCATGAGTCTCTCTACAATGAAGAACATGGTGCTACTTTGAAGCACAAGTGTGGAAAAAGAGAGTAGCAATTGTCCTTTTTTTTTTCTTTTTTTCCCTTTTTTTTCTTTTTTCTTTTCTTTTTTTGGGCCTTTTTTTTTTGCGGAGGGGCTTTATAGATTTAGCCTTTCCTCCCATGGGACAATGCTCTAATAATTATGATCATCACACTTTCATTACAACACGATATTACAACTCGATACTACAACAACAAAGTATGACTCTATATGAATGCCTCCGGCGGTGTACCGATATGCGCAATGAAACAAGAGTGACATGTATGAAAAGTTATGCATGGTGGCTTTGCCACAAATACGATGTCAACTACATGATCATGCAATGGCAATATGACAATATGATGCGTGCCATATAAATGGAACGGTGGAAAGTTGCATCGCAATATATCTCGGAATGGCTATGGAAATGCCATGATAGGTAGGTAAGGTGGCTGTTTTGAGGAACAATATGGTGGCTGTTTTGAGGAAGGATATATAGTGGGTGTATGGTACTGGCGAAAGTTGCGCGGTACAAGAGAGGCTAGCAATGGTGGAAGGGTGAGAGTGCGTATAATCCATGGACTCAACATTAGTCATAAGAACTCATATAGTTATTGTAAAAATCTACGAGTCATCAAAACAAAGCAATCAACGCATGCTCCTAGGGGGGAGGTTGGTAGGAGTTAACCATCGCGCGCCCCCGACCTCCACACAAAGGTTGACACTCTACAAATACCTCATGCTCTAACTTAGTCACACAACGGTTCACCATACGTGCATGCTACGGGAATCACTAACCTTAACACAAGCATTTCTCAAATTCATAATAACTCCACTAGCATGACTCTAATATCTGAAGGAAATATGCCCTAGAGGCAATAATAAAGATGTTATTTGTATTTCCTTATATCATGATAAATGTCTTTTATTCATGCTAGAATTGTATTAACCGGAAACTTAGTACATGTGTGAATACTTAGACAAAAACAATATGTCCCTAGTATGCCTCTACTGGACTAGCTCGTTGATCAAAGATGGTTATGTTTCCTAGCCATAGACATGAGTTGTCATTTGATCAACGGGATCACATCATTAGGAGAATGATGTGATGGACATGACCCATCCGTTAGCTTAGCACTATGAGCGTTTAGTTTTACTGCTATTGCTTTCTTCATGACTTATACATGTTCCTATGACAATGAGATTATGCAACTCCCGAATACCGTAGGAACACCTTGTGTGCTATCAAATGTCACAACGTAACTGGGTGATCATAAAGATGCTCTACAGGTGTCTCCAAAAGTGTTCGTGGTATTGGCATAGATCAAGAATATGATTTGTCACTCCGAGTGTCGGAGAGGTATCTCTGGGCCCTCTCGGTAATACACATCATAATAAGCCTTGCAAGCAAATGACTAATGAGTTAGTCATGTGATGATGTATTATGGAACGAGTAAAGAGACTTGCCGGTAACGAGATTGAACTAGGTATTGAGATACCGACGATCGAATCTCGGGCAAGTAACATACCGATGACAAAAGGAACAACATATGTTGTTATGCGGTTTGACCGATAAAGATCTTCGTAGAATATGTAGGAGCCAATATGAGCATCCAGGTTCCGCTATTGGTTATAGACCGGAGATGAGTCTCGGTCATGTCTACATAGTTCTCGAACCCATAGGGTCCGCATGCTTAACGTTTGATGGCGATCGGTATTATGAGTTTATCCGAAGGTAGTTAGGAGTCCCGGATGAGATCACGGACATGATGAGGAGTCTCGGAATGTCCGAGACATAAAGATTGATATATTGGACGACTATATTCGGACACCGGAAGTGTTCTGGAAAGTTCCAGAATTTACCGGAGTACCGGAGGGGTTACCGGAACCCCCCAGGGGAAAGTTGGGCCTTAGTGGGCCATAGGGGAGAGAGAGGGCAGCAGCTAGGAGGTGGCGCACCCCCTCCCAAGGGCAGTCCGAATTGGACTAGGGGAGGGGGCACAACCCCCTCTTTCCTTCCCCTTCTCTCCCTCTCTTTCCTTCCCCTCTTGGTGATTCCTACTAGGAATAGGATTGCAATCCTATTCCTAGTAGGATTGCACCCTAGGCGCGCCATAGAAGGGCCGACCGGCCTCCCCCTTGCTCCTTTATATACGGGGGCAAGGGGGCACCCTAGGACACACAAGTTGATCAGTTGATCTCTCCCAACCGTGTGCGGTGCCCCCCTCCACAGTAACACACCTCGGTCATATCATTGAAGCGCTTAGGCGAAGCCCTGCGACGATAACTTCATCATCTCCGTCACCACGCCGTCGTGCTGATGAAACTCTCCCGTGAAGCTCAACTGGATCAAGAGCTCGTGGGACATCATCAAGCTGAACGTGTGCTGAACGCGGAGGTGCCGTACGTTCGGTACTTGATCGGTTGGATCGCGAAGAAGTTCGACTACATCAACCGCGTCACATGACGCTTCCGCTTTCGTTCTACAAGGGTACGTAGACACATTCTCCCCTCTCGTTGCTATGCATCTGGTAGATAGATCTCGCGTGATCGTAGGAAAATTTTGAAAATACTACGTTACCCAACAGTGGCATCATGAGCCAGGTCTATGCGTAGATGATATGCACGAGTAGAACACAATGAGTTGTGGGCGATACTAGTCATACTGGTTACCAGCACGTCATAGTTTGCTTCGGCGGTATTGTGAGATGAAGCGGCCTGGACAGACATTACGCGTACGCTTACGCGAGACTGGTTTCACCGTTATGAGCACTCGTTGCTTAAAGGTGACTGGCGGGTGTCTGTCTCTCTCACTTTAGCTGAATCGAGTGTGGCTACGCCCGGTCCTTGTGAAGGTTAAAACATCACATACTCGACGAGACATCGTTGTGGTTTTGTATGCGTAGGTAAGAACAGTTCTTGCTAAGCCCGTAGCAGCCACGTAAAAATTTGCAACAACAAAGTAGAGGACGTCTAACTTGTTTTTGCAGGGCATGTTGTGATGTGATATGGTCAAGACATGATGAGTTATACGGTTTTGTATGAGATGATCATGTTTTGTAAAGTTATCGGCAACTGGCAGGAGCCATATGGTTGTCGCTTTATTGTATGAAATGCAATCGCCATGTAATTGCTTTACTTTATCACTAAGCGGTAGCGATAGTCGTAGAAGCAATAGTTGGCGAGACGACAACGATGCTACGATGGAGATCAAGGTGTCGCGCCGGTGACGAAGGTGATCATGACGGTGCTTTAGAGATGGAGATCAAAAAGCACAAGATGATGATGGCCATATCATGTGACATATTTTGATTGCATGTGATGTTTATCTTATTATGCTTCTTATTTTTCTTAGTACGACGGTAGCATTATAAGATGATCCCTTACAAAATTTCAAGCTATAAGTGTTCTCCCTGAGTATGCACCGTTGCGAAAGTTCGTCGTGTCGAGACACCACGTGATGATCGGGTGTGATAAGCTCTACGTTCAACTACAATGGGTGTATGCCAGTTTTGCACACGCAGAATACTCGGGTTAAACTTGACGAGCCTAGCATATGCAGATATGGCCTCGAAACATTGGAGACCGAAAGGTCGAGCGTGAATCATATAGTAGATATGATCAACATAATATGTTCACCATTGAAAGTACTCCATCTCACGTGATGATCGGACATGGTTTAGTTGATTTGGATCACGTGATCATCTAGATGACCGGAGGGATGTCTATCTAAGTGGGAGTTCTTAAGTAATATGATTAAATTGAACTTTAATTTATCATGAACTTAGTCCTGATAGTTTTTTTGCATATCTATGTTGTTGTAGATCAATGGCCCGTGCTACCGTTCCTTTAAATTTTAATGCATTCCTAGAGAAAGCTAAGTTGAAAGATGATGGTAGCAATTACATGGACTGGGTCCGTAACTTGAGGATTATCCTCATTGCTGCACAGAAGAATTATGTCCTTGAAGCACCGCTAGGTGACAAGCCCCCTCCCGCTAATGTAGACGCTTTGAACGTCTGGCAGACGCGGTTTGATGACTATACGATAGTTCAGTGTGCCATGCTTTACGGCTTAGAACCGGGACTTCAACGACGTTATGAACGTCATGGACCATATGAGATGTTCCAGGAGTTGAAGTTAATATTTCAAGCAAATGCCCGGATTGACAAATATGAGATTTCCAATAAGTTCTATAGCTGCAAGATGGAGGAGAATAGTTCTATCAGTGAACACTTGCTCACAATGTATGGGCACTACCATCATATGACTCAACTTGGTTGCCAAGTTGACGAGGATAGTGTTATTGATAGAGTTCTTCAATCACTGCCACCAAGCTATAAAGGCTTCGTGATGAACTATAATATGCAGGGGATGCAGAAGACAATTCCCGAGCTCTTCGCTATGCTCAAAGTTGTGGTGGTAGAAATCAAAAAGGAGCATCAAGTGTTGATGGTTAACAAGACCACTAGTTTCAAGAAAAAGGGCAAGGTAAAGAAAGGGAACTTCAAGGAGAATAGCAAGACAGTTGCTACTCCCGCGAAGAAACCCAAGTCTAGAACCAAGCCTAAAACTAAGTGCTTCTACTGCAAAGGGACTGAACACTGGAAGCAGAACTGCCCCAAGTATTTGGCGGATAAGAAGGATGGCAAGGTGAACAAAGGTATATATGATATACATGTTATTGATGTGTACCTTACTAATGCTCGTAGTAGTACATGGGTATTTGATACCGGTTTGGTTGCTAATATTTGTAACTCGAAACAGGGACAACGGATTAAACGAAGATTGGCTAAGGACGAGGTGACGATGCGCGTGGGAAATGGTTCCAAAGTTGATGTGATCGCCGTCGGCACGCTACCTCTACATCAACCTTCGGGATTAGTTTTAGACCTCAATAATTGTTATTTGGTTCCAGCGTTAAGCATGAACATTATATCTGGATCTTGTTTATTGCGAGATGGTTATTCATTTAAATCAGAGAATCATGGGTGTTCTATTTTTATGAATAATATCTTTTATGGTCATGCACCCTTAAAGAGTGGTCTATTCTTGTTGGATCTCGATTGTAGTGATACACATATTCATAATATTGAAGCCTAAAGATGCAAGGTTAATAATGATAGTGCAACTAATTTGTGGCACTGCCGTTTAGGTCATATTGGTGTAAAACACAAGAAGAAACTCCATAGTGATGGACTTTTGGAATCACTTGATTATGAATCACTTGGTGCTTGCGAACCATGCCTCATGGGCATGATGACTAAAACTCTGTTCTCCGGAACTGTGGAGCGAGCAACAGATTTGTTGGAAATCATACATACTGATGTATGTGGACCAATGAGTGTTGAAGCTCGCGGCAGGTATCGTTATTTTCCGACCTTCACTGATGATTTAAGCAGATATGGGTATATCTACTTAATGAAGCACAAGTCTGAAACATTTGAAAAGTTCAATGAATTTCAGAGTGAAGTAGAGAATCATCGTAACAAGAAAATAAAGTTTCTGCGATCTGATCGTGGAGGTGAATATTTGAGTTACGAGTTTGGTCTTCATTTGAAACAATGTGAAATAGTTTCACAAATCACGCCACCCGGAACACCACAGCGTAATGGTGTGTCCGAACAACGTAACCGTACTTTATTGGATATGGTGCGATCTATGATGTCTCTTACGGATTTACCACTTACGGATTTACCACTAGAGACAGCTGCATTCACGTTAAATAGGGTACCATCTAAATCCGTTGAGACGACACCTTATGAACTATGGTTTGGCAAGAAACCAAAGTTGTCGTTTCTTAAAGTTTGGGGCTGCGATGCTTATGTGAAAAAGCTTCAACCTGATAAGATCGAACCCAAGTCGGAAAAATGTGTCTTCATAGGATACCCAAAAGAGACTGTTGGGTACACCTTCTATCACAGATCTGAAGGCAAGATATGTGTTGCTAAGAATGGATCCTTTCTAGAGAAGGAGTTTCTCTCGAAAGAAGTGAGTGGGAGGAAAGTAGAACTTGATGAGGTAATTGTACCTTCTCCCGAATTGAAAAGTGGAACATCACAGAAACTAGTTCCAGTGATTCCTACACCAATTAGTGAGGAAGCTAATGATTATGATCATGAAACTTCAGACCAAGTTTCTGCTGAACGTCATAGATCAACCAGAGTACGTTCCGCACCAGAGTGGTACGGTAACCCAGTTCTGGAAGTCATGTTACTAGACCATGATGAACCTACGAACTTTGAGGAAGCGATGATGAGCCCAGATTCCGCAAAATGGCTTGAAGCCATTAAATCTAAGATGGGATACATATATGAGAACAAATTGTGGACTTTGGTTGACTTGCCCGATGATCGGCAAGCCATCGAAAATAAATGGATCTTCAAGAGGAAGACCGACGCAGATGGTAATGTTACTGTTTAGAAAGCTCGACTTGTTGCGAAAGGGTTTCGACAAGTTCAAGGTGTTGACTACGATGAGATTTTCTCACCCGTAGCGATGCTTAAGTCTGTTCGAATCATGTTAGCAATTGCTGCATTCTATGATTATGAAATCTGGCAAATGGATGTCAAAACCGCATTCCTGAATGGATATCTCAAAGAAGAGTTGTATATGATGCAACCATAAGTTTTTGTCGATCCAAAAGGTGCTAACAAAGTGTGCAAGCTCCAGCGATCCATTTATGGACTGGTGCAAGCATCTCGGAGTTGGAATATACGCTTTGATGAGGTGATCAAAGCATATGGTTTTATACAGACTTTTGGAGAAGCCTGTATTTACAAGAAAGTGAGTGGGAGGTCTGTAGCATTTCTGATATTATATGTGGATGACATATTGTTGATTAGAAATGATATAGAATTTCTGGATAGCATAAAAGGATACTTGAATAAGATTTTTTCAATGAAAGACCTCGGTGAAGCTGCTTACATATTGGGCATCAAGATCTATAGAGATAGATCAAGACTCTTAATTGGACTTTCACAAAGCACATACCTTGATAAAGTTTTGAAGAAGTTCAAAATTGATCAGTCAAAGAAAGGGTTCTTGCCTATGTTACAAGGTGTGAAGTTGAGTAAGACTCAATGTCCGAACACTGCAGAAGATAGAGAGAAAATGAAAGTCATTCCCAATGCCTCAGTCATAGGATCTATCATGTATGCAATGTTGTGTACCAGACCTGATGTGTGCCTTGCTATAAATCTAGCAGGGAGGTACCAAAGTAATCCAGGAGTGGATCACTGGACAATGGTCAAGAATATCCTGAAGTACCTGAAAATGACAAAGGATATGTTTCTCGTGTATGGAGGTGACAAAGAGCTCATCGTAAACGGTTACGTCGATTCCAGCTTTGACACTGATCTGGATAACTCTAAGTCACAAACCGGATATGTATTTTTATTAAACGGTGGAGCTGTCACTTGGTGCAGTTCCAACCAGAGCGTTGTGGCGGGATCTATGTGTGAAGCGGAATACATAGCTGCTTCGGAAGCAGCAAATGAAGGAGTCTGGATGAAGGAGTTCATATCCGATATATGTGTAATACCTAGTGCATCGGGTCCAATGAAAATCTTTTGTGACAACACTGGAGCAATAGCCTTGGCGAAGGAATCCAGGTTTCATAAGAGAACAAAGCACATCAAAAGACGCTTCAATTCCATCCGTGATCTAGTCAAGGAGGGAGTCATAGATATTTGCAAAATACATACGGATCTGAATGTTGCAGACCCGTTGACTAAGCCTCTTCCACGGGCAAAACATGATCAGCACCAAGACTCCATGGGTGTTAGGGTCATTACTTTGTAATCTAGATTATTGACTCTAGCTCAAGTGGGAGACTGAAGGAAATATGCCCTAGACGCAATAATAAAGATTTTATTTGTATTTCCTTATATCATGATAAATGTCTTTTATTCATCCTAATATTGTATTAACCGGAAACTTAGTACATGTGTGAATACATAGACAAAAACAGTATGTCCCTAGTTTGCCTCTACTAGACTAGCTCGTTGATCAAAGATGATTATGTTTCCTAGCCATAGACATGAGTTGTCATTTGATCAACGGGATCACATCATTAGGAGAATGATGTGATGGACATGACCCATCCGTTAGCTAAGCACTATGATCGTTTAGTTTTACTGCTATTGCTTTCTTCATGACTTATACATGTTCCTATGACTATGAGATTATGCAACTCCCGAATACCGTAGGAACACCTTGTGTGCTATCAAATGTCACAACATAACTGGGTGATCATAAAGAACCTCTACAGGCATCTCCGAAAGTGTTCGTGGTATTGGCATAGATCAAGAATAGGATTTGTCACTCCGAGTGTCGGAGAGTTATCTCTGGGCCCTCTCGGTAATACACATCATAGTAAGCCTTGCAAGTAAATGACTAATGAGTTAGTCACGGGATGATGTATTACGGAACGAGTAAAGAGACTTGCTGGTAACGAGATTGAACTAGGTATTGAGATACCGACGATCGAATCTCGGGCCAGTAACATACCGATGACAAAAGGAACAACGTATGTTGTTATGCGGTTTGACCGATAAAGATCTCCGTAGAATATGTAGGAGCCAATATGAGCATCCAGGTTCCGCTATTGGTTATTGACCGGAGATGAGTCTCGGTCATGTCTACATAGTTCTCGAACCCGCAGGGTCCACACGCTTAACGTTTGATGGCGATCGGTATTATGAGTTTATGAGTTTTGATGTACCGAAGGTAGTTCGGAGTCCCGGATGAGATCACGGACATGACGAGGAGTCTCGGAATGTCCGAGACATAAAGATTGAGATATTGGACGACTATATTCGGACACCAGAAGTGTTCTCGAAAGTTTCGGAATTTACCGGAGTACCGGAGGGGTTACCGGAACCCCCCAAGGGAAAGTTGGGCCTTAGTGGGCCATATGGGAGAAAGAGGGCAGCAGCCAGGAGGTGGCGCGCCCCCTCCCAAGGGCAGTCCGAATTGGACTAGGGGAGGGGGGCATAGCCCCCTCTTTCCTTGCCCTTCTCTCCCTCTCTTTCCTTCCCCTCTTGGTGATTCCTACTAGGAATAGGATTGCAATCCTATTCCTAGTAGGATTCCACCCTAGGCGCGCCATAGAGGGGCCGGCCGGCCTCCCCCTTGCTCCTTTATATACGGGGGCAGGGGGGCACCCTAGGACACACAAGTTGATCAGTTGATCTATCCCAACCGTGTGCGGTGCCCCCTCCACAGTAACAGACCTCGGTCATATCGTTGCAGCGCTTAGGCGAAGCCCTGCGACGGTAACTTCATCATCTCCGTCACCACGCCGTCGTGCTGACGAAACTCTCCTGTGAAGCTCAACTGGATCAAGAGCTCGTGGGACGTCATCAAGATGAACGTGTGCTGAACGCAGAGGTGCCGTACGTTCGGTACTTGATCGGTTGGATCGCGAAGAAGTTCGACTACATCAACCGCGTCACTTGACGCTTTCGGTTTCGGTCTACAAGGGTACGTAGACACACTCTCCCCTCTCGTTGCTATGCATCTGGTAGATAGATCTTGCGTGATCGTAGGAAAATTTTGAAAATACTACGTTACCCAACAATATCACTATCCTCATGTCTCAAAACATTTATCAAGCATCCAACATCTCATTCTATTCAATGCACTTGGTGTGAATTTTTTAACTAGATTGACATTGGATGTCTATCATGTGAAGGCTAGTTTCTCTAGCCTAAACACATTACCATGCTGTTTTAATAAACTCTCAAATGGATATAAGTGAAGCATGAGAGTTCATCTATTTCTTCAAAATAAAACCACCGCCGTGCTCAAAAAGATATACGTGATGCACTAGAGCAAAAAACTATTCAACTTAAAAGATATAAGTGAAGCATATAGAGTAGTTGAATAATTATGTAACTATGTGAAGACCCTCTAACATTTATGAACTTTAGATCTTGGGATATTATTCAAACAGCAAGCAAAAAAAACTATACTAAATTGACGATCCAAGCAAAACACATATCATGTTGCAAATAAAAATATAGCTCCAAGTATAGTTACCGATGGATGAAGACGAAAGAGGGGATGCCTTCGCGGGGCACCCCCAAGCGTAGGCTTTTGGTTGTCCTTGAATTTTACCTTGGGGTGCCATGGGAATCCCAAAGCTTAGGCCCTTGCCACTCTTTGTTCCATAGTCTACCGAAGCAATACTCAAAACTTGAAAACTTCACAACACAAAACTTAGACAAAAATCTCGTGACCTCCGTTAGTATAAGAAAGCAAACCACTACTCAAAGGTACTGTAATGAACTCATTCTTTGTTTATATTGGTGTTAAACCTACTGCATCCCAACTTCTCTATGATTCATACTTAACAATACTACTCATAGATGCATCGAAATAAGCAAACAACGCACGAAAAACAGAATCCGTCAAAGACAGAATAGTCTATAGTAATCTACAGGGTTCGCTTAGTTCTGGAACTCCAAAAAAATTCAAACTAAATTGGTAAATTTGAGGAATTTGTCTACCAATCATCTGCAAAAATAATCAACTAAAAAGCATGCTCCAGTAAAATCCCACGACTACTTTAGCGAGCGCTAACGATTCTGTTTTTCACAGCAAGATCATATAAACTTCACACAAGTCTTCCCAAAGGTTCTACTTGGCACAAACACTAAACAAAACATGAAACCACATCTAATTAGAGGCTAGATGCAATATTTATTCCCTAACATAAAAAAACAAAAAATATAAAATTGGATTGCCTCCCAACAAGCGCTATCGTTTAACGCCCCTAGCTAGGCATAATGATACTCACATAAAAGATAAGAATTGAAACATAACGGGAGCATCATGAAGCATATGAATAGCACATTTAAGTCTAACCCACTTCCTATGAATAGGGATTTTGTGAGAAAACAACTTATGGGAACGATAATCAACTAGCATATGAAGGGAAAACAAGCATAACTTCAAAACTTTAAGCACATAGAGAGGAAACTTGATATTATTGCAATATGTAGAAGCACATGATCCTCTCTCATAATAATTTTCAGTAGCATCATGAATGAATTCAACAATATAACCAACACATAAAGCATTATTTTCATGATCTACTTGCATATACTACTCTCCACATAAGCAAAATTCTTCTCATTCATAGAAGTGGGAGTAATTTCAACAAAAGTAACTATCATCTGAAGCATAATCCAATTGAAAACTAAAATCATGATGACAAGTTTCATGGTTATCATTATTTTTAATAGCATACAAGTCATCACAATATCATCATAGATAGCAACTTTGTTCTCATAATCAATTGGAACCTCTTCCGAAATAGTGGATTCATCACTAAATAAAGTCATGAACTCTCCAAATCCACTTTCATCAATATAATCATCATAAATAGGAGGCATTCTTTCATCATAATAAATTTGCTCATCAAAACTTGAGGGACTAAAAATATCATCTTCATCAAACATAGCTTCCCCAAGCTTGTGGCTTTGCATATCATTAGCATCGTGGATATTCAAAGGATTCACACTAACAACATTGCAATCATGCTCATCATGCACATATTTTATGCCAAGCATTATATGTAATTCTTCTTCTAGTACTTAAGCACAATTTTCTTTCTCATCATTTTCACGAAATATATTAAAAAGATGAAGCATATGAGGTAACCGTAATTCCATTTTTTTCTAGTTTTCTTTTATAAACTAAACTAGTGATAAAACAAGAAACTAAAAGATTCGATTGCAAGATCTAAAGATATACCTTCAAGCACTCACCTCCCCGGCAACGGCGCCAGAAAAGAGCATGATGTCTGCTACGCACCCTTCTTCTTGTAGATGTTGTTGGGCCTCCAAATACAGAGGTTTGTAGGATAGTAGCAAATTTCCCTCAAGTGGATGACCTATGGTTTATCAATCTGTGGGAGGCGTAGGATGAAGATGGTCTCTCTCCAGCAACCCTGCAACCAAATAACAAAGAGTCTCTTGTGTCCCCAACACACCCAATACAATGGTAAATTGTATAGGTGCACTAGTTCGGCGAAGAGATGGTGATACAAGTGCAATATGAATGGTAGATATTGGTTTTTGTAAACTGAAAATATAAAAACAGCAAGGTAACTAGTGGTAAACGTCAGCATAAACGGTGTTGCAATGATAGTAGAGAAGGCCTAGGGTTCATACTTTCACTAATGCAAGTTCTCTCAACAAGGATAACATAATTGGATCATATTACTAGCCCTCAACATGCAACAAAGAGTCACTCTAAAGTCACTAATAGCGGAGAACAAATGAAGAGATTATGGTAGGGTACGAAACCACCTCAAAGCTATTCTTTCTGATCGATCTATTCAAGAGTCCGTCGTAACGTTCAATCTATCATAGAGTTCGTACTAGAATAACACCTTAAGACACAAATCAACCAAAACCCTAATGTCACCTAGATACTCCATTGTCACCTCAAGTATCCGTGGGCATGGTTATACGATATGCATCACACAATCTCAGAAACATCTATTCAACCAACACATATAACTTCAAAGAGTGCCCCAAAGTTTCTACCGGAGAGTCAAGACGAAAACGTGTGCCAACCCCTATGCATAGATTCCCACGGTCACGGAACCCGCAAGTTGATCACCAAAACATACATAAAGTGGATCACATGATATCCCATTGTCACCACAGATAAACACGTGCAAGACATACATCAAGTGTTCTCAAATCCTTAAAGACTGAATCCGATAAGATAACTTCAAAGGGAAAACTTAATCCATTACAAGGGAGTAGAGGGGGAGAAGAAGATCCAACTAGTAAAGCACAGCTCGCGATACATGAAGATCGTTCCATCTCAAGAACACGAGAGAGAGAGATCAAACACATAGCTACTGATACATACCCTCAGCCCCGAGGGTGGACTACTCCCTCCTCGTCATGGAGAGTGCCGGGATGATGAAGATAGCCACCGGAGAGGGATTCCCCCCTCCGACAGGGCGCCAGGACGGCTGTAGATTGGTTGTCGGTGGCTACAGAGGTTTTCGGCGGTGGAACTGCTGATCTAGGTTAATTTCTGGAGGTTCCAGTATTTATAGGAATTTTTGGAGTCGGGGCCAAGTAAAGGGGAGCTACGGGTCGTCCTCGAGATAGGGGGTGCGCGCCCCTTCCCAGGGCGCGCCCTGCACCCTCGAGGGCAGCCCGTGGCTCTCATGGCTCAACTCTTTTGCTTCGGGGGCTTCTTTTGGTCCAGAAAAATTCATAAAAAATTGGCTCGTCAATTGGACTTTGTTTGATATTCCTTTTGTGCGAAACTCAAAAACAAGGAAAAACAGAAACTTGCACTAGGCTCTGGGTTAATAGGTTAGTACCAAAAATCATGTAAAATTGTATATAAAAGCCCATAAGACATCCTAGAAGGATAATATAATAGCATGGAACAATCAAAAATTATAGATACGCTGGAGACGTATCACCATGTGGGGGAGGAAGAGGCCCCGCCGCTGCGCAAGCTGGCCGGGCTTTGCCCGCCAGCACACTGGGGCGGTGGCGAGGGGAGGGAAGAGCAGGGAGGAGGGCCGAGCCCGCGCGCTAGGGTCCCCCC
>LR738712.1:731316840-731374968 GCA_902687465.1 Secale cereale | reverse complement strand
CTCGGCCTCTCGACCCCTCGGCGACCCTCGGCCCCTCGGCGATCTCTCGACCCTTGTCGACCCTCGGTCCCTCGACGACCCTCGACCCCCCCCCCTAATGTCGAAGTTATCGGAGAGGGTGTATATCGACAACGACATATCCGATAAAAAAAGAGGAAGAAGAAGAAAAAAGGAACCGCTAGAGGAGAAGATCGAAGAAAAAAAAGAAAAAAAAGGAGAAGAAGAGAGGAATAGAGGAGAAGAAGTCTATTCCTTTCTTCTTCTCCTCTTTTTCTTTTCTTCTTTTTTCTTCTTCTTATTTATTTCTCTTCTTCTTCCTCCCCTCTTCTTCTTCCTTTCCTCTTTCTTATTTTCTTCTTTCCTATCCTTCTTTTTCTAAATTTGTAACTTTTGCATATATAAAACTTTCTATACATATTTAGCATATATAAACAAAAAACTATATAGCCACATACATATATATATATACATCACATACACATCACATACATCAACTATACATCACAATTGTAACTATCTATATATAAACAAAAAACATTTTATGAAAAAAAAACATTTTTAACATATATATTTAGCAAATTCCTAAGAAAAATAAAAAATATATATATATACACATACAAAATATATATACAGCAACTATATACACATAACACATATACACATATATATACACATAACACATAACCACCAACCAGGACTAATACCACCCTTTAGCCGGGACTAATACACCCCTTTAGTCCCGGTTGGTGCCACCAACCGGGACCAAAGGCCTTGCTGGCGCGGTGCGGTGGGATGTTTAGTCCCACCTCGCTAGTTGAGAGAGGCCAGCACCAGTTTATAAGCCGCGCTGCCTCTCTCCTCTCGAACTCATCTGAAATGCAGGCTTACGGGCCTAATTCGACAGTGCAATGCCTGTGGGCCTACTGGGCCTGCTGCGGGCCTGAATCCTGGCCCATGCACTACTAGAAAAAGGGCTATCCGTAATATCACTATTAGTGGCGCACCGTGGATGTGGTGCGCCACTGCTATATAGCAGTGGCGCACCATAAACAGGTGCGCCATTACTATTTTTTTACTAGTGGCGCACGTGGTGTGTGTTGCGCCACTAGTAAGTTTGTTCTGTGCACACCCCCCTCCCCAGACATACTAGTGGCGCACCGTGTGGAGGTGCGCCATTACTAGTTTAACTAGTAATGGCGCACCTCCACACGGTGCGCCACTACTAACATTTTTTTTAAAAAAAAATTTCAAAGTTAGTAGTGGCGCACCGTGTGGAGGTGCGCCATTACTAGTTTGAACTAGTAATGGCGCACCTCCACACGGTGCGCCACTACTAACATTTTATTTTTTTAAATTTTTTTCAAAGGTAGTAGTGGCGCACCGTTGCAGAGGTGCGCCATTACTAGTTAACATTTCTATCATTTTTCAGGTTTAACGGATTTTCACCAAATGCACCCCCCTGGACCGCCTTTTCAGTTTTAAAAAATAAAAGAAAATGATAGAAATGTCAAAAAATAAAAAAAATAAGATTCCAATGTGATTTGTGGTCTAGTTGTTAGCAAAATTTACAAACATGAATTTCGACTTTTTTTGCAAAATCTCTCGAGAATTTGTAAAATGGGCATAAGTTTTGCATACGAACTCCGATGAAAAAGTTTTTTATATGAAAAAGCATCTACTCGAAAAGTTACATCCGAATTCAACGGGGGGAACCCCGTTGAAGATTCTTAGAATCCCCAAAAACCTAACCGAATAAAAGATACGGGGCTTTTAAGATCTAGAGGCAAAAAAATTCAAAAAAATTCAAAAATAGTAGTGGCGCACCGTGGGTGTGGTGCGCCACTAATATAGTTTTTTTTTGAAAAACTATTTTTTTTGGAATAAATATTTTTTTTTGAAAAAATGTTTTTTTGGGAAAAAAATGGTTTTTTTTGAAAAAATGTTTTTTTGAAAAAAAATAGTTTTTTTGAAAAAAAAAGTTTTTTTGAAAAAAATGGTTTTTTTAAAAAAATAGTTTTTTTAAAAAAAATTCAAAATATGATATGTAAAATGATCGGGAAGTTTGAAATATTTTTTCAAAATTTCATCACACTCATGAACATGAACAAACTCCTAGACATCAACAAGGTTTAATAGGATTGATATGATAGATATATCAACAAGTGCCTGCTAAGTGAGCTGGTGCTGGGGTTGGATAGAACTCAAAAGTTAAGCGTGCTTGGGCTGGAGTAGTGTAGGATGGGTGACCTTCCGGGAAGTTTGACCACGGAGTGCGATTTGACCCGAGATTAAGCCATAGTGACCCGAGATTAAGGAAAAAAAATTCCCGCCAAAATTGAAAAAAAAAATTGAAAAAAAAATTCTGGAAAAGAATTTGAAAAAAAAAATTGTTACTAGTGGCGCACCTGTAGCAATATCAGTGGCGCACCTGTAGCAATTCTGGAATAAATTTTGGGAAAAAAATTTGAAAAAAAAAATTCTGAAAAAATATCAGTGGCGCACCCTTATACTTAGTAGTGGCGCACCAGCAGGCCACCCCTATACATTATCAGTGGCGCACCCGGGGGGATATCAATGGCGCACCAGGTGGTGCGCCACTGATATCTGGATTAGTAATGGCGCACCTCTGGTGCGCCACATTACTAGTGGCGTGGTAATAGTGGCGCACCAGAGGTGCGCCACTAATACCCAAAAGTGGTGCGCCACTAATGAGCTTTTTTCTAGTAGTGATGGTTGGGTTTCTAGTCGTATTCAGGCCGTGCTGGCCCAGTAGGTGGCATATTTTTTTCTTTTTTTCTATTTATTTTTTCATTTCTACTTAGAACTAAATACTTATAGTTTTTTAGTGATTTCTTTTTTCTTTTAGGTCACAAAATTATAAACTTTCATTATTTTCTTTGTTGCTTTATTTATTTTATTTTGTTTCTACTTACAACAAAATACTTATTGTTGCTATTTTTTTTGCAAGTTTTTTTGTTTTGTTTTCTGCATTATTTATTTTCTTTTGTTTTTTGCTTTATTTTTTATTTCTTTCTGGTAAAACCAATTACAAACTTTCTGTTAGTGCAAGTAGTATTCAAATTTGAATAGTTTAAATTTGAAATTATTTGTTTTCTTTGTTGCTTTATTTATTTTATTTTGTTTCTATTTACAATGAAATACTTATTGTTGCTATTTTTTATTTTTTTACAAGTTTTTTTGTTTTCTGCATTATTTATTTTCTTTTGTTTTTTGCTTTATTTTTTAATTCTTTCTGGTAAAACCAATTACAAACTTTCTGTTAGTGCAAATTTGAATAGTACAAACAGACAATGGTATCATACTCGTTTGTTACAAAGTTGGCATGGTATCATCATAATAGTTGCCGAAAAAGTCTTCACTTTTTCTTCGCTTGTGTCATTTGCTTATTGCGCCGTAACCATGGATAATCTTCATCGTTTATCAGGATGCTTGGGTCAGCCTTGACTTTGAAGGGAGGAATTTCATGAAACTTTTCATAATCTTCAGACATGTCTGTCTTGCCCTCCACTCCCAGGATGTCCCTTTTTCCTGAAAGAACTATGTGGCGCTTTGGCTCATCGTATGATGTATTCGCTTCCTTATCTTTTCTTTTTCTCGGTCTGGTAGACATGTCCTTCACATAGATAACCTGTGCCACATCATTGGCTAGGACGAACGGTTCGTCAGTGTATCCAAGATTTTTCAGATCCACTGTTGTCATTCCGTACTGTGGGTCTACCTGTACCCCGCCTCGTGACAAATTGACTCATTTGCACTTAAACAAAGGGACCTTAAAATCATGTCCGTAGTCAAGTTCCCATATGTCCACTATGTAACCATAATATCATTTCCACTCTCGGTTGTTGCATCAAAGCGGACACCGCTGTTTTGGTTGGTGCTCTTTTGATCTTGGACAATTGTGTAAAATGTATTCCCATTTATCTCGTATCCTTTGTAAATCAATACAGTCGAAGATGGTCACCTAGACAACAAGTACAAGTCATCACAAACAGTGTTGTCACCTCTGAGACGTGTTTCCAACCAACTGCTGAAAGTCCTGATGTGTTCACATGTAATCCAGTCATCGCACTGCTCCGGGTGTTTGGAGCGCAGACTGTTCTTGTGTTCATCGACATACAGGGTCACTAATGTAGAGTTCTGTAGAACTGTGTAGTGTGCTTGAGACCAAGAATATCCGTCCCTGCATATTATTGAGTACCTTCCAAGCATGCCTTTTCCAGCCAGTCTCCCCTCGTACCACGATTTAGGGAGACCTATCTTATTAAGGCCAGGAATGAAGTTAACACACAACCCGATGACATCCTCTGTTTGATGGCCCATGGAGATGCTTCCTTCTGGCCTGGCGCGGTTACGGACATATTTCTTTAGGACTCCCATGAACCTCTCAAAGGGGAACATATTGTGTAGAAATACGGGCCCAGAATGACAATCTCGTCGACTAGATGAACTAGGACGTGTGTCATGATATTGAAGAAGGATGGTGGGAACACAAGCTCGAAACTGACAAGACATTGCGCCACATCACTCCTTAGCCTTGGTACGATTTCTGGATCGATCACCTTCTGAGAGATTGCATTGAGGAATGCACATAGCTTCACAATGGCTAATCGGACGTTTTCCGGTAGAAGCCCCCTCAATGCAACCGGAAGCAGTTGCGTCATAATCACATGGCAGTCATGAGACTTTAGGTTCTGGAACTTTTTCTCTGCCATATTTATTATTCCCTTTATATTCGACGAGAAGCCAGTCGGGACCTTCATACTGAGTAGGCATTCAAAGAAGATTTCTTTCTCTTCTTTCGTAAGAGGATAGCTGGCAGGACCTTCATACAGCTTCGGAGGGATGCCGTCTTTTTCGTGCAAACGTTGCAGGTCCTCCCATGCCTCAGCTATATCTTTTGTCTTTCCATACACGCCCAAGAAGCCTAGCAGGTTCACGCAAAGGTTCTTCATCACGTGCATCACGTCGATTGAAGAGCGGACCTCTAGGTCTTTCCAGTAGTGTAGGTCCCAAAATATAGATTTCTTCTTCCACATGGGTGCGTGTCCCTCAGCATCATTCGGAACAGCTAGTGCGTCGGGGCCCTTTCCAAAGATTACGTGTAAATCATTGACCATAGCAAGTACGTGATCACCGGTACGCATGGCGGGCTTCTTCTAGTGATCTGCCCCGCCTTTGAAATGCTTGCCTTTCTTTCAACATTGATGGTTGGTCGGAAGAAATCGACGATGGCCCAGATACACATTCTTCCTGCACTTGTCCAGGTATATACTTTCAGTGTCATCTAAACAGTGTGTGCATGCGTGGTATCCTTTGTTTGTCTGTCCTGAAAGGTTACTGAGAGCGGGCCAATCGTTGATGGTCACGAACAGCAATGCCTTTAGGTCAAATTCCTCCTCTCTGTGCTCATCCCACGCACGTACACCGTTTCCATTCCACAGCTGTAAAAGTTCTTCAACTAATGGCCTTAGGTACACATCAATGTCGTTGCCGGGTTGCTTAGGGCCTTGGATGAGAACTGGCATCATAATGAACTTCCGCTTCACGCACATCCAAGGAGGAAGGTTATACATACATAGAGTCACGGGCCAGGTGCTGTCATTGCTGCTCTGCTCCCCGAAAGTATTAATGCCATCCGCGCTTAAAGCAAACCATACGTTCCTTGGGTCCTTTGCAAACTCCTCCCAGTACTTTCTCTCGATTTTTCTCCACTGCGACCCGTCAGCGGGTGCTCTCAACTTCCCGTCTTTCTTACGGTCCTCACGGTGCCATCGCATCAACTTGGCATGCTCTCTGTTTCTAAACAAACGTTTCAACCGTGGTATTATAGGAGCATACCACATCACCTTCGCAGGAACCCTCTTCCTGGCGGGCTCGCCATCAACATCACCAGGGTCATCTCGTCTGATCTTATACCGCAATGCACCGCATACCGGGCATGCGTTCAGATCCTTGTATGCACCGCGATAGAGGATGCAGTCATTAGGGCATGCATGTATCTTCTGCACCTCCAATCCTAGAGGGCATACGACCTTCTTTGCTGCGTATGTACTGTCGGGCAATTCGTTATCCTTCGGAAGCTTCTTCTTCAATATTTTCAGTAGCTTCTCAAATCCCTTGTCAGCCACAGCATTCTCTGCCTTCCACTGCAGCAATTCCAGTACGGTACCGAGCTTTATGTTGCCATCTTCGCAATTGGGGTACAACCCTTTTTTGTGATCCTCTAACATGCGATCGAACTTCAGCTTCTCCTTTTGACTTTTGCATTGTGTCCTTGTATCGACAATGACCCGGCGAAGATCATCATTTGGTTCCTCTTGATCTTCAGCAGCTTCACCCGTTGCAGCATCATTGGGCACATCGTCTGGTTCCTCTTGATATTCACCAGCTCCCCCCATTGCAGCATCACTGTATTCAGCGGGCACATAGTTGTCATCGTACTCTTCTTCTTCGCCGTCTTCCATCATAACCCCTATTTCTCCGTGCCTCATCCAAACATTATAGTGTGGCATGAAACCCTTGTAAAGCAGGTGGGAGTGAAGGATTTTCCGGTTAGAGTAAGACATCGTATTCACGCATTTAGTGCATGGACAACACATAAAACCATTATGCTTGTTTGCCTCAGCCGCATTTAGAAACTCATGTACGCCCTTAATGTACTCGGAGGTGTGTCTGTCACCGTACATCCATTGCCGGTTCATCTGCGTGCATTATATATAATTAAGTGTGTCAAAAACCATTACAGAACATCATAAATAGATAACTAAGTGACCAAATGGATAAAAGTTCATCATCACATTAAAACCAAAGTACATACATATATAGTTCTCATCTAACAACATATAGCTCTCCATACACATCGAAACTATGTAAAACTTTTCAATGTGAAAACAAATGCGATCATAATCGCAACCAAGGTAACAATTGATCCAACGGCATAATGATACCAAGCCTCGTATGAATGGCATATTTTCTAATCTTTTTAATCTTCAACCGCATTGCATCCATCTTGATCTTGTGATCATCGACGACATCCACAACATGCAACTCCAATATCATCTTCTCGTCCACAATTTTTTTATTTTTCCTTCAAGAATTTGTTTTTTTCTTCAACTAAATTTAACCTCTCGACAATAGGGTCCATCTTGATCTTGTGATCATCGATGACTTCCGCAACATGCAACTCCAATTCCATCTTCTCCTCCTCCATTTTTTCCAATTTTTTCTTTAAGGAAATGTTTTCCTTTTCAACTAAATTTAACCTCTCCACAAGAGGGTCCGTTGGAATTTCCGGTTCAACTACCTCCTAGACATAATAAAACATCTATGCATGTCAGGTTGGTCGGCATAACTATCATAAACACTAAAACAAATAGTTATAAATTGAAGATAATATACCACATCCGAATCGTAGACAGGACGAGGGCCCACGTGGGCGGATATCAAAACCATCGCACTATATAATAACAAGCAATAATAAACGTAAGAAAATTAGACAAATATCTATCTAAAGCAATAATAACAAGCAATAATAAAAGTAAGAAAAGCATGGACATAACAAGAGGCTCACCACGGTGGTGCCGGTGACGAGATCAGCGGGGGCGATCGACCGCGGCGAAGACGGGGACGGGACGTGACGGACCGCTAAACCTAGACAAATCTCGGAGAAAATAGAGCTTCGAGAGGAGAAAAGCTTAACTAGTGTGGCTCCGGCATTCCACCGAACACGTTGCGTGCATAGGAGGTGAGCTAGAGCACCACTAACCCCTCTCCCCCTCGGCCAGAAAAAAACAGAGCAGTGAGCTCTGCTCTTGAGTGAGGGGTTATATATAGGCACCTCATTGGTCCCGGTTGGTGCTACGAACTGGGGCTAAAGGGGAGCCTTTGGTCCCGGTTCATATCACCAACCGGGACCAATGGTGGTGGGCCAGGACCAAGAGCCATTGGTCCCGGTTTGTCGCTCCAACCGGGACCAAAAGGTCCAGACGAACCGGGACCAATGGCCCATGTGGCCCGGCCGGCCCCCTGGGCTCACGAACCGGGTCCAGTGCCCCCATTGGACCCGGTTCTAGATTGAACCGGGGCTAATGGGCTGGACAGGCCTGGACCAATGCCTGTTTTCTACTAGTGATATTATCTTATATTTGAGGTTCATTACATAGTTGAGAGCTCGAGGGGCAACTACCAATGTCAATCCCAAGCATAAATAAAGTGGATAGGGATAAACAAAATAATATTTATACTAACTTAATTACATCGGTTCAACACTGCAAACACGGGAAAAAGATACAGAAGAAAGGGAGAATATAACATAAATAGGTAAGGGAATAAGGTTGGACCTACGGGCGAAAGATGGCAGCCTCTATGGAGGATGAAGATGACGTGTCGGCTGGCATTGATTTTCACTAATATGGATGTGTTTTCTGGAGGATAAACTGAAATGAGAAATGGGACAAAGGAGATTTGGCAAGATCAGCCAGCACGCGTGTGAAGGTGTGTACTGTGGTGTGGGAGAGATGCATGAACATCGTGTGCATCTGCGTGAGTCTGTTGGGCTAATAGCCCAAGTGATCATTCAAGTGCGAAAAAATCAGTTAACTACAAACAACACAAACAATCAGCTCTCAATTGTTCAAAAATAATAATCTATGAATTACAAAAAACACCCATGATTAAGGTACATAATCTAGGAGGAAAAGCATAGTGCATTTACATATTTTTTAGCGTAAATTATGTAATATTTGGTGATGCAAACTTTTTTAATACGCCTCATGGGAATATGAACCAAAAAATATAAACATTACAAAATCACCCATATTGAATAAAATTTGATGCATGTGATACATCTTGGGAAAACATTATATACCAGAAATAAGATACTTGAATACGCCTCAACAGGATTGTCAAGCCAGCCACACACCATGTAGACATCACTGCACCCCCATAGGTAAACCCGTGGATTGGAAGACGTGGTACAAAAGGGGGTAACTCTAGTGTATCCTTCAAATCACCACTTCACGACCAACCGAAAGAACTGGTAATGAAGTTATTTCAATGACACTATAAAATACAAGCCCGCGCGAAGAGCGGGCCACTTCGCTAGTTGATAGAAAAGCGAATAATTATGAGACTATCTAGGCATGATCATTGTATATAGGCATCACGTCCGAGACAAGTAGACCGACTCCTGCCTTCATCTATTACTATTACTCCACACATCGACCGCTATCCAGCATGCATCTAGTGTATTGAGTTCATAAGAACAGAGTAACGCCTTAAGCAAGATGACATGATGTAGAGGGATAAACTCAAGCAATATGATATAAACCCTATCTTTTTATCCTCGATGGCAACAATACAATACGTGCCTTGCTACCCCTACTGTCACTGGGAAAGGACACCGCAAGATTGAACCCAAAGCCAAGCACTTCTCCCATTGCAATAACTATAGATCTAGTAGGCCAAAGCAAACCAATAATTCGAAGAGACTTGCAAGGATATTATGAGCACACATAAAAAGTTCAGAGAAGAACCAAATATCTTTCATAGATAACCTTGATCATAAACTGACAATTCATCGGATCTCGACAAACACACCGCAAAAAGAGATTACATCGAATAGATCTCCTCGAAGACCGAGGAGAACTTTGTATTGATATCCACAGAGAGAGAAGAAGCCATGTAGATACTAGCTATGGACCCGAAGGTCTGTGGTAAACTACTCACAACTCATGGTGAGGGCGATGATGATGATGATTAAGAACTCCGTGATGGATCCCCCTCCGGTGAGCTCCAGAACAGGCTACAAGATGGGATCTTCACGGGAACAGAAGGTACGGCGGTGCAATTAGGGTTTTCTCTCTGTTCACAGAGGTTTTGGGGTACGTGGACTTATATAGGAAAAAGGAGGGCACCGGGGGACGATTGAGGGGGCCACGAGGCAGGGGGGGCGCGCCCCCCACCCTCGTGGGCCAACCCTTGATCCCTTGACGTGGTTCTAAAGCTCCACGTGCGTGATTTTCTCCAAAAATATCACTCGCGAAGGTTTCATTCCATTTGGACTCCGTTTGATATTCTTTTTCTGCAAAACCTTGAAACAGGCAAAAAAACAACAATCTGGACTGGGCCTTTGGGTTAGTAGGTTAGTCCCAAAAATGATATAAAAGTGAATGACAAAGCTCATTAAATATCCAAGAATTCATAAATAATAGCATGGAACAATAAAAAATTATAGATTCGTTGGAGACGTATCACCCCCCCCCCTTGACTTGTTTGCGCACACAACCTTCCTAGAACTTTCTGATCTGGATCCAACAAAAGAAGGAAGATGTATTGCCTCCCTCGAACAAAAGAAGGAAGTATGGAAGTTTACCGGTAGGCAATGACCACACGCGAAGTAAAGTGCTCAGCTCAAAGAAAGAAGGTGGTGGGGCCGCTTGGCAGGGACTCACCCCAAAAACACCTCTTTTTTGCATCTGCTGAGCAGAACCAATTACCAGATCCTACTTCTAAGCTATATGCTCTACTTCGGCCGTGCTCTCACTTATGGGTAGGAAGGATAATAAGCAGGAATTCATGTTGGCTAACTATTCTATCCAGGCGGAAGTTGTTTTCATAGGAAAGACGGAAGGTTTTGCCCTCCCTCAGGGCCGGGCCTGGGTTTGTTGTCCTCGAGGCAGACTCGCACTAAGGATCAGAGACTTGGAGCCATGCGGGGCAATAGTCAGCCATTACAGCACCTATTTAATTTCTGTTCTTTGATTGGAAATTGTATGTGGGTCTGTCTCTTGCAAGGTCTTCATCGTTGAGTTTTGGTAGTAATCAAAATATCAAATGTGTAATTGAGTCTTTTGGGTGATTGTGGAGAACCAGAATACATTCCTAGAGGGGTGGACTAATGTGGTTGTAGGCTCTTGATGGTTGAACGATTTATTCATTGCCTGGGCCCTCCTACTGGTGAAAATATCTTTGAAAGTACTCAGATTGTTGGGTTTGTTGTCCATGAGGCGGACTTGCACTCCAAGCCTTGCCCATGGAGAAGGATCAGTGAGTTAGGTGGGCATGCTCTCTTTGTTGGCCAGCATTGCTCGAAGTCTCTGCCAGATAGAGAATACACCCCCCCGGCGGGCAACTCGGGCAGCAGCGCCATCTCCTTCCCCTCGCCTCCAGCACGGCCCCAAGTCTCTGGTGTATGTTTAAAATCTTATGAATGATCTCAATGGGATTTCTTCGAATGCGCAACTGATCTTCTATCCGAGTGATATGTATTAAGCTATGCCATGTACTTGCACAAACTTTTTCCTCTTAAGGTGAGCAAATTAATTCCGTTGTGTCACTAGCGCATGAATCATGAACACTTTATCTTAGGGCCACATTACCTGACAATAGACTCTTAATTACTAAAGAGTCTCTTATTGAAGGCGAACCCTAATCACTGTCCCTGGGATTACTAACTTTTTTTCACAACTATGATCATTATTATTGTTGGGTTACTTGGCATTCCCATCGAAAGGAGAATTTCTTCGCCCCCTACGTATGATTTAATCACATGGACTTAATAAACAATTATTTATGAAGATCTTTCTGTGCTAAAATGTCTCATGAGTTTATCTATGATAAATGTTCGCAACAACTACAACCTACACAGCTAACAACACATATACTAGCACCGACCGATCGAGTTTGTTCTACACACACTTGATGGTCATCCAGCATATTTCTCAATTCAGGAGAAACAATGCAAGATTTTTTTGGTAAGAGTAGCAATCCAATCAGTTCTCCCCATGTTTCAGAGTCACTGATGTTTGCACCTTCGTTCCTCTCGTACACTATTGTTAATCAAGACAAAAAAGGAAAATAGATTTGTGTCTGGGAACGGGAGATGTCGGGAAGGGAACACTTGGTTTGAGTTGAAGGATCCGTAATGAACGTTTTGGTGGCCCCACGTGCCACCTTGAAGCCATGGCTTTGTCCCTCGGCCTGCCAGGGGTTCTCACCGTCTTTGCTCCCACATTGCTCGTTCCTTGAGCGAAATCAACTTCCTCAACAAGCTCTTGGCGATGCACGAGGGAGTAGCAACTGGGCATGTTTGTCGGGTCAAACTCGATGTGTGCGCTCTTGTGAAAGCTGCCCGAGATCGCTAAGCTAGTGGTCGAGTCGTGTGAGCGACGGAACAACCTGTCAAGGCAAGGCACAGTTTTTGTTTTGTGAGAGCAAGGGGCAAGGCAGAGTTGGATACTCGTCATCGTATCCAGTGCCTATTCAACCATATAGGCTTCAACTGACTGAAGCAACCCTCCAATGCCTTGATTAGTACTAGAAGCAGAGGCACGCTTTGCAGAGGCGCCCGTTTTCTCTGCAGCGTTTTTCTTGCTGTTGATATCTTTTTTATTTTTTGGGACAAGCGTTTTTCTTTGTTTGTGTGATTTTCTGCCCTTGTGCTTCGGGTGTTACATTTGTGGTGTTTGTGCTAGTAGGTTGACATGTACATGCAGGTGAACCGGTGTCAGTCGTCGGTTGCAGCCTAGTTGGATGTGTCTGTGCTACGTGTGGTGCATTGGAGGGAAAACGGAACACAAAAAGTAGGATAATCGGCATGCAAACCTGGAGGCAAGCGTGACCTAATTATGTTGGGTTATCTACTATCAGTTTCCACCCTAGCTTACGACTAAATGACTATTCTGTTTCAGAAAGCATAGAGTTTGTGTGTAGAAGAGAATACATCCATGTTAGGACAAACGAAGCAACGACGTCGCTCTTCCTTTCTCAACTTATTTCATCTTGTCAGATGGACTGAATATGACCATTATTTATAAAAAAAAAATCCGTGCAGAAAACAACTATAGAAGTTGATCTATGTTAAATATTCTAGACATACATAACCTTATAAAAAAAGCACCCACACCTTACACGGCTAACAATTTATATACCAACACCGATCGAGTTTTTGCTATGCATGCTTGATGAGTCATTCAACATATTTTCTCTGTTCACCATAAACAATGCAAGATATTTTCTGTATATAAGACCAGCAATTCAGTGTATTCTCCCCATGTTTTTAGAAGTCACTGACGTTTTGCACTTCCCTCTCATACTCTTATTGTACAGTGCAGGACAAAAATACATAAAATAGATTTTAGTTTGGGAATAAGGAGACGTCGGGAAGAAAACACTTGGTGGAAGCGGAATAATTCAATGTTTAAAATACATGCGGACTCTTTACGCATCCATCTCCCACGGTCCAACTAATCCTCTTCCCAAAATACCCGACCAAAATTTTCCACACCTGCCTGTAACCTCAATACTGTACAAATTTGTCCGGAGCTCTAGTATCTCTGGGAAGAATCTGTAGTAAACGTTGTGGTGGTCTTATGCGCTACCTTGAATCTATTTGTATTCAAAAATAAATCCTAACTTTATCCACATACATTTTCATTTTTAATTCGGATACGAATATTCACTTGCCATGTAGACATTTCTCAAATACGTATAAATCAATGAAAAATTAGTTCCCTCTAGCATTCTGAGCAATGCCACGCTAAATAAATCAATGTACAATGTCTTTCTAATAGCATTGTATAGAGCAATATAGCACGATACTAGTGTATGGGTGGCGCCATTTTACTATCGCGTGCTATTATTTCATTGATACAAATACAAAATATTTTGGATTATCAGTACCAATTTCCACCCTTCCTACTAATTAAATGACTATTCTTTCTATTTAACAAAGCACGTAAAGGATGAGAGTACATCCACAGGACTAATGAAGCAACCATGTCGCTCTTTCCTTCTCTACTTATTTAGTAACATGGACTGATTACAACCATTATTTATGAAGATCTTTCTATGCAAAAGTTGATCTATGATAAATGTTCTTAGCAACCACACCGTCCTAATACCAGCACCGATCGAATTTGTTCTATACATGTTTGCATGAGTCATTCAACACATTTCTCAATTAGCTGAAATAGTGCAAGAAAATTTTCTGTAGGACCAGCAATCCAGTGTGTTCTCCCCATATTTTGGAGCACCTAGATTTCACACTTCCCTCTCATACACCATTATTGTTAGCCAAGACAATGCAAGACAAAAAAGAAAGAGCAAAGAGATTTCGGTATGAGAACATGAGAGATCGGGAAGGGAACACTTGGTCGTAAATGAACAACTTGCAACGTCGTGGTGGCCCTATGGGCCACTATAGAGCCCTAGACCACGAAGTGAGAGCCAGGATCATTATATCCATCCCGTCGAAGGGCACTCACTGTTTTCACTGCCACATCGGTCTTCCACAGCACGAATTGAGCTTCTTCATCAAGCTATGAGGGTTGAGCATCTGGCCACATTTGTCCATGCCAGGCTTGCAGTGTGCGCTCATGTGGCTCCGTCAACAAGTGGACAAGGCATATGAGTGATGGAACAATCTGTTAATGGCAAGGCTCACTTGGCTACCCCCGCTGATGTTTATTGCAGAGGGAAACAAGCTACCCCATCCAATTTCAGGAGATTTTGTGAATTCATAGTTATTTTAGTTTTTCCAAAGAAAGTTCTTTCCAGATGTATTTCTTTTGTTTGTTTCGTTGCGTCAGAACTATGCAAAGCTTCATGTCGATCCCTCAATATTCTATTTTGGAAAAAATAATGACGAACATATTAGACATGATGTTCTTGCATGCCTCAAACTGAGGTAGCTTGAATATATGTTCATCAATTCAAATCCAAGTACCCAGCTTGATAATATTGTTGGATCTATAATTGTTCTCGGTGGGTTATGCACGTGATTTTGCATTCTACCCCTCTGTAGTAATTCTTGGTGATTGCTTGGTGCCATTGTATGGGATTTCGTAGAATATTCTGCAAAAGTGTGCATTTGCACCGTAGTGAAACCAAACTTAATAGCGTGTTCAATTGCAATACTGAAACGAATGGTGAGCACTATAACTCCCATGCGTTTACATGAGGAAAAGGTACTTCATGATTCATATATGCACCTTCGCAGGTGCATTACATGTTTGTTGTGCTTTTAAGAGAAATGAGTTGTGAATAGTTTAAAAATGTAAGAAGAGTTGGAATTGTGTTGAATATTATGAATAAGATAGGTTACATTTGGACTCCGAGATGTTAAAAAAAGATAGATAAGAGATGTGTCCTAATAGGGCACTTGTATTGTACCCTAGGCCCCTTATATAATTTATGGGTAGACACACGATGTAAACTGTGCCAACATAATAGCACATATACGCAGGGAAGCCAGCGCAATACAAAATCTGCTTTATTATATGATTAAAATCCGGGTGACAAATCGTCGTGTAAGATCATTTTCTGTGACGAAAACCGCCACTAGCTAATTTCACCCCGGCGTAGCTCCATGTGGCAACTTTAGTGGCGTTTAGGCTTGATTTTACATGAGGCTTTTGCCCGTCACAAACCTTTGCATTTTTTGTGACGGATTAGAGTGTCATAGAAAATGTTGAACATGCCAATTTCTGAAATATAAATTGAAGAATGACTAATTGTTTTTACAGCTGACATATCTATTGGTGAAAGTCTGTACATATTTTCTGAAAGTGGTCAATATACTATCTCATAGTGGCACTGAAAATTTTGGAAGTGCTTAGAATATTCATCAACGCATGTAAGTTCATTAGCAAACATGAACACACCATATGTAAACTAAAATATCCAAACACACCACATGTAAATAAATTAATACATATTCAAACATGATTGACGAACCCCTACTGTCTAATTTAGGATGGGCAAAAAATTGAAACTTTAAAAAAGTGTGCTTCGTGTGGCTCGAATGGAGGAAGTGGTGCATGCAATACATACTTCAATGCTAGTATGGTATTGATTAGTTCTTGATTAAAATGTTGGCACTCCTTTACTTATATTGAGTTTATCAGAGTCTACCGGTTCGCATAGCTCATCTCATCGCCTAACGAAGGCAGACGCCACGTTTCAGTGTTGTAGCATGGCGATTAATGTCGACTAGCCGCATCCTAATTGCCAACGGTCATTGACACACCCACCAAACTTTTGCCACCAATTTTTCTCGCCTGTCACCCGCGGCTATAAGAAGATAGTCGCCATGACCAAAGAGCACATTCTCTATTCTCATAGCCTCCACGTCCCTCCGCATATCCAAGGCCGAATAGGTGACCACCTCCATGACCAAATAGATCATTCTCTTTCAGTCTTGACATTCCATTCCATCACATATAATTTTGCCCGGGCCCCTCTTGTCCATGTCTCCTTGGTAGGCCTAAAGGGCCTCCCACTGGGCCAATGTTCTAGCTCCCTACGTAGAACACACCCCCGGTGTTCGGTAACATCAGACATCAACACTCCCTCATTGGCAAACCTTGTTATAGTAGACAACCGGGAAGTCAACGTGCTAAGGCACCAAAGAGTAGCACACAATAACACCAACTATCACTAAGAAGAGAAGCGGCGATCAGAAGGATTCAACCTATAAACACACAAGCGCAGATGACAAAGACCGGATCCAAGCAGATCCATCAAAGACAAACACAAACCAAATCCTACGAGGTCCGTTAGAGACACACCTCCACATGCCCTTGGACGACGCTAGACCCACCGCCCGGTCGGGGACTAGGCGAGAAGAACCTTATTCCATCTTCACGGAGCCCCTGCCACCTTGTCTTCCTGAGCAGAACACAATCCTGAACAAAGTAAAAAACACCTAATATGGAGCAGCAGTCGGAATCACTTGTGAAGGAGAAAGCCGAAAGTGTTTGACCTTCGATGATCGTATCGAGCAGCGGCTATGCTTTGTGCGTTACTTCATTTCCAAAGGCATTACTTCTTGAGTACCTTTCTGCTTTCTGGTAGTTTGTGTGTTGTCGAGTTAATGGTGTTGCTGCTTGTTGCATGTCGTTGGTTGTGTGGATGCTCCTTATTTTACCTTGTTTTCCTTTCTATTTTTTAATTGTGTGCATCCTCAATGTCTTGACTATAATATTTGATATTGTATTGGCGTAGTGTTTAGATGTAATTGGCACCATATTGATATTAATATGTTATTCTCTCAAAGCAAAATGCTCATACTTACATTGTGATCCCCAGGATCCCGAGCGCACTGAAATATAGTCTTTAGACATTGTTAAAGAAGACATTTTCTCAAAGCTTTTTCTTCCCTTCCCATCGGCGGCTAGAACATACTCTCCCCTCCAGACTTCACCGGCGAGCCCGCGGATTCGCCTTCCCTCTGGCTGCCGCTCCGGCGGACAACGACGAGGAAAATGATCCCGATACATTCGCTCTGGCTAGTAGTTTAGGTTAGGTTTTTTTCCCTCATAGGTGCGGCACACAGACGGGTGGTGGCTCTTCTTGTTTGAGTTTGTCTCCCGGATTCCGATCCTCCTTGAGTTCGTTCATCTATATGTAGTCGACCGAGCTCCAGCGTGGATTTCTACTGCCTCCTTGGGGCAACGAGCTTAGGGTTTCACTTCATGTGTGCACGACGACGAGATTTGATGCTGGGCGATTTCGGTCTATTCAAGGGTTCGACGACGATGGATGCTGCTGCAGGGTGCTTGTCTTTAGTGGAGTGGGCATGAAGACTTCCTGGCTGTCATCGACAAGGTCAAGTCGGTTCCGGTAGTCGAGCGGCGACAGTGCTGTGTCGACGGCTCGTTCTGGCGATGGTAGTGGTCGTTTGGTGGTTCAGAGAGGTCGATGTAATTTTTGTTATGTTTGAGGTGCTTTGTACTTATCACAAACTTTTATAGTAGATATGAATATTTTCGGGGGAAAAGGCGGCGTAAAAGAAGTACGAAAAAGAGAACTGAAATGTTCCTGCTGCCACACTGACGGCACCCGGCCCCGTCCTCCTCCTCTTCCCCTCTCGCTGGCCATGCCAGGCCACCAGGCGCTCAAGATTCGTAAGCGGTGAGCTCCTCCATCTGCTTAATGTGACGATGCCGACCTGGATTTTAGCGTCTGAGCTGGTTGGGAAGACCGGTCGATGCTCTGCGTGACCAACTTTGTTTCATTCTTTGAGAAAAAGGGTCTCCCCCTGCTTTGTATTACAAAGCAACCATCCGATACAACCAACGATAGGTGATGGGGCGGAAGCAGCACAACCACGCCCAAAAAGAAAAGAAATAGAGAAAAAAAGAAAAGAAACAAATGCCGATAACGGTGGATCAACAAAAACGACGAAGCCTCGCGCCCGCTGCGTCCACCGGAAATCGTCCCCCAAGCTTCGAGACTCCGAAGCGCCGGTACCAATCAACACCTCCAAGAAGGGACACGACGATGACGACGCTGCTGCCAAGGGTTTCCCCCGATACGCGGTGAGGAGAGAGGAAGGGTAGCCCCGACGCCCTCCAGGAAGGTCCGGTGGTACGCTCAGGCGCCACCACGTCGGTGTCAGCCAAGCCAACAAGGAATTCTCCCGATCCCATCCTCCACCTCAGGCACTCCGGAGCTCGCCACCAAACCGACCACCACCCTGTGCCAACACGGACACGAAGCTTCCCACGTTGTCTCAGCACGTGAAAGGATCGATATGGTTGACTAGATGGGGGGGGGGTGAATAGGCAACTAACAATTTTAGCTTTTCTTGTACAAAATAAACTTAGGACCAAAATAGGTTGTCTAGATATGCAACTAGGTAAGCAACCTATATGATGCAACAAAGATAAGTGAGCAAGCAAGCACAAGATACTAACACACTAAAGCTTGCACAAGTAAAGGATAGAAATAACCACAAGTGGAGCCGATGAAGTCGAGGATGTGTTACCGAAGTTCCTTCCCTTTGAGGGGAAGTACGTCTCCGTTGGAGCGGTGTGGAGGCACAATGCTCCCCAAGAAGCCACTAGGGCCACTGTATTCTCCTCACGCCCTCACACAATGCGAGATGCCGTGATTCCACTATTGGTGCCCTTGAAGGCGGCGACCGAACCTTTACAAACAAGGTTGGGGCTCTCTCCACAACCGAATTGGAGTCTCCCAACGAAACCATGGAGCTTCACCACAATGGATATGGCTCCGAGGTGACCTCAACCGTCTAGGGTGCTCAGACACCCAAGAGTAACAAGATCCGCAAGGGAATAGTGGGGGAATCAAATTTCTCTTGGTGGAAATTGTAGATCTGGGACTTCTCAACCAATCCCTAGAAAATCAACAAGTTTGATTGGCTAGGGAGAGAGATCGGGCGAAAATAAGCTTTTGGAGCAACAATGGAGCTTGGGGAGAAGAGGTGAGTGTTCTAGAGGAGGAAGAACACTTTATATAGTGGAGGGGAAGAGTGAACCGTTACACTCTTCTCAGCCCTCATAGAGCGGTACTACCGCTGGACCGAGCGGTACTACGGTGCCACCCAGTGGTACTACCGCCCCGTGTTAGGGACGGGGTTCGGAGGAAAGGAGTGGTGGTAGCCGCGGTGTGGCAGTGGTACTACCGCTTATAAGCGGTACTACCGCTGCTACTACCGTTGCTACCACCGTAGAACCCGACACGAAAAATGTTCGTCCCGAATCGACGCGGAGGTGGAGACTAACCGCAGCGGTACTGCCGCGTATATGCACGAGCGGTACTACCGCTTAGAGCGCATATGCGGTACTACCGCCCTGGCTACGGTACTACCGCGCCCATAGAAGAAGGATAAGATGCTAGAAAAAAGGGAGAGGATGAGGGTGCAAAAATGAGTATACTTGATGATTCCACCCTCGCATTTCCATTGCGAACCCCCCTTGATAGTATGGTGTCTCCTACGACTCAAGTGCACCAAAACAAAAGCCTAGCACGACAACACGTCTTGAGCTGATTACTCGGAGGGTAGATAATCGTCTCGTGCCTCTGGATGTATATCTGAAATACTTGGCACACACGATTAGTCCGCAAACGCATTGTCATCGATCACCAAAACCACAAAGGAAGGGACATGCCCTTGCAATCTCCCCCTTTTTAGTGGATTGATAACAACACGGCATTTGCACAACAAGAAATAACAAGAGGAGTAAGCAAACCCCACGAATTACAAAAGATAGACAAGCTCCCCCTAGATGTGTGCTTAAAAGGAGTTGCTTGTGGAATGCAAAGCACACACTTTAGGATCAATGCTCCCCCTATCTTTTATAATCCGATAACATCTAATCAATGAGGAGACATAAGTAAGTAACAAAGTAGGTGCAACAGGATAGAACATGAATTAAGTAGCACATACTAGAGTACGTGAGATAAAAGATAGCATAGGTCTCACACAAAGAAAGGTAGCTGAGTCTCACGAAACACCAAACCAGAACGAAAAGAAAAACCACTAAAACACACGAGACACGACACGACAACGCAAATCGCAAATCACCTCTGCCCCTTTCGCATCGAGACACAGAAAAGGGGACACAACGTCATCACACCGCTGCAGGGTCATCTGCACCTCCGTCATCGGCTGGGGGCTGCTCGGGGTCAGAATCAGTCCAGTGAAAGTGCTGACAAGCCTAGTCGTCCTCATCAGTGATCCTGCCCTCGGATCCGCTAGTGACTGTGGCACCAAGCTGACGCATAAGCTCCTTGTGACGAGTCCTGGACTTCTTCTCAGCGACATGGGCCATGTACTGACCGTGGGACTCCATGCAGAACAGCTTCTTCATCTTCTTCTTCAGCTTCTTGGCCCAAGATGGCTCAGCTCTAGATGGCATATAGTCATCATCGTCATCATCCTGGTCGGCCTCTGCCTCAGGATCATCAGCCTCAGCCGGGTTGTTAGGCTGAGTAACCGGAGTGTTCTAGAGATCCTTCCTCCTGAGTCTCTTGACCTCGTGAGAGACCAACTTGCCAGTGTCTAGGGCGTACCCCGCATAAGTGTTCTCCCATGCCTTCTTAGTGAGGAGCATGATGTATGGAGCATAGATGAGACACTTACCCTCTGAGATGGCAGACAATAGTTCAGACCACATGACATGAGAGATATGCAATCTTTCTCCAGTGTTCCGTTCCTTCTGGTGCTGGCAGAAAAGAAGCATATCCACAAGGTAAGAGTGGTCCATATCCTGGTTCCCAATGCGAGGAAAAAGAGTCTCCCTGAAGATGCGGTGAAGGATGTCCAAAAACAAAGGTAGCTCATATGTCTCCTTCAGAGTATCAGGGTTGACCTTCTTAGTGCAGTATGGCCACAAATTCTACTTGTGAGTGGAGGTAGCATTGTGATGAGGTTGAAAACCGACCGAACCCTTCAGACCAAGAACTTCAACACCAAGAAGTTCCATGAAAGCTTTCCACTTAACTGCTAGACGCCTGCCATTGGTCATCCACATCAAGGTCCTTTCTGCATCAGTGCCAAGGTGAACGGTGGCATAGAACTGAGCCACTAGATCAGCATCATAGTCCTTGTTGAATGTTATGATGTTGATAATGTTCAGCTGGTTGCACATTTCTAGGGCTTCTCCAAAGTACTCTATGTCCTTCTCCGGATGAGCAATATCGATTGAGCGCACATCGACTTAGAGATTCTTCTTGGCCTTGATCACATCAAAGTAAGTAGCATATTAAAACCTGTTCCAAAACAAACGGTTGACAAGGGTGGGCTTTTGTTCAAACTCATAGGGATTGCGCCTACCACTACTAGGAAAAGGCCTACTAATGGCGCACCTAATTTGGCCATTAATGGCGCATTAGTGGTGCGCCATTAGTGTCACGCCATTAGTATATTTTACTAATGGCGCACCACAGATACGCCATTAGTATGCACAGTAGTGCGTCATTAGTATGCCTCCCAGGGGGCCATGTATACCCAGGTGCTTTGGCATACTAATGGCGCACGGCAGCAAGATGCGCCATTAGTAACTTCGGCATAGTAATGGCGCATTGTCTAATGATGCGCCATTAGTATCCTTTGGCATACTAATGGCGCACTATGATGTGATGCGCCATTAGTATGAATATTAGTTTTTTTTTAATTTTTTATTTTCTGTTTTTTGCACATGTTACAAAATGTATAATTGGACAGAATATAGACAGCACACATCAACAACAGATTCATCGAATACAATAGAAGATTAGTCTCTGAATACAATTCATCATATTAGTCTCCGAATACAATTCATTGTTGGGACCCCGATCCTAAGTCACACAGGTCTAGCCTGTAACACATCATATCACTTTGCGGCCTCACGCACGGTATTCCCACGGGTGCCACCTTACCTGGCCCGGGACCATTTGCGCATTTTGGCACACGTATATGATAGTGTCGCTAGCATCCATATGACAGAGAACCCGGGCCGACATGACTAGTTATAAACCAAAAGTGGCACTAAATTACAGAGACAGACATACATGACCCAGCAACGAACGTGTCGGTCATCAACGTATGAACCCAAGTCGTAGCAAGCTACAAGGACTTAAAGGAACAACGCGTGACATTTCCCCTAAGGGACAGACACCGGAACTAAGAAGGACACATGCCGGCCAGCCTAAGTGTTCCGGAGTAGTAGCAAGCTACCAAGGCTCAGTGGAAGCACTAGGAGACATTTCCCTGTAAGATAGGCTACCAAGGGTAAACAACTAGGTGTCGGATCCCACTCATAACAATACACATTACACGTACGCATAACATGCAAGTATGTGCTGTAGAACATGGCATCACAACATAACTCAACAACTCATATAGATAAGGCCCAGAAGAGCCATCATAGCACTTATTACAAACAGAGGTCACATGACCCAACATACAGAGCATACAGGCAACGGAAGCATAACATGTCTGAGTACAGACAACTACAAATGGAAAAGGCTGAGGAGCCTGACAATCTACAAGACCCCCAAGGTTACAAGATCGTAGCTGAGGTAACAAGCTAAATGTCGAAGTCCACGCGGAACCACTAGCGAGACTGATGTCTCTCTGCAAAAACATAAATTAAGCAAACGTGAGTACAAAGGTACTCAGCAAGACATACATCAGAACTAGCTACATATGCATCAGTATCAACAAAGAGGTGGTGGAGTTTGACTGCAGCAAGCTAGCTTTGACTCGGTGGCTATCCTAAACTACGACTGCAAGTAACTCTTTTGAGGTGGCGCACACGAGTCCACATATTCACCAATCAATACACCACTATAGATCCGCTCCCGTCTCCCTACGAGAAGGCCATCCATAGCACTCACGCTTATCATGCGTGTTTTAGAGTATCCACTTTCACTTGTCTATGAACTGTAGAGGCAACCCAGAAGTCCATTTCCGCGGACACGGCTATTCGAATAGATTATATATATAACCCTGCAGGGGTGTACTTCTTCACACACGCTCTCGCCACTTACCGCCATATACACGTCATGTATCTCGGCAACCTTCAAGCGGAAGCCTGGCGAGGGTGTCGGCCACGACCTGACTAACCACACAAGTCTCTCGTCCAGGTTTATCGCCTATTTGGGTTCCATCCGTGGGGAGATCCGGCCGGGGTGTCGCTCACGGCCCCAAACGATGTGTATAGGGTTCCCGCATCACCAAACGGGCGATCGGTACACCGTGCCACGTACCTGCCACGTCACAGCCCACCCCGAGGGTCAGCGCTGCGCACGACCTCCAGTAAACTACAAACACCAGAAACTAATTGCAACTCCTGGACAGAGATCATATTGATTAATAAGTCGAGAGAGTCAATTAAGGATCCCAATGTGTGGTAGTAGCTATTTCATGGATCAACCAACACAGAACTCAGTTCCTGAGGACGGCTTTAATGAGACAACCCACCATGTACTCCTACATGGCCTCTCATCGCTACCTTTACCAAATCGTGTTCACACACTTAGCTCTCAACAGTAAGACATGTTCACCACATTCCAATTCATCCCCGATGAATCAGACCTGACACAACTCTAAGCTATAGCAGGCATAACCAGAAAGCATGAAAGAGTAGGCACAACATGGCTCAAACAACTCCTACTCTTACTAGTGGGTTTCAACTATTTACTGTGGCAATGACAGGTCATGCAGTGGAAAGGGGTTCAACTACCGCAGCAGGTAACAGTTGAAGCGTTGTTGTCCTAATGCATTAAAAGACAGTAAGAGCGAGAGAGTGGGATTGTATCAGAATGCTCAATGGGGTTTTGCTGGCCTGGCACTTCTGAAGATAACATTGGGTCTTCATCGGTGTCATCAATCACATCGTCGGAACACGTCTACTGAAAGGGGACAAGCACCGACAAACAAGAGAGAACACAATCAATGCAATGCGACAATATGATGCATGATCATGATATGGCAATATGCTGTTGATTGATCTAATGCAACTAGCAACCATGTTAAATGAAGTTGGTTTGAACCAAAGGTTCAAATTCAAACTTCATATGTGATTATTTAATTGTCATTTAATTGATTTGACCTGATCAGCAGGTTTAACTTGTTCAAACATGCATTAAAATGCCATAAAGAGATTCCTTGGATTTTTCTGATCATTTTTCATATATAAATTATTTTCATCTGAGTTATAGATTATTTTCTATGATTTTTAGAAGTTTTAGCTATTTTCTGAAATAAATAAACCATTTCTGATTTATTTAAAATTCCAGAAAACGCTTATTGCATCAGCATGATGTCAGGATGACGTCATCGGGTCAACAGCGTCAGCCCAGGTCAAACCTGACGCTGGGACCCACTGATCAGTGACTAGGCTAATTAACAGAGACTATTAGTGTTAATTTAATCCTAACTAAAAATGTCAGTGTAGCATGGACCCACAAGTCAGTGAGTGAGGGGGGGTCAAACCTCGTCGGTCAAAGTGGTCAACCCGCCGGCTTTAGGCCGCCGGCGACGACCCGAGGCAGCGGAGGACGTCGGAAATGCAGCTCCGGCGACCATTTGGACGACGGCTTGGTGCTACGCGTAGCAGGGGAGCTCGCGCATCTAATGGAGGCAATGGGAGGACACGGGGACGGCGGAGCTCGTCGGAACAGAGCTCGCGGCGGCGCCGGAGTTCTGGCTGCGGTGAAAACAGCGTTGCACCGCACGGCAGGGGCAACCGGTGGCCTCAATCGACGTGCAGGGGTGCACTGAGTGCAGTGGTGAACTCGGACACGAGCGGCGATGGCTAGAACGACGGCGGCGACATGGCCGGCGGCGAGGGGTTCTCGGCTCTGGTGGCTGACGTGGTTAGGGGTCGAAATCGACGGAGGGGAGAGAGGGGATCGACGGAGGGGCTCACAGGGTGTCGGTCGGAGGTCTCAGCAGGCTCAACGGGGGCCGGACGGCGTCGGAATCCCGACGGCGATCTCCTGTGGCCGAGCAAGAAGACGAGGTCGACGACGGCGCTCCAGGGGCTTCTGGCGTCGGGCAGCTCGGCGAGGAGGAAGAGAGGAACGAGGCGGAGCTACTGGGCACTACGGCGAGGCGAGAGGTGTACGGTGGCCGCGGTTATGGCGAACGGCGGCGACGTCAGCGCTCGGGTGGCGCCCGGCTGGGAGACAGAGTGGGCTAGAGGAGGGGATGAGGCCGAGGGAGAGTGGAAGGAGGTCCAGGGGGTGTGTGGCGTCCGTAGCGGCGTCGGGGAGGCAGCAAGTAGGCAGGAGGTGGCCGGAGTGCGGCGACCACGCGCCGGCACGCGCGCTCGTCCTCCTGGCAAGGAGGAAGACGACAGGGAGGCGGCGGTGGCGGGCTGGGCCGCCAGCTGGGCCGCAGGTAAGACCAGGTAGTCCTTCTCCTTTTTCCTAATACTGTTACTGTTTCTATTTTAACTGTCCTCCTCGAAGTTGCTGATTCATTGCATCATGTTGATCCTGACATCCTTGCTTTCGAGATCTTGTCCAACACGATGACGACGAAAGAAACTTTACAAAATTAATCTCAAGAAAAATCGAGCAACTCAAGCACTACAAGAAATATGTCAACTTATGACCTTTAGTTAGTGACCCTGGAAGAATTGGTCATAGATCTATGACCATTTCAGACCAATTGGTCAAAAGCTGTTCGGGGGGCTCCAAACCCTAAACTATAACGACCATTTTGGTCAGAAAGGTCATAATTTCCTTACACGAAATGGTCACAAAGCAGATAGCACTGGTTCGCTGCCTTATTTCTAGCTGTTCATGACCAATATAGATGGTCATAACCTTGAAAATTGTGGTGGGTTGCTACGACTAGGCGCCACCTCATTAGTTTTGCCTATGTGTCATGTCCATGTGGCAGTTTTTGCCCTAGGTTGTGAAGCAACCTATATTTCTGTCATTCCCAAAATTCCCAAAAAAATCTCATAACTTCTTTGGGTCATATCTTCGTCAAATATGTAAAAAATCTTCCTTGCCTAGTTCAAAAATAATTCAAAAATATTCATTTTCCTATTCTGTTCAAAAAAAACACTTTGTGAAGGAAGTACCACTTTGGCATGTCCAAATGGTATCCATTTTCTACAGTGCTTTCCTATGCCCAAATAACTATCCTCCACCAAATGCCAGCTCAATCCATTCATTATTTTGAGCCCATCTTCAACATTCGTATTTATTTCCAGTGTAGTACTTTGCAAAGCAAGTACCACCTAGACTCCTCCTTTTGAGCTGAAAATTTGTGAAGACGGTCTTCTTAGTAACTGATCATCCTCAACCAAAACTCACGCCCATTAGCCATGTGCATTTCCTGTACCGCTAATCAAACACTTGGCTGCTAATTCATGTTTGAGCATCGATCGGTCTCCTCGTGAGAATCTTATGTTGTAATTTTCTTCCTAGCACCTACCTGGGGAGTGGCCAACCCACTAGACATGCCTAGGCCGCCCAGAACACATGGCAACGCCACAGTCACGCGGTGACCACGCAACAGGCATGCGAGTTTACGCGCTCTAGAGTTGGGGCCCTCGACCACCGCCCAAACCTCGACGTATCACTACCAAACCATGTATTTATGATTAATTAGATACTTATGTACCTACAAATGATTTTTGGAAAAAATAAAAAGCAAACTACGAGGTAGCTACAGTTCAAATTTGACCCGCTTCCAGCTGAATCGGCGGAAATTTGTCTTTTTCACGAGAGGTGGATCAAAACTTTTTACACCCAACCATTTTGTCAATTGTGCATTAAATATGTCCTAGTATTTTAGAAAATTGATTTGGTAAAATTTTGCAACAATTATTTGGGAGGTCCTTCACAAAAAAACCTCCTTTTGGGCACTCGGAAAATGGAAAATGATTTTCTCGTCCAAAGAAAATGAAAACTTCCTTAGGCAACATTGTTTGCCATTCCAAGATGCACCCTTGTGCACAATATGAGATCATTTGAACAAACTATGCCATGAATGTTGCCATAGGATTGATCATTTGGCTTGAAAGCCATGAATCTTCACGCATGATAGCTCATTTCTGAGAACACTTTTTTAATAGAATTGCCGTATTACAAGTTTATTATTTTTCCTGGTAACTTGGTCATATATAATGACACAATGCGAAGGTGTTCCAATTTTTTGATTTTTTTTTGAATTTTTTATGCCCGTTTCAAAATGCGGTCAAAACGGCGGGAATGACCGTTCCTAGCTAGTGGTTGAATCTTGGAATTTTTTTGGTGTTTCTCTGATTAAATAGATACTTATGTACCTACGAATGATTTTTTGAAAAAATAAAAAGCAAACTACGAGGTAGCTATAGTTCAAATTTGACCCGCTTCCAACTGAATCGGCGGAAATTTGTCTTTTTCACGAGAGGTGGATCAAAACTTTTTACACCCAACCATTTGGTCAATTGGGAATTAAATATGGCCTAGTATTTTAGAAAATTGATTTCGTCAAATTTTGCAACAATTATTTGGGAGGTCCTTCACAAAAAACCTCCTTTTGGGCACTCGAAAAATGGAAAATGATTTTTTCGTCCAAAGAAAATGAAAACTTCCTTAAGCAATATTGTTTGCCATTCCAAGATGCACCCTTGTGCACAATATGTGATCATTTGAACAAACTATGCCATGAATGTGGCCATAGGATTGATCATTTGACTTGAAAGCCATGAATCTTCACGCATGATAGCTCATTTCTGAGAACACTTTTTTAATAGAATTGCCGTATTACAAGTTTATTATTTTTCCTGGTAACTTGGTCATATATAATGACACAATGCGAAGGTGTTCCAATTTTTTGAATTTTTTATGCCCGTTTCAAAATGCGGTCAAAACGGCGGGAATGAGCGTTCCTAGCTAGTGGTTGAATCTTGGAATTTTTTTGGTGTTTCTCTGATTAAGTAGATACTTATGTACCTACAAATGATTTTTGGAAAAAATAAAAAGCAAACTACGAGGTAGCTACAGTTCAAATTTGACCCGCTTCCACCTGAATCGGCGGAAATTTGTCTTTTTCATGAGAGGTGGATCAAAACTTTTTACACCCAACCATTTGCTCAATTGGGCATTAAATATGGCCTAGTATTTTATAAAAATGATTTGGTCCAATTTTGCAACAATTATTTGGGAGGTCCTTCACAAAAAAACCTCCTTTTGGGCACTCGAAAAATGGAAAATGAATTTTTCGTCCAAAGAAAATGAAAACTTCCTTAAGCAATATTGTTTGCCATTCCAAGATGCACCCTTGTGCACAATATGAGATCATTTGAACAAACTATGACATGAATGTGGCCATAGGATTGATCATTTGGCTTGAAAGCCATGAATCTTCACGCATGATAGCTCATTTCTGAGAACACTTTTTAAAAATAATTTCCGTATTAAAAGTTTATTATTTTTCCTGGTAACTTGGTCACATATAATGACACAATGCGAAGGTTTTCCAATTTTTTGATTTTTTTTGAATTTTTATGCCTGTTTCAAAATGCGGACAAAACGGCGGGAATGACCGTTCCTAGCTAGTAGTTGAATCTTGGTATTTTTTTGGTGTTTCTCTGATTAAATAGATACTTATGTAGCTAGAAATGATTTTTGTAAAAAATAAAGAGGAAATTACAAGGTAGCTACAGTTCAAATTTGACCCGCTTCCAGCTGAATCGACGGGAATTTGTCTTTTTCACGAGAGGTGGATCAAAACTTAATGAAAATGATCCAATAAACTTTTAGTGGATAGTAAATTTGTGATCATCCATAAAATGTGGTCTAAATTGAGTGATAAATCTAGTTGTGCCATTTTGGAAAATATTTTTGATAGCTGGTTCACAAAACCTCCTAGTTTTAGTACTTAGAAACTATTTTAAATCATAAAATTTCTGAACCAATCAGGGCTCTTCCCACGGATCACTCCAATGTAGCCGATCTAAACCGTCCAGATCCCACGGATCCGACGGCTCTCACTCACCACTCAGGTCTCTCTCCCCCAACCCAAACCCTAGCAGTCCTCACTCCATCCAGATCTCTATCCCCTCTCCCCGAGAACCCACCCGCCGCAACCCTTTCGCAACGCCCCCACCGCTCCCACCCACCGAACCGATCCTGATCCCTTCCAGATCGAGGGAGAGTGAGAGCTCGCCTCCTCCCTTCTAGATCGCCGCCGCCACCTCCCTCCGATGGAGCTCGCCGCCGTCCATGGCCTGCCCCAGGCCCGAGGTCCTTCACTCCTCTAGATCCGGCCTCCTCCTCGGTCCTGCCCGACGCGTTCGACCTGGGCTCCGACGCCTACGCCCGCAACGTCGCCACCTTCGGCGGCCTCGTCTCCGAACTACGCTCCTGCGTCTCGCAGGGTGCGTGTCTGAGACCACTACTCTCACCCTCACCGTCGACGACCCCCCGCCGCCTCCGCACACCACCGCGCCCTCCCCGCACCCTGGCCCCAGGTCGGGCACTTTGCGAGGAGACTCTCCAGACCCGCGAGGGCCGCAGCCTTGCCATGGTGCGCTCCTTCCTCCCTCTTCTCCCAGACCCGCTTGGATCCACATGACCCACGCTCACCGCACCTTGTCTCCTCTCTCTGCCTCTAAGATCCATCACGGCAAGGTCACCATGGGCCTCGACCTCCATGGACGGCGGCCAGATCGAGCGGAGCTTCCCTTCCTCTGCCCGACGGGACAAGGACAAGGACAAGCAGCAGCATCATCGCATCATCAAGGTTCAATTTCATATTCTTCCCTCTGTTTATTTTCTACAATCCCAAGCCATTGCTGCAATCCCTCCCTCCCTCCCTCGATTGGATTGGCTTCTTCGATCTGGGCTGGTGGCTGATCGTGGCTGGGTTCGTTCGTGGGCAGGGACCAAGGTCGGGTACAAGCCCGATGTGGTCATTGGCGGGAAGGACCTGGAGCACGACTGGAGGGCGCACCGCGGGATCGACTACTTCATCGAGCCGCTCGTTCTGCTCGTCCCCTTCGCCAGGTCGACCTTGTCCATTCGTCTCAAAGCTGAAGGGTGTTTTCTTATCATGTTTCTGCTTGAGGTTAATTGATTCGATGTCAGATTATGTGTATATACTTCCAAGTTCAAAATGTAGTATAATAGTGTTGATATAATGTAATGCTACTCTGCATACTTAACTTGCTGCCTGGTAGGGGTTCCCCTTGAAGGATTGATTGTGCTCTGTATCCTACCATAATATATTCTCAGCGAGTTTACTGAAATTGATGTAGTTTGAAAAATAGTTAACAGTTTCTCTGTTTGGTACTATTAAACTGATAGTCAGAGAAACTTTTAAATTGTTGGTTTCATACTACTCACAATCAACAGATGAATTTCAGTACTTCTGTTTGGTACTATTTGCCACTAGTAAGAACAATTGTTTGTGAAGCTAGTAAAAATCATGGAACTTAAAAGATCAAATAAGTTGATTTATCTCTTTTCAGCCTTAACAAAGAAGATGGAGTTATCCGTTCTATTTAGCCTATTTTTACTTGGGTTGGATTAACCTGTGAACAAAATTCAAGTTCCTATAATACTAAATGAAATCTATTTTCTGCACATCACATTGTTTTCAGGTTTAGCACCTGAGTTGTATTCTTCCACATGAATGGAACCACTTAGGGTTGTTTTAGCACGTTATAGTTCCAGCCTGAGAGAAACTGCATTTTCCCCTCCAACTCAGTGACTATTGGTCCACATGAATGACATGTTTTTAAATCTATTTCCTAATTTTGTGGTCTGCGGAACAAGGCTGGTTGTTGTTACTTACTATACGTTGCATTGTAGTTTCGCTGGAGATTTTGCTTGAGAGCCACTTGGATTCATGCAGCATCAGGAGGAGCTCAAGCACGGCCACCAAGAGGCACCACCGCAGTAGCAGGTAGCACGTCCATATCCACCTCCCTCTCCCTCTGCTCCCAATCTTTTTTATTAGAATATACTATGTACATTCTGAACCCCCTAATGTGACACAAGTATATGCACATGCTATGGTTTAAGTGTTGCTTGTGTATGGTAAATAGGTTGAGCACCCACCGCTATTTGATGCTATTTTGTTTAGGATTATGTTCCTCTATGCATGTAATCTCCAGACCATGCTCAAGCATACACACACGGTTGATTTGCATGGAACGATTACTACTAACTAAAGAAGGAAGCAGACTTCTTCACATAAAGGAAGATGTCTGTTTTAGTAATATAAACAAATAAAAAAGAGTGTTTGCATACAATTAGATCATTCTCACTTATTAGTTGATGAGTTCTAAGTATGTCAAATCTTTAGTTCTCTAGTTATATTATAGTCAGAATTATACTGTGTGCATGATTTTATCCACTGCTAGTACTATGGATAGAACTTTGTGTGTAATCTGTAGTTGTTCTTGTTATTGTTCTATCCATTTTATTATACTGTGTGCATGATTGTTCCATTGCTGTTGCATGATTTTATCCACTGTTCGCTCCAAACTGGGAGCTTGTTCTATATTATTCTATAATGAATAAGCTAATAATCTGGAGTTGTTCTTATTATCCATTGCTGGTACTATGGATAGAGCTTTGTGTATTTATGATTCTATAATGAATTGTCCTTTACTCCATTTTACTCCAGTTTTTCTAATTCTTCTTAGTTGATTCATGTAACAGGGCGATCATGGAGGGCATACAGTCGTCCTGTTAGCCCAGTCCTGACTACGGCCATCCAATGAGTCGGGCATTTGATCTCTATCGAAGGAGCTCCATGCTAAAGAAGAAAACACTTGTAGAGCTTGTAACATTACTTGGAGAGCTTGTAAAGTACTGTAGAGCTTTGCATTTGTAGGGCTTGTAAAGCATTGTATATGTTAGAGCTTCTATTATGTGTCATTTGTAGAACTTGTAGTGAATCTGGCTATTATTATTTGAATTGTTATGTGTGTTTTCTGCTTGCCTATTTAAATACTGGGTATTTTCTTACTATGAAATTCAAATATGATGTCAAATTGAAATATGAAGAATCTGAGCCTAATAGCTGGGACCCATTTATCAGAACCTGACAAGTGGGACTTGATTGACTAATGGACCCATTTTATGAAAAAAGAAAACTAAAACTACTGGTACAAAAAGGCCCTGGCCCAGAAAATAAAAAGGACGAATTGTAGGGCTTGGCCCGTGTAGTTAACCAAAATTAGCAGCGAAAAAATATAAATGGGCTGAATTAATGGGCTCGGCCCATGTAAAACACCGAATTGGACCGGGCCGATTCTTGTGCCACATCAGCTTGCCACGCTGGATGCCTACGTGGCCTGGGGAGGTTGCTAGTGACCAAAACACGACAGTAGACATATTTTGGTCAAAAACGTTTATGACCTTCTCACAGAGAAGGTCGCTATAGTCAGTTTATGACGGCCAGCTTTTGACCTTATGTTTTTGGTCACAAAAAGGTCACAAATGGAAATTTGTGACCATTTAGTGACCAATAGTGGTGGTCACAAGTTGACATATTTCTTGTAGTGAAGATCAGCTCTTGGAGCGAGACGTTGAAACATCTCTTGAGCTGAGACACCGAGTACACCTCCAGGGGAATGGAGTGAAGCAAATGATGAAGGTTCACTTAGTGGCAATAATTCCACACCTAAGGAGATGCTGATCGAGGTCACCAGACGGGGCACCTTAGAGAAGGTGACTCGTAGAGTTATTCCCTTAAGTGGCAAGAAGAATTACTTTTGATATAGAGATCATTAAAATTCTCTACACCAGCTTGAGGTATTCACAAACGATCGTTTGACGGAGTCCGAAAGAATGACATTCTCCATCTAGAATGGATGATGTGGACTACCTTGTTGAGGACAACGCAAGGGATGATTTGGTTATCACCGGAGATGGATGGGACCCATGGTAGGACCACTTTTGAAGATAATCCTGAACAGCAGATGCTGAGAATGGCAACCCATGGAAAATTGGCACATTGGCGGTGCAAGCTGGGAACAAAAGGCAAATGCTGGGAATGATTCTGGTAACTGGGAAGAAACCCAACAGTTGAGAGTAAATCTACTCTTTGAGAGTGTATAATATAATCAAGAACACTGGAAGCAATCCCGGTTAGTGTCGAGGATAACACCTAGTGCTTGTGCGTGCTCTCAAGAACTTGAGTATTCCCATATCCATCAAGGTTTTACCAATATCCGTGTCAAGGATCCTGGAAACATCACCTACTACCATGATGAATAATGATGGATGGTGCAGATGCAAAGGAAGATAACACTTTCTCACATTTCACGTTAGCGGTGTCAAGGGGCAAAATCTGGATGATCAACCGAGAGACATTTAGCACTTCGCTTCTAATGTTCTCCTTGACGTGATAGTGCAATCCATTTATTAAAATGGTTTGGTACCTAGAATGTCAAGTAAAAGGTCGGACTTCAGGAGCACAAAAGTCCATAAGGAACAACTAGGGAGTAAATCCTACGAAATCCTTATGGGGAGGTGGCCAACTTATTCAATCAAGATATTACAACAATAGGTCTTCCGGCTGGGTGTGGTGGCCACGACATCCACTTTACCGGTTATCAGGAGACCAGTGTTATAGTTCTTGGAAAATGTTCCAACCATCATATATGCCTGAGATTCAGTTCTGGTTGGTGTCAGGACATTCCAGACTCATCGAGTCTAGAATGAAAAATGAAAGTTTACAACACAAATCGACGAGATGGCGTTGCGAGATTCTCGGGGAGTGGACTACGATAGCAAGCTCCAAAACATGAGCTGGTTCTGCTACACACATGTGAACACGCTGTCGTAGACAAGCATGACCACATAGTAGTCTTATAATAAAACACTACCGAGTTCTGGTTGGGAACCATCATCGAGGATAGCGAAGTCATGTGCATGACCTAGGATTAGCACAACAGACTTCATTTTCTTGAACAAATCAGTCAGTGGCTTGGTGTGCTAGGGATACATACAGAATGAAGATGATCAGTCTATCAGACCATAGAATACTTCGGACGTATGCATGACTGACTTGGGATGACTCCAGAGGAGGTAAAAACATGCTTTCTCGAATTCACGGTGGCAACTTGCATCAAATGCACATGAATTAGAGGAAGTCACTTCTTTCTCCCGTACATATGCTTCACGAACGGGTCATGAAGATAATGCTTATAAAAGTTTCCAATACTAGCTGGATGTTCAACATAGATCATGGAGAAGATAACAATGTTGCTGATGGGCTCAAAAACAATTCATCCAGGTTTCCATATAGATGGAATTCCATGACAATGTGAACAAAGTGATAGCATTGGTCAGACCCAAAAGATATAATGGTGTATGCTCAAGGGAACGACCATGAGTAAGACAAAATTACGAATATCATTGGTTCTAATTTGACTTGTCGATAACCCATACTCAAATCAAAGTTTTTACAAGAAAATAGATCCACAAATGATCACGGGGATCAATTGGAAAAGATATCATCTATCTTCAATACACACACAAGATATCCCTTTGGAGTGAGCTATGTGGGTTAAGCTTTTATCTTCCAACTCTCCAAGTTGTTGTTTAGCTTAACCAACTAGTTCGGGGTATCCAACTCAGATTCTTGGAGAAGTGGTGGTTTATAAGAAACCAACTTGATCACGAGCTCAACATAACAGTCAGGGAACAACCCGGTTATACTTCCGATAAGATATTCGGAAAATGACGAACCACCGACATGTTATTAAGCTCGAGAACAATCTTGCTTTTCAGGACAAGACGATATGATCAAAAGGATGTGGGATTTATGCAATCCTAACTCATTGATCAACGAGTGCACCAGAAAAATGGACTAGGTAGCACGGTCAATCTTAGAATGGTGATTAGTAACCAACACACTAAGAATGAAATTGTTGTCCTTTAACCGCCAAGCAACGAGATTGCTAGGGGTATTGATTTCACACATCACAATTCACTTGTCGATATTCCGGCTACAATAACACGGAGACCGAGGAATGAACGATAATGGCGAGAAGTATCACCTTATCAAAAGTTCATAGGAGGTGGTGCAATTCTCATGACATTCTTGACATAAAGATGGTAATACTCCAGGACAGAACAGTTTAGAAGCTGGATTAGCGTTCTTCATCTGCGAAGTACAACTTCTTTGACCCAATCCTGGATATGGATAAGGTACTCGAGTTTGTTTCTCCTAGTCATTCTAGAATAGAATGACTTGACGGACCACAAGAGTAAAAGGCATCGATGAACACAAGTGCACGACTACTCCTGACTATCAACTGATAGACGAAGGTCACAATGCAACTAAAAAGGGGCAACTCAAAGGAACAAATATCTTTCTGAGTTGTGGATGCATAGATTAGTATGTCGAACTAGTCAACATATTTCTTCCAAATAACCTACGCAGAAAGATAGAATTGACAGAGTCACAATATGAATGGAGTACTACTCAAGAGCACTCTGGTTGTGATCTTTTGGTCCGGGAGAACTTCTGCCAAGATGGTTCATGGTATTGGAAGAACGATAACCACGGACCTCGAGGACTATCACAAGGTTACTAATATCCTAAAGGGACGAGCAAATACTACCAACATGAAGTAGGTAAAATGAATCTTGGGTTCAAGAACCCAGGAGTAGAATGCCTACTAACTAAATGGCATCACGGGATGCTTTTGAGAATGACGGCCAAAATCATCACACTGGAATATAAAACATTGCTGGATTACTGGGTGATCTTCGAAGATACTTAGGGTCATAATAATAACTCCACATATGTGTCGAGGTAACAGAGTACCACAACTCATCGTCTAGTGTGGTTAATCTGGCCTAGAAGGACATTAAGAACAGGTAGGAATGATTTGCAAATGCATCAGATTGTTTAGAGACCTGGGATGACTCGGACAGCATAACGGCTGCAAATGCTCGAAAATACTTTTGAGATCCAAGCAAAAAGGGTAGCATATCCACTTAACATCATAATGTCAAGGTTCTGAGACCAACAGTTGAACAAACAGAAGTAGTAGAAACTGAACTGAGGGTTGAATCCACAATAACGTGATCCTGATAAATAGAATGAGAATCCTAGTTCTTAATCCCCGTAGAAAGAAGAAGGTGACTCAGATCAAAAGGTCATAGGGCAAAGGAGTAAAAAGAGCCTTATGTTCCCTTCCACAAACAATTCCCTTACATAACTAAAGAGTTTCTAGACACGACTTCGACCAGTTTGGCTTGCTAATCCTACAGGCAGTCAGGCTCTGATACCAAAGCTGTCGGGACCCCGATCCTAAGTCACACAGGTCTAGCCTGTAACACATCATATCACTTTGCGGCCTCACGCACGGTATTCCCACGGGTGCCACCTTACCTGGCCCGGGACCGTTTGCGCATTTTGGCACACGTATATGATAGTGTCGCTAGCATCCATATGACAGAGAACCCGGGCCGACATGACTAGTTATAAACCAAAAGTGGCACTAAATTACAGAGACATGCATACATGACCCAGCAACGAACGTGTCGGTCATCAACGTATGAACCCAAGTCGTAGCAAGCTACAAGGACTTAAAGGAACAACGCGTGACATTTCCCCTAAGGAATAGACACCGGAACGAAGAAGGACACATGCCGGCCAGCCTAAGTGTTCCGGAGCAGTAGCAAGCTACCAAGGCTCAGTGGAAGCACTAGGAGACATTTCCCTGTAAGATAGGCTACGAAGGGTAAACAACAAGGTGTCGGATCCCACTCATAACAATACACATTACACGTACGCATAACATGCAAGTATGTGCTGTACAACATGGCATCACAACATAACTCAACAATTCATATAGATAAGGCCCAGAAGAGCCATCATAGCACTTATTACAAACAGAGGTCACATGACCCAACATACAGAACATACAGGCAACGGAAGCATAACATGTCTGAGTACAGGCAACTACAAATGGAAAAGGCTGAGGAGCCTGACTATCTACAAGACCCCCAAGGTTACAAAATCGTAGCTGACGTAACAAGCTAAACGTCGAAGTCCACGCGGAACCACTAGCGAGACTGATGTCTCTCTGCAAAAACATAAATTAAGCAAACGTGAGTACAAAGGTACTCAGCAAGACATACATCAGAACTAGCTACATATGCATCAGTATCAACAAAGAGGTGGTGGAGTTTGACTGCAGCAAGCAAGCTTTGACTCGGTGGCTATCCTAAACTACGACTGCAAGTAACTCTTTTGAGGTGGCGCACACGAGTCCACATATTCACCAATCAATACACCACTATGGATCCGCTCCCGTCTCCCTATGAGAAGGCCATCCATAGCACTCACGCTTATCTTGCGTGTTTTAGAGTATCCACTTTCACTTGTCTATGAACTGTAGAGGCAACCCAGAAGTCCATTTCCGAGGACACGGCTATTCGACAAGATTATATATATAACCCTGCAGGGGTGTACTTCTTCACACACGCTCTCGCCACTTACCGCCATATACACGTCATGTATCTCGGCAATCTTCAAGCGGAAGGCTAGCGAGGGTGTCGGCCACGACCAGACTAACCACACAAGTCTCTCGTCCAGGTTTATCGCCTATTTGGGTTCCATCCGTGGGGAGATCCAGCCGGGGTTTCGCTCACGGCCCCAAACGATGTGTACAGGGTTCCCGCATCACCAAACGGGCGATCGGTACACCGTGTCACGTACCTGCCGTGTCACAGCCCACCCTGAGGGTCTGCGTTGCGCACGGCCTCCAGTAAACTACAAACACCAGAAACTAATTGCAACTCCTGGACAGAGATCATGTTGATTAATAAGTCGAGAGAGTCAATTAAGGATCCCAATGTGTGGTATTAGCTATTTCATGGATCAACCAACACAGAACTCAGTTCCTGAGGACGGCTTCAATGAGACAACCCACCATGTACTCCTACATGGCCTCTCATCGCTACCTTTACCAAATCGTGTTCACACACTTAGCTCTCAACAGTAAGACATGTTCACCACATTCCAATTCATCCCCGATGAATCAGACCTGACACAACTCTAAGCAATAGCAGGCATAACTAGAAAGCATGAAATAGTAGGCACAACATGGCTCAAACAACTCCTACTCATACTAGTGGGTTTCAACTATTTACTGTGGCAATGACAGGTCATACAGTGGAAAGGGGTTCAACTACCGCAGCAGGTAACAGTTGAAGCATTATTGTCCTAATGCATTAAAAGAGAGCAAGAGCGAGAGAGTGGGATTGTATCGGAATGCTCAATGGGGTTTTGCTTGCCTGGCACTTCTGAAGATAACATTGGGTCTTCATCGGTGTCATCAATCACATCGTCGGAACACGTCTACTGATAGGGGACAAGCACCGGCAAACAAGAGAGAACACAATCAATGCAATGCGCCAATATGATGCATGATCATGATATGGCAATATGTTGTTGATTGAGCTAATGCAACTAGCAACCATGTTAAATGAAGTTGGTTTGAACCAAAGGTTCAAATTCAAACTTCATATGTGATTATTTAATTGTCATTTAATTGATTTGACCTGATCAGCAGGTTTAACTTGTTCAAACATGCATGAAAATGCCAGAAACAGATTCCTTGGATTTTTCTGATCATTTTTCATATATAAATTATTTTCATCTGAGTTATAGATTATTTTCTGTGATTTTTAGAAGTTTTAGCTATTTTCTGAAATAAATAAATCATTTCTGATTTATTTAAAATTCCAAAAAACGCTTATTGCGTCAGCATGACGTCAGGATGACGTCATCGGGTCAACAACGTCAGCCTAGGTCAAACCTGACGCTTGGACCCACTGGTCAGTGACTAGGCTAATTAACAGAGACTATTAGTGCTAATTTAATCCTAACTAAAAATGTCAGTGTAGCATGGACCCACAAGTCAGCGAGTGAGGGGGGGTCATACCTCGTCGGTCAAAGTGGTCAACCCGCCGGCTTTAGGCCGCCGGCGACGACCCGAGGCAGCGGAGGACGTCGGAAACGCAGCTCCGTCGACCATTTGGACGGCGGCTTGGTGCTATGCGTAGCTGGGGAGCTCACGCATCTAATGGAGGCAACGGGAGGACACGGGGACGGCGGAGCTCGTCGGAACGGAGCTCGCGGCGGCGCCGGAGTTCTGGCTGCGGTGAAAACAGCATTGCAGCGCACGGCAGGGGCAACCGGTGGCCTCAATCGACGCGCAGGGGTGCACTGAGTGCAGTGGTGAGCTCGGACACGAGCGGCGATGGCTAGAACGACGGCGGCGACATGGCCGGCGGCGAGGGGTTCTCAGCTCTGGTGGCTGACGTGGTTAGGGGTCGAAATCGACGGAGGGGAGAGAGGGGATCGACGGAAGGGCTCACAGGGGGTCGGTCGGAGGTCTCAGCAGGCTCAACGGGGGCCGGACGGCATCGGAATCCCGACGGCGATCTCCTGTGGCCGAGAAAGAAGACGAGGTCGACGACGGCGCTCCAGGGGCTTCTGGCGTCGGGCTGCTCGGCGACGAGGAAGAGAGGAACGAGGCCGAGCTACTGGGCACTCCGGCGAGGCGAGAGGTGGACGGTGGCCGCGGTTATGGTGAACGGCGGCGACGTCAGCGCTCGGGTGGCGCTCGGCTGCGAGACAGAGTGGGCTAGGGGAGGGGATGAGGCCGAGGGAGAGTGGAAGGAGGTCCAGGGGGTGCGTGGCGTCCGTAGCGGCGTCGTGGAGGCAGCAAGCAGGCAGGAGGTGGCCGGAGTGCGGCGACCACGCGCCGGCACGCGCGCTCGTCCTCCTGGCAAGGAGGAAGATGACAGGGAGGCGGCGGTGGCGGGCTGGGCCGCCAGCTGGGCCGCAGGTAAGGCCAGGTAGTCCTTCTCCTTTTTCCTAATAATGTTACTGTTTCTATTTTAACTTTTCTTTTCTTTTTTTTAAAATATCTTTTGCCACTGTTTTGAAATTAAACAATTTCAAACAATGCCAAAACCCCTCTGAATATTTTTATTTTGCTAGATGGACTTTTCCAGAAGCTCATAAAACATTTCAGGGGTATTTGAAATTATATTCTAATTATATGAATATAATTCAAATTCAAATAGCTAATGATTTAAATTCAAAGTCCCAAAAATAAATCCTTAAAAATGTTCCTAAATTTTGGTTTGGTCTCAAAGCCTTGCCAAAATTATCAAACATTGATGAAGGCATTTTGGGTTTATTGAATGCAAATTTTTAAAGCTGGACCTATTTGGATTCAAGGTGCTAGGGTTTGAACATCCCCATTTCAAGTTGAAAAAAATTTAAACATGATGCTCAAGCAAGACCAACCCAAGTGCAGGACAAAACTTGGGATGTGACATTCATCATATTAGTCTCCGAATTGAAAAGACCGAACAAAGATAGAACATTATATTACAAGTCTCGAGACCGCGAGTAGCGAGTTTGTCTTCACATTACAAGTCGATATCGATCATCTAAACTACCATCACATAGAAGAGAGCTGCGGTCATCACAATGAGCATCATCACGATGAAACTCGTCTTCATCCGGTTCCTCCAACGCTCCCTCCCCTCTCCCGCTAGATAGCGGGCGTATCTAGATTCGGCCTCGGCCCTAGTGGTGTAACCTTTGTAACTGTTACCGCTGAATCGGTGAACATGTCTCCGACACTCCTCCCAGTCGTCGTAGACTCCGGGAACCTTACCCTTGTACACGACATACGACGGCATCGCTATGCACTAGCCAAACGAAACGTTAGTACCAATTCACAGACAATACATAAGCAATATATAAGTATGCAACAGAACAATCGAAAGAGAAAAGCAAGGCATTAATAGCATCGATTACATCTAAGTTGAACGACTCTCGAAACCAAAGAGACATACTACAAGTTCATTAAAGTTTAATTACAACATGAGCCAATCGATGTTTCAGAACTAGACACAGCATCACTGCTCGCGACTCGACTCAAGGGACCGGAGCGTGGATGAAGCCGCCGTCTATCGTGGGAGTCATGAAATCACGGGCGTTGTCAGCCTGCATTTGTAGCATTGTGTCGATGTCACTGTTGGACGGTTGATTTCTGATACGTCTAAAACGTATCTATAATTTCTGCTTGCTCCATGCCTCTTTTGTGTGATATTGCTATGATATTTATACACTTCCATACACTTTTGAACATATTTGGACTAACCTATTAACTCAGTGCACCCCAGTGCCAGTTTCTGTTTTCTGCTGTTTTTGTATTTCAGGTTTTCCCATCACGTAAACTGCCAGAAAAGTCCCGGAAAAATTATATAAAAAATCAGCGTTCCGGAAGCTTCCACACGGCTGAAGTAGGGCCGGAGGGGGGCCACCAGGGCTCCAGGCGCCCTGGTGGTGCGGCCCCCCCTCCTGGCCGTGCCAGGGGGGGCGCCTGGGCCCCCCAGGTCTCCGCTGATGCCCCCCTTTGGCATATATTTAACACGCATCCCGAAACCCTCGAGGACGGAACCCTTTTCGCGATCTCATCTCTGTTCCGCTGCCGCCGCGATTCCAAGATCGGGAGCACCACGAGAACTCTTCCCGGCACCCTGCCGGAGGGGAGGATCACCACCGGGAGCCTCTCCACCACCATGGACGCCTCCCGGATGAGTTGTGAGTAGTCTCCCTTGGACCATGGGTCCATGACCATTAGCTATGTGATGTTCTCCTCCCCTTCTTGTGCTTCACTAATTAGACCTCATGAGCTGCCCTACATGATCGAGGCACATATGTAATCTTTATGCTGTTGCTATGTTGAGTTTGCTGGGATCCGATGGATTGTGAGATTATGTTCAGATTGTGTTTGAGTAATATATTTGATTCACCTCTTTTATATTTATGTTCGTAAGTAATTCTTGCATGTTCTCCGTTGCTATTTATTGCTTTGGCCAGGTAGTTGGTAGTGACTCCAAGAGGGAACGTTATGCTTGATTGTGGGTTCATGCCCCTCGATGACTAGTTTGAGTGACAGAAACATGAGTCTAGGGGATGTGCTGTTGCCACAAGGGGGAAAACAATGGTGCTTGTGCCCGCGGGTGCAAGGATTGTTTACTTTACGCAAAGTTCTTTTAATGCAGTTGTCTGTTGCTTTGAGTTTACACTATGGGTGGGACTCGCAACTTAATACCAGCGAGATGTTCTGGATAGATATCTCAAGGTGGATGATTAGTAGTAGATGCAGATGGATTTCGGTCTATTTTCCTTGGCGTACCGCCCATCCTTTGAACCTCTACCTTTCTTGCAACATAGTTAGCATTGGTTTGCGCACATAATTCTGTCAATTGCCCAGCTGTAATTCGTTTACCTCACATAGCTGTTTTATCGTCTTTTGGGAGAGAGACATCACTAGTGAACATCATGGGACCCCGGTCCATATTACCATCACTGATTTCATCCGCTATTTACTTTCTGCTTTTACATACTAGTAACAATTTTACCTATCACTATTATCTATTGCGTTTGACCCTTTGTAAACGACAAGGCCGGAGGGATTGACAACCTCTCTGTACTCGTTTGGAGCAAAGTTATTTGTATCTGTGTGCAGGTCCAAGTTGATTGCTAATATCTGGCGCCGTTAGCAGTTGACACCTTCTTGTTGAAACTAGGAGTCTCAGGGGAAATCGATCCTTGGTATCTTTGCCAAGGGAAAACTACCACTACACTGCATCTCAAACCTTCCACTTGGGGTAACCAACGAGGGGCGAGAAGCCATCAAGCAAAGTTTTCTGGCGCCGTTGTCGGGGACTCCACTCTTCAAGATAGGGGAGTTGCACGCTATCTTTTACCTTTGCTTTTTAGTCTTGTTAGTTTACCTTTCAGTTTTGCTTTAGTATCCTTTATCAAAAATCACAAAAATAGTTATCTTGCTTGCTTGCTGCTATGGGTTCCACCGAGAACACCAAGTTGTGTGACTTCACTAGTCATAACAACGATGACTTTATCTGCACACCCATCACTACACCTGCCACTTCAGCACCTTCTTGTGAAATTAAACCTGCTTTACTGAACCTAGTTATGAAAGATCAATTCTCCGGTGCTGGAGATGATGCTGCTTTACACTTAATCAATTTTGTTGAACTCTGTGATATGCAAAAGTACCAAGAAATAGATGGTAATATTGTTAAGCTTAAGCTTTTTCCTTTCTCCTTGAGAGGAGGAGCTAAAATTTGGTTTCAATCTTTGCCTAGAAATAGCATAGATTCATGGGACAAGTGCAAAGATGCTTTTATTGGAAAATACTATCCACTTGCTAAAATTATCCAACTAAGAAGTAACATAATGAATTTTAAACAACTGGATAATGAACACGTTGCCCAAGCTTGGGAACGTATGAAATCTCTTATCAAGAACTGCCCTACTCATGGTTTGACTACTTGGATGGTTATCCAAACTTTTTATGCAGGCTTGAACTTTACCTCGCAGAACTTGTTAGATTCGGCCGCGGGAGGAACCTTTATGTCAACTACAATTGGTGCTTCCACGAAACTTCTCGATGAGATGATGACCAATTTTATCCCAATGGCACACCGAACGCGCTCCAACAGGTAGGAAGGTAAACTCTGTCGAGGAGATTTCCTCCCTAAATGAAAAAGTTGACTTGATCATGTCTCTACTTTCGAAGCAATCTTCTATTGATCCTCGTGATGTTCCTTTAAATTCTTTGATTGCTCAAGAACAAGTAGATGTGAACTTTATCTCTAGAAACAATTTCAACAACAATGCTTATAGGAGTAATTTTGGTAGCAATCCTAGACCATTCCCCTCTAATTCCTATGGGAACAACAATGCTTATCCCAGCACCAAGAACTCCACTACTGAACTAGAGATTATGCTTAAAGATTTCATCACTACCCAAAAAGCCTTCAACAAGTGTGTAGAAGAAAAACTAGCCAAACTAGATGATCTCTCTTCGAAGGTAGACAATTTAGCCCATGAGGTAGAATTGCTTAAAATTAGAACTTCTCCTCTTGAGGAGAGGAAGGTCACTCCTATGAATGCTATTCAAGTGCAAATTAATGAAAACATTAGGATGTTGGCTAAACTTAAAGAGAGATGGGCTAGAGAAAGGGAGGAAGAATATAGAATTAAGAACCTTCCTACCCACCACACTGTTGCTACTATCCAAGTCGTTGAGAATATCCAAACTCTTAGCACCCAATGCACTCCTGGTCCCATTGGACCTATTAATGGTGATGCTATGACTATAGAAACTACCAAACACGTGAACCTAAAGGACACCACTACCACTTTACTTGATGGTAGTGACCTTGATTTCGATAATTGCACTCTTACCGAAGTTATTGATTTCCTTCACAAGATGTCTATAAAGAGATCCCCACACTAGCACGCTTAATCTTGCCTTCACACAGCATATCACTAATGCTCTCATCAAAGCTAGGGAGGAGAAACTTAGAGTAGAAGCCTCCATACCTAGAAAGCTAGAAGATGGTTGGGATCCTATGATTAAAATTAAGTTGAATAACTTCTCTTGCTATGCTTTATGTGATGTTGGAGCTAGTACCTCCGTTATGCCCAAAAGAATATATGATATGCTTAAATTGAAACCTTTTGATTCTTGTTCTTTTGGTGTTTGTCTCGTTGATTCTTCCATAAAGAAACCTTTGGGGAGGATCGACGATGTTCTTATCATTGTCAATGAGAATTACGTTCCCGTTGATTTTACTATTATGGATATTGAATGTGAACCTTCTTGTCCAATTATTTTGGGACGTCCTTTTCTATGCACCGTTGGTGCCATCATTGACATGAAAGAGGGGAATATAAGATTCCAATTTCCTCTCAAGAAAGGGATGGAACATTTCCCTAGAAAGAAGATTAAGTTACCTTTTGAGTCCGTTATACGGGCTAGCTATTCTTTTACTCTTGATAAGACTTGATCTTTTTGCATTATGCCTAGCTTAAAGGCATAAAAGAAAGCGCTTTTGGGAGGCAGCCCACAATGAATAAAATTTTTATTTTGCTTTTGTTGTGTCTTGATGTTGTTACTACAGTAGCATCATCATTGTATCTTTACTTTTCAACTTTGTGCCAAGTGTAGCCTCTGATTGCAAGAAAGTTCAAAAGTTGTGACGTGCTGTCCAGGAAACATATTCTGTCCTTGGATAGAAAAATTCGTATAAAATCACCAGATCATCTTTTTTGTCTGAATTTTTTCGACAGCGTGCTCTATACAATTGTCTTTCGGGCGTCTGTTCTGAGTTTTTTGATTAGAGTTGCAGAAGTGCCCCGAAAAAATCATTTACTACCTGGTGGTCTGTTTTTCACAAATTCTGTCCTGTTTTGCCTTTCCTTCATTTTGCAAACCTTGAGCTTGCTTTTCTTTTGCAAAACCCTTTTGGCAATCTTGAGAAACAGTAGACCTTCAAGAATATCCTTATTTACAGCAAGGAACAATTATATTATTATGGGTACTAACCTCGCTAATCAGATTATGATGAGTTATGTATGAAGGGAGTTTTCAAGTGTGCGAGGGAAGGTGATAAAAAGATTCAGGAGTGTCAAACGCTCAAGCTTGGGGATGCCCCCATGCACCCCCAAGAAATATTCAAGAAGACTCAAGCGTCTAATCTTGGGGATGCCCCCGTGCATCCCCTTCTGCATCAACAATTATCAGGTCGTCTTTCGTTCCACTATATTTTTATCACTTCATGTGTTATGTGCTATGTTTGGAGCGTCTTGCTTTTAGTTTTCCTTTTTAGTTTTCTTTAGCTTTTCATAACGAGTTGGAACTCAGCTTTCTTTGTGTGGGAGAGAAACACGCTTCACTTCTACCTAGAACATAACATAGAATTTTCATGTCTATCTTTGCTGTGTATGTTCTTGGTCTTTCAATAGCTACTATCATGTTCAGCTCTTTGTTTTCATGCTTATCTTTTTAAAGAGCTTTTGTTTAGTTTGTCCCTGGAACTCTCTTTATTTATCATGCTTATCTTATTAGGAGAGTTTGCTTCTGTTGCATTGGTCGATATGTCTATGATAAAAATGCTACGTGCATAATGGTGCTTAGTAGTTCATGTTTTCTTATGGTTAGTCTCAAATAGCTGGGGGGTTCCCAATGTGTTATTGGAGTACCAACATGATTTGTTTGCCTATGATGTGGTATGGTTTAGTGATATCTTCCTTCGAGAATTTATTTTGATTGACATGGCGTATGCTCACGCATATTTAAGACTGCAAAGAAAGTCTGTCAAGCCTTGATGATCTTTAATTTCTGAGTAGCGATATAACTTCCATGCCTGATTCAATGTTGCTTTGTCGCTCTGCATGATTATGACCGTCATAGCTCTTTTAGTTGGTCGCTCCTAGTCTTTTGCTAACCTCCACCTGTACTAAGCGGACTGACTGCTTGTGCATCCAAATCCTTTAAACCAGTTATGCCATATGAGTCCACCATACCTTCCTATACATGGTATTTACCTGCCATTCCTAACGAAGACTTTCATGTACCATCTCGAAGTTATTCAAAAAAGCATTTCTGTTTTGTGCCTCTGTTTTAGTTCATGAGGAAGTAGTAGTTAATTCATGATCTTTTTAAGTTGGACAAGCTTCACCCCGGGATTGCATGTCTAATGTGCAAACCCATAATACGAGAAGGAACTGGCATAGAGTGCGCCCGACTCATTAAAAAATAATACAAACAAACAAACCCTCCTTCACGCTTTGTTCATGAGAAATCAGGAAACTTTGGCAGTGATAAACAAAGGAGATTAAGAGGATGTGATCGTCCTCATTCGGGAGCCGTTCCTCGAAACTTGTCCATCTCAAGAAGTAATTGAGTTATCTGCTAGCATTCGTTGACGAAACATGCATATCCAAAAATAATAATTATTACCTCTGTTTTTAAAACCAAGAGCTCTGGTACATGCTTTGTCTTTGTTTCCGACCACGGGTTTTCAACCTTGCCAACAAAAGCCACGGTTCGAGAGTCTCCACCTTCTTTAAAGCACCAACTACTAAGAGCATGATTGTCATTCTGAGTGTAATGTGCATTGTCCCAAAGTAGCATTGTCTTTTGCATGATTATGATACCGTTTATTCTGAAATCTTTGTATCTAGTCATCACTTAAACCTTGGAGGTGCCCCTGCATTTATGTTTTGCTTCACTAAAGGGGGCAAGCGAGACATCACTTTGTCATATTTGCACACCATGCTCATTACAAATCTATTTGATGTTTCAGTATCATGTTGTAAAACTTTCAGTTCTTTGTGATTTTCTCACGAGGCAACTTAATTACTACAGATTCATTGTCTCAGTAAGCTTTTGTCATGTGACTATGAAAAAGTCCTTATATGGTTAATAGCATGTCACCACAGAAATTATGCTTGTTATCATTTACCTACTCGAGGACGAGCAGGAATTAAGCGTGGGGATGTTGATACGTCTAAAACGTATCTATAATTTCTGCTTGCTCCATGCCTCTTTTGTGTGATATTGCTATGATATTTATACACTTCCATACACTTTTGATCATATTTGGACTAACCTATTAACTCAGTGCACCCCAGTGCCAGTTTCTGTTTTCTGCTGTTTTTGTATTTCAGGTTTTCCCATCACGTAAACTGCCAGAAAAATCCCAGAAAAAATATATAAAAAATCAGCGTTCCGGAAGCTTCCACACGGCCGAAGTAGGGCCGAAGGGGGGCCACCAGGGCTCCAGGCGACCTTGTGGCGCGGGCCCCCCTCCTGGCCGCGCCGGGGGGGCGCCTGGGCCCCCCAGGTCTCCGCTGATGCCCCCCTTTGGCTTATATTTAACACGCGTCCCGAAACCCTCGAGGACGGAACCCTTTTCGCGATCTCATCTCTGTTCCGCCGCCGCCGCGCTTCCAAGATCGGGAGCACCAGGAGAACTCTTCCCGGTACCCTGCCAGAGGGGAGGATCACCACCGGGAGCCTCTCCACCACCATGGACGCCTCCCGGATGAGTTGTGAGTAGTCTCCCTTGGACCATGGGTCCATGACCAGTAGCTATGTGATGTTCTCCTCCCCTTCTTGTGCTTCACTAATTAGTCCTCGTGAGCTGCCCTACATGATCGAGGCACATATGTAATCCTTATGTTGTTGCTATGCTGAGTTTGCTGGGATCCGATGGATTGTGAGATTATGTTCAGATTGTGTTTCAGTAATATATTTGATTCACCTCTTTTATATTTATGTTCGTAAGTAATTCTTGCATGTTCTCCGTTGCTATTTATTGCTTTGGCCAAGTAGTAGGTAGTGACTCCAAGAGGGAACGTTATGCTTGATTGTGGGTTCATGCCCCTCGATGACTAGCTTGAGTGACAGAAACATGAGTCTAGGGGATGTGCTGTTGCCACAAGGGGGAAAACAATGGTGCTTGTGCCCGCGGGTGCAAGGATTGTTTACTTTACGCAAAGTTCTTTTAATGCAGTTGTCTGTTGCTTTGAGTTTACACTATGGGTGGGACTCGCAACTTAATACCAGCGAGATGTTCTGGATAGATATCTCAAGGTGGATGATTAGTAGTAGATGCAGATGGATTTCGGTCTACTTGCCTCGGCGTACCACCCATGCTTTGAACCTCTACCTTTCTTGCAACATAGTCAGCATTGGTCCTGTCAATTGCCCAGCTGTAATTCGTTTACCTCACATAGCACTTTTATCGTCTTTTGGGAGAGAGACATCACTAGTGAACATCATGAGACTCCGGTCCATATTACCATCATTGATCACATCCGCTATTTACTTTTCCGCATTTTACTTACTATTGCAATTATACCTATCACTATTATCACTTGTGTTTGACCCTTTGTAAACTACAAGGCCGGAGGGATTGACAACCTCTCTGTACTCGTTGGGAGCAAAGTTATTTGTATCTGTGTGCAGGTCCACGTTGATTGCTAATATCTGGCGCCGTTAGCAGTTGACACCTTCTTGTTGAAACTGGGAGTCTCAGGGAAAACGATCCTTGGTATTGCCAAGGGAAAACTTCTGCTACACTGCATCTCAAACCTTCCACTTGGGGTAACCAACGAGGGGTGAGAAGCCACCTAGCAAAGCAATTTCTGGCGCCGTTGCCGGGGACTCCACTCTTCAGGATAGGGGAGTTGCACGCTATCTTTTACCTTTGCTTTTAGTCTTGTTAGTTTACCTTTCAGTTTTTGCTTTAGTATCTTTTATCGAAAATCACAAAAATAGTTACCTTGCTTGCTTGCTACTATGGGTTCCACCGAGAACACCAAGTTGTGTGACTTCACTAGTCACAACAACGATGACTTTATCTGCACACCTATCACTACACCTTCCACTTCAACACCTTCATATGAAATTAAACCTGCTTTACTGAACTTAGTCATGAAAGATCAATTCTCCGGTGCTGGAGATGATGTTGCTTTACACTTGAACAACTTTGTTGAACTTTGTGATATGCAAAAGTACCAAGAAATAGATGGTAATATTATTAAGCTTAAGATTTTTCCTTTCTCCTTGAGAGGAGGAGCTAAATTTTGGTTTCAGTCTTTGCCTAGAAATAGCATAGATTCATGGGACAAGTGCACAGATGCTTTTATTGGAAAATACTATCCACCTGCTAAAATTATCCAACTAAGAAGTAACATAATGAATTTTAAACAATTGGATAATGAACACGTTGCCCAAGCTTGGGAACGTATGAAATCTCTTATCAAGAACTGCCCTACTCATGGTTTGACTACTTGGATGGTTATCCAAACTTTTTATGCAGGCTTGAACTTTACCTCGCGGAACTTGTTAGATTCGGCCGCGGGAGGAACCTTTATGTCAACTACACTTGGTGCTGCCACAAAGCTTCTCGATGAGATGATGACCAATTATTCCCAATGGCACACCGAACGCGCTCCAACAGGTAGGAAGGTAAACTCTGTCAAGGAGATTTCCTCCCTTAATGAAAAAGTTGACTTGATCATGTCTCTACTTTCGAAGCAATCATCTATTGATCCTCGTGATGTTCTTTAAATTCTTTGATTGCTCAAGAACAAGTAGATGTGAACTTTATCTCTAGAAACAATTTTAATAACAATGCTTATAGGAGTAATTTTGGTAGCAATCCTAGACTGTTCCCCTCTAATTCTTATGGGAACAACAATGCTTATCCTAGCACCAGGAACTCTACTACTGAACTAGAGATTATGCTTAAAGATTTCATCACTACCCAAAAAGCTTTTAATAATAGTGTAGAAGAAAAGCTAAACAAACTAGGTGATCTCTCTTCAAAGGTAGACCATTTAGCCAATGAGGTAGAATTGCTTAAAATTAGAACTTCTCCTCTTGAGGAGTGGAAGGTCACTCCTATTAATGCTATTCAAGTGCAAATTAATGAAAATATTAGGATGATGGCTAAACTTAAAGAGAGATGGGCTAGAGAAAGGGAGGAAGAAGATAGAATTAAGAGCCTTCCTACCCACCACACTGTTGCTACTATCCAAGTTGTTGAGGATATCCAAACTCTTAGCACCCAATGCACTCCTGGTCCCGATGGACCTATTAATGGTGATGCTATGACTATAGAAACTACCAAACAAGTGAACCTAAAGGACACCACTACCACCTTACTTGATGGTAGTGACCTTGATTTTGACAATTGCACTCTTACCGAAGTTATTGATTTCCTTCACAAGATGTCTAGATATCCCCGCACTAGCACGATTAACCTTGCCTTCACAGAGCATATCACTAATGCTCTTATCAAAGCTAGGGAGGAGAAACTTAGAGTAGAAGCCTCCATACCTAGAAAGCTAGAAAATGGTTGGGATCCTATGATAAAAATTAAGTTGAATAACTTCTCTTGCTATGCTTTATGTGATGTTGGTGCTAGTACCTCTGTTATGCACAAAAGAATATATGATATGCTTAAATTGAAACCTTTTGATTCTTGTTCTTTTGGTGTTCGTCTCGTTGATTCTTCCATAAAGAAACTTTGGGGAGGATCGACGATGTTCTTATCATTGTCAATGACAACTATGTTCCCGTTGATTTTATTATTATGGACATTGAATGTGAACCTTCTTGTCCAATTATTTTGGGACGTCCTTTTCTACGCACCGTTGGTGCTATCATTGACATGAAAGAGGGTAATATAAAATTCTAGTTTCCTCTCAAGAAAGGGATGGAACACTTCCCTCGAAAGAAGATTAAGTTACCTTTTGAGTCCGTTATACGGGCTAGCTATTCTTTTACTCTTGATAAAACTTGATCTCTATGCATTATGCCTAGCTTAAAGGCATAAAAGAAAGCGCTTTTGGGAGGCAGCCCAATGAATAATTTTTATTTTATTTTGTTGTGTCTTGATGTTGTTACTACTGTAGCATCATCATTGTATCTTTGCTTTTCAATTTTGTGCCACGTATAGCCTCTGATTGCAAGAAAGTTCAAAAGTTGTGACGTGCTGTCCAGGAAACAGATTCTGTCCTTGGATAGAAAAATTCGTATAAAATCACCAGATCATATTTTTGGTCTGAATGTTTTCGACAGTGTGCTCTATACAATTGTCTTTCGTGCTTCTGTTTTGAGTTTTTTGATTAGAGTTGCAGAAGTGCTCCGGAAAAATCAATTACTACCTGTTGTTCTGTTTTTCACAGATTCTGTCCTGTTTTGCCTTTCCTTCATTTTGCAAACCTAGAGCTTGCTTTTTCTTTGCAAAAACCTTTTGGCAATCTTGAGAAACAGTAGAACTTCAAGAATATCTTTATTTCCAGCAAGGAACAATTATTTTATTATGGGTACTAACCTCGCTAATCAGATTATGATGAGTTATGTATGAAGGGAGTTTTCAAGTGTGCGAGGGAAGATGGTAAAAAGATTCAGGAGTGTCAAACGCTCAAGCTTGGGGATGCCCCCGTGCACCTCCCAGAAATATTCAAGGAGACTCAAGCGTCTAAGCTTGGGGATGCCCCCGTGCATCCCCTTCTCCATCAACATTATCAGTTCGTCTTTCGTTCCACTATATTTTAATCACTTCATGTGTTATGTGCTATGCTTGGAGCGTCTTGCTTTTAGTTTTCCTTTTAATTTTCTTTAGCTTTTCATAACGAGTCGGAACTCAGCTTTCTTTATGTGGGAGAGAAACACGCTCCACTTCTACCTAGAACATAACATAGAATTTTCATGTCTATCTCTGCTGTGTGTGTTCTTTGTCTTTCAATAGCTACTATCATGCTTAGCTCTTAGTTTTCATGCTTATCTTTTTAAAGAGATTTCGTTTAGTTGGTTGCTTGAACTCTCTTTAGTTATCATGCTTATCTTATTAAGAGAGTTTGCTTCCGTTGCATTGGTTGATATGTCTATGATAAAGATGCTACGTGCATAATGGCGCTTAGTAGTTCAGGTTTTCTTATGGTTAGTCTCAAATAGCTGGGGGGGTTCCCAATGTGTTATTGGAGTACCAACATGATTTGTTTGCCTATGATGTGGTATGGTTTAGTAATATCTTCCTTCAAAGAATTTATTTTGATTGACTTGGCGTATGCTCACGCATATTTAAGACTGTAAAGAAAGTCTGTCAAGCTTTGATGATCTTTTGTTTCTGAGTAGCGATATAACTTCCATGCCTGATTCAATGTTGCTTTGTCGCTCTGCATGATTATGACCGTCATTGCTCTCTTAGTTGGTCGCTCCCAGTCTTTTGCTAACCTCCACATGTACTAAGCGGACTGACTGCTTGTGCATCCACATCCTTTTAATCCAGTTATGCCATATGAGTCCACCATACCTTCCTACATGGTATTTACCTGCCATTCCTAACGGAGACTTGCATGTACCATCTCGAAATTATTCAAAGAAAAAAAGCATTCCTATTTTGTGCCTCTGTTGTAAGTTCATGAGGAAGTAGTGGTTAATTCATGATCTTTTTAAGTTGGACAAGCTTCACCCCGGGATTGCATGAATAATGTGCAAACCCATAATACGAGAAGGAACTGGCATTGAGTGCGCCCGGCTCAAAAAGATAATATAACAAACAAACCCTCCTTCACGCTTTGTTAATGAGAAATCAGAAAACTTTGGCAGTGATAAACAAAGGAGATTAAGAGGATGTGATCGTCCTCATTCGGGAGCCGTTCCTCGAAACTTGTCCATCTCAAGAAGTGATTGAGTTGTCTGCTAGCATTCGTTGACGAAACATGCATGATCTAAAAATAAATTGTTACCTCTGTTTTTAAAACCAAGAGCTCTGGTACGTGTTTTGTCTTTGTTTCCGACTACGGGTTTTCAACCTTGCCAACAAAAGCCACGGTTCGAGAGTCTCCACCTTCTTTTAAAAGCACCAACTACTGAGAGCATGATTGTCATTCTGAGTGTAATGTGCATTGTCCCAAAGTAGCATTGTCTTTTGCATGACTGTGATATCGTTTATTCTGAAATCATTGTGTCTAGTCATCACTTAAACCTTGGAGGTACCCCTGCATTTATGTTTTGCTTCACTAAAGGGGGCAAGCGAGATATCACTTTATCATATTTGCACACCATGTTCATTACAAATCTATTTGATGTTTCAGTATCATATTGTAAAACTTTCAGTTCTTTGTGATTTTCTCATGAGGCAACTTAATTACTATAGATTCATTGTCTCAGTAAGCTTTTGTCATGTGACTATGAAAAAGTCCTATATGGTTAATAGCATGTCACCACAGAAATTATTCTTGTTATCATTTACCTACTCGAGGACGAGCAGGAATTAAGCTTGGGGATGTTGATACGTCCAAAACGTATCTATAATTTCTGCTTGCTCCATGCCTCTTTTGGGTGATATTGCTATGATATTTATACACTTCCATACACTTTTGATCATATTTGGACTAACCTATTAACTCAGTGCACCCCAGTGCCAGTTTCTGTTTTCGGCTGTTTTTATATTTCAGGTTTTCACATTACGAGAACTGCCAGAAAAAATCCAGAAAAATTATATAAAAAATCAGCGTTCCAGAACCTACCAGGCACCCGAAGCATAGCCGGAGGGGGGGCGCCTGGGCCCCCCGAGGCTCCGCTGATGCCCCCCTTTGGCATATATTTAAAGCGTCTCCCGAAACCCTCGAGACGAGAACTCTTTTTCGCGATCTCATCTCTGTTCCGCCGCCGCCGCCGCTTCCAAGATCGGGAGCACCAGGAGAACTCTTCCCGGCACCATGCCGGAGGGGAGGATCACCACGGGGAGCTTCTCCACCACCATGGATGCCTCCTGGATGAGTTGTGAGTAGTCTCCCTTGGACCATGGTTCCATGACCAGTAGCTATGTGATGTTCTCCTCCCGTTCTTGTGCTTCACTAATTAGTCTTCGTGAGCTGCCCTACATGATCGAGGCACATATGTAATCCTTATGCTGTTGCTATGATGAGTTTGCTGGGATCCGATGGATTATGAGATTATTTTCAGATTGTGTTTGAGTAATATATTTGATTCACCTCTTTTATATTTATGTTCGTAAGTAATTCTTGCATGTTCTCCGTTGTTATTTATTGCTTTGGCCAAGTAGTAGGTAGTGACTCCAAGAGGGAACGTTATGCTTGATTGTGGGTTCATGCCCCTCGATGACTAGCTTGAGTGGCAGAAACATGAGTCTAGGGGATGTGTTGTTGCCACAAGGGGGACAACAACGGTGCTTGTGCCCGCGGGTGCAAGGATTGTTTACTTTACGCAAAGTTCTTTTAATGCAGTTGTCTGTTGCTTTGAGTTTACACTATGGGTGGGACTCGCAACTTAATACCAACGAGATGTTCTGGATAGATATCTCAAGGTGGATGATTAGTAGTAGATGCAGATGGATTTCGGTCTACTTACCTCGGCGTACCGCCCATGCTTTGAACCTCTACCTTTCTTGCAACATAGTCAGCATTGGTCCTGTCAATTGCCCAGCTGTAATTCGTTTACCTCACATAGCACTTTTATCGTCTTTTGGGAGAGAGACATCACTAGTGAACATCATGAGACTCTGGTCCATATTACCATCATTGATCACATCCGCTATTTACTTTTCCGCATTTTACTTACTATTGCAATTATACCTATCACTATTATCACTTGCCTTTGATCCTTTGTAAACTACAAGGCCGGAGGGATTGACAACCTCTCTGTACTCGTTGGGAGCAAAGTTATTTGTATCTGTGTGCATATCCACGTTGATTGCTAATATCTGGCGCCGTTAGCAGTTGACACCTTCTTGTTGAAACTGGGAGTCTTAGGGAAAACGATCCTTGGTATTGCCAAGGGAAAACTTCTGCTACACTACATCTCAAACCTTCCACTTGGGGTAACCAACGAGGGGTGAGAAGCCACCTAGCACCACGCGCCTGAGCACCCGGAGAAGGAGGTAGAGTGCCCTGATCCCTTGCCGGAGGAGGAGGCAGAGGAGGAGGCGGAGTGCATTGACTTGCCGGAGGAGGCGGAGGCGTCCAGTTCAGAAGGTTGATGAGGTCCTTCCGCCATAGGCATGGAGTCTTCAAGAAGAACCCAGCCGAGTCTCCCCTTCACCGGTAGGGTGGTCAAGCTCCAGATCCTCAAACCCCTCTGCTATTTGATCCACCATCACCCTAGCATATCCTTCTGGAATCGGACGGCAGTGAGAAGTTGCGCCGGGTTCAGCAGGAAAAACAGAGCCTATAGCCGCCTTGACTTTGAATTGCAGCCATTGTGTCATAAGGTGGCAATGTTGAGACTCCGTGATAGCATCCACGAGGTAGCTAGCATGAGCCGTGAAGACAGGCTCCAGAGGCAGCTCGGTGGAAGCCACGCTGCTTTTCCGCTGAGATGGCGGGGTAGCTTCGGCAGGTCGCCTGCAGAGTGCTTTGATCCACTTCCTTCTTCCTCTCCCGGGATTTGTAACCGCCTGCGTCGGGAAACCTAGCCTTCCACGTAACGGAGCCTGGCATGCCTCGTGTCCGTCCAGGGTGCTTAGAATTCCCTAGGGCCACTGTGAGCTCGTCGTTCTCTCTGCTGGGAATGAAAGTCCCTTACTGCGCTACTTTGAAATAGTACTGAAGTTGCATGACGGGTATTGCAAGTTGCTCGTCCGTCCAAACGCACTTCCCTGTTTCAGGGTCCAAGGTTCCCCCAACCCCAAAGAACCAAGTCCTTGAATAGTCTGGCCAGTGTAATATATGTAGTTCGACCCCTTTAGCAAGCAGGTCATTCTCGGCCTTGTCCCACAATGGCCGGGCTTTGAGGTAGCCACCTGACCCCGTGCGATTGTGATGCTTCTTCTTCGCAGCATTTATCTTGTTTCTCGCTGACATCTGCTTACTCTTTTCCTATTTCTTGTGGGCCACAAATGCGTCCCAGTGATCTCTGATCTTCTCAAACTGGCCGGTGAATTCTGGAGTCTTATCTTTGTTGACAAACTTTGCATTCAGCTCATTCTTCCACCTCCTAAATAGTTCCCCCATCTTCTTAAGAGCGGCATCCTTGACAAATGGCTCTATAACTGGTCGCTTCTCCGGATCCTCCTCTGATGGTAGGGTTACATTGGCCATCAGCGCGGTCCAAAGATCATTTTTCTGCGTATCGTTGACATAAGACACCTGAGGGTCTTCGTTCTGAGGCTTGTTCACATAAGACACCTGAGGTGGATGCTGATCGGGATCATGTCCCTAACAACAACACTGCATTGAGCAGAAAATGCGTCCTTGGCCTTGATGGGTTTAATCGGTAGGCCATCGCACGTGATTTCTTCGATGATGAACTTTTCATCCTGGCGCAACCTTTTCTTCGGGCCTCGTCTCCTTACCGAACTTTGGCTAGATCCAGAGGGCTAGAAAAGAAGAAAGAAGAGAGTTAATACGTGTACATACCAAAACAATCAATGCATCAATTAGCTATAGTCAGCACATGCTTAATATATATATATATATATATATATATATATATATATATATATATATATATATATACATATACATATATATACCTGCCCAGACTCCGTTCGGTCACCGGAGTCGTAATCACGGTGTCCTTCTTCCACCGGTAATCGGTTATCGAAGCCATCATAATCATGTGTTTCCTCCTCCATTGTATCACCGTAGCCTGCTTCTTGATCACCATGTCCTTCCAGACCATCGTAGTCGACATTGTGATAGAAATCGGCAGCAGCTCCATCTGCGATTATGTCCCCCAACACCTGTTCTGCTACCTTGTCTCGTCCTATCTGCATAGTTTCTGCAAATATTACGACATGGCAATTATTATACAAACATGACAGATGGATATATTAGTGGCAAACATAGACATAGCTAGATAATCACAACAAGGAACCATATTAGTGGCCTCGACGCTTCTCTAGGGTTTGGGGTGGCCTCGGCAATGCCTCTCTCATGAACGCTCGATGATCCACGACCCTCTACCCCTAGTTCCCGACCCTCGACCCCCTCATGTCACGTTTGTCTAGTGTTGAAAGATTAAACAAATCCATGCCTTCATCATTTGCCGGAAGTAACCAGGGCATGACGATGGTACGAAGCTTTTCAAAGTTGTTCTGGAACGGAGTCCGAGATAGGATAATTCGCTTTTTCGTACAAAGTTTAGCAAGAGCCTTCCGAATATCGCTATCTGGAAGGCCTTTTCTGAAATTCGTACGAAAAAGCAGATTATCCTATCTGAGACTCCGTTCCAGAATAACTTTGAAGAGCTTTGTACCAGCATCATGCCCTGGTTACTTCCGGCAAATGATGAAGGCATGGATTTCTTCAATACTTTGACACTAGGAAACCTCTCGACCCCTCGGCGATCCTCGACCCTCGATGACCCTCGGCCCCCCGACGACCCTCGTACCCTCGAACCTCGACCCCTCGACCCTTGACCCCTCGGCGACCCTCGACCCCTCGACCCTCGAACCCTCAGCGACCCTCGACCCCTCGGAGACCATCGAGCCCCCCCC
>LR738712.1:731278967-731315909 GCA_902687465.1 Secale cereale | reverse complement strand
GGCGTCGGTGACGGTGAGGTAGGGGCCGAGCTGAGGAAGAGGCGGCGCCGCGCGCGGGGCAGGACAGGGGCCGGCGCAGGGAGGCGACGGCGAGGTCAAGGAGGCCTCGGCGATGGCGTCGAGGAGTGGGCGGCGACGGGCAGGGCACCGGCGAGGACGTCGGCCGATGTCGCGGTCCGGCAGCCTCGCGGCGTCATGCTGTTCGACGCGGCGTCGGGGTGAAGAAGATCCGTGAATGGAAAAACTCCTAAGTGTGGGCTTATATAGGAAAGCCATTGGTCCCGGTTCGTGGCACCAACCGGGACCAATGCCCTCATTTAGTCCCGGTTGGTGCCACGAATCGGGACCAATGCCCCCCTTTAGTCCCGGGTGGTGCCACGAACCGGGACCAAAGGCCCCGTGCTGTCTGTGGCCAGAAGTTTTAGTCCTACCTCGCTAGTTGAGAGGGGCGCGTAGTAGTTTATAAGCCTCACTGCCGCACCCCTCTCGAGCTCCTCTCCATTGCAGGCTTAAGGGGCCTAATCTGACATTGATATGCCTGTGGGCCTATTGGGCCTTCTGCGGTACTGAATACTGGCCCACTGTTGGGTTTCTAGTCGTATTCACTCCGTGGTGGCTCAGTAAGTGGCATTTTTTTCACTTTTTTCTTTTCTGCTTTAGTTTTTTAGTTTTGTTTCTACTTTCAACAAAATACTTACAGTTGCTATTTTTATTTATTTTATTAAATTTTATTTATTTTACTTTATTAAAGTTTATTTTGTTTCTACTTATTTATTTTATTTTTATTCTACTTAAATATTTTATTTAATTTTATTGCTTTTTTTATTTTATGAAAATTCCATTTGCTTTTAATGTTTTGAACAAAAAATACTTTGATAATTTTAGTTTTTTGGTTTTAACTTTTCAATAATACTAGAGGTTTATAAAAGCTTTTTGGTTGTTTCCTTTAGCTATTGGAGTTTCATTAAAGTTTTCTAGTTCATTCTTTTTTCTGTTAGAGTTTCATTACAGTTTTCTAGTTAATTCTTCTAGTTTATTATTTTTGCTATTAGAGTTTCATATAAGTTTTCCAGTTCATTCTTTTTTATATTAGTTCATTCTTTGAGCAAAATGACCCTGAAATTGAAAAGCATTTCAAATGAACTCTGAAAAGGTTGAAATTTGGCATGGCATCATCATTTCACCCACACAGCATGTACTAAAAAGTTGAGAGGGTTACGGCAAAAACTGGATGCACTTCGTGTACAAAACAGACAATCTCTTTCGAGGTATCAGGGTTTCGTACGGAAACTCGTCTGTTACAAAGGGAATTCATTTTTTGAACTTACTTGAACTACATACTTTTTCTGTGTTCAAAATGCACCATTCAAAGCCACATAATCAATTTTCAACCCTTTCTGACTTCATTTGTTGTTTTTCATGCATTTACTGATTTTTGAGCTATATGACCCTGAAATTGAAAAGCATTTCAAATGAACTCTGAAAAGGTTGAAAGTTGGCATGGTATCATCATTTCACCCACATAGCATGTGAAAAAAGTAGAGAGGGTTACGGCAAAAACTGGATGCGCTTCGTGTACAAAACGGACAATCTCTTTCGAGGTATCAAGGTTTCATACAGAAACTCGTCTGCTACAAAGGGATTTCATTTCTTCAGATGTAACTGCAGTGATATTCTAGATCAAAGACATCATCATAATAGTTGTGGAAAGAAAGTCTTCACTTTTTCTTCGCTTGTGTCCTTTGCTTATTGCGCCGTAACCATGGATAATCTTCATCGTTTATCAGGGTGCTTGGGTCAGCCTTGACTTTGAAGGGGGGAATTTCATGAAACTTTTCATAATCTTCGGAGATGTCTGTCTTGCCCTCCACTCCCACGATGTCTCTTTTTCCTGAAAGAACTATGTGGTGCTTTGGCTCATCGTATGATGTGTTCGCTTCCATATCTTTTCTTTTTCTGGTATTTGTAGACATGTCCTTCACATAGAAAACCCGCGCCACATCATTGGCTAGGACGAATGGTTCGTTTGTGTACCCAAGATTGTTCAGATCCACTGTTGTCATTCCTTAATCTGGGTCTACCTGTACCCCGCCTCCTGACAGATTGACCCATTTGCACATAAACAAAGGGACCTTAAAATCATGTCCGTAGTCAAGTTCCCATATGTCCACTATGTAACCATAATATGTGTCCTTTCCCTTCTTGGTTGCTACATCAAAGCGGACACCGCTGTTTTGGTTGGTGCTCTTTTGATCTTGGGTGATCGTGTAAAATGTATTCCCATGCATTAATCTCGTATCCTTTGTAAGTTAATAGAGTTGAAGATGGTCCCCTAGACAACGAGTACAACTCATCACAAATAGTGTTGTCACCTTTGAGACGTGTTTCCAACCAACTGCCGAAAGTCTTGATGTGTTCACATGTAATCCAGTCGTCACACTGCTCCGGGTGTTTGGAGCATAGACTGTTCCTGTGTTCGTCGACATACGGGGTCACCAGGGTAGAGCTCTATAGAACTATGTAGTGTGCTTCAGACCAAGAATGCTCGTCCCTGCATATTATTGACTCCCCTCCAAGCGTGCCTTTTCCAGTCAGTCTCCCTCATACCTCGATTTAGGGCGACCAATCTTCTTAAGGCCAAGAATGAAGTCAACACAAAAACCCAATGACATCCTCTGTTTGATAGCCCATGGAGATGCTTCCTTCTGGCCTAGCGGGGCTACGAACATATTTCTTTAGGACTCCAGTGAAACTCGCAAAGGGGAACATATTGTGTAGAAATACGGGGCTCAGAATGACAATCTCGTGGACTAGATGAACTAGGACGTGTGTCATGATATTGAAGAAGGATGGTGGGAATACCAGCTCAAAACTGACAAGACATTGTGCCACATCACTCCTTAGCCTTGGTATGATTTCTGGATCGATCACCTTATGAGAGATTGCATTGAGGAATGCACATATATTTACAATGGCTAATCGAACTTTTTTGGTAGAAGCCCCCTCAGTGCAACTGGAAGCAGTTGCGTCATAATCACCTGCCAGTCATGAGACTTTAGGTTCTGAAACTTTTTCTCTGCCATATTTATTATTTCCTTTATATTCAACGAGAAGCCAGACGGGACATTCATATTGAGTAGACATGCAAAGAAGATTTCCTTCTCTTCTTTGGTAAGAGCGTAGCTGGCAGGACCTTCATACTGCTTTGGATGCAGGCCGTCTTTTTCGTGCAAACGTGGCAGGTCCTCCCGCGCCTCTGTTGTATCTTTTGTCTTCCCATACACGCCCAAGAAGCCTAGCAGGTTCACGCAAAGGTTCTTTGTCATTTGCATCACGTCGATTGAAGAATGGACCTCTAGGTCTTTCCAGTAGGGTAGGTCTCAAAATATAGATTTCTTCTTCCACATGGGTGCGCGTTCCTCAGCGTCATTCGGAACAGATAGTCTGCCGGGACCCTTTCGAAAGATTACCTGTAAATCATTGACCATAGCAAGTACGTGATCACCGGTGCGCATGGCGGGCTTCTTCCGGTGATCTGCCTCGCCTTTGAAATGCTTGCCTTTCTTTCGACATTGATGGTTGGTCAGAAGAAATCGACGATGCCCCAGGTACACATTCTTTCTGCATTTGTCCAGGTATATACTTTGGGTATCATCTAAACAGTGCGTGCATGCATGGTATCCCTTGTTTGTTTGTCCTGAAAGGTTACTGAGAGCAGGCTAATCATTGATGGTTACAAACAGCAACGCATGTAGGTCAAATTCCTCCTGGTTGGCCTCATCCCACACACGTACACCTTGTCCATTCCACAGCTGTAAAGTTCTTCAACTAATGGCCTTAGGTACACATCAATGTTGTTGCCGGGTTGCTTAGGGCCTTGGATGAGTATTGGCATCATAATGAACTACCGCTTCATGCACAACCAAGGAGGAAGGTTATAGATACATAAAGTCACCGGCCAGGTGATGTGATTGCTGCTCTGCTCCCCAAAAGGATTAATGCCATCCGCACTTAAACCAGACCATACGTTCCTTGCGTCACCTGCAAACTCCTCCCAGTACGGTCTCTCGATTTTTCTCCACTGCGACCCGTCAGCGGGTGCTCTCAACTTCCCGTCTTTCTTACGGTCGTCTGCATGCCATTGGGCGCTCTCCGTCATGCTCTTTGTTTCTGAACAGTCGTTTCAATCGTGGTATTATAGGAGCATACCACATCACCTTGGCAAGAACCCTCTTCCTTGGGCGCTCTCCGTCAACATCACTAGGGTCATCTCGTCTGATCTTATACCGCAATGCACTGCATACCGGGCATGTGTTCAAATCCTCGTACGCACCATGGTACAGGATGCAGTCATTAGGGCATGCATGTATCTTAGGCACCTTCAATCCTAAAGGGCATACGACCTTCTTTGCTGCGTACGTACTTTCGGGCAATTCGTTATACTTTGGAAGCTTCTTCTTCAATATTTTTTGTAGCTTTTCAAATCCTTTGTCAGGCACACCATTTTCTGCCTTCCACTGCAGCAATTCCAGTACGGTACCAAGCTTCGTGTTGCCATCTTCGCAATTGCGGTACAACCCTTTTTTGTAATCCTCCAACATACGATCGAACTTCACCTTCTACTTTTCACTTTCGCACTGTCCCCTAGCATCAACAATGACCCGGCGGAGATCATCAGCGGGCACAACATCGTCTGGTTCCTCTTGACCTTCAGCAGCTTCCCCCGTTGCAGCATCACCGTATTCCGGGGGCACATAGTTGTCATCGTCCTCTTCTTCTTTGTTGTCTTCGATCATAACCCCTAATTCTCCGTGCTTCGTCCAAACATTATAGTGTGGCATGAAACCCTTATAAAGCAGGTGCGTGTGAAGGGATTTTGAGCCGGAGTAAGACCTCGTATTCCCATAGCTAGTGCATGGACAATACATAAAACCATTCTTCTTGTTTGCCTTAGCCACCTCGAGTATGCACGCCATTAATGTACTCGGAGGTGTGTCTGTCAACGTACATCCATTGCCGGTTCATCTGTTTGCATTTATATATAATTAAGTGTGTCAAAAACCATTACAGAACATCATGGATAGATAAGTGATCAAATTAATATAAGTTCATCATCACATTAATTTCAAAGTACATGCACAGCTCTCTAGAGCATCTAATTAAACCATACATTGAAACTATGTAGAACATTTCAACGCAACAACAAATACGATCATAATCGTAACCAAGGTAACAATTGATCCAACGGCATAATGATACCAAGCCTCGATATGAATGGCATATTTTATAATCTTTCTAATCTTCAAGCGCATGGCATCCATCTTGATCTTGTGATCATCGACGACATCCGCAACATGCAACTCCAATATCATCTTCTCCTCCTCAATTTTTTTAGTTTTTCCTTCAAGTAATTGTTTTCTTCTTCAACTAAATTTAACCTCTTAACAATAGGGTCCATCTTGATCTTGTGATCATCGACGACTTCCGCAACATGCAACTCCAATTCCATCTTCTCCTCCTCTATTTTTTCCAATTTTTTCTTCAAGTAAATGTTTTCCTTTTCAACTAAATTTAGCCTCTCCACAAGAGTGTTGGTTGGAATTTCCGGTTCAACTACCTCCTAGATAAAAACATCTATGTCACGTTGGTCGGCATAATTGTCATAAACACTAAAACAAATAGTTATAAATTAAAGATAATATACCACATCCGAATCGTAGACAGGACGAGGGCCGACGTGGGTGGATATCAAAACCATCGCACTATATAATAACAAGCAATAATAAAAGTAAGAAAATTAGACAAATATCTATCTAAAGCAATAATAACAAGCAATAATAAAAGTAAAAAAAGCATAGACAGAACAAGAGGCTCACCACGGTGGTGCCAGCGACGAGATCGGCGCGGGCGATCGATGGCGATGAAGACAGGGATGAGACGTGACGTGACGGACCACTAAATCTAGACAAATCTCGGAGAAAATGGAGCTTGGAGTTCGAGCTTCGAGAGGAGAAAGCTTAACTAGTGTGGCTCGGGAATTTCATCAAACACCTCATGTGCATAGGAGGTGAGCTAGAGCACCACAAAGCTCTCCCCTCGCCGGTCAGAAAAAACAGAGCAGTGTGGAGTGCTCTACTCGCCGGCGATGGCGTATATATAGGGACCTCACTGGTCCCGGTTCATGGCTGGAACTGGGACTAAAGGCCCCACTTCTGTCCCGATTCCAGCCACGAACCGAGACCAATGGGTGTGGGCCAGGACCGAGGACCATTGGTCCCGATTCGTGCCTGGAACCGGGACAAATGGGTCCAGACCAACTGGGACAGATGCCCCATGAGGCCCGGCCGCCCCCCCTGGGCACACAAACCGGGATGTATGCCCCCATGGGTCCCGGTTCATGAGTGAACCGGGACTAATGGGCTGGCCAAGCCCGAACCAAAGCCCTGTTTTCTACTAGTGTGACAATATCTTCGACAATACTCAAACTGCTGGGTTTGTTGTCCTTGAGGCAGACCTGCAGACCAATCCTTGCCGATGGAAAAGGATCAATTTGTTGGGTGGAAATGCTCTCTTTGTTGGCCAACATGGCTCCAAGTCTCTCGAATAGGCTTTCGCCCCGCTTTATAAATAAAGCAACAGTCCATACATCGTTAGTTCCACATCATACGACAAATAATGGCTGGGGCCACAGCACAATCAAGCCCAAGAAAGCATAAGAGAAATAAGAAAAAACAGGCACCTAGTGGCGGCCGCCAAGCGGCCCTACGAGGAAGATAGTTGACGCACTGAAGCCAGAAGGTCGTCCATCACAATTAGTCATTTGCACCCAACAGTTTCTGCTAGATTGAGGCCGAACAGCAGCGCTAGAGCTTTCTCGGTGAGCGCGTTCGTGCAAACATCAATCGTATTCATGCATAAGTGTAACCATTAGGATACCAATATCCATATCCACATCCACACTTTCTTTAAAATCCAAAACCTATTTGTATTTGTATTTACAGAATAATTCTGGTTATTATCCACGGTATTTCCATTATAATTCAGATACGAATATTCGATTGCCACATAGACATTTTCTCGAATACAAATACCAGATATGTCCGATTATCTACCTTAATTTCCACCCTTACCTCTACCCTACTTGAAAATATATGTTTTGGCATCAGTAGTGGTCATTCTCCGGTCTCGAAATCTTGATGTAACTCTTATTATGTTTGTGGTGCTTTATTCTTCCGATGAACTTCTATAATTGATCTCAATCCTTTAAAAAAGTGCACCGAAATTCTTCAAACTGAAAAAAGTGCTTAGAACATCTACAGTCGGACCCCCACAAATCTCCCCTATACATCTGTAGGGATGGCCCGGTCAATGACCGGTCACGAAAATGTGACCCAGCCGCCCCCCTCAAACCGGCTCTATACGTACGGGCTGTCTGGAACCCCTCAAACCTAACCCATATCTGGGGCGGAAATGGGGAGGCCTGGGAACACCCGGACACAGCCACCATGTCGGACTAGCAGGAAGGAGCCACGAGGAAATCGACACGCTCCTCGGGTGCCTCACGTGGTTTGTTGCAGACGCATTCATGGCACAGGTCCAGCGCAGGCCTAAATCCGGCTATTGAGGTTGGATGGCGAGGCAAACACTAGCTACGTCCCAATTCCGCTCCTCTTCCTCCTAACCATCGTCGCCGATGTTCGCTCCTCTCCCTCTTCCACTTCCAATCCAAGCACACCGCTGTCCGCCATGGTCCGGCAGAAGATCAGGTATTATAAGATGTGAACTCCGAGAGGAGTTGCATGCCGAGATGCGTGCCATGGAGGAGGCACGCCATGCGGCCAAGCTTGCATGGATGGTGGAGGAGCTATCAAATGAGGAGGGGGGTCTGGGTGTCGGGGACGCGGCCATGGAGGATGTTGCGAAGGGGACCCGAGACGTGGAGCCCAACGGCTTTGCCATGGCGGGGGTGGAGGCAGAGTTCAAAAATTCCCAAGCCACGTAGGCTTCGAAGGTGTTAGAGGTGAGCAGCCGCCATCCACAATTCATTGAATCCGAGCGGGAGGTGGCCAACCGCCGCAGTATCCACCTCACGGACGTAGAGCTGGGCAAGTTGTTTGCATCCCTCTCGGACGATAACGAGGAGGAGAAGCTACACGTATACGGTCCACCGCCAATGACCATGACGTCGGTCCGTCCGGCACAGGGGTCATCGACATCCTCGAAGAGGAGTAGAGTAGAAGTAGGCTAGTTTGTTTTCAATGTATCTTCTTCTGCGAATGTATGATCTACATCTTTTGATCTTTTTCTTCGAAACGGAGGTTGTGACCCCTGGCCTCTGCATCATTATGATGCATAGAGTACATAACGAAGGAAAATAGTCGACAAATGACTACAAGATATGATAAATACCTATGATTAAGTCTGACTTGTTCCGCACCAACACATTCAAAAAAGAATAAAACATCATTGCGCCATCTTCATCACGTCAGGCTGTAGACGATATGGACAAGGGATTTTCATCCTAGTTATGAAACAAGCCAATGAAGACGAGCGCAACATTAAGTACACAACAATCATTACTAATTTTCCATGCCGTCGTGCGCCGACATTTTGTTCACAAAATTGTCCGATTCACCGATTTATCGCTACTCGGTGGGTGAGCAATAAGATTATGCCATATCGTCAACGTTTATCGTTTGGACCGATTCATCGATCTGATAAGCGATTTATCGGGAATCTACTCATAAATCGCACATATTTCTAGATCTAGGTGTGCAAGACCCGTGTTTCTGCTAGATTTAGTCATTTCTCTCGAAATAGGCTTTTGCCCCGCTTTATAAATAAAGCAACGGTTCATACATCGTCAGTTCCACATCATAGGACAAATAAAGGCTGGGGCCACAACACAATCAAGCCCAAGAAATCATAAGAAAAAAAAGCCACCTAGTGGCGGCCGCCAAGCGGCCCTACAAGAAAGATAGTCGACGCGCCAAAGCCAGAAGCTTGTCCAGATTGAGGCCGAACAGCAGCGCTAGAGCTTTCTCGGTGAGCGCGTTCGTACAAACATCAATCGTATTCATGCATAAGTGTAACCATTAGGATACCAATATCCATATCCATATCCACACTTTCTTTAAAATCCAAAACCTATTTGTATTTGTATTTACAGAATAATTCTGGTTATTATCCACATTATTTCCATTATAATTCAGATACGAATATTCGACTGCCATATAGACATTTTCTTGAATACAAATACCAGATATGTCCGATTATCTACCTTAATTTCCACCCTTACCTCTAAATGAGTATTCGGTTTAACAAAGCATAGAGTTTAGTTATAGAGGACAGTACATCCATGTTAGGACTTAGGACCATGCAAGCAACCATGTAATTCTTTTCTTCTATACTTATTTCTGTCGGTCACATGGACTGATTACAACATTATTTATGAAGATCTTTCCATGCAAAACTATCACATGAAGTTCATATATGATAGATGTTCACAGCAACCGCCCCCTCCACAGCTAAGAATTTACCAACATTGATTTAGTGTGCTCTCTACACACTTGATGAGTCATTCAACATATTTCTCATCAGCAGAAACAACACAAGATAAAAGTTCTGTAAGACTAGCAAATCCAGAGTGTCTTCTCCCCATGTTTCATATTCACCAAGGATTTGCACTTTCCTCCCATACAATTATTGTTAACCAAGAAAATGCAATGTAAGACAAAAAAGAAGAGAAAAGAGATTGTGGTTTTCAGAACGGGAGACATCAGAAACGGAATACTTGGTGGTAATGGAAGTATTCGTAGTGAACGTTGTGGTGGCCCGACGTGCCACCATGCCGCCTCCAACCACCATATGTCCGTGAGAGCCAAGGCTATGCCCTCCGACCTGCCGGGGGCGCTCGCCCTATTTCCTATTTGCCATACGAAGATGTGTCTGACCGTTCAAGTAATGTTGCATTTGTCCTATTTGAGGCAAAATTGCGCACTAGCCCTGGTCGATGCAGGGCCAGTTAGTTGGGTGGCCATGCTTTCTTTCTTGGTCAACATAGCTCGAAGCCTCTGCCTACTGGCACATGTGGTGGATACCATGAGGATTGCATCGACTTGTTGTGTGACTTTCTCCAACCGACCTCATCTACGGTACCACCGATGTCAGGGTGGCAGAACTACATCGTATTGAAGTTGTGTGATCAATCTATCAATGTTTGTTGTACTAAATATTTATGTTAGAGGGGTGTGCAGATTCTCATATGTATGCTTAACATCTTCTGCTCAAGCTTTTTGATCGTATAATGGTGTGACTAAACTTACTAGTTAGTATGATGATCAACCAACCCGGTCCTGGTTATCTTTATCCTAGTGCTATGTTATGTACTGTATAATCGTTTGAACCTACCCAAATGGAGTATTACTTGGGGGTCCAAATTTTACTACATTTTAAGTTGGCGGAAAATCAAACCCCAACCCCAACAAGAAAAGAAAGGCAAAGATACCCAAGGGAAGAGGTCTGTTAGTCTCAACTTTTGAGGATATCTTGTTGGTTAAAGCTTGATTGGCCGCAAGTATGGGCCCTATATGTGGCATGGAGCAAAAGGGCAATCGATATTGGGAGAAAATACACAAGCACTACCATGAACACAAACAATATGCAGAGCAGGTAGCTACAGAGGTTTTTACCCAACATGGGTGGAAACATAATCTCCAGATCGGTCCACCAGCCCTATCGACATAGACCAAGTGAACTCTAAATACTTTGGATTGGCTTGATGCTTCATTTTGAGATAATAAAACCACCCTTTATAAAAAAAATGAACACATGCAATATGCAGAGCCGCATCCTATCTTGACCACCTACAAGGGATCAATGATGCAGGGAGTACGAGGCTGCGAGAACGACGATGGCGGCAATGGAAGAAGAACGGATGGAGGCTGAGCAGACAACAAGGATGGTCGCGGAGTAGGTGGCAAGGATAATCGCGGAGTATGCGGCATGAATGGCATCGCGCAAGTGACGTGTCCAGGGAGTGATCCGTCCTGCTCAGAGTTGAGTTTTATTTTGGCATGTCCGGATTGATGAACTATGATTTATTTTGCTTTCTCGCGGTGTTGAACTGTTGAATTGTGCTGGATTTGTGCTCTATGATCCACCTACATTGATAGCACGGATTTGAGGGTTCACATTTGAGGTGTGTGGCTGCTGGCCAAAGGAGGGGCTGCCCGGCGCTGTCCGCTGGCGTTTAGAGGGGCGGGGGATTTGCCAAGTCTGGTTGTAGATGCTCTTAGGATACAGATATATCCATATCCATACCCACATTTGCTTAATTTTTCTTCTTCCAAAAACGCATTTGTATTTGAATTCAAAATTAAAAAAATACATATATTATCCACTTCTTTCCATTTCAATTCAGATAAGAATCACCAGTTGCCATGTAGATATTTTTTGAAATACGCATACCAGACATTTTGAATTATCTATCACCAATTCCACCCTTACAACTACATGATTACTCTGTTTAACAAGGCATAGAGTTCCGGACAGAAGATAGTACATCCATGTTAGGACCAGCCAAGCAACCACGTCGCTCTTTCTCTCTCTACATGATTATTCTGAAGTCATTCCATTATTAATGTATCAGCAACCTCACCCTACACAACTTTAATTAAAAAAAGCAACCACACCTTACACGGGTAACAATTTATATACGAGCACCGATCGAGTTTGTTGTATACACGCTTGATGAGTCCTTCAACATATTTCTCAATTCAGTAGAAAGAATGCAAGATTTTTATGTAAGACTAGCAATCCAGTGTCTTGTCCCCGTGTTTCAGAAGTCACTAATGGTTTGCATTTTCGTCCAATACACTTATTGTTAACCAAGAGTCGAAGACAATGCAAGAGAAAAAGAAAGAGAAAGAGATTTCAGTTTAGGAATAGGAGGCGTTGGGAAGAACACACATGGTCGGGACTGGATTGTTTGTAATGAACATTGCCGTGTCCCCATGCGCCACCTTGAAGACACGGCAATGTCCCTCAACTTGTCGGGCATGCAATCAACTTCCTCATCAACCTCTTGGCGATGCACAAGGACATAGCAATTGGCCACGTTTGTCGGCGCCAAGCTTGATGTGCGCGCCCTTGTGTCGACGCCTGTCAGCTGCCTGGGCTCCATCAACGAATGGTTGAGGCATGTGAGCAACTGAACGACCCAACAGGGCAAGCCTCAATTGGCTAGTCGTCATAGCATCCATTGTCGCCTACAGCCTAAGGGCATGCACCATCATGCTACATTGGGCACCAGCGTTGATGTTGACTTTAGAGGGAAGCAAGCTATTTCATCCGCCAGTAGGGGATTTTTGTGAATTCATAGTTGTTTTTGTTTTCCCAAAGAATTAGTGAGTCTTCTATATGCATCTCTTTTTGTTCGTTTCATCTGTTTGAAATATGCAAACCTTCCTGCCAATCCTTCAATATTCTTTTTCGGACTAAACATATTGACATACAGATTAGACACGTTGTTCTGGGTGCCACAGACTGAGGGAGCTTGAACATGTGTTCATCAATTCAAATCCATCTACCCTACTTAAAAATATATGTTTTGGCATCAGTAGTGGTCATTCGATGGTCTCGAAATCTTGATGTAATTCTTATTATGATTGAGGTGCTTTATTCTTCCGGTGAACTTCCATAATTGATCTAAGTCCTTTAAAAAAAGTGCACCGGAATTCTTCAAACTGAAAAAACAGTGCTTAGAACATCTACATTTGGACCCCCTCAAATCTCCCAATACATCTGTAGGGATGGCCCGGTCAATGACCGGTCACGAAAATGTGACCCAGCCGCCCCCCTCAAACTGGCTCTATACGTACGGGCTGTCTGGCACCCTTCAAACCCAACTCATATCTGTGGCGTCAATGGGGAGGCCTGGGAACGCCTGGACACAGCCACCATGTCGGACTAGCAGGAAGGAGCCACGAGGAAAGCCACGCGCCCGTCGGGTGCCTCCCGTGGTTTGGTGCAGACCATTCATGGCACAGGTCCAGCGCACCGCCGGAGGGACTAAATCCGGCTATTGAAGTTGGACGGCCAGGCAAACACTAGCTACATCCCCATTCCCCTCCTCTTCCTCCTGACCATCGTCGCCGATGTTCGCTCCTCTCCCTCTTCCACTTCCAATCCGAGCACACCGCTGTCCGCCATGGTCCGGCGGAAGATCATGTATTATAAGATGTGAACTCTGAGTGGAGTTCCATGCCGAGATGCGTGCCATGGAGGAGGCACGCCGGCTAAGCTTGCACGGATGGTGGAGGAGCTACCGAACGAGGAGGAGCCTGGCGTCATCGATGCGACAATGGAGGATGTTGCGAAGGCAGTGCTAGGCATGGAGCCGAACAGCTTTGCCATGGCGGGGGTGGAGGCAGAGTTCCAAAATTCCCAAGCCACACGGAGGCTTCGGCAGTGATAGAGGCGAGCAGCCGCCATCCTCGACTCAATTCAGTCCGAGCGGGAGGTGGCCAACCGCCGCCGTATCCACCTCACGGACGTAGAGCTGGGCAAGTTGTTTGCATCCCTCTCGGACGATGAATTCGAGGAGAAGCTAGACGTGAATGGTCCACCACCAATGACCATGAGGTCGGCCTGTCGGGCACGGGGGTCATCGACATCCCCAAAGATGAGTAGAGTAGAAGTAGGGTAGTTTGTTTTCAATGTAGCTTCTTCTGCGAATGTATGATCTACATCTTTTTCTTCGAAACGGAGGTTGTGACCCCCGGCCTCTACATCAATATGAAGCATAAAGTACATAACGAAGGAAAATAGTCGACAAATGATTAGAATATATGTTAAATACCTATAATTAAGTCTGACTTGTTCCGCACCAACACATTCAAAAAAGAATAAAACATCCTTGCGCCATCGTCATCACATCAGGCTGTAGACCATATGGACAAGGGATTTTCATCCTAGTTACGAAACAAGCCAATGAAGACGAGCACAACATTAAGTACACAAAAATCGTTTACTAATTTTCCACACCGTCGTGCGCCGACATTTTGTTCACAAAACCGTCCAATGCACCGATTAATTACTATTCGGTGGGTGACCAATAAGGTTATGCCATATCGTCAACGTTTATCGTTTGGACCGATTTATCGTTCTGATACGTGATTTATCGGGAATCTACCGATAAATCGAACATATTTCTAGACCTAGGTGTGCAAGACCTGTGTTTATTTGTGTTTTGTGGGCCTTGTTACGTAATATGTATTGTTATTCTATTTTGTTTCTCATTGCACGAGGATTCAAAGGCAAGGAAATAAGGTAACACTTCAGTCCAATATTATTTTTTGTGTTGAATATAGAATATTTTAGTGATGAGAATCTGGGATTTGTAAAAAAAATGGCGACAACCGTTAAAATCGATTAATTTTATGATTTATAATTAATCTCTAATCCACAGTCGACCGAGACGCTAATGATAAGTGATATCCTCAATATTAATGATATCATATTATTGATTCGGGTTGTTAACTTATTTTCTATGTAAATGTTACATAGAAATCTAGAAGAAATTCCCGCGGGAACGGGAGGGGCATCAACTAGTTACTATAGTGCTTATTACTGAAGATGAATCCTGCGTGACTGACTTTTTTCAAAACAATAATCATATTTTTTTTTTGGATTGCTTGGCACTCCCATGCAAAGACGATTTTCTTCTATTTCTTTGAGATCAGAAAGTCATTCTCCCTGTCTAAAAAAATAAAGTCATTCTCCCAACGCATGATCCTAAATCTAATTATCTTATATACCTGCAAGCTTGTTACTTAAAATATATTAATTTATAGGCAGCACAAAATGAGAAATTTGTGATGAATGGCACAACACCATAGTTGAAAAATATATGATAACTTATACGTACACACACCACAGACCACACATCTATGTGTACGTGTATTCATATCATGAAAACTTATTAACGAATATTCACTTGCAATATAGACATTTACTCCAATACAAATACCGGACATTTCTGTTTATCCACTGCCAATTTCCAACCTCACGACAAAATTACTATTCTTTTTACCAAAAGCATAGAATTTGGGTATTGAAGAGGGTAAATCCACGTTAGGTCCATCCAAAGCAGCCATGTCGCTGTTTCGTTCTACTACTTATTTCAGTCAGTCACATAGACTGAATACAACCACCATTTATGGAGATTTTTCCATGCAGAAATATCACATGAGTTGATGTATGATAAATGTTCGGAACAACTACACATTACACAGCTCAGACTACACTATATATACTAGCACCGACCGAGTTGTTCTATACACCCTTGATTCGTCATTCAACTTATTTCGCAGCAGAAACAATGCAAGATTTTTTTTTGTAAAAGTAGCAATCCAGTTTATTCTCCCCATGTTTGAGAGTCACTGATGTAGGCACTTTCCTCTCATACACCTATTGTTTACCAAGACAATGCAAGTTGAAAAGAAAAAGGAAAGAAATTTCAGTTTGAGAGCGGGAGACATCGGGAAGGGAACACTTGGTTTCAGCTACCAGGTTAGTAATGAACGTTGTGGTGGTTGGTGACCTTAAGTACCAACTTGAAGCCAGGACTTTGTCCCTCGGCCTGCCTGGCGCGCACGCTGTCTTCGCTGCCATAGTGATCTTCGTTGGCCGCAAACAACTTCTTCACCAACCTGCTGGCAATGCACGTAGACGTACCGAGTATCCGCGTTTGTCTAGGTTAAGCTCCATATGTGCGCTCTTGTGGAGACCCTTGGCAGCTACCTGGGCTCTGTCAGCATGCGGGGCGTGGCATGTCAGCGTAGGAACAGCCCGTCAATGGCAAGGCTCGGTTGGCTACTCGCCGTCACATACATATCCATTGTCGTCTAGGGCCTAAGGGGATGCGCCATGCATCGTATAGTTGCCTGATGTTGACTGTAGAGGGACAAGCTAGTTCATCCAGATGCAGTTATTTCAGTTTGACCACAATATTATTAAACTTCTTTCAGATGCATCTCGTTGTCTGTTTCATCAGTCCAGAATTATGCAATGCTTCCTCGCAATCCCTTTAATATTCTGTTTCGAACTAAACATTGACATACATATTAGACATGATGCTTTTGGGTGACACAAATCGAGGGAGCTTTAATATATGTCCACCAACTCTAATCCAAGTAGCCTGCTTGAATATATTGTTGGATCTGTTTGTTTTTTTCGAAACGGAGGTAAAGATTGCCTCATCTATTAATTAAGCCGAAGAGAATTGCCCAGTTAATTACCGAAAACCGGGCAAAAACCGGAACAACAAGGGTCAAGCCCACACCCATAGACTGTAATGTTCCCTGGTGGGTTATTTACAAGATTTTATATTCTCCTAAACCCTAAATTTGCAGTAATATACTTTGCTCTGATGTACATCCATTTCTTCAGCACACACTTGCTAAGATGATACTTCATTTTCTACATAAAATTTTATACTTAAAAGAATGCCCTATGTCCTTTTCATGTGATTTTTTTCTTGAAAATGGACTGTGTGTTGTTGACTAGGTCACTAATGTTGGACCATTGCACATGAGAAATCAAGTACACCATTCTTTCACAGCTTGTTATACTGTGATGCTGTTAGTGTTTGTAGTCAGAAAGTGGTAATCAATGGATCTTCTTTTCTGTTTTAGTCATGGACCTCATCAACTGAAAGAAAAACACACTACTTGGTTGCAGTTACTCCTGCCGAAGCTTAGTTGTAGTTACTGCTTGGTACTCACCGTAGCTGTTGTTAGAGCATCTCCAGCCGCGCCCCCAACAGGCCCCCCAGGCTACTTTTTCGGCGCCGGCGCTGAAAAAACGGCGCAGCCGCGCCCCCAGGACTCAGTTTTTCGCCGAAACTGGCGCCGGCAGACCCAGGGCGAACCCGGGGCGTTGGGGGCGCCTGGGGGCGCCGGACGAAGCGAAAAGGCGCGTGGGTCCTTCTTGTCGGCGAGAGCCTTCCTTTTCCCGCCGTTTCCCCCACCACTTCCCTCCATTCCCCCCCCCCCTTTCTCCCGCCATTCTACACGCCTTCCTCTCCTCTCGCCGCCGCCATGGCGTCGAAGAAGTACACAGCCCCCAGGCCTGCCGTCGCCGCGGATGCCGATGCCCCGCCGCCGAAGCAGAGGAAGCCGAGGGTGCCACCGTCAAAGCCGCCTGGGATGTCAAACGCCGAGTGGAAGGCTGAGATCGTTCGCCGAGCAGCCGCCACCACCGACCAGCGGAACAGGTCCAACAAGCAGAAAGAGCGTGCAGCGTCGGCGGAGCGCCCTGATGATGCCTCCACCCGGCCATCAGGGCGTCGTGTCGCCGGCGACCTTCACGCCTTCACCGCAGCCGTGGGGGTGCGCGCCGTCCCCTGGCTATGCCGACGACGATGCCCACGGTGGGGTCAACCCCAACATCACCTTCCCCCACGGCCAGCGCACGCCTTCCTCAACATGCGTCAGGAGATCCGAGACCCACAGGTGCATCATCAGCTGCAGCAGGATCTAGTGGAGCACCTATGGAGGCTCAAGAGCAACGCCTAGCTCGACTTGCAATGAAATATGAGTGTTTTTATTATTTGTTTGAAATATAAATTTGTAGAACTATGTGGTGAACTATTTGATTTTCTGTGATGATTTTATTTGCGCCTAGATTCTTCCTTCTGTGATTTTATTTCAATAGGCGCCGAAACACGTCGAGAGGTGGGCTGTTTTGCGCCGGAAATTGGGCCAATCCAGCCCTGAAACTGGGCTGATGGCGTTGAAACTGGGCCGATATCGGCGGCTGGGGGCAACCTGCGGGGCGGCGGCTGGGGGTGAACTGGCACCCACGCCGAAACTAGCGCCGGCTCGCCCCCAAGCGGCGATTTTTGGCGCGTCTTGGGGCGCAACGGCGGGAGATGCTCTTACCTAGTGCGAGAAACATATATATGTGGTGCAAGGTTAGTCAGTTTGGCAATGTAGTAGCACAACTTTATTTGTGTCTGATGGCGTGACGCCCCGATTTAACCGTACACTAATCATATATGCAAATGTGTACGATCAAAATCAGGGACTCATAGGAAGATATCACAACACAACTCTAGACAGAAATAAAATAATACCAGTTTTCTATTACAAGTCAGGGACATCGAGGGCTGGAATACATAAGCTCAAATACACAAGAGTCAGCGGAAGCAACAATATCTGAGTACATACATAACTTAAACAAGGTTGCCTTAAGATGGCTAGCACAATAGCAACAACGATCGAAAAGGCAAGACCTCCTACCTGAGAGCCTCCTATCTACTCCTGGTCATCGACGGTCTCCACGTAGTAGTAAGCACCGTCGGGGAGTCGTAGTCGTCGGTAGTGGCATCTGGCTCTTGGGATCCATCATCTGGTCGCAACAACCGGAAACAAAGAAGAAGGGAAAAAAGGGGTAGCAAATCAATCATGAGTACTCATCCAAAGTACCCGCAAGCATCGGACCTAGACTAAGTATGCATCAGTATCAAAGGAATGAACTGTAACTGTGGACTGAACTGCAGAATGCCAGAAGAGAAGGGGAAGAGGCTAGCATATCAAAGACTAGCATCTTCAAGCATCTTGCAGCATTCAGAAGAGTACACAATATCATATTGTAATTAACAAACATGTTGTAGAATTAATGCCGAGAGATCCTTCCTCGACTCCCTGCGAGAAAGCAATCCCGGAGCCATCATATCCATCTCATGTCTCAAGTATCCATTTTAGTTGTAATAGACCGGGATACATCTCCGAGCGTCCATTATCGTGGACACGGCTATTCGAATAGATAACTTCCCTGCAGGGGTGCACCACATTACCCAACACGCTTGATTACTCCGGCCGGACACACTTTCCTGGGTAATGCCCAGCCTCGTAAGATCAACATGTCGTAGTCCTACCTAGGATCCGCAGAGAGGTCCCCGCCGGTCTACACCCTAGGCGCCTAGTGGTCTTGGGGCCATTGCCCTTTGCACTTAGGGTCATTGCGCGCAGGGCGAACCCAGACACCACCCCTGTCTTGGATGGCGCCGGCCCAGCGTTGCCGCAATACTGAATTGGATATCTGACATAGCTTTCGAAAGAAATGTACGACACCGAGTTCCCATATCTGATCCTGCGTGGTGGTTAGTGTGTATAGGCCAGTGGCCAACTTAGATAAAATAACCAAACCCTTAATGTATTGGGGGCTCGCGGAGACCAGTAGAGACTAATGATCATGTGACCCCGTCGCCCCGTCTCCAGGAAATACAGCAAGGGCCAGGCCCAACCCTCTCTCTACGGCTCGGTCCTGCAGCCAGACGCGAGAAGAGATCGGTCCTGGCACCGAGAAGAGGAGGTCGAAGGCATGCACAGGCCGCTCACCGACGGGACGACACCAAAAAAGTCTAGCCGCCGCCGTGAGACAATCCCGAGCACCGCCAAGAGCCACCACCATGCCGTGGCAGCCCCATCCACGCCGAGCACAGCCCTCGGCACCTCCCATCGCCAGATCGGCCGAGGGCTGGCTGGCCCACCACCACCAAGGAGCGCCGCAGCAGGGGCGTCCACCGGAGCCGGCCACCACCTGCACCGTGCCGGAGCTCCGCCACCACAGGGGCCCAAGCTACCTGAGCCGCTGCTGTGCCAGATCTGAGCCACGCCCAAAGCCGCCACCGCCGGGAGCTGAGAGCGCACCAATCCGCACCAGCCACTCCACGCCACCACCTGCAGGCCGCACCCCCACCGCCAGCCGCCACCTCCACGCTCTGAGCTCGTGTCGTGTTGCCGTCCAACCCAGATGGCCCGCGCCATCCAGCGCCGTGCGAGGGAGGAAGAGGCCTCACCGTCACCCGAGCTGGTCGAGCTTTGACCGCCAGCACACCAGGGTGGCAGCAAGGGTAGGGAAGAACAGGGAGGAGGGCCGAGCCCGCGCGCTAGGGTTCCACCCCCCCCCCCCCCCGGCGGCGCTCGCATGAGCGGCGAGGGAGGGGAGACTTCTGGTCTACAATTTCAATTAGCCAGTTACAGATTGTGACTTACTCGTTAAGAGTTAAGACTTAAGAGTCATTAAGCAGCCATTACTATACTTCACCTATGAGATGTTGCGTTCTTTGATGGAAAGTTGTACGCGTTGTCTCTCTTTAACAAGCTGTTTATCCTTGAGTTTTTCAACAACCTTGGTACTAATCCGAATATCAAGTCTGTAATCGAGCCTTTTGGTTATTTGCGTGGAACAGCAGAATGCATTCCCAGAGAGGAGTCGTATACATTCAGGTGGTATCTAGTTGAATATGGTGGTAGACTGTTGATGGATGAAAATAGTTTTATCGTAGCCCTCCCTCCCCCTTCGAAAATACACAGACTTGTGGTATGTTCAGGGCCGGTCCTGAGATTTCGGGGGCCCGGGGCAAAACAAGAACCTAGGGCCCTCTTAATATACGCATCAAATAATAACACGAACTCATAAATCCGAGTAAATATCTACCTCTAAATTGTATCACATCAATCAATTATGAATGGTCATATCGCAACTTAATATTTGTCAGTGGCAATGGAAAACACGCAGGCATATGCTATGAGAGTCGTACCTTCTCTGATTTTTGCTAATCGGCTAATTATATTTCTTCCAAGGATCAATCAGAAGGATCAAAGGACAACCCCAGCTCACGAATCTGATAATATATGTTGCTAAAGCATGTACAATCAATCAATTTTCAATGGCCATATCGCAACAACATAGAATTTAATATTGATCGTTCTACCCGCATAAAAAATTATCAATCATCATGGCAGAATGTAGGGCATATGCTATTGGAGTCATACTCCCTCCGTCCGGAAATACTTGTCATCAAAATGAATAAAGGGAGATGTATCTAGATGCATTTTAATTCTAGATCCATCTTTTTTTGTCCATTTTGATGACACGTATTTTTGGACGGAGGGAGTACGTTCTTTACCCCGCAATAGAGAGAGTCATATCTTCTTTGATCCTCTTTAGTCTGCTAGCTATATTTCCTCCAGTCATGAACGGGAATGATCAAAGGGATATAGCCTGGAATCGCATTGCCGTTGCTATGAACGTAATGCTGTGATACGGTCCTAGGGTATGCCCTCTTGATCTATTACTCGATTACCAAATCCAGAGTGCAAATTGGTAGCTAGGGTTGAATCAGCAAGAAGGGGATCGAGAATTAGAGCCAGGGGTGGGAGGAAGGATACATCGCCCAACAGCGCCACCAGTTCTCTAATCAATCGATACCCTAAAACTCACCCACTCCTAATACATATATGGGTTCACTTGCTCTAGGTCGGTCCAGCGAAAGGCGAGTTGGGCCTCTTCTCCCGCCTGGGCCTGGTCTGGGCTGCATTGGAGTCGGCCTTGGGGTCCGCCACGGTAGTTCCCGTGACATTCCCTCCCTCTTCAGTTTTAGCTTGTCCCCAAGCCAACGCCCGAGGAAAACACGCCTGCAAGGGAATTACATCTTCCCAGGATGCCAGCGACGGAGGAAAGCCAGACCACTGTACTAGTACTTGGTCGACTTGTTGCGCGCCTCGCTGCATTGTGCATCGTTGAAGAATGGCCATTGGCACCTGGAATTGCAGCAAATCTTCATCCAACGTCGGCAGCTCCAGCATGAACGTTGTTGAAGGGGGAACTGCCGCCCGCAGCTGAGAGACATGAATGACCGGGTGGATCCGAGCTTGCTCCGGCAATGCCAGTCTGTACGCCACCTCGCCCACTCGTTGGAGTACCTGAAACGGTCCAATGTAACGAAAACCTAGTTTATGATTAGCTCTTGCCTCCATCGAGGACTGTGCATATGGCTGCAGCTTCAAATACACCGAATCGTGGACTACAAACGTCCTGTCCGAGTGGTGCTGATCAACTTTCTCTTTCATGCTTTGCCAGGCTCTGTTGAGATGCTTCCGTAACAAGGCCACCATGGCTACCCTATCCCGAGTCCACTGGGCTAAATCTGTCACTGCTGCGTCAGCCACATTAGTGATACCGAAGAATCTCGGTTTGTGGCCATACAACACCTCTAACGGAGTCGACTTGAGAGTAGAGTGATAAGAGGTATTGTAACAGAATTCTTCCAAGGAAATCCGCAAAACCCACTTGTTTGGGCAGTTGTGCACGAAGCACCTGAGGTACAACTCCATGCACTGGTTCACACATTCTGTTGTGCCATCCGTTTGTGGGTGCCGAGCTGAGGAGATGTTCAGTTTGATGTGAATGAGCTTGCAAAGTTCTTGCCATACCTTGCTGGTGAAGATTCGGTCACGGTCAGAAACCATTGCCTCCGGGCGTCCGTGCAATTTGAAGACATTATCCATATAGGCTTTAGCTACTTGCAGCGCTGAGAAGGGATGTCGAAGTGGTATGAAATGAGCATAACGGGTGAGCTTGTCCACCACTACTAGGATAGAGTTGAATCCTTTCGAGGTTGGCAGTCTTTCAACGAAATCCAAGGTAACCATCTCCCGTGCTTGCTTGGGCACTAGTAAAGGCTGCAGTAAGCTGGGATACTTCACATGCTCCGGTTTAGCCTGTTTACACACTGAACACTCCGAAATGTAGGCCTTCACCGTCCTCTTGAGCTGCGGCCATACAAAGTGCTGTTTGACACGACTATAAGTTGCTTGGATCCCCGAGTGTCCTCCCAAGGCACCGGAGTGGAGCTCCTGCAATATTCTCTGCTGGGCTGTTGTGTTGTTACCTATCCACACACTCCCTTTATAGCGAATAAGGCCATCCTGCACATTAAAGGGGCTAACCAGAGTTGCTCCCGCCCCCACAGATGATAACATGTTGGTGAATTTTGAGTCCCGGGCATAACCTTGCTTCACCTCATCCAGCCACCGCGGCACACAGACTGAGATAGCGCATGCAACCGTGTCCAGGTGGCGTGACAGTGCATCCGCTGCCTGGTTTAGTGCCCCCTTTTGGTACTCTATTATGTAGTGTAGCCCAAGTAACTTTGGCATCGCCTTCTGCTGCCATGGAGTGGTCAGTCACTGCTCATCCAAGCATGCAAGGATGCGATGGTCCGTTCGGATGAAAACTCATTGGTCAACAGATATGATCACCATCGCTCAACTGCCATGTGCACTGCCAAACTTTCTTTTTCATAAGTGGAGAGAGATCACAGTCTTGGCCCCAAGGCTTGACTTAAGAATACGATAGGGTGGTGATCCTGCATTATAACTGCACCAATTCCACGGTCTGGGGCGTCAGTTTCGACCACAAATGGCTTCGAAAAGTTGGGCAATACAAGTACCGGTGCAGTGGTCAGTGCCAGTTTCAGCGCTTGGAAAGACTCTTCATGTTGTGGTGTCCATTGAAAGACCACCCCTTTCTTAAGCAACTCCATCAGAGGTCGACTAATAATGCCAAAGTGCTTCACAAACTTTCGGTAATATCCTGCCAAGCCAGGGAATTGACGCACCTCTTTTGCTGATTGCGGGCTTGGCCAGCCTCGCACCTTATCAATGTTAGCCGGATCAGTTCTCACACCTTCTTCACCGATTACATGCCCCAGGTACCACAGTTGGTTGCAGGAAAACACACACTTGCTCCTCTTAACCTTCATTTGATTCTCTTTCAGAATCTGGAACACAGATCGCATCAACTGAATGTGCTCTTCCAATGTGATGGTGTACGTTAGGATGTCACCAATAAAGACTAGAAGCCCTTTTTGCAAATGTGGCTTCGGCATGATGTTCATTCCCCCTTGGAAAGTTGCTGGCCCTCATGTTACTCCATAAAGCATCACTTTGAACTCAAAGTGACCATGATGTGTTTGGAAAGTCATTTTTGCTTCATCCGAAGGTCTCATGCGAATCTAATGATATCCCGAGCGCAAATCCAGGCTTGTAAACCATTTGGCTCCTTGCAATTCATCCAAAAGCTCATAAATAACTGGCAGAGGGTATCTGTTTTTGATAGTGATAGCATTAAGATAGCAGAAATCGATACAGAAGCGCCACTCCCCATCTTTTTCTGCACTAACAGCATCGGGGATGCGAAAGGACTACGACTGACTTGAATGATCCCCTGCTTTAACATGTCGGACACTTGTGCTTCGATCTCATCTTTCTGCGCTGGGTTGTACCGATAAGGTCTGATGAAGACTGTTGTCGCCCCAGGTAGAAAATCTATTGTATGAACGAAGGACCGCTGTGGTGGCAATCCGCGAGGCTCTTCAAATCGTTCTGCAAATTCCTACAATAAAGTTGTCATTGCCTTGGGAATTACATCAGCCTCGGCATCAGTTTTCAGTGAACACAAATGCACCCCTCACATTACTAATTCCTGAGCCTGCAAAAGTTGTAACTGAATGGTTGAGATCGGTGGACAGTCTTGAACCGGGGCTGAAACTCCGTGTAACTGAACAAACTGGCCTTGATGTTTGAAAACCATGTACTTGCTCCCTCGATTAACAGTCATGAGTCCTCGAGACTCCAGCCAGTCCATTCCCAAAATCACATCGTAGCTACACAGCAGAAACAGGTTCAGAGTTGATTGGAACTGATATCCTTGAATTTGGTACTCATAGTCTGGTAGATCAGTGTCACAAGTGGTCACAGCACCATCAGCCACCTTTTGTCTTAGTTTCTTGGCCATAGGATGCACTCCACGCCAATCGTTTGCAATCTCCGAGTTGAAGAAGCTATGAGAAGAACCCGAATCAACCAGCATCAGTAAGGTCTTGCCATTCATCTTGCCCAGCATTCTGAAAGCTTTAGGTGCTTCTGTTCTTGCCATGGCAGCCACAGACAGGAGGCAAAGATCATCTTCAGAAGTCCCCTGAGACCCAGGTGATTCTGGCGTTGTTGGTGGTGTCAGCAGACCCACCAGTTCCTCCACAACATGCAAGGGAACCGTAGCTGTGGACACATGACCTGGGCCCGAGCGTTCACTGCAAGTGAAGAAGAGCCCGCGCGTCTTGCGATAAGCCCGCAATGTTCGGAACTTATCGTCCACCGAGGAGCTCGCGATGGGAATACACGCCGAGTTAGGACTACGTCTTCCATCGGTCGAAGGTGTCCCTAGCGAGAGACTTACACCTTTTGAAGTGCTCATGATCTAGGGCAGCACCATTGGTAGAGGGGGTCGTGCTGAAAATCGCCCAATGCGAGCACTCGTAGCCGATCCTCGAGTTGCTGCCACTACCTCATACTCTTGTCGCATCAGCTCCACCACCTCATCCTGTAATTCAGCAAGAGCTACAGCAGTATCCAAATCTTGCCGACGATGAAGCATAACAGCAATTTTACTATCATGTTGCAACCCTTCCAAAAAAACGAGTCATGAAAAACAACGGATCCCAAGACCCGTGGTGAGGGAGTAAACTATGCATCACCACGTTAAATTGCTCTGCATATTCTAGCACCGTCCCATGCTGCTTAAGCCGAGAGAATTCTCCAAGGAGTTGTTGAAACTCAGACCTACCAAATTTGTCTAAGACAGAAGCAACGAAAGGATCCCAGCTAGTGAACTTAACATGAGCCTGAGACCACTCTAACCACAACGCTGGCGCTCTAGTGAAATTGGCGACTGTTGTATCTACCCATACCGAGGGATCCACTGCCCCAATCCTAAAACATGCTTCCCAATGAATTTTCCACCCCGTGGGATTATCCCCATTAAACTCCAGACATTCGACCCTAGTAGTACTTGATCTACCACCAGAGAACCCACTGGTGTTGCCCTGTTCATATGGATTTGGGATAGGAATGGTGGGAAAGGGTGTCTGGAAGGTACCATTGGTCAGTACCGGTGCTTGGAGGATTGGTCCCCCAAGCGGCAAGACCCGGATTGGTGTTGCAGAGCGACGGCCAAGCTGCCCGTCGTCGAGGATGATGGACCTGGCGCCTTCCCCGATGCGTTCGCACCGAGCGCGATCTTGGCCAGCTATGCGCGAATGTCCCCGAGATAGTCTTGGACACGCCCGACGGCCGCATCCACCCCGGGACGCCAGGCCGACAGGTCGTTGACCATCGGCCCGAGAGATTGCATCAGCGGCTCCATCTGAGACACCGCTGGCACCATCTTGTCGAGGGAGCGCTGGATCCCGAGTTGCGCCTGCGTGATGTTGCTCCTCTCCTTGGCAACCTCCTCCATCTACTTATGGAGGTCTAGATCCGCCATAATCTGTTTGAGCTTGCGGGTCTTCCTCTTCTCCAAATCGACTACGGCGGAAGGAAAATTTTTGGGTGGGGATTTCGGGCTCTGAATACCAGCTGATACGGTCATAGGGTATGCCCTCTCGATCTATTACTCGATTACCAAATCCAGAGTACATATTGGTAGCTAGGGTTGAATCGGCAAGAAGGGGATCGGGAATTAGAGCCAGGGGTGGGAGGAACGATACATCGCCCAATGGCGCCTCCAGTTCTCTGATCAATCGATACCCTAAAACTCACCCACTCCTGATACATATATGGGTTCATTTGCTCCAGGTCGGTCCAGCTAAACGTGACCTGGGCCTCTTCTCCCGCCTGGGCCTAGTCTGGGCTGCATTGGAGTCGGCCTTGGGGTCTACCACGGTAGTTCCCGTGACATGCTGATGTGGTTCCCTCTTGGGGTGGAGGGTATGCGGATCTGCAATCGGGTGTCTCCGGCAGGGAGATGTGGCATGGCCTCTTGAGGATATGTGTTCCTATTGGAGATATGCCCTAGAGGCAATAATAAAAGCATTATTATTATATCTCCTTGTTCATGATAATTGTCTGTTATTCATGCTTGAATTGTATTGTACGGAAACAGCGATACATGTGTGAATACATAGACCACAATGAGTCCCTGGTAGGCCTCTAGTTCCAGTTCGTTGATCAACAGATGGTCACGGTTTCCTGACCATGGACATAGGATGTCAGTGATAACGGGATCACATCATTAGGAGAATGATGTGATGGACAAGACCCAAACTTGAGCATAACACGAGATCGTATAGTTCGTAATGCATAAGCTTTTCGGTGTCAAGTATTTATTCCTTAGACCATGAGGTTGTACAACTCCCGGATGCCGTAGGAATACTTTGGGTGTGCCAAACGTCACAACGTAACTGGGTGGCTATAAAGGTACGCATCGGGTATCTCCGAAAGTGTCTGTTGAGTTGGTACGAACCGAGACTGGGATGTTGTCACTCCGTATGACGGAGAGGTACCTCTGGGCCCACTCGGTAAGACATCATCATACTGAGCTCAATGTGACTAAGTAGTTAGTCACGGGATGATGGATTACGGATCAAGTAAAGAGACTTGCCATGACGAGATTGAACAAGGTATCGGGAATACCGACGATCGAATCTCGGGCAAGTACCGTACCGATGGACAAAGAGAATAACGTACGGGATTGAGTGAATCCTTGACACGGTGGTTCATCCGATGAAGATCATCGAGGAACACGTGGGAACCAACATGGGTATCCAGATCCCGCAGTTGGTTATTGACCGGAGAGTGGTCTCGGTCATGTCTACGTGTCTCCCGAACCCGTAGGGTCTACACACTTAAGGTTCGGTAACGCTAGGGTCGTAGAGATACATGCACGTGGAAACCCGAAAGTTGTTCGGAGTCCCGGATGAGATCCCGGATGTCACGAGGAGTTCCGGAATGGTCCGGAGGTAAAGATTGATATATAGGAAGTCAGGTTTCGGCCATCGGGTGATCTCCGGGCGTCACCGGGAGCGTCCCGGGACCACCGAAGGGGCCCCGGGGGTCCACCGGGTGGGGCCACCCATCCCGGTGGGGCCCCTAGGCCGCAAGGGGAAGTTTCCAGCCCTAATGGGCTGGCGCACCACTAGGGGCCCACCTCCCCATGCGCCTAGGGTTGAAACCCTAGGGGGGCGGGGGCGCCCCACTAGCCTTGGGGGGCAAGGAACCCCCCTTGGCCGCCGCCCCCCCTGCAGATTGGATCTGCAGGGGCCCTGGCGCACCCCCTGGCCCCCTATATATATGTGGGAGGGGAGAGGGCAGCCACACCCTTGCCCTGGCGCCTCTCCCCCTCCCGTCACACCTCCATACTCCCACGCAGGGCGCCCGGCGAAGCCCTGCTGCGATCTCCACTGCATCCGTCATCACGCCGTCGTGCTGCCGGATCTCTGACGACTTCTCCTCCCCCCTTGCTGGATCAAGAAGGAGGTGACATTGCTGCACCGGACGTGTGTTGAACGCGGAGGTGCCGTCCGTTCGGCGCTAGATCATCGGTGACGAAGAACGCGAAGAGTACGACTACTTCATCCACGCTTCCTCGAAAGCTTCCGCTCGCGATCTACATAACAGTATGTAGATGCACTCTTACTTGCTCGTTGCTAGATGTCTCCTTAGTTGGATCTTGGCGAAAGCGTAGAGAATTTTTTGAATTATGCTACGTTCCCCAACAGTGGCATCTGAGCTAGGTTTTATGCGTAGCATCTTGCACGAGTAGAACACAAAGAAGTTGTGGGCGTTTGATTTTGTTCAACTTTCTTACCGTTACTAGTCAATCTTGATTCGGCGGTATTGTGGGATGAAGCGGTCCGGACCGACTTTACACGTACGCTTACGTGAGACTGGTTCCACCGACAGACATGCACTAGATGCATAAGGTGGCTGGCGGGTGTCTGTCTCTCCTACTTTAGTCGGATCGGATTCGATGAAAAGGGTCCTTATGAAGGGTAAATAGAAATTGACAAATCACGTTGTGGTTTTGGCGTAGGTAAGAAACGTTCTTGCTACAAATCCTATAGAAGCCACGTAAAACTTGCAACAACAATTAGAGGACGTCTAACTTGTTTTTTGCAGCATGTGCTATGTGACGTGGTATGGCCAAAACGAAGATGTGATGAATGATATATGTGATGTATGAGATTGATCATGTTTTTGTAATAGGGAATCATGACTTGCATGTCGATGAACTTGACAACCGGCAGGAGCCATAGGAGTTGTCTTAATTATTGTATGACCTACGTGTCACTGAATAACGCCATGTAATTACTTTACTTCATTGCTAAACGTTAGCAATAGTAGTAGAAGTAATAGTTGGCGTGACGACTTCTTCAAAACACGATGATGGAGATCATGATGATGAAGATCATGGTGTCGAGCCGGTGACAAGATGATCATGGTGCCCCGAAGATGGAGATCCAAGGAGCAAGATGATATTGGCCATATCATGTCACTTTAATTGATTACATGTGATGTTTATCATGTCTATGCATCTTGTTTACTTAGAACGACGGTAGTAAATAAGATGATCTCTCACTAAAATTTCAAGTATTGTGTTTCCCCTAACTGTGCATCGTTGCTAAAGCTCGTTGCTCCGAAGCAACACGTGATGATCGGGTGTGATAGGTTCTAACGTTCGCATACAACGGGTGTAAGACAGATTTACACACGCGATACACTTAGGGTTCACTTGACGAGCCTAGCATGTACAGACATGGCCTCGGAACACGGAAGACCGAAAGGTCGAACACGAGTCGTATAGAAGATACGATCAACATGAAGATGTTCACCGTTGATGACTAGTCCGTCTCACGTGATGATCGGACACGGGCTAGTCGATCCGGATCGTGTATCACTTAGATGACTAGAGAGATGTCATTCTGAGTGGGAGTTCATTAAAATTTGATTAAGATGAACTTAATTATCATGAACTTAGTCTAAATTCTTTACAATATCTCTTGTAGATCAAATGGCCCACGCTCCAGTTTCCCTCAACTTCAACGCGTTCCTAGAGAAAACCAAGCTGAAAGACGATGGTAGCAACTATACGGATTGGGTCCGTAACCTGAGGATTATCCTCATAGCTGCCAAGAGATCATATGTCCTAGAAGCACCGCTAGGTGATGCACCTGCTCCCGATGCGGCCCAAGACGTTTTGAACGTCTGGCAGTCGCGTAGTGATGATTACTCCCTGGTTCAGTGCGGCATGCTTTACAGCTTAGAGTCGGGGCTCCAAAAACATTTTGAGCACCACGGAGCATATGAGATGTTCGAAGAGCTGAAAATGGTTTTCCAAGCTCATGCCCGAGTCGAGAGATATGATGTCTCCGACGCATTCTACTGCTGTAAGATGGAGGAAAACAGTTCTGTCAGTGAGCACATCCTCAAGATTTCAGGATTGCACAACCGCTTGTCTCAGCTGGGAATGAATCTCCCAGATGAAGCGGTCGTTGACAGAATCCTCCAGTCGCTCCCACCAAGCTTCAAGAGCTTCGTGTTGAACTTCAATATGCAGGGGATGGAGAAGTCCATTCCCAAGGTGTATTCGATGCTGAAATCAGCGGAGGTGGACATCAAGAAAGAACATCAAGTGTTGATGGTCAATAAAACCACTAACTTCAAGAAAGGCAAGGGTAAGAAGAACTTCAAGAAGGACGGCAAGGGAGTTGCCGCGCCTGGCAAGCCTGTTGCCGGGAAGAAGCCAAAGTATGGACCCAAGCCTGAGACAGAGTGTTTTTATTGCAAGGGAACGGGTCACTGGAAGCGGAACTGCCCCAAATACTTAGCAGACAAGAAGGCCGGCAACGACAAAGGTATATATGATATACATGTTATTGATGTGTACCTTACCAGCACTCGTAGTAGCTCCTGGGTATTCGATACCGGTGCAGTTGCTCACATTTGTAACTCAAAACAGGAGCTGCGGAATAAACGGAGACTGGCGAAGGATGAGGTGACGATGCGCGTCGGGAATGGTTCCAAGGTCGATGTGATCGCCGTCGGCACGCTACCTCTACATCTACCCTCGAGATTAGTTTTAAACCTCAATAATTGTTATTTAGTACCAGCTTCGAGCCTGAACATTGTTTCTGGATCTCGTCTTATGCGAGATGGCTACTCTTTCAAATCGGAGAATAATGGTTGTTCTATTTATTTGAGAGATATGTTTTATGGTCATGCCCCGCTGGTCAATGGTTTATTTTTGATGGATCTCGAACGTGGTAATACACATATTCATAGTGTAGATGCCAAAAGATGTAAAGTTGATAATGATAGTCCCACATACTTGTGGCATTGCCGCCTTGGTCATATCGGTGTCAAACGTATGAAGAAGCTCCATTCAGATGGACTTCTAGAGTCTCTTGATTATGAATCATTTGACACGTGCGAACCATGCCTCTTGGGCAAGATGAACAAGACTCCGTTTTCCGGAACAATGGAGCGAGCAACCAACTTGTTGGAAATCATACATACCGATGTGTGCGGTCCAATGAGTGTTGAGGCTCGCGGAGGCTATCGTTATGTTCTCACCCTCACGGATGACTTGAGTAGAAATGGGTATATCTATTTGATGAAACACAAGTCTGAGACCTTTGAAAAGTTCAAGGAATTTCATAATGAGGTTGAGTATCAACGTGACAGAAAAATAAAGTTCTTACGATCAGATCGTGGGGGTGAATATTTAAGTCATGAATTTGGCACACACCTTAGGAGCTGTGGAATTGTTTCACAATTGACACCGCTCGGAACACCTCAACGTAACGGTGTGTCCGAACGTCGAAATCGTACTCTGTTGGACATGGTGCGATCTATGATGTCCCTCACCAATTTACCGCTATCTTTTTGGGGTTATGCTTTAGAGACTGCCGCATTCACTCTAAATAGGGCTCCGTCGAAATCAGTTGAGACGACTCCGTATGAACTTTGGTTTGGCAAGAAACCGAAGCTGTCGTTTCTAAAAGTTTGGGGTTGCGATGCTTATGTCAAGAAACTTCAACCTGAAAAGCTCGAACCCAAATCGGAAAAATGCGTCTTCATAGGATACCCAAAGGAAACAATTGGGTACACCTTCTACCACAGATCCGAAGGCAAAGTCTTTGTTGCCAAGAATGGATGCTTTCTGGAGAAAGAGTTTCTCTCGAAAGATGTGAGTGGGAGGAAAGTAGAACTTGATGAGGTGACAGTCACCCCTCCTGGACCGGAAAGTAGCGCAGCGCAGGAAACTGTTCCTGAGGTGCTTGCACCGACAAGGGAGGAAGTTGATGATAATATCATGAAGAAACAGATCAAGTTACTACTGAACTTCGAAGGTCCACAAGGGCACGTTCCGGAGCAGAGTGGTACGGCAACCCTGTCCTAGAAATCATGTTGTTAGACAACAGTGAACCTTCGAACTGTGAAGAAGCGATGGCGGGCCCGGATTCCAATAAATGGCTTGGAGCCATGAAATCCGAGATAGAATCCATGTATGAAAACAAAGTATGGACTTTGGTGGACTTGCCTGATGATAGGCACGCCATAGAAAACAAATGGATATTTAAGAAGAAGACAGACGCGGATGGTAATGTGACCATCTATATGGCTCGGCTTGTCGCTAAGGGTTATCGACAAGTTCAAGGGATTGACTACGACGAGACTTTCTCTCCCGTAGCGATGCTGAAGTCAGTCAGAATCATGTTAGCTATTGCCGCATTCTATGATTATGAAATATGGCAAATGGATGTCAAAACAGCATTCCTTAACGGCTTCCTCAAGGAAGAGTTGTATATGATGCAACCGGAAGGTTTTGTCGATCCAGAGAACGCTAACAAGGTATGCAAGCTCCAGCGCTCGATTTACGGGCTGGTGCAAGCATCTCGGAGTTGGAATATTCGCTTTGATGAGGTGATCAAAGCGTTTGGATTTATACAGACTTATGGAGAAGCCTGTATTTACAACAAAGTGAGTGGGAACTCTGTAGCATTTCTCATATTATATGTGGATGACATATTGCTAATGGGAAATGATATAGAATTCTTGGAAAATGTAAAGGCCTACTTGAATAAAAGTTTTTCAATGAAGGACCTTGGAGAAGCTGCTTACATATTAGGCATCAAAATCTATAGAGATAGATCGAGACGCCTCATTGGTCTTTCACAAAGTACATACCTTGACAAAATATTGAAGAAGTTCAATATGGATCAGTCAAAGAAAGGATTCTTGCCTGTTTTGCAAGGTATGAGATTGAGCAAGGCTCAGTCGCCGACCACGGCAGAAGATAGAGAAAATATGAGTGTTATTCCCTATGCCTCGGCCATAGGTTCTATCATGTATGCCATGCTGTGTACCAGACCTGATGTGAACCTTGCCATAAGTTTGGTAGGGAGGTACCAAAGTGATCCCGGTACGGAACACTGGACAGCGGTCAAGAACATCCTGAAGTACCTGAAAAGGACTAAGGATATGTTTCTCGTTTATGGAGGTGACGAAGAGCTCGTCGTAAAGGGTTACATTGATGCTAGCTTCGATACAGATCTGGATGACTCTAAGTCTCAAACCGGATACGTGTACATTTTGAATGGAGGGGCAGTCAGCTGGTGCAGTTGCAAACAGAGCGTGGTGGCAGCGTCTACATGTGAAGCGGAGTACATAGCTGCTTCTGAAGCAGCGCAGGAAGGAGTCTGGATGAAGGAGTTCATCACCGACCTAGGAGTCATCCCAAGCGCGTCAAGCCCGATGACTCTCTTCTGTGACAACACTGGTGCTATTGCCATTACCAAGGAGCCCAGGTTTCACAAGAAGACCAAGCACATCAAGCGTCGTTTCAACTCCATCCAGAATTATGTTTAGGATGGAGACATAGATATTTGTAAAGTGCATACGGATCTGAATGTAGCAGACCAGTTGACTAAATCTCTTCCACGGGCAAAACATGATCAACACCAGAACTCTATGGGTGTTCGATTCATCACAATGTAACTAGATTACTGACTCTAGTGCAAGTGGGAGACTGTTGGAGATATGCCCTAGAGGCAATAATAAAAGCATTATTATTATATCTCCTTGTTCATGATAATTGTCTGTTATTCATGCTTGAATTGTATTGTACGGAAACAGCGTACATGTGTGAATACATAGACCACAATGAGTCCCTGGTAGGCCTCTAGTTACCAGTTCGTTGATCAACAGATGGTCACGGTTTCCTGACCATGGACATAGGATTTCAGTGATAACGGGATCACATCATTAGGAGAATGATGTGATGGACAAGACCCAAACTTGAGCATAACACGAGATCGTATAGTTCGTAATGCATAAGCTTTTCGGTGTGAAGTATTTATTCCTTAGACCATGAGGTTGTACAACTCCCGGATGCCGTAGGAATACTTTGGGTGTGCCAAACGTCACAACGTAACTGGGTGGCTATAAAGGTACGCATCTGGTATCTCCAAAAGTGTCTGTTGAGTTGGTACGAACCGAGACTGGGATGTTGTCACTCCGTATGACGGAGAGGTACCTCTGGGCCCACTCGATAAGACATCATCATAATGAGCTCAATGTGACTAAGTAGTTAGTCACGGGATGATGGATTACGGATCAAGTAAAGAGACTTGCCATGACGAGATTGAACAAGGTATCGGGAATACCGACGATCGAATCTCGGGCAAGTACCGTACCGATGGACAAAGAGAATAACGTACGTGATTGAGTGAATCCTTGACACGGTGGTTCATCCGATGAAGATCATCGAGGAACACGTGGGAACCAACATGGGTATCCAGATCCCGCTGTTGGTTATTGACCGGAGAGTGGTCTCGGTCATGTCTACGTGTCTCCCGAACCCGTAGGGTCTACACACTTAAGGTTCGGTAACGCTAGGGTCGTAGAGATACATGCACGTGGAAACCCGAAAGTTGTTCGGAGTCCCGGATGAGATCCCGGATGTCACGAGGAGTTCCGGAATGGTCCGGAGGTAAAGATTGATATATAGGAAGTCAGGTTTCGGCCATCGGGTGATCTCCGGGCGTCACCGGGAGCGTCCCGGGACCACCGGAGGGGCCCCGGGGGTCCACCGGGTGGGGCCACCCATCCCGGTGGGGCCCCTAGGCCGCAAGGGGAAGTGTCCAGCCCTAATGGGCTGGCGCACCACTAGGGGCCCACCTCCCCATGCGCCTAGGGTTGAAACCCTAGGGGGAAGGGGGCGCCCCACTAGCCTTGGGGGGCAAGGAACCCCCCTTGGCCGCCGCCCCCCTGCAGATTGGATCTGCAGGGGCCCTGGCGCACCCCCTGCCCCCCTATATATACGTGGCAGGGGAGAGGGCAGCCACACCCTTGCCCTAGCGCCTCTCCCCCTCCCGTCACACCTCCATACTCCCACGCAGGGCGCCCGGCGAAGCCCTGCTGCGATCTCCAGTGCATCCGTCATCACGCCGTCGTGCTGTCGGATCTCTGACGACTTCTCCTCCCCCCTTGCTGGATCAAGAAGGAGGTGACGTTGCTGCACCGGACGTGTGTTGAACGCGGAGGTGCCGTCCGTTCGGCGCTAGATCATCGGTGACGAAGAACGCGAAGAGTACGACTACTTCATCCACGCTTCTTCGAAAGCTTCCGCTCGCGATCAACATAACGGTATGTAGATGCACTCTTACTTGCTCGTTGCTAGATGTCTCCTTAGTTGGATCTTGGTGAAAGCGTAGAGAATTTTTTGAATTATGCTACGTTCCCCAACAGTTCCATTGGTGACACCTAGAAAAATGATGCAGCGGCGCACACATACTGGAGCGAGAAACAATCGCCTGGCCTCGTAGGGTTTGGTTGGTCTTTACTTTTACGGAAGTCGGTCTTTTCTTTAGGAGACGCCGGGTTTGATGAGCGATCCATCGACCGCGCCGCGATGTGAGGTCTGTTTCCGCCTGTGTACAATCTGTTTGGACGAAGCCCTTCCCTCGACCAGCGCTGCTTCTGGTTGCATCCTTTTTTGGACGAAGCATTTTCTTCCCTCACAATGTTATTACGGGTTGCACAACGCATATACCTGGGGGGCCCTGGGCTTTGGGGGCCTGGGGCGGCTGCCCCCTGCCCCCCTCAGGGCCGGGCCTAGGTTTGTTGTCCTCGAGACAGACTCGCACTAAGGATCAGAGACTTGGAGACATGCTAGCCAATAGTCAGCCATTACAGCACCTATTTAATTTCCGTTCTTTGATGGGAAGTTGTATGTGGCCTGGGTTTGTTGTCCTCGAGGCAGACTCACACTAAGGCTGCTGCTAATGCATGAGCGCTTAGATGAGATGCTAAGCACATTAAATAGTTTAGCAACTATACTCTCCGATGCATAGGTGCTTAACTTATGGTTGCTAAGCTTGCTTCATTTAATGATTTAGGAACTAAAGCTCTTCATGTATTGGTGAGCTTCCTTTCTTTAAATGTTTTGCCTAGGTTCACGCGCTTAGCATTGTTTCTTTCTGGGGTCACCACACTCATCTCTCTCATCTTAAATAACTTGCCACATCAGATTTTTTGCCTACGTGTAATGCTTAGCACCTGTATAAGGTGGAGCATTGGGAGGGGCCTAAGGATCAGAGACTTGGAGCCATGCTGGCCAATAGTCAGCCATTACAGCACCTATTTAATTTCCGGTCTTTGATGGGAAGTTGTATGTGGCATGGGTTTGTTGTCCTCGAGGCAGACTCGCACTAAGGATCAGAGACTTGGAGCCATGCTAGCCAATAGTCAGCCATTACAACACCTATTTAATTTTCGTTCTTTGATGGGAACTTGTATGTGGTGTCTGTCTCTTGCCAGGTCTTCATCGTTGAATTTTGGTAGTAATCAAAATATCAAATGTGTAATTGAGTCTTTTGGGTGATTGTGGAGAACCAGAATAAATTCCTAGAGAGGTGGTGTCACTACTGGAATCAGCTACTTTGCCATCTGCAGACGGCAAAGAAGCTCTTTGCCATCGGCTACCGAAAAGCAGACGGCAAAGAAACGGCAGACGGCAAAACAGGCCTTTGCCATCTGCCAACTCTTTGCCGTCCGCTGGCTGACGGCAAAGAGGGAGGTGGCCCCCACCCCTCCCCCCCCCCGCCCGTTTAGAAAAAGCTTAACGCCCCAAAGAGAGACAAAGGCGGATGACAAAGACTGGCAGACGGCAAAGAGCAGACTAACTAACGGCCCCGACCCCCCCGCCCGTTACCAGATCCCCCACCCACCGCCCTCTTTCCTTCCT
>LR738712.1:731244248-731272418 GCA_902687465.1 Secale cereale | reverse complement strand
ACATTTGCACCTGGGATCTCATAAAATCCCGCGAGCCAGACACCTTCTCTCATGCCGCGCCCGCGCCACCTGCACTCTTCCCCCTTCTGAACCTGCAGCAGTGACCTCTTGAACGCTGCTTGGTAACTTAAATGAAACCGCAATGGTTCGCCAATGCTGGGATCCTCGACGATGATCAGCAACTGAACCCTGGTAATCATCGGTGCTTCTCTCCCACGGATGACTTCCTTCTATCTGGGCCATCATTTTACATTGCTCCTCTTCTTATTTGTTTGGATAGAGCGATGCTTTCAGGTCTTTTTTACCTGTATGATATGCCTTGCAATAATTTTGATCAGTATGCTATTAGATTTCTACAACTAAACAAAGTGTATCTGCGCTACTGTGGCCGGACATCGTTTTCTGGGGATGTAGAAGGTGAAGTGCAGGCTATTCTGAATCCAGGTACATTGTCATCATTTTTGTTGCTTGGAGTAATGGTCTGTTGGTGATGATGTAGGATGGAAGCACACTTTCCTTCGGAGGGTTGTGCATCTATGAAGTGGTTATTGATGAACTCATGGAAAAGGGCTCGCCAATGCTACACAGGTCATGCCTAATTTATTTAGTTCAGATTGTATTTATACACGCTTATATGTGTGTACGCTGCGCCTGCACTAATGTGCTGCCATTCACACACCCTCTTGCTGCTTGTGGGAGGGACGTAACTACAACAGCAATTACTCAAATGTTGGATGTCGGCGCTGCTTCAGCTCCAATACCATTCCAGCCACTCATCGTCAGGTTTGATCTTCCTCTACTTTGAACTCACACGTTGTTGTTTGGATTTAGGTGCTTTTATTTGCACATTTCGTGGTGAAATTTTAGCTAACCCAATGCGTTTTAAAATTGTACTCTTTAGTAAGTTCATGATTCATGTATTTAGCGCTGCACCAAGTGGTGAATGGCAAGAATCTGCAGCTACAAATAACACCTGGTACACTGAATCTGTGTTCCCTTTCCTCTCTGTTATATGTGTAGTTTCAGTGTCTAGGTACATAGATCACTGAATCATCTCAGTAGTCCTTGATTTTTCTCTACATAGTTGAATTTCAGTTGCCTGGTGGTCATTGTGTGCGCAATTCTCTTAAATATTTTGTACCTCCTTACGGGCTATTCTGCTGGTGGTCTAGCCACAATACGTAAACGAAAGTACCTTGTCGATGCAAGTTTTTTTCTTGATGTGTAAGACTCTTGAAAGTAGATGTAATCCACTAGCATGGTACGTGAACTAAAGTGCTACCACTTTCTGTTCGGGAGAAAGGTTCTTTTGGCCTATTTATGATGGTGTTGTTCAGCTCTAGGTTAGCTGTTGGACATGCTTCAAACTTTAAAAGCCATTTATTATGTTATAATCAAGTCTTCCAATCACCTTCTTATCCTCTGTGTACTTACGTAAAAACATGACCACTAGACCAAGCTATGCACAACTCCGTTTTTCATGTGGTTACTGATTAATCTGTGTCAGCACTCACGAGAACATTGCAAAAAAAAAAAAAGTTCTGGCCCATGTAATTTATGCCACTTTTTTAGGCACAGTTACTGGTACTGAAATTTGCATGAAGTTACAAGCTCTCTCCTTTTAAAAAAATCCATCGGAATTTACACTGCGAACATACTGAATAGCATCGATTAATGTTTCACCCATGGGATCGATAGCTCAAACAAGGGCTTTTATTTTTAGGCCGGGAAGGGTTGTACTGATCAATGTGCATAGCTTATATGACAGCATCATCAGAATCATGACACTCTTTTTAGGCTGAGAAGGGATGTATTGGTGATTCTGTTGTTCTATTAGATGATCACACCTTGGCGTTATTTCCTACTAGGTCTATAATGGAAACCAATTGATCTCCACCCTTTAATTTGTTTGATAGATGAATTCAAGTTAATACAAGCACCTGTCTGTTAATAGTATGTTTTATGTTTTACAGAAGCATCGAGTGGATTTGAATGCCATTATCTAGGATAACTGTTAATTTGAATGGAGTAGTTATTATGTAAGTGCACCATCTACAGTTTCATGCCAAGGAAAGGGTGGTAGAAGCCAACAGTAAAGAATATGCACGGAGTGATGTCATTTATGCTATGAAACATGATTTTGGGGGCTCACCGCAAATCATCTGTAAGAAGAGCTCCGTTCAAGAACTAAGGTTATGCTTCACCAAGGATTTGTAGGCCAGTTATCTTTTTCCCTTGGACAGGTCTCCTCAGATTTCATTTTTATTTGCATGAACACAACTTCACTGCTTGACAAATAATGCTGTCACAACCGTTCTGAATGATGTCCAACATCAAGCCGTTAGGAATCCTCAATGTTTGCCGTGAAGACTACTTAATGTTGTCACAATAGTTGTAGTTACATTTTCTAAAATCTGAAGCATGTTAACTTTGGAATATGCTCTAAATCCTGATAATAAAATAGGGAGTTGAATTTTTATTAGAATGGAATGGCATAGTTGTGTGTATAAGATTTTGGTGTTGTTTTAGTTTTTCTGGTTGTATATTGCCTTCCCCAAGGGTTGCTTGTTGGACTCTTCTATCTTTTCTCAAACAAAAAAACCAGCTTATGGTTTCTTCTAAATGTTATTAGAACTGAAGATGCTTTCTCTTATTGTGTCATACGTAATCAGGTGTTAAATAGATTCCACTATTGATTGATTTTCAATATCTATCTGCAAAGAACTAATAGGTGGCATATCTGAGACCCTCACCATGGCATGGACATGGCGGTCCTACCGGAGCAAGGTGCGGACGAGCCATGAGATGCCGTCACTGCTCGTCTTGATCTCGCCTCGCATCTCCTTTAGGCGATTGTGTTGGATGCGTAGGATGGGAGCAAAAACTACTTGTGCATATCGGGAAAACAACTAAGCTGCAGGAAAGCTGAGGAAGCATTGGTTGCTGTCAGATGTGTAGAAGCCTACTTGAGACCTTTGGGTTGCTTGGCGAGATGTTAAAGGACACCAAGTAAGGATTTCTACATATATATAATTTGTATCCCAGGTTCTTCAGACTGTGAGTGTGTAAATCATTGAACCTAAGTGCGTATTAATTAAGCAAAATGAGACCAAATTCATATGCGGCACTTCGTTGCCTTATTTACTTGCTGGTGATTGCATAAAAAATTGTGAGGCATTTAGTCTGCTCATGAGCTAATGTTCACATACATAACGTCGGTGGTCAGACTATGTGCTGGGAGCGCACATGACCGCCTCAGTGGCGCCACCAGGTGGCGCCCCAACCTCTAGTCTGTAGTAAACGTTGTGGTGGTCTTACGCGCTACATTGAATCTATTTGTATTCAAAAATAAATCCTAACTTTATCCACATACGTTTTCATTTTTAATTCGGATACGAATATTCACTTGCCATGTAGACATTTCTCAAAATACGTACAAATCAATGAAAAATTAGTTCCCTGTAGCATTCTGAGCTAAATTAATGGATATATTCACTTGCCATGCTAAATAAATCAATGTACAATGTCTTCTAATAGCATTGTATATAGCAATATAGCACGATAATAGTGTATGGGTGGTGCTATTTTACTATCGCGTGCTATTATTTCATTGATACAAATACAAAATATTTTGGATTATCAGTACCAATTTCCACCCTTTCGACTAATTAAATGACAATTCTTTCTATTTAACAAAGCACGTAAAGGATGAGAGTACATCCACGTTAGGACCAATGAAGCAACCATGTCGCTCTTTCCTTCTCTACTTATTTCCTCCGGTCACATGGATCGATTACAACCATTATTTATGAAGATCTTTCTGTACAAAAGATATCTCAAGAAGTTGATCTATGATAAATGTTCTTAGCAACCACACCGTCCTAATACCAGCACGGATCAAGTTTGTTCTATACATGTTTGCATGAGTCATTCAACACATTTCTCAATTAGCTGAAATAGTGCAAGCAAAATTTCTGTAGGACCAGCAATCAAGTATGTTCTCCCCATGTTTTGGAGCACCTAGATTTCACACTTCCCTCTCATACACCGTTATTGTTAGCCAGGACAATGCAAGACAAAAAAGAAAGAGCAAAGAGATCTCGGTCTGAGAACAAGAGACATTGGGAAGGGGACACTTGGTGGTAAATGAACAACTTGCAATGTCGTGGTGGCCCTATGGGTCACCATAGAGCCCTATACCACGAGGTGAGAGCCAGGTCCAATATATCCATCCCGTGGAAGGGCACTCACTGTCTTCACCGCCACATTGGTCTTCCGCAACACGAATTGAGCTTCGTCATCAAGCTTCGTGACATGCACGAGGGTTGAGCATCTGGCCACATTTGTCCATGCCAGGCTTGCAGTGTGCGCTCATGTGGCTTCGTCAACAAGTGGACAAGGCATATGTGTGACGGAACAATCTGTTAATGGCAAGGCTCACTTGGTTGTTAATGGCAAGGCTCACTTGGCTACCCCCGCCGATGTTTATTGCGGAGGGAAACAAGCTACCCCATCCAATTTCAAGAGATTTTGTGAATTAATAGTTATTTTAGTTTTTCCAAAGAAAGTTTTTTCCAGATGCATTTCTTTTGTTTGTTTCGTCGCGTCAGAACTATGGAAAGCTTCATGTCGATCCCTCAATATTCTATTTTGGAATAAATAATGACAAACATATTAGACATGATGTTCTTGCCTGCCTCATACTGAGGTAGCTTGAATATAAGTTCATCAATTCAAATCCAAGTACCCTGCTTGATAATATTGTTGGATGTATAATGTTCCCCGGTGGGTTATGCACGTGATTTTGCATTCTACCCCCTCTGTAATAATTCTTGGTGATTGCTTGGTGCCATTGTATGGGATTTCGTAGAATTTCTGCAAAAGTGTGCATTGTGCAGCGTAGTGAAACCAAACTTAATAGCGTGTTCAATTGCGATACTGAAACGAATGGTGAGCACTATAACTCCCATGTGTTTACATGAGGAAAAGGAACTTCATGATTCATATATGCACCTTGGCAGCTGCATTACATGTTTGTTGTGCTTTTAAGTGAAACGAGTTGTGAATAGTTTCAAAATGTAAGGAATTGTGTCGAATATTATGAGTAAGATAGGTTACAATTGGACTCCGAGATGTTAAAAAATATAGATAAGTGTTGTGTCCTAATAGGACACCTGTATTGTATCCTAGGCTCCTTATATAATTTATGGGTAGACACACGATGTAAACTGTTCCAACATAATAGCACAGGTACGCAGGGAAGCCAGCGCAATACAAAATCTGCTTTATTATATTATTAAAATCCTGGTGACAAACCGTCGTGTAAGATCATTTTCTGTGACAAAAACTGCCACTAGCTAATTTCACTCCGGCGTAGCCTCATGTGGCAACTTTAGTGACGTTTAGGCTTGATTTTACACGAGGCTTTTGCCCGTTACTAACCTTTGCATTTTTTGTGACGGATTGGAGTGACATAGAAAATGTTGAACATGCCAATTTCTGAAATATTGAAGAATGACTAATTGTTTTTATAGCTGACATATCTATTGGTGAAAGTCTGTACATATTTTCTGAAAGAGGTCAATATACTATCTGATAGTACCACTGAAAATTTTGGAAGTGCTTAGAATATTCATCAATGCATGTAAGTTCATTAGCAAACATGAACACACCATACGTAAACTAAAATATCCAAACACACCACACGTAAATAAATTAATACATATTCAAACATGATTGATGAATGCAGGAAGTGGAGCACGCAATACATACTTCAATGCTAGTATGGTATTGGTTAGTTCTTGATTAAACTGTTGGCACTCCTTTATTTATATTGAGTTTATCAAAGTCTACCGGTTCGCATGGCTCATGTCATCGTCTAACGAAGGCAGACGCCACGTTTCAGTGTTGTAGCATGGCGATTAATGTCGACCAGCCGCATGCCAATTGCCAACGGCCATTGACACACCCACCAAACTTTTGCCACAACTTTTTCCGGCCTGTCGCCCGCGGCTAGAAGAAGATAGTCGCCATGACCAAAGAGCGCATTCTCTATTCTCATAGCCTCCACATCCCTCCGCATTTCCAAGGCCGAATAGGTGACCACCTCCATGACCAAATAGCTCATTCTCTTTCAGTCTTGACATCCCATTCCATCACCTATAAGTTTGCCCGGGCCCCTCTTGTCCATGTCTCCTTGGTAGGCCTAAAGGGCCTCCTACTAGGCCAATGTTCTAGCTCCCTACATAGAACACACCCCTGGTGTTCGGCAACGTCAGTCATCAACACTCCCTCATTGGCAAACCTTATTATACTAGACAACCAGGAAGTCAACGTGCTATGGCACCAAAGAGTAGCACAACTATAACACCAACTATCACTAACAAGAGAAGCGGTGATCGAAAGGATTCAACCTATAAACACACAAGCGCAGATGACAAAGACCGGATCCAAGCAGATCCATCAAAGACAAACACGAACCTCCGTATAGGTGCGGCACACAGACGGGTGGTGGCTCTTCTTGTTTGAGTTTGTCTCCCGGACTCCGATCCTCCTTGGGTTCGTTCATCTATATGTAGTCGACCGAGCTCTCCAGCGTGGATTTCTACTGCCTCCTTGGGGGCAACGAGGTTAGGGTTTGTGCACGACGGCAAGATTTGATGCTAGGCGATTTCGATCTATTCAAGGGTTCAATTATGATGACTGCGGCTGCAGGGTGCTTGTCCTTAGTGGAGCGGGCATGAAGACTTCCTGGCTGACATCGACAAGGTCAAGCCGGTTCCGGTAGTGGAGCGGCGCCAATGGTGTGTCGACGGCTCGTTCTGGTGGTGGTAGTGGTCGTTTGGTGGTTCAGAGAGCTCGATGTAATTTTTTTTATGTTTGAGGTGCTTTGTATTTATCACAAACTTTTATAGTAGATATGAATATTTTGGGGGAAAAGGGCGGCGTAAAAAAAGTACGAAAAAGAGAACTAAAATGTTCCCACATCTCGGCAGCGTGAGACATAAAAAAAACAAAGGAAATGTATCCAAGTTCACTTAAATAGTCCTTCAGAAGGTGTAAGACAAATTACTATTTCCTCAGACACTGTAAAACAAAACATTTCTTTTCTTCAAAACAGGAAAAAATGCGTACAAGTGAACACACTTAACCACAGCGTGAGACAGGAAAAACCAAGCCGAGCCTTCCTTGCCATCTCATGTTCCCGTTCCCGTTCCCCGTCGCCTCCCCCACCCCACCCACGGCTAGGCTGCGAACCCTAGCTCCTTGCTGATGTGAGCCTCACCGGAGATTCTAGATCCAGCTGCTGCCCCACCGTCGGCGCCCGGCCCCGTCCTCCTCCTCTTCCTCTCTCCCTGGCCAGGCCAGGCCACCAGGCGCTCAAGATTTGTAAGCGGTGAGCTCCTCCATCTGCATAATGTGACGATGCCAACCTGGATTTTAGCGCCTGAGCTGGTTGGGCAGACCGGTCGATGCTCTGTGTGACCAACTTTGTTTCATTCTTTCAGTAGATCTAAATTTTACCTAAAATGCTTGGCCCTGACGCGCATCTCCTGTTGTCTCACTCTGTTCCTAAAAGAAAAGAAAAGAAATGGCGCATCTTTTGCAAATTACTACTTTACCTAACCAAAAATTGTTCCTTTTAGTAGATCTATTGCGCCTGGTACAGATGGTTGGGATTTACGACTGCATACTTGGGTTCCGCTGCAAGGCCTTTCACCGTTTCAGCATGTTTTTTAGGAAGTAGATAGCACAGATTGCCACTTGACCTCATTGAAATTTCATGTCTTTTAGTTCATCTGAGCTTTGCAATGGAGTTAATTTTTATCTGGTGTACAAACAACAAATATCCAGTAATATACTTTCCTCGGATGCGCAGCCAATCCAGCCAATGTTCTGGACTGCACTTGAATAAGATGGTACTTCCTTTTGGCACATATAGATAAATGCAGTCAGCCCTTTTCATCTAAAAAGCAAAACGGAAATGGTCCATGGTCACTGGTGTTGGGCCATTGCAAGAACAATATTCTTCTGCAGCACATTATACTCTGCTCTTGTTGGTGGTTCTAACCAGAGTACGGCAATCAAAGGATCCTTCTTTTCTACTTTAGTAATGCACCTGAATTCGCTGAAAAAACGTGCTCTCTCTAAGCTTAGTTGCAGTTACTACTTACTGCAGCTGTTGTTACAAAGTGCAAGAAGCATACGTATGTATTATATAGTGCAAGGTTAGGTGGTACAGCGAATTTAGTTTTACAAGTTTTGTCTGGTGGATTGATGGTTTCTGCCGCGTGCGTGTTCATAGGGTCATTATACTCTGAACTTTTCAGCTTTCTTACAAAATTGAGCTGATCGCCTTTGCTCTTAGAATAGTACAAGAAGCATATGTATTGCTAGTTGCAGTTTTCACTCTGTTTTTCTTCTTCTTTTGTGCGGATACACTCTGTTTACTTATGAATCCTATGTCTTGTCTTGCAGGCTTGCATGATGGAGGCTGCACAGTATGGACCTTGGTCAGATCTTCCACCCGAACTCCTGGGCCTTGTCCTCAAGCGCCTCCCATCCTTAGCTGACCGTGTTCGTCTGAGGGCAGTCTGTCACCCATGGCGCTCTAACAGTCTGCTGCAACCGCTTCCTCTACCATTCCCATGGATCGCCCTCACTGATGGAACCTTCGTCAGCATTCCAGGAGGCGAGGTTCACCGCATGCCTGTACCATATGGTGCTAGTTGCCGTGGCTCCATCGGTAACTGGTTATTTCTCATGAGGAGTGATGATGCATGCATATTAATGAACCCTTTCTCCAAGGCCACGTTGGAGCTTCCTAATCTGGTCACAGTTTGGCAGCGTGAGGTACGATACGAATCTGATCCTAAACAACTTCTGTACAAGTTGGCGGTGCCCTCACCCCTCGACCTATCACCTGATGGCTGATTCTCTTGTTGCGGCCTTGATCGTGGATAATAATAATATTGGTGCACTTTGCATTAGACATCCATCGACTGCCACTTGCTCGTTACTAGGAAATTGGCCCCCATTACACCCCCCATTTGATGATGCGTTCGTTGATGGGAAGTTGTATGTGGAGTCTGACTCTGGCAAGCTCTTCATCGTTGAGTTTTGCAAGAACCTTGGTAGTAATCAAAATATCAAATGCGAAATAGAGTCTTGGGGTCATCAGGAAGAACCAGAATGCATTCCTATTGGGGTGCTGTTTACAAACAGGTCGTATCTTGTTGAATGTGGTGGTAACTGGTAGGTTCTTGATGATTTAATGATTTATTCTGTTACTGGGCCCAGGCCCTCCAACTGGTGACAGTATCTATGAAAAAACTCAGACTGTTGGGTTTGTTGTCCATGAGGCGGACTTGCACTCCGAGCCTTGCCGATGGAGAAGGATCAATGCGTTAGGTGGACATGCTCTCTTTGTTGGCGAGCATGGCTCCAAGTCTCTGCCCGCTAGAGAATGCAGCGGATCCCAGGAGGACTGTATCTACTTCATTTTTGACTATCACCCTCCAAGGATTTATCCGAATCCATTCAGCGACTGTGGTGTGTACAACATGAGAAATGTGAGGATCACACCATTGATGTATCAGACTGCAGCACATGCGCATCGTGCCGGCCAGTGGGGCCCGACATGGTTTTTCCCTCTAGGAGTTGTGTGATCAATCCAGCAGGGGTTTGCTCTATTGAAAGCTTTATGGTCATAGGGGTGTGCAGATTCTCATATGTATGCCTAACTTGTTGTGCTGTAGGCTGAAGCATTGTGAACAACCCAGCCTGGGCGCTGCCCATCGTTATCCTAGTGTTATTGTCCGACGTTGCTCCCGGGCCGGGCTCGGGCCTAGATTTTGAGCCCGATGGCCGGGCCGACCCGGCCCGTCGTTTTTGCACTTTTCTGAAAGGGCCCGGCCCAAGGCCCGACGGGCTTTTACGTGTTCGGGCTGGGCTTGGGCCCAAAAACTAGGCCCGATGGCTGGGCCGGGCGGGGCTCGGGCCTAGGTTTTTTGCCTCGGGCTTGGCTAGGCCCGACCCTGCCAGAGGTTTGGCCAGGTATACTTAGGAGTAGAGAAGAGATGCGTGCATGTAGTGCTTCCCCACCAGGTGAGAGAGGAAACGAACTCCAGCTCTCCATGCCATCTCTAGTTCCTCTTCTCCTCCGCAACCCACGTCTAGGTTGCGAACCCTAGCTCCTCGCTGATGTGAGCCTCACCGGAGATTCTAGATCCAGCTGCTGCCCCACCGCCAGCGCCCGGCCCCGTCCTCCTCCTCTTCCCCTCTCGCTGGCCAGGCCAGGCCACTGGGCGCTCAAGACTCGTAAGCGGTGAGCTCCTCCATCTGCGCAATGTGACGATGCCGACCTGGATTTTAGCACTTGAGCTAGCTGGGCAGATCGATTGATTCTCTGCGTGACCAGCTTTGTTTTATTCTTTCAGTAGATCTAAATTTTACATGAAATGCTCGGCCCTGACGCGCATCTCCTGTTGTCTCACTCTGTTCCTGAAAGAAAAGAAAAGAAATGGCGCATCTTTTGCAGATTACTACTAATTTACCAAACCAAAATTTGTTCCTTTCAGTAGATCTATTGCGCCTGGTACAGATAGTTGGGATTTAGGATTGCATACTTGGGTTCCAATGCAGAACATGTTTTTTAGGAAGCAGATAGCACAGATTGCCACTTGACCTCATTGAAATTTCATCTCTTTTAGTTCATCTGAGCTTTGCAATGGAGTTAATTTTTATCTGTTGTACGAACAACAAATATCCAGTAATATACTTTGCTCGGATGCGCAGCCATTGTTTTGGCCTGCACTTCCTTTTGACACATATAGATGAATGCTGCAGTCAGCCATTTTCATCTAAGCAAAAATGGAAATGGTCTGCGTGGTCACTGATGTTGGGGCACTGCAAATTCAAGAGCACAATTCTTTTACAGATCGTCATACTCTGCTCCTGTTGCTGTTTCTAGTCAAAGGATCCTTCCTTTTCTATTCTAGTCATGCACTTCATTCTCTGAAAAAACATGCTCTGTGTACTGTACTGTCTAAGCTTAGTTGTGGCTGTTCATACAAAGTGCACTTCATTTCTGCCGCCCTTGTTACCAAGTGCAAGAAGCACTCATAATTTCATATGTAGTGCAAGGTTATGTTTACTACTTTATTTCTGTCAGGTGTATTGATGGTTTCCGCGACATCTTCAAATTTTTATATACTCTAAACTTCCTTCAGGTTTCTTTGAGCTGATGGTCTTCGGTCTTAGAATAGTACAATAAGCACTGCTAGTTGCAGTTTTTACTCTGTTTAACTATGAATCCTATTTCTTCTCTTGTAGGCTTGCATAATGGAGGCTCGAAAGTATAGACCTTGGTCAGATCTTCCGCCAGAACTCTTGCGCCTTGTCCTCAAGCGCCTCCACTCGCTAGCTGACCGTGTTCGTTTGAGAGCAGTCTGTCACCCATGGCGCTCTAACAGCCTGCTGCAACCACTTCCCCTCCCATTCCCATGGCTCAACCTCCCTGATGGCACCTTCTTCAGCATCCCAGGAGGTGAGGTTCACCAGATGTGTGTACCAGATGGTTCTCGTTGCCATGGCTCCATTGACAACTGGTTATTCCTCACGAGCAGTGATGACGCATGCACATTGATGAACCCTTTCTCCAAGACCACATTGGAGCTTCCTAATCCGGACTCATTTTGGCAGCGTACACAGGACGAATATGATCCTAAGCAACTTTTGTACTAGTTGGTGGTACCCTCGCCCCTGGACATATCATCTGATTCCCTTGTTGTGGCGTTGATCAAGGATGATGATAATATCGGTATAGTTTGCATTAGTCAGCCACTATTTGCCACTTACTCGGTACAAGGCAATTCAGTACAGTGCCTCTTCGATGCCGCGTTCTTTGATGGAAAGTTGTACGCGGTGTCTGTCTTTGGCCAGCTCTTCATCCTTTAGTTTTGCAGAAACCGTGGTAGTAATCCAAACATCAATCGCGTAATCGAGTCTTCGGGTGATTTTCATGGAGGACCAGAATGCATTTCCAGAGAGGTGGTGTTCACATACATGGTGTATCTAGTTGAATGTGTTGGTAGACTGTTGGTGGTAAAACGATTCATTCGTCGCCTGAGCCCTCCTACTGGTGACAATATCTTCGACAATACTCAAACTGCTGGGTTTGTTGTCCTTGAGGCAGACCTGCACTCCAACCCTTGCCAATGGAAAAGGATTAATGAGTTGGGTGGACATGCTCTCTTTGTTGGCCAGCATGGCTCCAAGTCTCTGCCTGCTAGAGAATGCATGGGATCCCAGTAGGATCGCATCTACTTCATTTGTGACTATCCCCATCCAAAGTATTTTTTTGAGTCCATTTCACGACTGTGGTGTCTACAACATACGGAATGGTATGTTCATGCTATTGATGTCTCAGACTGCATCACCTGCACATGATGCTGGCCAGTGGCGCCCGACATGGTTTTTCCCTGCCGAACCTATGTGATCAGTCTATCAGGGTGCTTCTGCTTACTCTACTGAGGCTTTTATGATCAGAGTGTATGCAGATTCTCATTTGTATGCCTAACTTGTTCTGCTGAAGCTTTGTGATTATGCCAGCATGGGTGCTGCCCAATCTTTATCGTAGTGATGTGTTCTCGCATAACTTAGGTTATTAGTTATTATGATGATCAACCGTCCTGGTTCTGGCTATCTTTATCCTAGAGCTATGTTATGTACCGTCTAATTGTGGAACTTCTAATTAGTATGATGGTGCTTCATTTCCATGGGATGTATTCGGATGTGCAACTTCATCTTTCATTTGAGACCGATATGTACAACTTGAACAAGCTTTTCACCTCTGGAGGCGAACAAACTTGGATGTGTCACTACCCTGAATTCTGGCCACTACAAGTAAGCCTGGTTCTGGTCATCTTTATGGGTTACGTTAGCTTCTGACTATGGACCCCTTTTTTTCAACTCAACAACCCTTTATTGACCAGAAACTATGGTTACATCGTTTGTGAGTACAGGGATGATCACATCTGGTTGTTCTTCCATCCAGCTATTACAAAGGGGTCCTCTAGCCAATTTAACTAGCTCATGAGCTACACAATTCTGTTCCCCATAACAATGTTCGAAAACCACATAGGGAAATTCACAAGCCATATGGTAGCAATCATCAAAAATACAGCCACAACTCCTGAGGATCAACCTCCAGCCTTGATGGTTTCGTCGACCTCAAGATTATCAGAATGAACAATTAGTCAGTTGCACCCCAACAGTTTCTGCTAGGTTGAGGCCGAACAGCAGCGCTAGAGCTTTCTCGGTGAGCGCGTTCATACAAACATCAATCATTTTCCTGGATAAGTGTAACCATTACGATACCGATATCCATACCCGTATCGACAATTTCTTTAAAATCCAAAACATATTTGTATTTGTATTTACAGAATAATTTTAGTTATTATCCACATTATTTCCATTATATTTCAGATATGAATATTCGATTGCCATATAGACATTTTCTCGAATAGAAATACCAGATATGTCCGATTATCTACCTTCAGCTTCCACCCTTACCTCTATATGACTATTCTGTTTAACAAAGCATAGAGTTCGGGTATAGATGACAATTCTTCCATGTTAGGACTTAGGACCATGCAAGCAACCATGTAATTCTTTTCTTCTCTACTTATTTCACTCGGTCACGTGGACTGATTACAACATTATTTATGAAAATCTTTCCGTGCAAAACTATCACATGAAGTTCATTTATGATAGATGTTCACAGCAACCGCACTCTCCACGGCCAACAATTTATATACCAACACTGATTGAGTGTGCTCTATATACACTTGATGAGTCATTCGACATATTTCTCATCAGCAGAAACAACACAAGGAAAAAGTTTTGTAAGACTAGCAAATCCAGAGTGTCTTCTCCCCTTGTTTCATATTCACCAAGGATTTGCACTTTCCTCTCATACAATTATTGTTAACCAAGACAATGCGATGTAAGAAAAAAAAAGAGAAAATAGATTGCGATTTTGAGAATGGGAGACATCGGAAAGGGAATACTTGGTGGTAATGGAAGTATTCGTAGTGAACGTTGCGGTCGCCCGATGCGCCACCATTCCGCCTCCAACCACCATTTGTGCGCGAGAGCCAAGGCTATGCCCTCCGGCCCGCCGGGGGCGCTCGCCCTATTTCCTATTTGCCATATGAAGATGTCTCTGAACGTTCAAGTAATGTTGCACTTGAGCTATTTGAGGCAAACATGCGCACCAGCCCTGGTCGATGTAGGGCAACTTATTTGGGTGGCCATGCATTCTTTCTTGGTCAACATAGCTCGAAGCCTCTGCCTGCTTGCACATATAGTGGATACCATGAGGATTGCATCGACTTGTTGTGTGACTATCTCCAGCCGACCTCTTCTACGATACCACTGATGTCAGGGGTGGTAGAATTACATCGCATTGAAGCTGTGTGATCAATCTATTAAAGTTTGCTCTACTAAAGATTTATGTCAGAGGGGTGTGCAGATTCTCATATGCATGCTTAACATCTTTTGCTCAAGCTTTGTGATTGTATAATAGTGTGACTAAACTTACTATTTGGTATGATGATCAACCAACCAGGCTTTGGTTATCTTTACCCTAGTGATATGTTATGTACCGTATAATTGTTTGAACCTAGCCAAATGGACCATGCCTTGGGGGATCCAAATTTTCCTACATTTTAAGTTGGGGAAAAATCAAACCCCAACCCTAACAAGAAAAGAAAGGCAAAGATGCCCAAGGCAAGAGGTCTAGCAATCTCAACTTTTGAGGATATCTTGTTGGTTAAAGCTTGATTGGCCACAAGTATGGGCCCTATATGTGGCATGGAGCAAAAGGGCAATAGGTATTGGGAGAAAATCCACAAGCACTACCATGAACACAAACAATATGCGGAGAAGGTGGCTACGAAGGTTTTTATCCAACATGGGTGGCAGCATAATCTCCGGATCAGTCCACCAGCCCTTTCGACATAGGCCAAGTGAACTCTAAATGCTTTGGATTGGCTTGATGCTACATTTTGAGATAATAAAAGCACCCTTTTATGAAAAATGAACACATGCAATACGCGGAGCCGCATCCTATCTTTACCACCTGCAAGGGATCAATGACGCAGGGAGTACGAGGCCGCGAGAACGAGGATGGCAGCAATGGAAGCTGAACGGATGGAGCAGAGCAGACAACAAGTATGGCCACGGAGTAGGAGGCAAGGATGGTCGTGGAGCAGGCGCCATTAATGGCAATGGGTCAGTGACCTGTCCAGGGAGTGATCCTTCCCGCCCAGAGTTGAATTTTATTTTGGCATGTCGAGATTGATGAACTATGATTTATTTTGTTTTGTCGGTGTTGAACTGTTGAATTTTGATGGAGTTGTGTTCTGTGACCCACCTACATGGATTTCACGGATTTGAGGGTTCACATTTGAGGTGTGTGGCTTCTGGCCAAAGGAGGGGCTGCCCGGCGCTGTCTGCTGACGTTTAGTGGGGCGAATTTACCAAGTCCGGATGTAGATGCTCTTAGGATACCGATATATCCATATCCTTATCCACACTTTCTTAATTTTTTATTCCAAAAACATATTCTTATTTGTATTCAAAATAAAAAATACATATATGATCCACTCCTATTTCCATTTTAATTCAGATACGAATATCCAGTTGCCATGTAGACATTTTTTGAAATAAGCATACCAGACATTTTGAATTATCTACCACCAATTTCCACCCTTACAACTACTCCCTCGGTCCGCGAATAAGTGTACATCTAGCTTTTATTCTAAGTCAAAGTTTTAAAATTTGAACCAACTTTATACAAAAGAGTACTTCCCCGTATAACATCAAATTGATACATTATGAAACTACATTTCAAAATGAATCTAATGATACTAATTTAGTGTCATAAGTGTTGTTACTTTTCCCTATAAAGTTGGCCAAAGTTTTAACACTTTGGCTTAGGACAAAATCTAGACGTACACTTATGCACGGATGGAGGGAGTACATGATTATTCTGTTTAGCAATGCATAGAGTTCAGGACAGAAGATAGTACATCCACGTTAGGACTAGCCAAGCAACCACGTCGCTCTTTCTCTCTCTACTTATTTGATCCAATCACATGGGCTGAACTGAACCATTATTTATGAGGATTTCCATGCAGAAATATCACATGAAATCATTCTATGATTAATGTCTCAGCAACCACACCCTACACGACTTCAATAAAAAAAAGCAACCACACCCTACACAGCTAACAATTTATATACGACCTCCAATCGAGTTTGTTCTATACATGCTTGATGAGTCCTTCAACATATTTCTCAATTCAGTAGAAACAATGCAAGATTTTTATGTAAGACCAGCAATCGAGTGTGTTCTCCCCATGGTTCAAAAGTCACTAATGGTTTGCATTTTCCTCCAATACACTTATTGTTACCCAAGAATCGAAGACAATGCAAAACAAAAAGAAAGAGAGAAGAGATTTTGGTTTGGGAATAAGAGACGTCAGGAAGAAAACACTTCGTGGCAACTAAAGCACTCATAATGAACACTGTGATGGCCCCATGCACCACCTTGAAGCCACGGCAGCATTCCTCATGTTGGCAGGCGTGCAATCAACTTCTTCATCAACCCCTTGGCGATGTACGAGGACATAGCAACTGGCCATGTTTGTCGACGGCAAGCTCGATGTGTGCGCCATTCTGGCGACCCTTGTCAGCTGCCCGGGCTCCGTCAACGAATGGTTGAGGCATGTAAGCAACTGAACGACCACTCAAGAGTAAGGCTCAGTTGGCTAGTCGCCAAAGCATCTATTGTGGCCTCGGGCCTAAGGGCATGCACCATCATGCTAATTAGAAGCTGGGCACCCCCTATGATGTTGACTATAGAGGGAAACAAGCTATTTAATCCGCCGACAGGGGATTTTCTGAATTCATAGTTGTTTTTGTTTTCACAAAGAAATAGTGAACTTTTAGATGCATCTCTTTTTGTTTGTTTCAACTGTTCAGAAATATGCAAAGCTTCCTGCCAGTCCTTCAATTTTCTATTTCGGACTAAACATATTGACATACAAATTAGAGACGTTGTTCTGGGTGCCACAAATTGAGGGAGCTTGAATATACGCTCATCAATTCAAATCCAGCTACCCTACTTGAATATATATATTTTGTTGTAGTGGTCATTCGGTGGTCTCGAAGTCTCGAAGTAATTCTTATTATGTTTGAGGTGCTTTATACTTTCGGTGAACTTCCATAACAGATTTGAATCCTTCTAAAAAAAGTGCACTGGAATTCTTCGAACATAAAAAATAGTGCTTTGAGCATCTACAGTCGGACCCCGTCAAATCTCCCCTATACATCCACACGGATGGCCCGGTCAATGACCTGTCGCGAAATTGTGACTCAGCCGTCCCCCTCAAACCGACTCTATACATCCGGGCTGTCTGGCACCCCTCAAACCCGACCCATATCTGGGGTGAAAATGGGGAGGCTCGGGAATGCCTGGACACATCCAGCATGTCAGACTGGTAGGAGGGAGCCATGAGGAAAGCCACGCGTGTCCGCCGAGTGCCCTCGGTTTGCTGCAGATGCATTCATGGCATTGGTCCGGCGCACCGCGAGGGTCTAAATCCGGCTATTGAAGTTGGGCGGCAAGGCAACACTAGCCGCGTCCCCATTCCCCTCCTCTTCGTCCCGTCCGTCGTCGCCGATGTTCGCTCTTTTCCGTCTTCCACGTCCAATCCGAGCTCATCACCATCCGCCATGGTCTAGCAAAAGATCAAGTATTATAATATGTGAACGCCAGGCGGAGTTCCATGCCGACATGCGCGCCATGGAGGAGGCACGCATCGCCAAGCTTGGAATGACGGAGGAGGAGCTACCGAAGGAGGAGAAGGAGCCCAGCGTCGAGGACACGGACATGGAGGGTGTCGCGAAGGAGGCACTAGGAGGGGAGCCCAACTAAGTTGACGCAGGAGTTGGCGCATGGTCTTGAATCAGAATTCACTGTCGATGAGGTGAAAAGGGTGATCATGGACATGCCTTCTGACAGGGCACCTGGTCCCGACGGCTTCTCCGGTCTGTTTTATAAAATCTGCTGGGATATCATAGCCTCGGATCTAATGGATGTGATGAAGACCCTACATGAGGGCCGCTTTTATTCATTTGGAGGCCTCAACACATCAATCCTCACCTTCCTGCCCAAGAAAGCAAATTTGCTAGAGATCGGTGACTTCAGACCTATCAACCTCATCCATGGTGTTGCCAAGATCTTTCCCAAAGTGCTTGCAAGCCGTCTGGCTTCTCTCTTGCCCGCCCTTGATAGTCCCCAAGTGCAGGGAATCAGCGTAGCAATTCCCAACGGTGGAAGTGATAAGTATGGAGTGTCGAACCCAGAAGGATCTAAAGGTAAGATCAATATTCTCTCAAGTCCTATCTGCCACTGATACGACTCTACGTACACCGAACGTTTACTTCCAACTAGAAACGAGAAATAAAACTACGCTGTGGGTATGAAGAGGATAACTTTGGATGATATCGGAGAGCTAAAATATAAAAGTAGGTGCTGTTATCATAAAGTTAGAATATATTACTAAATATTATAAATAGCGAGTGTGGAATAATGATGGATCGGCGTGCGGAATTGTCCTAGGCAATTGTTAACAAGACTGGTAGTCGTCATTGCAATTTCATATGAGGGAGAGCATAAGCTAACATACTTTCTCTTCTTGGATCATATGCACTTATGATTGGAACTCTAGCAAGGATCCGCAACTACTAAAGATCATTAAGGTAAAACCCAACCATAGCATTAAAGCATCAAGTCCCCTTTATCCCATACGCAACAACCCCCTTACTCTTGTTTATGCTTCTTTCACTCAAGCAACCCACTATAAGCGAATCAAGAACGTATTGCAACACACTACAGCGGGAATCCCTCACACTTGCGCGATACGGAGGGCACCATATGACAGCACCAAAATAAAACATACAACTCATACCAATCTAGATCACCAATCAACCCAAAGACAAAGGATATCTACTCAAAACATCATAGGAGGGCAACACATCATTGGATCATAATATGTGGCATAAAGCACCATGTTCAAGTAGGGATTACAGCGGGGTGCGGGAGAGTGGACCGCGTAAAAGAGATGAGGATGTTGATGATGATGGTGATGTTGATGAAGACGATCACCGCGTCAATGATTCCACTCCCGATGGCACTCCGGCGCCACCGAGAGAGAGGAGCAGAGGTTCTCCCCCTTGTGCTTCCTCCTCCATGGCCTCCCCCCTAGATGGGGAGAGGTTCTCCCTCTGGTCCTTGGCCTTCATGGCGATGACGGCCCCTCCGAGATCCTCCTCCATGGCCTCCGGTGATGATGGCCCCCTCCGCCAGGGTGCCAGAGAGGGCCTAGATTGATTTCTCGTGGCTACAGAGGCTTGCAGCAGCGGACCTTCTGATCTAGGTTATTTTCTCGAGGTTTCTGTATTTATAGAAATTTTTGGTGTCGGTCTCACGTCCAGGGGGTCTCCAAGTCGTCCACGAGATAGAGGCCCACACCCAGGGGGTGGGCACGCCCCCACCCTCGTGGACAGCCCGGGACACTTCTGGCCCAACAGTTTTACTCCAGGGGCTTCTTTTGGACCATAAAAATCTTCAAAAATTGGCACGTTAATTGGACTCCGTTTGGTATTCCTTTTCTGTAAAATTGAAAAACAAGGAAAAAACAGAAACTGGCACTAGGCTCTAGGTTAATAGGTTAGTCCCAAAATTCATATAAAATAGCATATAAATGTATATAAAACATCTAAGATGGATAATATAATAGCATGAATACTTCATAAATTATAGATACGTTGGAGATGTATCAGCTTCCCCAAGCTTAATTCCTGCCCGTCCTCGAGTAGGTTAATGATAAAAGAAATAATTTATGAAGTGTGAATGCTATTAGGTGCACAAGTTTGATCAATGATAATTTAAATCACCTTTTCTAGCATCATTATATGTCATAACAGTAGCTCATCTCATAAAACATTTCATGATCAAGTAACAAGCTATTCACATGTTAAAGTATAGGTCATAAACTTTCTTGAAAACTAACAAATAGTGCTCTTAGTCATCAAACAATTGCAATTCATCTTATTTTCGGGAAGGGTCTATGCAAGAGCTTTGATTCAGCAAACTCTACATACTCAACTATCATTTAATCTTTCACAATTGCTAACACTCATGTGATATTTATGGGTTCAAAGTTTTAATCGGACACAAAGAAAGATAGGGGCTTATTGTTTCGCCTCCCAACCTTTTACCTCAAGGGTAATGTCAACAATAATAATTTATGAAAACCTACACTCAAGTGGATATATATATCAAGATCGCTCCAACACAAAGTGCTTGCCAAAGGAAAAAGTGTAAAAAGGAAAGGTGATGATCACCATGACTCTTGTATAAGGGTAGAAGATAAAAGTAAAAGATAGGCCCTTCGCAGAGGGAAGCAGAGGTTGTCATGTCCTTTTATGGTTGGATGCACAAAATATTAATGCAAAAGAACATCACTTTATATTGCCGCTTGTGATAAAGACCTTTATTATGCAGTCCGTCGCTTTTATTTCTTCCCTATCACAAATTCGTATAAAGCTTATTTTCTTCGCACTAATAGATCATACATATTTGGAAAGCAATTTTTACTGCATGCACCGATGACAACTTACTTGAAGGATCTTACTCAATCCTTAGGTAGGTATGATGGACTCTCATGGCAAAACTGGTTTAAGGGCTGTTTGGAAGCACATATTTCTACCTGGTGCAAAGAATTTAGCTAGCATGAGAGCAAAAGGCAAGCCCAACATGTTTGATGATCCAAGACAATATTTTGTCGTGGAATTTTTCTAACCTGATGGATATAAGATACCAATTAAATATAAGGACACAATTGTGTGTTCCTTAGTTTCTTATTTGAAGTGCCATAATGTTGTTATATATTGATCTATATGAGGATATTTTTTTTATAATGGACAAATACATATTCTTACTCTGTCATGATTGTTGCAGGATACCATGGCACATGGTTTTGAAAAACAAATACAATAACCATATATATTCTTCACATTATTTGTAATACGTAAATTATAGTGTTTGTTTAAGGTTTTACAGATTGTACCCATGGTTATTTAAGGTCTTTTACAGATTTCCCCCATGGTTATTTAAGGTTTTCACATAGTCAGAAATATATATCCAAATCCTTCATTGCCATGATATGTATTGTTGTAAAAAGTATAGAGTAGACAAGTTTAGGCCAAAGATCCAGGAATGATGGAAGACATGATTGCAAATGGAGTATTTAGATTTTGTGGGAATTACTTTCATTCTTGGCAAAAGTGAAAGAATACTAAATCTTTTGCCCGGGACCAAACTTTCACATAAGCATCATGGTTCTTCGAATGGTGAAAATCTGTACATGGTAATTGCCAATATGATTTACAACTTAGCTAATATATTAACAAAGCTTTAATTATAATTTAAAAGATTTGAGATATTCGGTTGTGAATCGGGTGCCATAAAACGTGGATATAACTCATAGTGTCCATATGCAGTCAAGATATGTGGCTGGAAAAGACTATATTAAACAAACATTCAAAGATTTTACCACATTGTTTGTTACATGAACACTAATTATCAACGATGGGAAAATCTACTACGTAAATTTATCAATTAGTATATGCTTTTAATATTGATGGTAATGAATGATTTGGATATCCCTGGAACAGTGGCAATATTATGACTTCATTACAATTACAGTCACCTTTCTTATTCTGCTGCATATATAAATACTTTTTTGTATAAAAACTAGAGAGAAGTGATGTGCACCGAGAACTTGCGTTATGTTGGAGCATTAAACATGATTTGGTAACTGAAAACATTCTAGATTGCAAATATTGCATAGTGTTGGAGATTGAAGACTAGAGATAAGGTTATTTTTTTCAACAATGTGGTATAATGTTCAACAAGTATGACATTTTATGTTAATTTTAATGGTAATTTAGTTGTAGAATTTGTAATATTACCAACAAATTATATCTGTGTACCATTGTTGGCAATTTATCAAACAAAGTGTAAAATAATAATGAACCATGTTCCAAGCAGGCCACCTGATGAATTTAAGTACATTACGACATAAAAATCTAATTAGCACTTGCTTTTGTAGGCTAGCCCGTGCGAATGCACGGGTTGACGACTAGTATATCTAACTCCTCGCTTCATTGCCCACTACTAGAGCCCCGAAAAAGCTCTCTACGTCTGTTTTGATGATGCCGGCCGCCTTCCATGCTCTGCCCTCGTCCTCAATACGTCGTAGTACTTCTCCAACCGATGGTGTTGCACCATCAAACACAATCGAGTTGCGGTGTTTCCACAATTTCCACATGACGAGGACGATGAGGGCACAGATGTCTCTTCCCTCACCTTTTCTTCCACCGTTGTTCACGCACCACTCGGTTAGCCTTGTGTCACCGGTTGGTATCCACTCTTGCTTGTTCATGGCGGTGCATATCTTTGTCCAGGTCTTTCTCCTGAAAACGCATTGTGCGAGGATGTAGTCGATGGTTTCTTCTGCTTGGTCGCAGAACGGGCAGGCGGCCTGGTGATCGAGCCCACGCCGTGCTAACTAGTCTGAGGTCCAGCACCTGTTGCGAAGGACTAGCCATGCAAAGAAACGGCATCGCAACGGCGCCCTGGACTTCCACATAAATTGCTCCGTCGGCTCAGTCTGGCGGCCCCAGAACCTCGCATTGTTTTGCGGATCTGGTTGAGAAAGCACCGTTTTCCTCCCAGGCCCAACGCACAGAGTCATATCTTCTCTGATCAAGGTGGATCTCCGCTAATCTTTCCCACAGTGTTAGGTATTCTTGTAGTAGCCCGGGAGATAGTTCAGGCCCGATGTAAGTGGCCCAGGCCGCGTGGTCCAGCCCTTGTGCCACCAATCTGGTAGATCTCACATTATGTCTCACGAGGGCATATACGGTGGGCTCTATATCTTGTACCCGGAGGCCCTCGATCCATTTGTCCTCCCAGAAAAGATTGGATTCGCCGCTGCCCACGATTGCGTGTGTGGCTGCCCTGAAGATGTTTATGGAATCGCGGGGCACATGAATGTCAAATTCATTCCATGGTCTATCAGGGTCCGACTTCTTGAGCCATGGCCACCTCGCCTGCATCGCTATGTTGAGCCAATGGAGATTAGGCAACCCAAGTCCACCAGCCCAGCGGGGCATGCACACTTCCTCCCAGGCCACGGCACATTGCCCACCATTCGCCTGAGCTTTTCCTTTCCAGAGAAATCTTCTGCATATCTTGCCCATCGCCTTGAGAGTCTTGCTCGGAATGTCAAGGGCCATCATCGCGTGGATGGGGACGGCACATAGTATTGATTTGACCAGAATCATCCTTCCGCTCTTTGGTATATTTGCTGCTTTCCAGCTTGGTAAGTATGCTACCAATTGGTCCACAAACCCGGATAGCTGTGTCGCTGTTTGCTTCCTTATTGTGAGAGGCAGGCCTAGGTACTTGCATGGGAAAGTGCCAATCGGGTAGCCTAAGATGCGAGTAACCTGCTCCACATGTCGGTCAGTACATTGGATTGGCATTGCCGCGCACTTGGCGAGGTTCACTCTTAAACCAGAGGCATCTCCGAAGAGTTGTAGTATGGCAGCGCACGCTTGGAGATCCACAATATTCGGCTTTAGGAAGATCATGACATCATCGGCAAACATTGATACTCGTTGGTCCATGCCTCTCGGAGCCAGGGGCAAGAGGATTCCACTCTGAGCTACGATTTGAAAATTTTGTGTAGCGGTCCCATGATGAGTATGAACAACATCGATGATAGGGGCACTCCTTGTCGTAGGCCTTGGCTGTTGAGGATTGGTCTTCCAGGGGTGCCATTGATCATGATGCGGGTCGAGGAGGTCGCTAACATGCCACATATCCATTCCGTCCACCTCACACTGAAACCCATGTGGTGCAGAACTTCTAGAAGGAAAGGCCATTGCACGGAGTCGAAAGCCTTTGATATGTCAAGTTTGATCATCACGGCTGGCTCTCTGAGCGCGTGCAGCTTCCGCGCCATGCATTGCACCAGCATGAAGTTATCATGTATGGACTGTCCTTTGACAAAAGCGCTTTGGTGAGACCCCACCAAGCTCGGAAGCTCTTCGGCAAGCCTATTTGAGAGTGCTTTATCAAAAATATTGATTGCCCCATGCACCAAGCTGACCGGCCGAAAGTCCTTGACATCGATCGCTCCATCCACCTTTGGAAGCAGTGTGACAATTGCCTTGTTGATTGCTGACAAGCCTCTCATATCCCCACATTGAAAACAGTCCAGTGCTGCCATGATGTCCAACTTGATTATGTCCCAACACGATGAGTAGAATCTGCTGGTGAACCTGTCCGGCCCGGGTGCCTTATCCATGGGCATGGAATTGACTACCTTTCTCACTTTCTCTTCTGTGAAAACCACATCGAGCCACGTTGTGTCCACCACTGGTAGTTCAAGGTTGTCCCAGTTGATGGAGTACTGCCTCCTCGGTGCCGATCCTAGGATCTCTTCGTAGTAATTGTCAACCATGTCCGCCAAATCATCGTGGCCGGTCGCGATGCTCTCCCCATTTGTCAAGGTGACAATGGTGTTCCTTCTTTGCCGCTGACACGCGCTCTGGTGAAACAGCCTTGTATTTGCATCTCCCTCCTTGAGACAGAGCAACCTGGACCTTTGGCGCACGATGGTTCTCTCCATGGAGCACAGGCCCAGCAGCTTCCGTTTGAGGGTTCTGCGCAAGTCCCCCTCCTGGGTGGTGAGAGGCCGGTCGTCCATCGCCTTATCTAGGCGACCAATTACCTCCAGAGCAATCGCAACCTGTAACTTGTTGTTCCCAATCCACTTGTTGCTCAATTTCTTCAAACTTTTAGCCGTTGCCCGTAGCTTTTTTATCGAGTGTGATGTATTGATTGCTTCCCGTAGGGATGGAGCCCCATGCTTGGGTGACTGTCTCGAGTAATCCTTCCGCCTTTACCCAGAACGCTTCAAACTTGAATCTCTTGCCCATGCATAGATCGGCATTGATGTCCAAGAGCAATGGGCAATGGTCAGAGATGGCCATGCCGATTGCCGAAAGGCGGCATGTTGGGTACATGTCCTCCCAGGTAGTGGTGCAGAAAATATGGTCCACTTTCGCCAAGGTGGGTGTAGATCTCTCATTCGACGTATATCTTCTCCTGTTGAGGTAAATCTCTTTGAGTTCCAACATATTTAGTTTGGCGCGGAAACTGGCCAACATCCTCATGTTAACTCTATTGTTGCTCTTGTCCTCCGGGTTGACAAGTAGGTTGAAATCCCCCACGACTATCCAAGGGCCCGCGTGCAGGTCATGGATGTCAACTAGTTCTTGCATGAACTCTAGCTTCTCGCTATCGAGTTGTGGCCCGTAGACTCCCGTCAGCCACCATTGTACACTTGCCGTGCTCGTGACCAAGGCCGTGAGTGTGTTCTCAGTGTAGTGCAGGTTTGAGAGTGTCACCACCGAAGCGTCCCACGTCAGGAGGATACCTCCACGCGTCCCCGTAGCCGGGAGGTAATAGAACGTTTCAAATTTATTGCCGAGACAATGCTTCACTACATCCGCTGTTACGACCTCCATCTTGGTTTCCTGAAGGCAGACCACACTTGGGCTTGCCGCGTTTACCACCGGTGTCATGACGTTTCTACGTGCCGGTGTGTTGAGGCCACGCACGTTCCACACGAGAGTCTTGAATGGGTACCAGTGAGAGGTTTGTCGAATAGCGCTGTTCGTATGCTTGGAGCGCCTCATCTCTTATCACCTCCCCCTCGTTAGCAAGGCAAAGCTTGCGGATCAGCATGTTCTATGGCTTTGTGGACTTGGCTCTCTGGGCGCTTCTGCGTGGGTTTGAAACTGGCTGACGTTGCCGGCGAGGCCTCCTGCATTTGCTCGGAGGAGCCCGACCCGGTCGCTGCCGAAGGATTGGGGACATCGCTTTTTTAGCTGGTTGCAAAGGGCATCTACAGCTCTACGTGCGAGCGAGGGGGTGCATGGCGTGCATGGCTCGCATGGCTCCGCACCCATGGCTCCTGGACAAGTGTTGCTTGGCGATAGGCTGACAAGGAACATGTCTCCCTCCCGCAGGCCGCTTGGGGCCACCCACGATTCATCTTCTACTGCATGGCTGAACACCTGTGCAAAATCCACCTCGGGAGCCTGCAGCCTGGTGGGCGAGATCCGAGCCAGGTCCGGGCCTAGCACGTGGTCGCTGGCCCGGTCCTCCTCATTTAGCAGCATGTGGTCTGCCAGGCTGTCCTCCATCAGCCTCTTGGTCGCCTGTTTGTCTTCATCCACTGTCTTTGGGTGTGGGTCCTGCCCGCCTGAAAGCGGCAGAAAGAAGGAACCCACTAGGCAGGATAGGGCATGGGAGGGCCCATTGCCTTCTAACGTATCCTGATTCGCCAATATGCGCAACGGAGGCACGTCCGCTCTCCATCCTGGAAATGTAATCGAGGGCGGGGATGCTGGCACCGGCCCCGAGGTCCTCGGATCCTCTGCATGGCAGTCCAGACCGGCCTGTCCACAGCTCGAAGATTTCGTCTCCACCCGGTCCACCTGATCCTGACCAGTCAAAAGCGGTTCTGCCTGGTCCCCCTGCCAGCGGCCTCGGTGACGTTGGCGATGCAGCTGGAAGACTGAGTGGGCCCAGTTTGGACCCGAGACTGCCCAGCGTCCTGCCTCGCCGGCGGCGCCGCCGAGGAGCTGACCGAAGATCCACCGCGGCTGCCGGACTAATCCTCCGCGGCCGGAGTGCCCGCCGTCCCGGGCCCGAGCTCCACGTCTTCCCCACGGCGGTCCTCACCGTCCGAGGGCGGTGAGGGTGGGGATGCCGGTGGCGCGTCACCAGCCCCATCCCGGAGGGCTTCTCCGATGACACTGATCTCCACCGGGTACCAAAGCATGGACGGCGCACCCTCCACACATGCCTAGCGGGGCTCCTCGATGAACAGGAGGCGACGGCAAGGGATCTTCGATGGGTCGACAGTCTTCAGCCAGACGCGGAAACCGGCCGTGTCGAACCGGCTCTTCGTGCATCTCGCCACCTTGGCAACGAAGCCTAGGCCTCGCAGAACCACCTCCGCCGTCTTCCTAGACCATGCGTGCGCCGGGACTCCGCGAAGCTTGAGAGGAACCAAGAATGGCATGGCCGCACCGGTCGCCTGAGCCTGACGGTGCCATGGGCGGAGGGAGAGCGTAAACCATGACGAAGTCACCCGTCCTCTGTCCACCATCAGCTGTCGGATGAGTTGGTGCTTGCAGATCACCAGGAAGTCCTCAGGGAAGAAACTACGAATCGACATGTCCTCCGGTCCAATTCCAAACTCCACATGGAGCGCTTCCACAGCAGAAGCCAGGTCCACCACCGTTCTGTTGCCGGTGACTATCACAACCACCGCTCTGGCCAGATCCTCTTCCATTTGCTGCAGCTCGTCGGCCGCTTCAAGGAAGCAGGCCTCCACCGGCGGAAAAATCGATCCTTGCGCCTCCGCGGACGACATAGGGCCGGAGAAAGGCACGGAGAAGCCAGGGCTTGGGATGGCAAGCTCAGTTCCATGCCGGACGACCTCGCTCCAGGGGCAGGCCAGCCAGACCGTGCCTAGCGGAGGAGGGCCCGGAGGCGGCGGCGGGAGCACGGTGCCCGAGCTGCGGGGGGTGGGCGCAGGGGGCGGTGGAGGGGGAGGGTTCTGTGCCGGTGACAAGCGCAACGCCGGCGCGCGAGTCCAAGGATGACGAGGGACTGCGCGGCCTAGTGCAGCCCCGGGCGATATGGTCGTCCCCGTTGTAGCGAACACACTTCGTCGGCTTCGTGCACTTGGCCGAGATGTGGCCATCATCCCCACAATTGTAGCAGCATCCGTGGAGGGCAGCCGGAATCCGCGTCCTCGGGGGTTTCTTGGTGGGGAGGATGTCGGGGGAGGCACGGCGACGGGGGAGGGGGGGCGGCAGCCCGTGGCGGCGAGGTAGATCCACCAGAGCGCCGACGAAGGAATGCCCGCCAGTCCGGAGCAG
>LR738712.1:731205420-731238813 GCA_902687465.1 Secale cereale | reverse complement strand
CCCCCCCCCCCCCCCCCCCCGCGGCAGGCGACTCGGGCAGCGGCGTCATCTCCTTCCCCTCGCCTCCAGCATCGCTCCAAGTCTCTGGTGTATGTTTAAAATCTTATGGATGATCTCAATGGGATTTCTTCGAATGTGCAACTGATCTTCTATCTGAGTGATATGTATTAAGCTATGCCATGCACTTGCATAAACTTTTTCCTCTTAAGGTGAGCAAATTAATTTCGTTGTGTCACTAGCGCATGAATCCTGAACACTTTATCTTAGGGCCACATTACCTTGTGACAATGGACTCTTAATTACTACAAGGTGTCTTATTGAAGGTGAATCCTGATCACTGTCCCTGGGATTACTAACTTTTTTTCACAACTATGATCATTATTATTGTTGGGTGACTTGGCATTCCCATCCGAAGGAGAATTTCTTTGCCCCTACGTATGATTTAATCACATGGACTTAATAAACAATTATTTATGAAGATCTTTCCATGCAAAAATGTCTCATGAGTTTACCTAGCCTACACAGCTAACAACATATATACTAGCACCGACCAATCGAGTTTGTTCTATACACGCTTGATGATCATCCAGCATATTTCTCAATTCAGGAGAAACAATGCAAGATTTTTTTGGTAAGAGTAGCAATCCAGTCAGTTCTGCCCATGTTTCAGAGTCACTGATGTTTGCACCTTCCTTCCTCTCGTACACTATTATTAATCAAGACAAAAAAAGCAAATACATTTGTGTCTAGGAACAGGAGATGTCGGGAAGGGAACACTTGGTTTGAGTCGAAGAATCCGTAATGAACGTTGTGGTGGCCCCACGTGCCACCTTGAAGCCATGGCTTTGTCCCTCGGCCTGCCAGGGGCGGTCATCGTCTTTGCTCCCACATTGCTCGTTCCTAGAGAGAAATCAACTTCCTCATCAAGCTCTTGGTGATGCACGAGGGAGTAGCAACTGGGCATGTTTGTCGCCTTGTCAGGGTCAAACTCGATGTGTGCGCTCCTGTGAAAGCAGCCCGGGATCTCTAAGCTAGTGGTCGAGTCGTGTGAGCGACGGAACAACCTGTCAAGGCAAGGCACAGTTTTTGTTTTGTGAGAGCAAGGGGCAATGCAGATTTGGATACTCGTCATCGTATCCGGTGCCTATTCAACCATATACTAGGCTTCAACTGGCTGAAGCAACCCTCCAATGCCAGATATTGATTAGTACTAGAAGCAGAGGCGCGCTTTGCGGAGGCGTCCGTTTTCTCTGCAACGTTTTTCTTGCTGTCGTTATCTTTTTTATTTTTTGGGACAAGCGTTGTTCTTTGTTTGTGTGATTTTCCGCCCTTGTGCTTCAGGTGTTACATTTGTGGTGTTTGTGCTAGTGCTGCATTGGAGGGAAACGGAACACAAAAAGCTGGATAATCGGCATGCAAACCTGGAGGGAAGCGTGACCTAATTATGTTGGGTTATCTACTATCAGTTTCCATCCTTACGACTAAATGACTACTCTGTTTCAGAAAGCATAGAGTTTGTGTGTAGAAGAGAATACATCCATGTTAGGACCACTGAAGCAGAGAACAGCTATAGAAATTGATCTATGATAAATGTTCTAGACATACACAGCCTTATAAAAAAAGCACCCACACCTTACACGGCTAACAATTTATATACCAACACCGATCGAGTTTTTGCTATGCATGCTTGATGAGTCATTCAACATATTTTCTCTGTTCAGCATAAACAATGCAAGATTTTTTCTGTAAGACCAGCAATTCAGTGTGTTCTCCCCATGTTTTTAGAAGTCACTGACATTTTGCACTTCCCTCTCATACACTTATTGTACAGCATAAGACAAAAATACATAAAATAGATTTTAGTTTGGGAATAAGGAGACGTCGGGAAGAAAACACTTGGTGGAAGCGGAAGAATTCAATGTTTATAATACATGCGGACTCCTTACGGATCCATCTCCCACAGTCCAACTAATCCTCTTCCCCAAATACCCGACCAAAATTTCCCACACACCTGCCTGTAACCTCAATACTGTACAAATGTGTCAGTAGCTCTAGCATCTCTGGGAAGAATCTGTAGTAAACGTTGTGGTGGTCTTACGCGCTACATTGAATCTATTTGTATTCAAAAATAAATCCTAACTTTATCCACATACGTTTTCATTTTTAATTCGGATACGAATATTCACTTGCCATGTAGACATTTCTCAAAATACATACAAATCAATGAAAAATTAGTTCCCTGTAGCATTCTGAGCTAAATTAATGGATATATTCACTTGCCATGCTAAATAAATCAATGTACAATGTCTTTCTAATAGCATTGTATATAGCAATATAGCACGATAATAGTCTATGGGTGGTGCTATTTTACTATCACGTGCTATTATTTCATTGATACAAATACAAAATATTTTGGATTATCAGTACCAATTTCCACCCTTCCGACTAATTAAATGACAATTCTTTCTATTTAACAAAGCACGTAAAGGATGAGAGTACATCCACGTTAGGACCAATGAAGCAACCATGTCGCTCTTTCCTTCTCTACTTATTTCCTCCGGTCAGATGGATCGATTACAACCATTATTTATGAAGATCTTTCTGTGCAAAAGATATCTCAAGAAGTTGATCTATGATAAATGTTCTTAGCAACCACACCGTCCTAATACCAGCACGGATCAAGTTTGTTCTATACATGTTTGCATGAGTCATTCAACACATTTCTCAATTAGCTGAAATAGTGCAAGCAAAATTTCTGTAGGACCAGCAATCCAGTATGTTCTCCCCATGTTTTGGAGCACCTAGATTTCACACTTCCCTCTCATACACCGTTATTGTTAGCCAGGACAATGCAAGACAAAAAAGAAAGAGCAAAGAGATCTCGGTCTGAGAACAAGAGACATTGGGAAGGGGACACTTGGTGGTAAATGAACAACTTGCAATGTCGTGGTGGCCCTATGGGTCACCATAGAGCCCTATACCACGAGGTGAGAGCCAGGTCCAATATATCCATCCCGTGGAAGGGCACTCACTGTCTTCACTGCCACATTGGTCTTCCGCAACACGAATTGAGCTTCGTCATCAAGCTTCGTGACATGCACGAGGGTTGAGCATCTGGCCACATTTGTCCATGCCAGGCTTGCAGTGTGCGCTCATGTGGCTTCGTCAACAAGTGGACAAGGCATATGAGTGACGGAACAATCTGTTAATGGCAAGGCTCACTTGGTTGTTAATGGCAAGGCTCACTTGGCTACCCCCGCCGATGTTTATTGCGGAGGGAAACAAGCTACCCCATCCAATTTCAGGAGATTTTGTGAATTCATAGTTATTTTAGTTTTTCCAAAGAAAGTTTTTTCCAGATGCATTTCTTTTGTTTGTTTCGTCGCGTCAGAACTTTGGAAAGCTTCATGTCGATCCCTCAATATTCTATTTTGGAATAAATAATGACAAACATATTAGACATGATGTTCTTGCCTGCCTCATACTGAGGTAGCTTGAATATAAGTTCATCAATTCAAATCCAAGTACCCTGCTTGATAATATTGTTGGATGTATAATGTTCCCCGGTGGGTTATGCACGTGATTTTGCATTCTACCCCCTCTGTAATAATTCTTGGTGATTCCTTGGTGCCATTGTATGGGATTTCGTAGAATTTCTGCAAAAGTGTGCATTGTGCAGCGTAGTGAAACCAAACTTAATAGCGTGTTCAATTGCAATACTGAAACGAATGGTGGGCAGTATAACTCCCATGTGTTTACATGAGGAAAAGGAACTTCATGATTCATATATGCACCTTGGCAGCTGCATTACATGTTTGTTGTGCTTTTAAGTGAAATGAGTTGTGAATAGTTTCAAAATGTAAGGAATTGTGTCGAATATTATGAGTAAGATAGGTTACAATTGGACTCCGAGATGTTAAAAAATATAGATAAGTGTTGTGTCCTAATAGGACACCTGTATTGTATCCTAGGCTCCTTATATAATTTATGGGTAGACACACGATGTAAACTATGCCAACATAATAACACAGGTACGCAGGGAAGCCAGCGCAATACAAAATCTGCTTTATTATATTATTAAAATCCTGGTGACAAACCGTCGTGTAAGATCATTTTCTGTGACAAAAACTGCCACTAGCTAATTTCACTCCGGCGTAGCCTCATGTGGCAACTTTAGTGACGTTTAGGCTTGATTTTACACGAGGCTTTTGCCCGTGACTAACCTTTGCATTTTTTGTGACGGATTAGAGTGTCATAGAAAATGTTGAACATGCCAATTTCTGAAATATTGAAGAATGACTAATTGTTTTTATAGCTGACATATCTATTGGTGAAAGTCTGTACATATTTTCTAAAAGAGGTCAATATACTATCTGATAGTACCACTGAAAATTTTGGAAGTGCTTAGATTATTCATCAATGCATGTAAGTTCATTAGCAAACATGAACACACCATACGTAAACTAAAATATCCAAACACACCACACGTAAATAAATTAATACATATTCAAACATGATTGATGAATGCAGGAAGTGGAGCACGCAATACATACTTCAATGCTAGTATGGTATTGGTTAGTTCTTGATTAAACTGTTGGCACTCCTTTATTTATATTGAGTTTATCAAAGTCTACCGGTTCGCATGGCTCATGTCATCGTCTAACGAAGGCAGACGCCACGTTTCAGTGTTGTAGCATGGCGATTAATGTCGACCAGCCGCATGCCAATTGCCAACGGCCATTGACACACCCACCAAACTTTTGCCACAACTTTTTCTGGCCTGTCGCCTGCGGCTAGAAGAAGATAGTCGCCATGACCAAAGAGCTCATTCTCTATTCTCATAGCCTCCACATCCCTCCGCATTTCCAAGGCCGAATAGGTGACCACCTCCATGACCAAATAGCTCATTCTCTTTCAGTCTTGACATCCCATTCCATCACCTATAAGTTTGCCCGGGCCCCTCTTGTCCATGTCTCCTTGGTAGGCCTAAAGGGCCTCCTACTAGGCCAATGTTCTAGCTCCCTACATAGAACACACCCCTGGTGTTCGGCAACGTCAGTCATCAACACTCCCTCATTGGCAAACCTTATTATACTAGACAACCGGGAAGTCAACGTGCTAAGGCACCAAAGAGTAGCACAACTATAACACCAACTATCACTAACAAGAGAAGCGGTGATCGAAAGGATTCAACCTATAAACACACGAGCGCAGATGACAAAGACCGGATCCAAGCAGATCCATCAAAGACAAACACGAACCTCCGTATAGGTGCGGCACACAGACGGGTGGTGGCTCTTCTTGTTTGAGTTTGTCTCCCGGTCTCCGATCCTCCTTGGGTTCGTTCATCTATATGTAGTCGACCGAGCTCCAGCGTGGATTTCTACTGCCTCCTTGGGGGCAACGAGGTTAGGGTTTGTGCACGACGGCAAGATTTGATGCTAGGCGATTTCGATCTATTCAAGGGTTCAATTATGATGACTGCGGCTGCAGGGTGCTTGTCCTTAGTGGAGCGGGCATGAAGACTTCCTGGCTGACATCGACAAGGTCAAGCCGGTTCCGGTAGTGGAGCGGCGCCAATGGTGTGTCGACGGCTCGTTCTGGTGGTGGTAGTGGTCGTTTGGTGGTTCAGAGAGCTTGATGTAATTTTTTTTATGTTTGAGGTGCTTTGTATTTATCACAAACTTTTATAGTAGATATGAATATTTTGGGGGAAAAGGGCGGCGTAAAAAAAGTACGAAAAAGAGAACTAAAATGTTCCCACATCTCCGCAGCGTGAGACATAAAAAAAACAAAGGAAATGTATCCAAGTTCACTTAAATAGTCCTTAGAAGGTGTAAGACAAATTACTATTTCCTCAGACACTGTAAAACAAAACATTTCTTTTCTTCAAAACAGGAAAAAATGCGTACAAGTGAACACACTTAACCACAGCGTGAGACAGGAAAAACCAAGCCCAGCCTTCCTTGCCATCTCATGTTCCCGTTCCCGTTCCCCGTCGCCTCCCCCACCCCACCCACGGCTAGGCTGCGAACCCTAGCTCCTTGCTGATGTGAGCCTCACCGGAGATTCTAGATCCAGCTGCTGCCCCACCGTCGGCGCCCGGCCCCGTCCTCCTCCTCTTCCCCTCTCCCTGGCCAGGCCAGGCCACCAGGCGCTCAAGATTTGTAAGCGGTGAGCTCCTCCATCTGCATAATGTGACGATGCCAACCTGGATTTTAGCGCCTGAGCTGGTTGGGCAGACCGGTCGATGCTCTGTGTGACCAACTTTGTTTCATTCTTTCAGTAGATCTAAATTTTACCTAAAATGCTTGGCCCTGACGCGCATCTCCTGTTGTCTCACTCTGTTCCTGAAAGAAAAGAAAAGAAATGGCGCATCTTTTGCAGATTACTACTTCACCTAACCAAAAATTGTTCCTTTTAGTAGATCTATTGCGCCTGGTACAGATGGTTGGGATTTACGACTGCATACTTGGGTTCCGCTGCAAGGCCTTTCACCGTTTCAGCATGTTTTTTAGGAAGTAGATAGCACAGATTGCCACTTGACCTCATTGAAATTTCATGTCTTTTAGTTCATCTGAGCTTTGCAATGGAGTTAATTTTTATCTGGTGTACAAACAACAAATATCCAGTAATATACTTTCCTCGGATGCGCAGCCAATCCAGCCAATGTTCTGGACTGCACTTGAATAAGATGGTACTTCCTTTTGGCACATATAGATAAATGCAGTCAGCCCTTTTCATCTAAAAAGCAAAACGGAAATGGTCCATGGTCACTGGTGTTGGGCCATTGCAAGAACAATATTCTTCTGCAGCACATTATACTCTGCTCTTGTTGGTGGTTCTAACCAGAGTACGGCAATCAAAGGATCCTTCTTTTCTACTTTAGTCATGCACCTGAATTCGCTGAAAAAACGTGCTCTCTCTAAGCTTAGTTGCAGTTACTACTTACTGCAGCTGTTGTTACAAAGTGCAAGAAGCATACGTATGTATTATATAGTGCAAGGTTAGGTGGTACAGCGAATTTAGTTTTACAAGTTTTGTCTGGTGGATTGATGGTTTCTGCCGCGTGCGTGTTCATAGGGTCATTATACTCTGAACTTTTCAGCTTTCTTACAAAATTGAGCTGATCGCCTTTGCTCTTAGAATAGTACAAGAAGCATATGTATTGCTAGTTGCAGTTTTCACTCTGTTTTTCTTCTTCTTTTGTGCGGATACACTCTGTTTACTTATGAATCCTATGTCTTGTCTTGCAGGCTTGCATGATGGAGGCTGCACAGTATGGACCTTGGTCAGATCTTCCACCCGAACTCCTGGGCCTTGTCCTCAAGCGCCTCCCATCCTTAGCTGACCGTGTTCGTCTGAGGGCAGTCTGTCACCCATGGCGCTCTAACAGTCTGCTGCAACCGCTTCCTCTACCATTCCCATGGATCGCCCTCACTGATGGAACCTTCGTCAGCATTCCAGGAGGCGAGGTTCACCGCATGCCTGTACCATATGGTGCTAGTTGCCGTGGCTCCATCGGTAACTGGTTATTTCTCATGAGGAGTGATGATGCATGCATATTAATGAACCCTTTCTCCAAGGCCACGTTGGAGCTTCCTAATCTGGTCACAGTTTGGCAGCGTGAGGTACGATACGAATCTGATCCTAAACAACTTCTGTACAAGTTGGCGGTGCCCTCACCCCTCGACCTATCACCTGATGGCTGATTCTCTTGTTGCGGCCTTGATCGTGGATAATAATAATATTGGTGCACTTTGCATTAGACATCCATCGACTGCCACTTGCTCGTTACTAGGAAATTGGCCCCCATTACACCCCCCATTTGATGATGCGTTCGTTGATGGGAAGTTGTATGTGGAGTCTGACTCTGGCAAGCTCTTCATCGTTGAGTTTTGCAAGAACCTTGGTAGTAATCAAAATATCAAATGCGAAATAGAGTCTTGGGGTCATCAGGAAGAACCAGAATGCATTCCTATTGGGGTGCTGTTTACAAACAGGTCGTATCTTGTTGAATGTGGTGGTAACTGGTAGGTTCTTGATGATTTAATGATTTATTCTGTTACTGGGCCCAGGCCCTCCAACTGGTGACAGTATCTATGAAAAAACTCAGACTGTTGGGTTTGTTGTCCATGAGGCGGACTTGCACTCCGAGCCTTGCCGATGGAGAAGGATCAATGCGTTAGGTGGACATGCTCTCTTTGTTGGCGAGCATGGCTCCAAGTCTCTGCCCGCTAGAGAATGCAGCGGATCCCAGGAGGACTGTATCTACTTCATTTTTGACTATCACCCTCCAAGGATTTATCCGAATCCATTCAGCGACTGTGGTGTGTACAACATGAGAAATGTGAGGATCACACCATTGATGTATCAGACTGCAGCACATGCGCATCGTGCCGGCCAGTGGGGCCCGACATGGTTTTTCCCTCTAGGAGTTGTGTGATCAATCCAGCAGGGGTTTGCTCTATTGAAAGCTTTATGGTCATAGGGGTGTGCAGATTCTCATATGTATGCCTAACTTGTTGTGCTGTAGGCTGAAGCATTGTGAACAACCCAGCCTGGGCGCTGCCCATCGTTATCCTAGTGTTATTGTCCGACGTTGCTCCCGGGCCGGGCTCGGGCCTAGATTTTGAGCCCGATGGCCGGGCCGACCCGGCCCGTCGTTTTTGCACTTTTCTGAAAGGGCCCGGCCCAAGGCCCGACGGGCTTTTACGTGTTCGGGCTGGGCTTGGGCCCAAAAACTAGGCCCGATGGCTGGGCCGGGCGGGGCTCGGGCCTAGGTTTTTTGCCTCGGGCTTGGCTAGGCCCGACCCTGCCAGAGGTTTGGCCAGGTATACTTAGGAGTAGAGAAGAGATGCGTGCATGTAGTGCTTCCCCACCAGGTGAGAGAGGAAACGAACTCCAGCTCTCCATGCCATCTCTAGTTCCTCTTCTCCTCCGCAACCCACGTCTAGGTTGCGAACCCTAGCTCCTCGCTGATGTGAGCCTCACCGGAGATTCTAGATCCAGCTGCTGCCCCACCGCCAGCGCCCGGCCCCGTCCTCCTCCTCTTCCCCTCTCGCTGGCCAGGCCAGGCCACTGGGCGCTCAAGACTCGTAAGCGGTGAGCTCCTCCATCTGCGCAATGTGACGATGCCGACCTGGATTTTAGCACTTGAGCTAGCTGGGCAGATCGATTGATTCTCTGCGTGACCAGCTTTGTTTTATTCTTTCAGTAGATCTAAATTTTACATGAAATGCTCGGCCCTGACGCGCATCTCCTGTTGTCTCACTCTGTTCCTGAAAGAAAAGAAAAGAAATGGCGCATCTTTTGCAGATTACTACTAATTTACCAAACCAAAATTTGTTCCTTTCAGTAGATCTATTGCGCCTGGTACAGATAGTTGGGATTTAGGATTGCATACTTGGGTTCCAATGCAGAACATGTTTTTTAGGAAGCAGATAGCACAGATTGCCACTTGACCTCATTGAAATTTCATCTCTTTTAGTTCATCTGAGCTTTGCAATGGAGTTAATTTTTATCTGTTGTACGAACAACAAATATCCAGTAATATACTTTGCTCGGATGCGCAGCCATTGTTTTGGCCTGCACTTCCTTTTGACACATATAGATGAATGCTGCAGTCAGCCATTTTCATCTAAGCAAAAATGGAAATGGTCTGCGTGGTCACTGATGTTGGGGCACTGCAAATTCAAGAGCACAATTCTTTTACAGATCGTCATACTCTGCTCCTGTTGCTGTTTCTAGTCAAAGGATCCTTCCTTTTCTATTCTAGTCATGCACTTCATTCTCTGAAAAAACATGCTCTGTGTACTGTACTGTCTAAGCTTAGTTGTGGCTGTTCATACAAAGTGCACTTCATTTCTGCCGCCCTTGTTACCAAGTGCAAGAAGCACTCATAATTTCATATGTAGTGCAAGGTTATGTTTACTACTTTATTTCTGTCAGGTGTATTGATGGTTTCCGCGACATCTTCAAATTTTTATATACTCTAAACTTCCTTCAGGTTTCTTTGAGCTGATGGTCTTCGGTCTTAGAATAGTACAATAAGCACTGCTAGTTGCAGTTTTTACTCTGTTTAACTATGAATCCTATTTCTTCTCTTGTAGGCTTGCATAATGGAGGCTCGAAAGTATAGACCTTGGTCAGATCTTCCGCCAGAACTCTTGCGCCTTGTCCTCAAGCGCCTCCACTCGCTAGCTGACCGTGTTCGTTTGAGAGCAGTCTGTCACCCATGGCGCTCTAACAGCCTGCTGCAACCACTTCCCCTCCCATTCCCATGGCTCAACCTCCCTGATGGCACCTTCTTCAGCATCCCAGGAGGTGAGGTTCACCAGATGTGTGTACCAGATGGTTCTCGTTGCCATGGCTCCATTGACAACTGGTTATTCCTCAGGAGCAGTGATGACGCATGCACATTGATGAACCCTTTCTCCAAGACCACATTGGAGCTTCCTAATCCGGACTCATTTTGGCAGCGTACACAGGACGAATATGATCCTAAGCAACTTTTGTACTAGTTGGTGGTACCCTCGCCCCTGGACATATCATCTGATTCCCTTGTTGTGGCGTTGATCAAGGATGATGATAATATCGGTATAGTTTGCATTAGTCAGCCACGATTTGCCACTTACTCGGTACAAGGCAATTCAGTACAGTGCCTCTTCGATGCCGCGTTCTTTGATGGAAAGTTGTACGCGGTGTCTGTCTTTGGCCAGCTCTTCATCCTTTAGTTTTGCAGAAACCGTGGTAGTAATCCAAACATCAATCGCGTAATCGAGTCTTCGGGTGATTTTCATGGAGGACCAGAATGCATTTCCAGAGAGGTGGTGTTCACATACATGGTGTATCTAGTTGAATGTGTTGGTAGACTGTTGGTGGTAAAACGATTCATTCGTCGCCTGAGCCCTCCTACTGGTGACAATATCTTCGACAATACTCAAACTGCTGGGTTTGTTGTCCTTGAGGCAGACCTGCACTCCAACCCTTGCCAATGGAAAAGGATTAATGAGTTGGGCGGACATGCTCTCTTTGTTGGCCAGCATGGCTCCAAGTCTCTGCCTGCTAGAGAATGCATGGGATCCCAGTAGGATCGCATCTACTTCATTTGTGACTATCCCCATCCAAAGTATTTTTTTGAGTCCATTTCACGACTGTGGTGTCTACAACATACGGAATGGTATGTTCATGCTATTGATGTCTCAGACTGCATCACCTGCACATGATGCTGGCCAGTGGCGCCCGACATGGTTTTTCCCTGCCGAACCTATGTGATCAGTCTATCAGGGTGCTTCTGCTTACTCTACTGAGGCTTTTATGATCAGAGTGTATGCAGATTCTCATTTGTATGCCTAACTTGTTCTGCTGAAGCTTTGTGATTATGCCAGCATGGGTGCTGCCCAATCTTTATCGTAGTGATATGTTCTCGCATAACTTAGGTTATTAGTTATTATGATGATCAACCGTCCTGGTTCTGGCTATCTTTATCCTAGAGCTATGTTATGTACCGTCTAATTGTGGAACTTCTAATTAGTATGATGGTGCTTCATTTCCATGGGATGTATTCGGATGTGCAACTTCATCTTTCATTTGAGACCGATATGTACAACTTGAACAAGCTTTTCACCTCTGGAGGCGAACAAACTTGGATGTGTCACTACCCTGAATTCTGGCCACTACAAGTAAGCCTGGTTCTGGTCATCTTTATGGGTTACGTTAGCTTCTGACTATGGACCCCTTTTTTTCAACTCAACAACCCTTTATTGACCAGAAACTATGGTTACATCGTTTGTGAGTACAGGGATGATCACATCTGGTTGTTCTTCCATCCAGCTATTACAAAGGGGTCCTCTAGCCAATTTAACTAGCTCATGAGCTACACAATTCTGTTCCCCATAACAATGTTCGAAAACCACATAGGGAAATTCACAAGCCATATGGTAGCAATCATCAAAAATACAGCCACAACTCCTGAGGATCAACCTCCAGCCTTGATGGTTTCGTCGACCTCAAGATTATCAGAATGAACAATTAGTCAGTTGCACCCCAACAGTTTCTGCTAGGTTGAGGCCGAACAGCAGCGCTAGAGCTTTCTCGGTGAGCGCGTTCGTACAAACATCAATCATTTTCCTGGATAAGTGTAACCATTACGATACCGATATCCATACCCGTATCGACAATTTCTTTAAAATCCAAAACATATTTGTATTTGTATTTACAGAATAATTTTAGTTATTATCCACATTATTTCCATTATATTTCAGATATGAATATTCGATTGCCATATAGACATTTTCTCGAATAGAAATACCAGATATGTCCGATTATCTACCTTCAGCTTCCACCCTTACCTCTATATGACTATTCTGTTTAACAAAGCATAGAGTTCGGGTATAGATGACAATTCTTCCATGTTAGGACTTAGGACCATGCAAGCAACCATGTAATTCTTTTCTTCTCTACTTATTTCACTCGGTCACGTGGACTGATTACAACATTATTTATGAAAATCTTTCCGTGCAAAACTATCACATGAAGTTCATTTATGATAGATGTTCACAGCAACCGCACCCTCCACGGCCAACAATTTATATACCAACACTGATTGAGTGTGCTCTATATACACTTGATGAGTCATTCGACATATTTCTCATCAGCAGAAACAACACAAGGAAAAAGTTTTGTAAGACTAGCAAATCCAGAGTGTCTTCTCCCCTTGTTTCATATTCACCAAGGATTTGCACTTTCCTCTCATACAATTATTGTTAACCAAGACAATGCGATGTAAGAAAAAAAAAGAGAAAATAGATTGCGATTTTGAGAATGGGAGACATCGGAAAGGGAATACTTGGTGGTAATGGAAGTATTCGTAGTGAACGTTGCGGTCGCCCGATGCGCCACCATTCCGCCTCCAACCACCATTTGTGCGCGAGAGCCAAGGCTATGCCCTCCGGCCCGCCGGGGGCGCTCGCCCTATTTCCTATTTGCCATATGAAGATGTCTCTGAACGTTCAAGTAATGTTGCACTTGAGCTATTTGAGGCAAACATGCGCACCAGCCCTGGTCGATGTAGGGCAACTTATTTGGGTGGCCATGCATTCTTTCTTGGTCAACATAGCTCGAAGCCTCTGCCTGCTTGCACATATAGTGGATACCATGAGGATTGCATCGACTTGTTGTGTGACTATCTCCAGCCGACCTCTTCTACGATACCACTGATGTCAGGGGTGGTAGAATTACATCGCATTGAAGCTGTGTGATCAATCTATTAAAGTTTGCTCTACTAAAGATTTATGTCAGAGGGGTGTGCAGATTCTCATATGCATGCTTAACATCTTTTGCTCAAGCTTTGTGATTGTATAATAGTGTGACTAAACTTACTATTTGGTATGATGATCAACCAACCAGGCTTTGGTTATCTTTACCCTAGTGATATGTTATGTACCGTATAATTGTTTGAACCTAGCCAAATGGACCATGCCTTGGGGGATCCAAATTTTCCTACATTTTAAGTTGGGGAAAAATCAAACCCCAACCCTAACAAGAAAAGAAAGGCAAAGATGCCCAAGGCAAGAGGTCTAGCAATCTCAACTTTTGAGGATATCTTGTTGGTTAAAGCTTGATTGGCCACAAGTATGGGCCCTATATGTGGCATGGAGCAAAAGGGCAATAGGTATTGGGAGAAAATCCACAAGCACTACCATGAACACAAACAATATGCGGAGAAGGTGGCTACGAAGGTTTTTATCCAACATGGGTGGCAGCATAATCTCCGGATCAGTCCACCAGCCCTTTCGACATAGGCCAAGTGAACTCTAAATGCTTTGGATTGGCTTGATGCTACATTTTGAGATAATAAAAGCACCCTTTTATGAAAAATGAACACATGCAATATGCGGAGCCGCATCCTATCTTTACCACCTGCAAGGGATCAATGACGCAGGGAGTACGAGGCCGCGAGAACGAGGATGGCAGCAATGGAAGCTGAACGGATGGAGCAGAGCAGACAACAAGTATGGCCACGGAGTAGGAGGCAAGGATGGTCGTGGAGCAGGCGCCATTAATGGCAATGGGTCAGTGACCTGTCCAGGGAGTGATCCTTCCCGCCCAGAGTTGAATTTTATTTTGGCATGTCGAGATTGATGAACTATGATTTATTTTGTTTTGTCGGTGTTGAACTGTTGAATTTTGATGGAGTTGTGTTCTGTGACCCACCTACATGGATTTCACGGATTTGAGGGTTCACATTTGAGGTGTGTGGCTTCTGGCCAAAGGAGGGGCTGCCCGGCGCTGTCTGCTGACGTTTAGTGGGGCGAATTTACCAAGTCCGGATGTAGATGCTCTTAGGATACCGATATATCCATATCCTTATCCACACTTTCTTAATTTTTTATTCCAAAAACATATTCTTATTTGTATTCAAAATAAAAAATACATATATGATCCACTCCTATTTCCATTTTAATTCAGATACGAATATCCAGTTGCCATGTAGACATTTTTTGAAATAAGCATACCAGACATTTTGAATTATCTACCACCAATTTCCACCCTTACAACTACTCCCTCGGTCCGCGAATAAGTGTACATCTAGCTTTTATTCTAAGTCAAAGTTTTAAAATTTGAACCAACTTTATACAAAAGAGTACTTGCCCGTATAACATCAAATTGATACATTATGAAACTACATTTCAAAATGAATCTAATGATACTAATTTAGTGTCATAAGTGTTGTTACTTTTCCCTATAAAGTTGGCCAAAGTTTTAACACTTTGGCTTAGGACAAAATCTAGACGTACACTTATGCACGGATGGAGGGAGTACATGATTATTCTGTTTAGCAATGCATAGAGTTCAGGACAGAAGATAGTACATCCACGTTAGGACTAGCCAAGCAACCACGTCGCTCTTTCTCTCTCTACTTATTTGATCCAATCACATGGGCTGAACTGAACCATTATTTATGAGGATTTCCATGCAGAAATATCACATGAAATCATTCTATGATTAATGTCTCAGCAACCACACCCTACACGACTTCAATAAAAAAAAGCAACCACACCCTACACAGCTAACAATTTATATACGACCTCCAATCGAGTTTGTTCTATACATGCTTGATGAGTCCTTCAACATATTTCTCAATTCAGTAGAAACAATGCAAGATTTTTATGTAAGACCAGCAATCGAGTGTGTTCTCCCCATGGTTCAGAAGTCACTAATGGTTTGCATTTTCCTCCAATACACTTATTGTTACCCAAGAATCGAAGACAATGCAAAACAAAAAGAAAGAGAGAAGAGATTTTGGTTTGGGAATAAGAGACGTCAGGAAGAAAACACTTCGTGGCAACTAAAGCACTCATAATGAACACTGTGATGGCCCCATGCACCACCTTGAAGCCACGGCAGCATTCCTCATGTTGGCAGGCGTGCAATCAACTTCTTCATCAACCCCTTGGCGATGTACGAGGACATAGCAACTGGCCATGTTTGTCGACGGCAAGCTCGATGTGTGCGCCATTCTGGCGACCCTTGTCAGCTGCCCGGGCTCCGTCAACGAATGGTTGAGGCATGTAAGCAACTGAACGACCACTCAAGAGTAAGGCTCAGTTGGCTAGTCGCCAAAGCATCTATTGTGGCCTCGGGCCTAAGGGCATGCACCATCATGCTAATTAGAAGCTGGGCACCCCCTATGATGTTGACTATAGAGGGAAACAAGCTATTTAATCCGCCGACAGGGGATTTTCTGAATTCATAGTTGTTTTTGTTTTCACAAAGAAATAGTGAACTTTTAGATGCATCTCTTTTTGTTTGTTTCAACTGTTCAGAAATATGCAAAGCTTCCTGCCAGTCCTTCAATTTTCTATTTCGGACTAAACATATTGACATACAAATTAGAGACGTTGTTCTGGGTGCCACAAATTGAGGGAGCTTGAATATACGCTCATCAATTCAAATCCAGCTACCCTACTTGAATATATATATTTTGTTGTAGTGGTCATTCGGTGGTCTCGAAGTCTCGAAGTAATTCTTATTATGTTTGAGGTGCTTTATACTTTCGGTGAACTTCCATAACAGATTTGAATTCTTCTAAAAAAAGTGCACTGGAATTCTTCGAACATAAAAAATAGTGCTTTGAGCATCTACAGTCGGACCCCGTCAAATCTCCCCTATACATCCACACGGATGGCCCGGTCAATGACCTGTCGCGAAATTGTGACTCAGCCGTCCCCCTCAAACCGACTCTATACATCCGGGCTGTCTGGCACCCCTCAAACCCGACCCATATCTGGGGTGAAAATGGGGAGGCTCGGGAATGCCTGGACACATCCAGCATGTCAGACTGGTAGGAGGGAGCCATGAGGAAAGCCACGCGTGTCCGCCGAGTGCCCTCGGTTTGCTGCAGATGCATTCATGGCATTGGTCCGGCGCACCGCGAGGGTCTAAATCCGGCTATTGAAGTTGGGCGGCAAGGCAACACTAGCCGCGTCCCCATTCCCCTCCTCTTCGTCCCGTCCGTCGTCGCCGATGTTCGCTCTTTTCCGTCTTCCACGTCCAATCCGAGCTCATCACCATCCGCCATGGTCTAGCAAAAGATCAAGTATTATAATATGTGAACGCCAGGCGGAGTTCCATGCCGACATGCGCGCCATGGAGGAGGCACGCATCGCCAAGCTTGGAATGACGGAGGAGGAGCTACCGAAGGAGGAGAAGGAGCCCAGCGTCGAGGACACGGACATGGAGGGTGTCGCGAAGGAGGCACTAGGAGGGGAGCCCAACTAAGTTGACGCAGGAGTTGGCGCATGGTCTTGAATCAGAATTCACTGTCGATGAGGTGAAAAGGGTGATCATGGACATGCCTTCTGATAGGGCACCTGGTCCCGACGGCTTCTCCGGTCTGTTTTATAAAATCTGCTGGGATATCATAGCCTCGGATCTAATGGATGTGATGAAGACCCTACATGAGGGCCGCTTTTATTCATTTGGAGGCCTCAACACATCAATCCTCACCTTCCTGCCCAAGAAAGCAAATTTGCTAGAGATCGGTGACTTCAGACCTATCAACCTCATCCATGGTGTTGCCAAGATCTTTCCCAAAGTGCTTGCAAGCCGTCTGGCTTCTCTCTTGCCCGCCCTTGATAGTCCCCAAGTGCAGGGAATCAGCGTAGCAATTCCCAACGGTGGAAGTGATAAGTATGGAGTGTCGAACCCAGAAGGATCTAAAGGTAAGATCAATATTCTCTCAAGTCCTATCTGCCACTGATACGACTCTACGTACACCGAACGTTTACTTCCAACTAGAAACGAGAAATAAAACTACGCTGTGGGTATGAAGAGGATAACTTTGGATGATATCGGAGAGCTAAAATATAAAAGTAGGTGCTGCTATCATAAAGTTAGAATATATTACTAAATATTATAAATAGCGAGTGTGGAATAATGATGGATCGGCGTGCGGAATTGTCCTAGGCAATTGTTAACAAGACTGGTAGTCGTCATTGCAATTTCATATGAGGGAGAGCATAAGCTAACATACTTTCTCTTCTTGGATCATATGCACTTATGATTGGAACTCTAGCAAGGATCCGCAACTACTAAAGATCATTAAGGTAAAACCCAACCATAGCATTAAAGCATCAAGTCCCCTTTATCCCATACGCAACAACCCCCTTACTCTTGTTTATGCTTCTTTCACTCAAGCAACCCACTATAAGCGAATCAAGAACGTATTGCAACACACTACAGCGGGAATCCCTCACACTTGCGCGATACGGAGGGCACCATATGACAGCACCAAAATAAAACATACAACTCATACCAATCTAGATCACCAATCAACCCAAAGACAAAGGATATCTACTCAAAACATCATAGGAGGGCAACACATCATTGGATCATAATATGTGGCATAAAGCACCATGTTCAAGTAGGGATTACAGCGGGGTGCGGGAGAGTGGACCGCGTAAAAGAGATGAGGATGTTGATGATGATGGTGATGTTGATGAAGACGATCACCGCGTCAATGATTCCACTCCCGATGGCACTCCGGCGCCACCGAGAGAGAGGAGCAGAGGTTCTCCCCCTTGTGCTTCCTCCTCCATGGCCTCCCCCCTAGATGGGGAGAGGTTCTCCCTCTGGTCCTTGGCCTTCATGGCGATGACGGCCCCTCCGAGATCCTCCTCCATGGCCTCCGGTGATGATGGCCCCCTCCGCCAGGGTGCCAGAGAGGGCCTAGATTGATTTCTCGTGGCTACAGAGGCTTGCAGCAGCGGACCTTCTGATCTAGGTTATTTTCTCGAGGTTTCTGTATTTATAGAAATTTTTGGTGTCGGTCTCACGTCCAGGGGGTCTCCAAGTCGTCCACGAGATAGAGGCCCACACCCAGGGGGTGGGCACGCCCCCACCCTCGTGGACAGCCCGGGACACTTCTGGCCCAACAGTTTTACTCCAGGGGCTTCTTTTGGACCATAAAAATCTTCAAAAATTGGCACGTTAATTGGACTCCGTTTGGTATTCCTTTTCTGTAAAATTGAAAAACAAGGAAAAAACAGAAACTGGCACTAGGCTCTAGGTTAATAGGTTAGTCCCAAAATTCATATAAAATAGCATATAAATGTATATAAAACATCTAAGATGGATAATATAATAGCATGAATACTTCATAAATTATAGATACGTTGGAGATGTATCAGCTTCCCCAAGCTTAATTCCTGCCCGTCCTCGAGTAGGTTAATGATAAAAGAAATAATTTATGAAGTGTGAATGCTATTAGGTGCACAAGTTTGATCAATGATAATTTAAATCACCTTTTCTAGCATCATTATATGTCATAACAGTAGCTCATCTCATAAAACATTTCATGATCAAGTAACAAGCTATTCACATGTTAAAGTATAGGTCATAAACTTTCTTGAAAACTAACAAATAGTGCTCTTAGTCATCAAACAATTGCAATTCATCTTATTTTCGGGAAGGGTCTATGCAAGAGCTTTGATTCAGCAAACTCTACATACTCAACTATCATTTAATCTTTCACAATTGCTAACACTCATGTGATATTTATGGGTTCAAAGTTTTAATCGGACACAAAGAAAGATAGGGGCTTATTGTTTCGCCTCCCAACCTTTTACCTCAAGGGTAATGTCAACAATAATAATTTATGAAAACCTACACTCAAGTGGATATATATATCAAGATCGCTCCAACACAAAGTGCTTGCCAAAGGAAAAAGTGTAAAAAGGAAAGGTGATGATCACCATGACTCTTGTATAAGGGTAGAAGATAAAAGTAAAAGATAGGCCCTTCGCAGAGGGAAGCAGAGGTTGTCATGTCCTTTTATGGTTGGATGCACAAAATATTAATGCAAAAGAACATCACTTTATATTGCCGCTTGTGATAAAGACCTTTATTATGCAGTCCGTCGCTTTTATTTCTTCCCTATCACAAATTCGTATAAAGCTTATTTTCTTCGCACTAATAGATCATACATATTTGGAAAGCAATTTTTACTGCATGCACCGATGACAACTTACTTGAAGGATCTTACTCAATCCTTAGGTAGGTATGATGGACTCTCATGGCAAAACTGGTTTAAGGGCTGTTTGGAAGCACATATTTCTACCTGGTGCAAAGAATTTAGCTAGCATGAGAGCAAAAGGCAAGCCCAACATGTTTGATGATCCAAGACAATATAGTGTTTCGGATATAGGAAAACATAACCCATTAAGTTGTCTTCCTTGTCCAACATCAACCTTTTAGCATGTCATATTTTAATGAGTGCTCACAATTACAAAAGATGTACAAGATAGTGTATTTATATGTGAAATCTCTCTTCCTTCATATTCTTTCATGAATTGTTCAAGTGACCAATTCTGCGTTTGCTAACTTTCAATAAGTTTACTACCTATACTTATTCTGTGTGAAGTCATTACTCCCCATGGTATAAGCATATGAAACATATATAAATTCAGATTTATGATATTCAATTCATTCAACCATTTACTCATAGGATGTACGTGAAGCACGTGAGTAAATGACAAACTACTCCAAAAGATATAAGGGAAGGACACTGAGTAGTCAAATAATTAACTAGCCATGGGAGGATTCTTTTTCATTCAAGATTTCAGATCCAATGATTTTATTCAAACAGCTTGTAAAATTGGAAATACTCTCCAAGCAAAACACATATCATGTGATGAATAAAAATATAGCTCCGAGTAAGGTATACCGATAGTTTTGAAGACGAAAGAGGGGATGCCTTCCGGGGCATCCCCAAGCTTAGGCGCTTGAGTCTTCCTTGAATATTACCTTGGGTTGCCTTGGGCATCCCCAATCTTAGGGTCTTTCCACTCCTTATTCTCCTCATATCGATATCTCACCCAAAGCTTGAAAACTTCAACCACACAAAACTTTGGTACTGTCAAAGACAAGGTTCATAATTGTTCTCACACAATGCCTACTGTACCATATCATTTCTACAATTTTTATTGAGAAATATAAGCCATAGAAACTAGAAAACAAGCAAACTATGCAGTGAAAACAGAATCTGTCAGAAACGGAACAGTCTGTAATGATCTGAACAACAACCATAATTCTGCTACTCTAAAAATTATGAAATAAATTGGTGGATTTGAGGAATTCGTCTATTAATCTTCTGCAAAAAGAATCAACTCAAAAGCACTCTTCTGGAAAAAAAAATGCCAGCTAATCCCGTGAGCGCAAAGTTTCTGTTTTTTACAGCAAGATCACATTAACTTTCACCCAAGTCTTCCCAAGGGTCTTACATGGCACTTTATTGAAACAAAAGCTATGAAACATGATTACTACAGTATTTTAATCATGTAAACACACAAAAACAGTAAGGGTAAATATTGGGTTGTCTCCCAACAAGCGCTTTTCTTTAATGCCTTTTAGCTAGGCATGATGATTTCAATGATGCTCACATAAAAGATAAGAATTGAAACATAAAGAGAGCATCCTGGAGAATATGACTAACATATTTAAATCTAAACCACTTCTTATGACTAGGGTTTTGTGAGCACATAATTTATAGGAACAAGAATCAACTAGCATAGGAAGGCAAGACAAGTATAACTTCAAAACTTTAAGCACATAGGGAGGAAACTTGATATTATTGCAACTTCTACAAGCATGTATTCCTCCCTCATAAAAAAATTCAGTAGCATCATGAACGGGTTCAACAATATAACCATCACATAAAGCATTCTTTTCATGATCTACAAGCATATAAATTTTACTACTCTCCACATAAGCAAAATTCTTCTCATTCGGAATAGTGGGAGCAAACTCGAAATAGTGGAATCATTACTAACTAAAGTTGACACTCTTCCAAATCCACTTTAGATGATAGTATTATTCATACTCCAAAAGATATAAGTGAAGTTCATGGAGTATTCTAGGATTAATATTGACTAGCAAATATCCAAGCTCAAAATATATAAGTGAAGCACACGAAGCATTCTATAAAACTGTACTAAAAAAGATTTAAGTGGAGCACAAAGATCATTCTATAAGATCATACTCAAAAGATATAAGTGAAGCATATGAAGAATTCTATAAATCAAGGAAGGGCTATCTCATACTAGCATGGTTCTTAAAGAAAAAAAAAAGAAAAACACAAGGGACACAAATCATGTGAACAAAACAAAAACCTAGGTATACCGATAATTGTTGAAGAAGAAAGATGGGATGCCAACCGGGGCATCCCCAAGCTTAGATGATTGAGTATCCTTGAAATATTTACTTGGGGTGCCTTGGGAATTGATACGTCTCCAACGTATCTATAATCTTTTATTGTTCCATGATATTATTTATGAAGTCTTGGATATTTAATGGGCTTTATCATACACTTTTATATAATTTTTGGGACTAACCTACTAACCCAAAGGCCCAGTCCAGATTGTTGTTTTTTTGCCTGTTTTAGGGTTTTACAGAAAAGGAATATCAAACGGAGTCCAATTGACGTGCCAATTTTTTATGATATTTTCTGGACCAAAAGAAGCCCCTGAAGTAAAAGAGTTGGGCCAGGAGAGCCACGGGCTGCCCACGAGGGTGGGGGTGCGCCCTGGGCAGGGGGCGCGCCCTCCTATCTCGTGGACAGCCCAGAAGCCCCCCTAACTTGTGCCCTGCGCCAAAAAATCCTATAAATACTGAAACCTTCGGAAATTAACCTAGATCTGGAGTTCCGCCGCCGAAAGCCTCTGTAGCCACCGAAAACCAATCTAGACCCCGTTCCAGCACCCTGCCGGAGGGGGGAATCCCTCTCCGGTGGCTATCTTCATCATTCCGGCGCTCTCCATGACGAGGAGGGAGTAGTCCACCCTCGGGGCTGAGGGTATGTACCAGTAGCTATGTGTTTGATCTCTCTCTCCCGTGTTCTTGAGATGGCACGATCTTGATGTATGGCGAGCTTTGCTATTCTAGTCTTTTAAGGATTTGAGAACACTTGATGTATGTCTTGCACGTGCTTATCTGTGGTGATAATGGGATATCATGTGATCTACTTGATGTATGTTTTGGTGATCAACTGGCGGGTTCCGTGACCTTGGGAATCTATGCATAGGGGTTGGCACACGTTTTCGTCTTGACTTTCCGGTAGAAACTTTGGGGCACTCTTTGAAGTTCTATGTGTTGGTTGAATAGTTGTTTCTGAGATTGTGTGATGCATATCATATAACCATGCCCACAGATACTTGAGGTGACAATGGAGTATCTAGGTGACATTAGGGTTTTGGTTGATTTGTGTCTTAAGGTGTTATTCTAGTACGAACTCTATGATAGATTGAACGTTGCTATGGACTCTTGAATAGATCGATCAGAAAGAATAACCTTGAGGTGGTTTCGTACCCTACCATAATCTCTTCGTTTGTTCTCCGCTATTAGTGACTTTGGAGTGACTCTTTGTTGCATGTTGAGCGCTAGTAATATGATCCAATTATGTTATCCTTGTTGAGAGAACTTGCACTAGTGAAAGTATGAACCCTAAGCCTTGTTTTCTATCATTGCAACACCATTTATGCTCACTTTTATCTTTAGCTACCTTGCTGTTTTTATATTTTCTTATTACAAAAACCTATATCTACCATCCATATTGCACTTGTATCACCATCTCTTCGCCAAACTAGTGCACCTATACAATTTACCATTGTATTGGGTGTGTTGGGGACACAAGAGACTCTTTGTTATTTGGTTGCAGGGTTGTTTGAGAGAGACCATCTTCAACCTACGCCTCCCATGGATTGATAAACCTTAGGTCATCCACTTGAGGGAAATTTGCTACTGTACTACAAACCTCTGCACTTGGAGGCCCAACAACGTCTACAAGAAGAAGGTTGCGTAGTAGACATCAGGAATCCCCAAGATTGAACTCTTGCCTCTCTTTATTCTTCTCATATTGATAGCTGCTCGATCTTCGAACACTTCATCCACACAAAACTTTAACAAAAACTTTGTGAGATCCGTTAGTATAATAAAGCAAATCACTACCTTTAGGTACTGTTGCAAACTTATTCCAATTTCATATTAATACTTTATCTACTGTATTCCAACTTCATCATTGTTCATACCCCCCGATACTACCCATAGATTCATCAAAATAAGCGATCAACTCATAGAAAACATAATCTGTCAAAAACAGGACAGTCCGTAGTAGTCTGGAAGTTAAGTAAACTTATGTAACTCCAAAAAATTCTAAAACAAATATGACAAATTGAAAATTTTGTACATAAGTAATGTGCAAAAAGTTTCAGACCCATTGATCTTCCAGTAAAAAATGTAAAATCACGCACTACAACCAAAGTTTCTGTTTTTGTTCTGCACATAGAAAACAAGCAATCTAATCATCCTAAAACCAAAGCTTGTCACATTATTTTTATAATACAATGGATATATACAAGGGGATAATTATTTACAGAGAAACTTCCATGAAAAATTCTACATTTTTTCCGTGAGCATGAACACAAGTGCTCAAGGTCGACCCTCACTTCTTCAATGCATAACTTTCCAATCACTTCTCTTTTTGAAAAACTTTTTAGGCATAAGAGGCAAGTAATTTTTTTTTGTATTTTCATTCTTTTAAATATATTTTTTGTAGGTTTCACCCACTACTAAACAGAAACAAAAAGGAAAAACAAAATCTACTTAATGAAGAAAGCAACCAAGCACACACGAGAATGTCAACCCCACGCTATTGCTCCCGGCAACGGCGCCAGAAAAGAGCTTGATAATCCCCAAGTGCAGGGAATCATTGTAGCAAATCCCAATGGTGGAAATGATAAGTATGGAGTGTCGAACCCACAAGGAGCTAAAGGTAAGATCAATATTCTCTCAAGTCATATCTGCCACTGATATGACTCTACGTACACAGAACGTTTGCTTCCAACTAGAAACGAGAAATAAAACTATGTTGTGGGTATGAAGAGGATAACTTTGCATGATATCGGAGAGCTAAAATATAAAAGGAGGTGCTGTTATAATAAGGTTAGAATATATTACTAAATTTTATAAATAGCGAGTCTGGAATAATGATGGATCGGTGTGCGGAATTGTCCTAGGCAATTGTTAACAAGACCAGTAGTCGTCATTGGAATTTCATATGAGGGAGAGGCATAAGCTAACATAGTTTCTCTTCTTGGATCATATGCACTTACGATCGGAACTCCAGCAAGCATCCGCAACTACTAAAGATCATTAAGGTAAAACCCAACCATAGCATTAAAGCATCAAGTCCCCTTTATCCCATACGCAACAACCCCCTTACTCGGGTTTATGCTTCTGTCACTCAAGCAACCCACTATAAGTGAATCATGAACGTATTGCAACACCCTACAACGGGAATCCCTCACACTTGCGCGACACGAAGGGCACCATAGGACAACACCAAAATAAATCATACAACTCGTACCAATCTAGATCATCAATCAACCCAAAGACAAAGGATATCTACTCAAAACATCATAGGATGGCAACACATCATTGGATCATAATATGTGGCATAAAGCACCATGTTCAAGTAGGGATTACAGCAGGGTGCGGGAGAGTGGACCGTGTAAAAGAGATGAGGATGGTGATGTTGATGAAGACGATCACCGCGGAGATGATTCCCCTCCCGATGGCACTCCAGCGCCACCGAGAAAGAGGAGGAGAGGTTCTCCCCCTTGTGCTTCCTCCTCCATGGCCTCCCCCCCTAGATGGGGACAGGTTCTCCCTCTGGTCCTTGACCTTCATGGCGATGATGGCCCCTCCAGGATCCTCTTCCATGGCCTCCGGTGATGATGGTCCCCTTCGGCAGGGTTCCAGAGAGGGCCTAGATTGATTTCTCATGGCTACAGAGGCTTGCGGCGGCGGAACTTCCGATCTACGTTATTTTCTGGAGGTTTCTGTATTTATAGGAATTTTTGGCGTCGGTCTCACGTCCAGGGGGTCTCCGAGTCATCCATAAGATAGGGGCCCACGCCCGGGGGTGGGCGCGTCCCCACCCTCGTGGACAGTCCGAGACTCTTCTGGCCCAAGTCTTTTACTCCAGGGGCTTCTTTTGGTCCATAAAAAATCATCAAAAATTGGCACGTCAATTGGACTCAGTTTGGTATTCCTTTTCTGTAAAATTCAAAAACAAGGAAAAAACAGAAACTGGCACTGGGCTCTAGGTTAATAGGTTAGTCCCAAAAATCATATAAAATAGCATATAAATGTATATAAAACATCTAAGATGGATAATATAATAGCATGAATACTTCATAAATTATAGATACGTTGGAGACGTATCAACCCTTATCTTCCAGGCTCTAAGTGCTTTCATATCCCGGCGCAACATCCATGAAAACTTCAAGTTTGTAAGGAATCTAGCTCGTCTGCTGCATCGCAAACGGAAGCCCTCGGTGCTAATAAAGATCGACATCTCCAAAGCCTTCGGCACCCTTTCTTGAGAGTTCCTCTTGGAAATCCTAGTCACCAGGGGATTCGGTAGGAAGTGGTGCTCTTGGATTTGTGGGTTGCTCTCCACTGCCTCGGCATCAATCCTCATCAATGGCGAGCTGAGCTTCCCTTTTGCTCTCGGCCAAGGGATCAGACAGGGTGATCACATATCACCGATGCTTTTCATCTTGGCTATGGACGCCATCCACGGCATGTTGGAATGGGCGGTGCATCACAACCCGATATCAGATCTTGGAATTGGCAGGAGGGCTCCCAGGGCGTCCACGTTCACTGACGACACGGTACTGTTCTTCTCGCCGAATGAAAATGATCTTCAAGTCATTACGGCCATACTGAAGCTGTTCGGTGAGGTGTCAGGACTTAGGATCAAAATGCTCAAAAGCACGGTCACTTGCATCCGATGCGATGAGGATGTGGTACAGAGGGTTGTACAACACTTTCAGTGCAGCAATCAACTCTTTCCCTGGCTATACTTGGGCATCCCTCTGTCCATCTACAGGCTGAAGAGACAAGACTTGATAGCTCTGATTGATATGTTCTCCAACAAAATGGAAGCCAAAGATGATGGCCACGGCGGGTCGCCTCACGCTCACTCGCTCAGTCCTCGTGGCACTGCCGGTCCACCTTATGGCGGCACTACCGTTGCCGGCCTTGCCGATCAAAATCATCAACCGACGTTGCCGCAGCTTCATTTGGAAACGCGAGGAAGAGGCTAACGGGGGCCACTGCCTGCCACCATGGTCAAGGGTGTGTATGCCCGGTGGGCTTGGGGTTTTGAACCTAAAATGGTTTGGTCTGGCGCTGCGCTGTAAATGGCCTTGGCTGCGCTGGGGGCCGGATGAGAGGCTGTGGCATGCCCTGCCTGACGTGACGGAGAGGGAGGTCCACACTCTTTTCAACGTGGCTTGCCAAGTCAGGCTGGGGTCCGGGGAGATGGCCAGATTTTGGACAAACCGGTGGATGGAGGATGGCAGATCCGTGGCTCAGATGGCGCACCATCTCTTCTCCTTCATCAAGAACCGAGAGCGAACTGTCAAATATGCCATCCACAATCAGGTCTGGACCAACGACGTCATGGGTGGGCTTTCGCTCCCCGCCATTGGGCAGTTCCTCAGGGTCTGGGAGTTGGCGGAGAACACTACTCTCAATGCGGAAGTCAGGGCCACACCGCGCTGGATGTTAACGGCCAATAACCAATTCTCTGTCCAGAGTGCCTACAGTTTGTTCTTCATAGTCAGGGCCACACCTCTTTGCCTGCTCAAAGTCAATATGGAAATCCAAGGCTCATCCACGTTGCAAATTCTTCATCTGGCTTGTGGTGCATAGAAGGTGTCTCACGGCAGACAACTTGGAATGACAAAGCTGGCCGTCCAATGGAGTGTGTTCGCTCTGCCCGTCAGCCCCGGAACACTGCACTCACCTTTTCTTCTACTGCCCATATACTCATCAGGTTTGGATGCACTTCAAAACCTGGACGAACAAGGATTTCCTAATCCCCAATGCTTCCTTCACATCCAAGGAGGACTGGTGGCTACGGGCTAGGGCTGCAATCCCGAAGGCGGTCAGGAGGAACTTCGATGCGGTGATCATCCTGCTGCACTGGACGGTTTGGAAGGAGCAAAATGCCAGGATATTTGATCACGTGGCCAGCCCACCTGACAGGGTCCTAGACTGGATCAAAGAAGACGTGGCAATGTGGAGAGCTGTGGGATGCATCGCTGATCTTCCTTCTTAGCTAGATTCGGCTGGCTTTTGACAGTGTGTGTTTTCGGTTGGTACTCCCAGTCCCAGGGATGCTGCGGCTGGGGTAGTGTGTGGGGTTTTCTGGTCCAGTCTAGTCTTCTTAGACTGCTCCTGCTGTACTGAACTTCTTTCTTCCTTCTAATAAAGATCGGCCACAGGCCCTTCGAGACATGGCCGAGGTGGAGGCAGAGTTCCAAAATTCATAAGCCATGGAGGCTGTGGCGGCGTTAAAAGCGAAGCATCCGCCATCCACGACACAATTCATTCCTCGCAGAGGTGGCCAACCGTCCGTTGCATCCACCTCATGGACGTGGAGCTGGACGAGTTGTTTGCAGCCCTCTCAGATGTTGACGAGGAGGAGAAGCCAGAGGTGTCTGGTCAACTGCCAATGACCATGAGGTCGGTCCGTCCGGCACAGGGCCGAGTCATCAACATCCGCGACGACTAGTAGAGTAGAAGTAGGGTAGTTTCTTTCCAATGTAGCTTCTTCCGCGAATGTATGATCTATGACTTTTTCTTTGGAAAGGAGGTTGTGACCCCCGGCCTCTGCATCATTACGATGCATAGAGTACATAACAAAGGAAAACAATTGACGTATCATTACAAGATACGATAAACACCTACGATTAAGTCTGACTTGTTCTGCACCGACGCCTTAAAAAAAGAATAAACGTCCTTGCGGCATCGTCATCACATAGGCGGTACACAGTATTGAGCACAATATTAAGTAGACAACATTTGTTACTAATTCTTCACGCCATCCTCGATACTAATACTTCACGCCACCGACATTTAGATAATAAAAAATCGTCCGATTCACCGATTTACCGCTACTCAGTGGGTGGCCGATAAGATTATTTCATATCATCACCGTTTATCGTTTGGACCGATTTATCGCTCTAACAAGCGATTTATCATAAATCTACCGTTAAATTGTACATATTTCTAGCACTAGGTGTGTAAGAATTATGTTTATTTGTGTTCTGTGGACCTTGTTACGTAATATGTATCATTATCCTATTTCGTTTGTCATTGTACGGGGATTCAAAGGCAAGGAAACAAGGTAACACTTCAGTCCAGTATTGTTTTTCGTTGAATACAACATATTTTAGTGATGGAAACTTGGGATTTGTAAAAAAATGGCCGATTAGTAGTCAACCGATAAAATCCATTAATCCTATGATTTTTGATTAATCTCTAATCCCTAGTCGACTAAGACACTAACGATAAGCGATATTCTCAACATTTGATATCATATTATTGATTCAAATTCTTAACTTATTTTGTACGCGGATATTACTTAGTAATCTACAAAAAATTCCAGAGGCAACGTGCAGGGCATCAACTAGTTACTATAGCGTTTCTACACCCCAACTCGGTACACCCACGCAACAAAACATAGCAAAATATTTAAACAAAAATTGAAACTTTGTGGGAATGATCATCAACAAATGTTATGGGCGCTTGCAAAGTTTAATGGTCAAATAACCTTCGAGGAGCTCTATAAAAAGACAAAATCACTGAAAATTAGTCAAAATGTAAGTGCACTGTTTGAGCAGATTTTGTAGTTTTGTCTTTTTTTTGTACGGAGCTCCTCGAATGTTATTTGACGACTAAACTTTGCGAACACTTATAACAGTTGTTGACGATCATTCTCACAAAGTTTCAGAACTTTTTGAAATATTTTGATATGTTTTTCTTGTGTGGGTGCACCGAAGGTGGGTGCAGCCACTAATTTCCCTAAGATGAATTCTGAGTGGCAGACCTTTTTCAAAACAATAATCATTTTTTTAATTGCTTGGCACTGCCATGCAAAGACAAACTTCTTCTTCTTTGAGATCAGAAAGTCATTCTCCCTGTTTAAAAAAACAAGTCATTCTCCCAACGCATGATCCTAAATATAATTATCTTATATACCTGCAAGTTTATTACTTAAACTATATTAATTTATAGGCAGCACAAAATGAGAAATTAGTGGATGAATGGAACAACACCATAGTTGAAAAATATATGAAAACTTATAGTACGCAGGGCCGGTCCTGAGATTTTTGGGGCCCGGGGCGAAACTGAAATTTGGGGCCCTTAATATAGACATTATCATAATAATAGTGAATATGTGTTCTCGGATTCATGCGAAGTAACCTTGATTTTACCCCTTTCTCTTTTCCTTTCATATTGGAACCATTTTCATAACCTTGGCCACTTATATCTTCAATATTTAGTCCAAAAGATTTCATAGACTTAAGAAATACATTAAAGAGACCCAAACCAGAAGCATCATCCACCTCAAGGAACCCCAAAAAGTACTCCTCAACTTTTATCTTCCCATGAGACAAGTTAACACATCGAACTAATAAAGTCATTTGTTCTTGATGACTAACATCAGGGGTGCAATCTAGGATAATAGAGAAATACCTTGCCTCTTTGACAACCTTTATGATAGACCGTGTGATGTCAGAAGCCAAAAGAGATATCAACTCATTTTGAATTTTATGACTGAGATAATGATAATGAATTTCTTTGTTCTCAATACGTCTAAGGTGGTCTCGCATTACCATGTCAAATTCTGCAACCATCTCAACACAAGCTAAGAAATTACCATTATCATCCTGGTAAAGCTTCTCACTGTTCCCTCGGAACGCCAAGTTACGTTTACCAAGATATTTCACAATCGCTATTATTCTTAACAAAACTTGTCTCACCCGTTCTTTCTCCTTTGTGATTTGATGCTGCAATTCTTTGTCAATAGTTTCCTCTTTCCGCAGTCTAACTCTAAGTTCATTCCACTTGTTCATGTTATTGATATGCTCGACACTGTTCTCATGCTCTTTAAGCTTGTCTGTAATATGCTTCCAATTTCGAAATCCACCATGTGCTAATGAACTTTGGGTCCTGCTAGTGTTAGACTTGAAAATCTTACAACAGAAACAAAAAACTTTGTCAACATCCTTTGAATAAACAAGCCATTTTCTGTCATGCTTCTCTCCATTCCTTAATTTCCTGTAATAATGATCATTTGAAAAACGTCTGTTCTCATCACCTGGAGGATATTCCATTATTTCTTCTCTCACAGGTCCTTTCTCAACTAAGATATCTCTTGTTTTATTATCAAGATGATCCCAGTTTCGTGGATCATAAATATCAGAAGTATGAACTGGTTGTTCATCAACACTAGCAGATTGGGTTTGTGCATTAGAGCCACTTACATTGTCATTGCCAATGTTTCTGTCGACATTTTCTTCTTGCTGATCCGATTCACAATTCCCATTAGCCTGAGTTGGTTGGTCTTCCTCCACAGCAACAATTGCCCACTCATCTGGGTTTTTGGAAGCACTAGAATTACCCTTGAAAAATTTGAGAATATCTCCTCTCTGTGACTGAACCAAATCATCCACACGTTTTGCTCTTTTCCTCTTAGAGCTACCAGATTCATAATTTCTTTTTGTGGACATGATCCCACACAATACTGGCAATTAATATCACACCGTTACTCACATGACACATGTAGATTACTGATTACAGAAACTCAGAAAGAAAATCAAAGAAGATTTACCTTGCGGCGCCCAAGGCCTGAGCGTTGTAGAACCAGGCGTCCAGGCCCTGTGCAGAAGCCAGAAGGTTGACGGCCGGCCGGCGGCGATGAGCGACGGCCGGGGGCGGCGGCTGCTGGGATGAGATCGCCCGCCCTGGTTCTAGTTGCTGCTGGTGCTGGGATGATCCGCCGCCCTTTTGATCGATTAGGGATTTAGGGCGCCGGCCGCGAGGAAACAGAGGCGAGGTGAGGAGCCGAGGCGACGAGACGAAGATCAATCGATCGTTCTTTTTTTTAGCTGAATCGATCGATGTAGCCACCAGCGAGCAGCGACCTGGACCTATCATGGGCCTAGCCGGACTGTCTCTTTTTTTCTGTTAAATACATATACTAAAGGGTACCTGGGATGGGGCCCCTAGATTTTGGGGGCCCAGGGCGGCTGCCCACCCTGCCACCCTCCAGGGCCGGCCCTGATAGTACGTACACACACCACACATCTATGTGTATGTGTATTCATATCATGAAAACTTAAAGATGAATATTCACTTGCAATATAGACATTTACTCCAATAGAAATACCAGATATTTCAGTTTATCCACTGCCAATTTCTACCCTTACGACTAAATGACTATTCTTTTTAAGAAAGCATAGAATTCGGGAATAGAAGAGGGTACATCCACGTTAGGTCCATCCAAAGCAGCCATGTCGCTGTATCGTTCTACTACTTATTTCAGTCAGTTACATAGACCGAATACAACCACCATTAATGAAGATCTTTCCGTGCAGTAATATCTCATGAGTTGATGTATGATAAATTTTCGCAACAACTACACCCTACACAGCTGACACTATATATACTAGCAACGCCCAGTTTGTTCTTTACACCCTTGATGAGTCATTCAACATATTTCTCAGCAGAAACAGGCCAAGATTTTTTTTTGTAAGAGTAGCAATCCAGTGTGTTCTCCCCATGTTTGAAAGTCGCTGATGTTTGCATTTTCCTCTCATACACCTATTGTTAACCAAGACAATGCAAGACAAAAAGAAAAAGGAAAGATATTTCAGTTTGAGAGCGGGAGACATCGGGAAGGGAGCACTTGGTTTCAGCTACTGGACTAGTAATGAGCGTTATGGTGGGTGGTGGCCTTACGTGCCCACTTGACGCCACGATTTGGCCTGCATGGCGCGCTGTGTGTCTTCGCTGCCGTATTGATCTTCGCTAGCCGCAAACAACTTCTTCATCAAGTCGTTGGCGATGCACGAAGACGTACCAAGTAGACCCTTGGCAGCTGTCTGGGCTCTGCGAGCAAGTGTGGCCGAGGCATGTGAGCATGGGAACAGCCCGTCAATGGCAAGGATCGGTTGCCTACACGTAATCACCATATCCATTGTGGCCTAGGGCCTAAGAGCATCATGCATCGTACTGTTGGCTGATGTTTACTTTAGAGGGACAAAGCGTTCATCCATCTGCAGTTATTTCAGTTTGACCACGGAAGTATTAAACTTCTTTCAGATGCATTTCTTGTCTGTTTCTTCAGTTCAGAATTATGCAATGCTTCCTCGCAATCCTTTAGTATTCTGTTTCGTACTAAACATTGACATACATATTAGACATGATGTTTTTGGGTGCCACAAATCGAGGCAGCTTGAGAGCATCTCCAATAGCCGCGCTTTATAAGCGCCGCGCTGGAAAATTTAGGTTTTTTGCGCGCGCGCAACCGCTCCGGGAGCTCCAGCGGAGACGCTAAAACTATGTGCGCGGCATCAGTAGTTCTTCGCACCGGCCGAAATGGCACCGCACACCGTTTATTTGCTGCGCCCGCTCCCGCACACCCCGCTCGCGACTTCCATCTACCCCAAATCTAAGCGCTGGCGCCACTACCCGCATGATACGTCCAAAACGTATCTATAATTTCTGCTTGCTCAATGCCACTTTTGGGTGATATTGCTATGATATTCATACACTTTCATACACTTTTGATCATATTTGGACTAACTTACTAATCCAGTGCACCCCAGTGCCAGTTTCTGTTTTCGGCTGTTTTTGTATTTCAGGTTTTCACGTTACCAGAACTACCAAGAAAAATCCAGAAAAATTATATAAAAAATCAGCGTTTCGGAAACTACCATGCGTCCGAAGGACAGCCGGGGGGGGGGGGGG
>LR738712.1:731189541-731205308 GCA_902687465.1 Secale cereale | reverse complement strand
CCCCCCCGGGCCACGCCGGGGGGGCGCCTGGGCCCCCCGAAGCTTCCCCGATGCCCCCCTTTGGCATATATTTAAAGCGTCCTCCGAAACCCTCAGAATAGGAACCCTTTTCGCGATCCCATCTCTGTTCCGCCGCCGCCGCCGCTTCCAAGATCGGGAGCACCAGGAGAACTCTTCCCGGCACCCTGCCGGAGGGGAGGATCACCATCGGGAGCTTCTCCACCACCATGGACGCCTTCCGGATGAGTCGTGAGTAGTCTCCCTTGGACCATGAGTCCATGACCAGTAGCTATGTGATGTTATTCTCCCGTTCTTGTGCTTCACTAATTAGCCCTCGTGAGCTGCCCTACATGATCGAGGCACATATGTAATCCTTATGCTGTTGCTATGTTGATTTTGCTGGGATCCGATGGATTATGAGATTATGTTCAGATTGATCTTGAGTAATATATTTGATCTACCTCTTTTATATTTATGTTCATAAGTAATTCTTGGATGTTCTCCGTTGTTATTTATTGCTTTGGCCAAGTAATACGTAGTGACTCCAAGAGGGAACGTTATGCTCGATTGTGGGTTCATACCCCTCGATGACTAGCTTGAGTGACAGAAACATGAGTCTAGGGGATGTGCTGTTGCCACAAGGGGGAAAACAACGGTGCTTGTGCCCGCGGGTGCAAGGATTGTTTACTTTACGCAAAGTTCTTTTAATGCAGTTGTCTGTTGCATTGAGTTTACACTATGGGTGGGACTCGCAACTTAATACCAGCGAGATGTTCTGGATAGATATCTCAAGGTGGATGATTAGTAGTAGATATTGATGGATTTCGGTCTACTTACTTTGGCGTACCGCCCATGCTTTGAACCTCAACCTTTCTTGCAATGTAGTCAGCATTGGTTTGCGTTCGTGGTCCTGTCAATTGCCCAGCTGTAATTTGTTTACCTCACATAGCTGTTTTATCGTCTTTTAGGAGAGAGACATCACTAGTGAACATTATGAGACTCCGATCCATATTACCATCATTGATCACATCCGTTATTTACTTTTCGCTTTTATTTACTATTGCAAAACATTATCTATCACTAGTATCATTGCTTTTAATCCTATGTGAACTACAAGGCCGGAGGGATTGACAACCTCTCTGTACTCGTTGGGAGCAAAGTTATTTGTATCTGTGTGCAGGTCCACGTTGACTGCTAATATCTGGCGCCGTAGCAGTTGACACCTACTTGTTGAACCTAGGAGTCTCTGGGGATTCGATCCTTGGCATCTTTGCTAAGGGAAAAACTTTCACAACACTGCATCTCACACCTTCCACTTGGGGTAACCAACGAGGGGTTAGAGGCCCATCAAGGAGTTTTTCTGGCGCCGTTGCCGGGGACTCCACTCTTCAGGATAGGGGAGTTGCACGCTATCTTTTACCTTTTCTTTTTAGTCTTGTTAGTTTACCTTTTAGTTTTTGCTTTAGTACCTTTTTATCGAAAATCACAAAAATAGTTATCTTGCTTGCTTGCTACTATGGGTTCCACCGAGAACACCAAGTTGTGTGACTTCACTAGTCACAACAACGATGACTTTATCATCACACCTATCACTACACCTGCCACTTCAGCACCTTCATATGAAATTAAACCTGCTTTACTGAACTTAGTTATGAGAGAACAATTCTCAAGTGCTGGAGATGATGCTGCTTTACACTTGAACAACTTTGTTGAATTTTGTGATATGCAAAAGTACCAAGAAATAGATGGTAATATTGTTAAGCTTAAGCTTTTTCCTTTCTCCTTGAGAGGAGGAGCTAAAATTTGGTTTCAGTCTTTGCCTAGAAATAGCATAGATTCATGGGACAAGTGCAAAGATGCTTTTATCGGAAAATACTATACACCTGCTAAAATTATCCAACTTAGAAGTAACATAATGAATTTTAAACAATTGGATAATGAACACGTTGCCCAAGCTTGGGAACGTATGAAATCTCTTATCAAGAACTGCCCTACTCACGGTTTGACTACTTGGATGGTTATCCAAACTTTTTATGCAGGCTTGAACTTTACCTCGCGGAACTTGTTAGATTCGGCCGCGGGAGGAACTTTTATGTCAACTACACTTGGTGCTGCCACAAAGCTTCTCGATGAGATAATGACCAACTATTCCCAATGGCACACCGAACGCGCTCCAACAGGTAGGAAGGTAAACTCTGTCGAGGAGATTTCCTCCCTTAATGAAAAAGTTGACTTGATCATGTCTCTACTTTCGAAGCAATCTACTGTTGATCCTCGTGATGTTCCTTTAAATTCTTTGATTGCTCAAGAACAAGTAGATGTGAACTTTATCTCTAGAATTTTTTTTAGCAACAATGCTTATAGGAGTAACTTTGGTAGCAATCCTAGACCGTTCCCCTCTAATTCTTATGGGAACAACAATGCTTATCCTAGTACCAAGAACTCCACTACTGAACTAGAGATTATGCTTAAAGATTTCATCACTACCCAAAAAGCCTTTAATAAGAGTGTAGAAGAAAAACTACATAAACTAGATGATCTTTCTTTTAAGGTAGACCATTTAGCCAATGAGGTATAATTGCTAAAAATTAAAACTTCTCCTCTTGAGGAGAGGGAAGTCACTCCTATAAATGCTATTCAAGTGTAAATTAATGAAAACATTAGGATGATGGCTAAACTTAAAGAGAGATGGGCTAGAGAAAGGGAGGAAGAGGAAAGAATTAAGAGCCTTCCTACCCACCACACTGTTGCTACTATCCAAGTTGTTGAGGATGTTCAAACTCTTAGCACCCAATGTACTCCTGGTCCCAATGGACCTATTAATGGTGATGCTATGACTATAGAAACTACCAAACAAGTGAACTTAAAGGACACCACTACCACTTTACTTGATGCTCGTGACCTTGATTTTGATAATTGCACTCTTACCGAAGTTATTGATTTCCTTCACAAGATGTCTAGAGATCCCCGCACTAGCACGCTTAACCTTGCCTTCACAGAGCATATCACTAATGCTCTCATCAAAGCTAGGGAGGAGAAACTTAGAGTAGAAGCCTCCATACCTAGAAAGCTAGAAGATGGTTGGGATCCTATGATAAAAATTAATTTGAATGACTTCTCTTGTTATGCATTATGTTATGTTGGTGCTAGTACCTCTGTTATGCCCAAAAGAATATATGATATGCTTAAATTGAAACCTTATGACTCTTGTTCTTTTGGTGTTCGTCTCGTTGATTCTTCCATAAAGAAACCTTTGGGGAAGATCGACGATGTTCTTATCGTTGTCAATGATAATTATGTGCCCGTTGATTTTACTATTATGGATATTGAATGTGATCCTTCATGTCCAATTATTTTGGGACGTCCCTTTTTACGCACCGTTGGTGCTATCATTGACATGAAAGAGGGTAATATAAAATTTTAGTTTCCTCTCAAGAAAGGGATGGAACACTTCCCTCGAAAGAAGATCAAGTTACCTTTTGAGTCCGTTGTACGGGCTAGCTATTCTTTTACTCCTGATAAAACTTGATCTCTATGCATTATGCCTAGCTTAAAGGCATAAAAGAAAGCGCTTTTGGGAGGCAGCCCACATGAATATTTTTTTTGCTTTTGTTGTGTCTTGATGTTGTTTACTGCTGTAGCATCATCATTGTATCTTTGCTTTTCATATTTGTGCCAAGTATAGCCTCTGATTGCTAGAAAGTTCAAAAGTTGTGAGGTCTGTCCAGGAAACAGATTCTGTCCTTGGATAGAAAAATTCGTATAAAATCACTAGATCATCTTTTTGGTCTGAATTATTTCGACAGCGTTCTCTATATAATTGTATTTCGTGCGTCTGTTCTGAGTTTTTTTATTTGAGTTGCAGAAGTATCCCGAACAGATCAATTACTACCTGCTGTTCTGTTTTTCACAGATTCTGTCCTGTTTTGTCTTTCCTTCACTTTGCAAATCAAGAACTTGCCTTTTCTTTGCAAAAACCTTTTGGCAATCTTAGGAAACAGTAGAACTTCAAGAATATCTTTATTTCCAGCAAGGTATAATTATTTTATTAAGGGTACTAACCTCGCTAATCAGATTATGATGAGTTATGTATGAAGGGAGTTTTCAAGTGTGCGAGGGAAGATGATAAAAAGATTCAGGAGACTCAAGCGTCTAAGCTTGGGGATGCCCCCGTGCATCCCCTTCTCCATCAACATTATCAGTTCGTCTTTTGTTCCGCTATATTTTTATCACTTCATGTATTATGTGCTATGCTTGGAGCCTCTTGCTTTTAGTTTTCTTTTTAGTTTTTCATAACGAGTCGGAACTCAGCTTTCTTTATGCGGGATAGAAACAGGCTCCACTTCTACCTAGAACATAACATAGAATTTTCATGTCTATCTATGCTGTGTGTGTTCTTTGTCTTTTAATAGCTACTAGTATGCTCTGCTCTTAGTATTCATGCTTATCTTTTCAAAGAGCTTTTGTTTAGTTGGTTGCTTGAACTCTCTTTAATTACCATGCTCATCTCATTAAGAGAGTTTGCTTCCGTTGCATTGGTTAATGTGTTTATGATAAAGATGCTACTTGCATGATGGCGCTTAGTAGTTCAGGTTTTCTTATGGTTAACATCAAATAGCTGGGGGGTTCCCAATGTGTTATTGGAGTACCAACTTGATTTGTTTGCCTATGATGTGGTATGGTTTAGTAATATCTTCCCTCAAGAATTTATTTTGATTGACTTGGCGTATGCTCACGCATATTTAAGACTGTAAAGAAAGTCTGTCAAGCCTTGATGATCTTTTATTTCTGAGTAGCGATATAACTTCCATGCCTGATTCAATGTTTCTTTGTCGCTCTGCATGATTATGACCGTCATTGCTCTCTTAGTTGGTCGCTCCCAGTCTTTTGCTAACCTCCACCTGTACTAAGCGAACTAACTTTGCAATACATAGCTCATGGGAAAGTAGCTTAAAAACTATTGTGGTAAAGAATATGTTGCGTATGTATCTTATTTCTTATAAGTTGCTTGCTGAGCGGTAACCATGTTTCTGGGGACGCCATCAACTGTCACACTTTTGTTGAATATCATGTGAGTTGCTATGCATGTTCGTCTTGTCTGAAGTAAGGGTGATTTGCCATGGGTTGAATGAGTATGCATATTGTTAGAGAAGAACATTGGGACGCCAACCAAAGCCATGTATCATGGTGGAAGTTTTAGCTTGGACATTAATCCTCAATCTCTTATGAGAATATGCTTATGCATTGAAGAGGAGTCCATCATCTATTTTCTATGTTGTCCCGTTATGGATGTCCTCAAGTTGAGATCTATCAAAAACGAGAAATCAAATGCGATTTATCTCCTTGGACCTTTGTACAGGTGGCATAGAGGTACCCCTTTGTGACACTTGGTTGAAACATATGTAATGCAATGATAACCCATGGAAATCCGAGCTAATTAGGACAAGGTGCGAGCACTATTGGTATTCGATGCATGAGGCTTGCAACTTATAGGATGTCTTATACATGACACATATGAAGTACTACTACCGTTGACAAAATTGCTTCTATGTTTTCAAAATAAAAAACTCTAGCACATAACCATTCTTTTACTTTTATGTTGAGTCTCCACCTTCTTTCTTCAAGCACCAACTACTGAGAGCATGATTGTCATTCTGAGTGTAATGTGCATTGTCCCAAAGTAGCATTGTCTTTTGCATGATTGTGATATCGTTTATTTTGAAATCATTATATCTAGTCATCACTTAAACCTTGAAGGTGCCCCTGCATTTATGTTTTGCTTCACTAAGGGGGGCAAGCTAGATATTACTTTATCATATTTTCACATCATGTTCATTGCAAATCTTTTTGATGTTTCAGTTTCATGTTGTAAAACTTTCAGTCATTTGTGATTTTCTCATGAGGCAACTTAATTACTATAGATTCATTGTCTCAGTAAGCTTTTGTCATATGACTAGAAAAAGTCCTATATGGTTAATAGCATGTCACCACAGAAATTATTCTTGTTATCATTTACCTACTCGAGGACGAGCAGGAATTAAGCTTGGGGATGTTGATACGTCCAAAACGTATCTATAATTTCTGCTTGCTCCATGCCACTTTTGGGTGATATTGCTATGATATTCATACACTTCCATACACTTTTGATCATATTTGGACTAACTTACTAATCCAGTGCACCCCAGTGCCAGTTTCTGTTTTCGGCTGTTTTTGTATTTCAGGTTTTCACGTTACGAGAACTGCCAGGAAAAATCCAGAAAAATTATATAAAAAATCAGCGTTCCGGAAACTACCGTGCGTCCGAAGGACAACCGGGGGGGGGGGGGCACCAGGGCACCAGGCGCCCTGGCGGCGCGCCCCCCCGGGCCGCGCCGTGGGGGCGCCTGGGCCCCCCGAAGCTTCCCCGATGCCCCCCTTTGGCATATATTTAAAGCGTCCTCCGAAACCCTGAGAACAGGAACCCTTTTCGCGATCCCATCTCTGTTCCGCCGCCGCCGCCGCTTCCAAGATCGGGAGCACCAGGAGAACTCTTCCCGGCACCCTGCCGGAGGGGAGGATCACCACCGGGAGCTTCTCCACCACCATGGACGCCTCCCGGATGAGTCGTGAGTAGTCTCCCTTGGACCATGAGTCCATGACCAGTAGCTATGTGATGTTCTCCTCCCGTTCTTGTGCTTCACTAATTAGCCCTCGTGAGCTGCCCTACATGATCGAGGCACATATGTAATCCTTATGCTGTTGCTATGTTGATTTTGCTGGAATCCGATGGATTATGAGATTATGTTCAGATTGATCTTGAGTAATATATTTGATCTACCTCTTTTATATTTATGTTCATAAGTAATTCTTGCATGTTCTCCGTTGTTATTTATTGCTTTGGCCAAGTAATACGTAGTGACTCCAAGAGGGAACGTTATGCTCGATTGTGGGTTCATGCCCCTCGATGACTAGCTTGAGTGACAGAAACATGAGTCTAGGGGATGTGCTGTTGCCACAAGGGGGAAAACAATGGTGCTTGTGCCCGCGGGTGCAAGGATTGTTTACTTTACGCAAAGTTCTTTTAATGCAGTTGTCTGTTGCATTGAGTTTACACTATGGGTGGGACTCGCAACTTAATACCAGCGAGATGTTCTGGATAGATATCTCAAGGTGGATGATTAGTAGTAGATATTGATGGATTTCGGTCTACTTACTTTGGCGTACCGCCCATGCTTTGAACCTCAACCTTTCTTGCAATGTAGTCAGCATTGGTTTGCGTTCGTGGTCCTGTCAATTGCCCAGCTGTAATTTGTTTACCTCACATAGTTGTTTTATCGTCTTTTGGGAGAGAGACATCACTAGTGAACATCATGAGACTCCGGTCCATATTACCATCATTGATCACATCCGCTATTTACTTTTCGCTTTTATTTACTATTGCAAAACATTATCTATCACTACTATCATTGCTTTTAATCCTTTGTGAACTACAAGGTCGGATGGATTGACAACCTCTCTGTACTCGTTGGGAGCAAAGTTATTTGTATCTGTGTGCAGGTCCACGTTGACAACTAATATCTGGCGCCGTAGCAGTTGACACCTACTTGTTGAACCCAGGAGTCTCTGGGGATTCGATCCTTGGCATCTTTGCTAAGGGAAAAACTTCCACAACACTGCATCTCACACCTTCCAATTGGGGTAACCAACGAGGGGTAGAGGCCCATCACCGCACCATTCCGGTGCTTCCCCAGCCTATTTCCGCACTTCCGTTGCTTCCTCCGTCTCCCCCTAGTCGCCGCCGCCCCTCGCGCGGGCTATTCCTCCGACGAACAGCGCCCGACCGCCCACTGCCGCTTGGAGCCCACAAGGTGTTCGACAAAATGCTTGCAAGGTATGTATTATTGCTTCAACTTCACATTTTTTACATTAATTCCGTGCATGTTGTTTGTAGTTTTTATGGACTAGTTTAAATTCAACATTGTAGATGAGGTCGTCATATAATTCTTCCCAAGAAGAATTTGATATTGAAGAGGAGGAGGACCTTGCAATGATCCTAGGTATGTGCATCGATAAAAAACCGAAGCACGATCGTTCGATTATGGGTCGACAGAAAATTTGGAGGGATAGGATCGATGCCGACAATAGATTGATGAGGCACTATTTTCCGGATAATCCCATGTACCACGAGTCGTACTTTCGGCGCCGGTTTAGGACTAGCAAGCCATAATCGGTTTTGTCAGCAAAGGAGGAATGCCGGCGGAGAACTCGGGCATAGCACCTTTCACAAGGTGACAGTCGCTTTGCGTATGTTGGCATATAATATTCCGGCTGATCTAGTTGATGTCCACTTGGCCATGGGTGAGAGTCAGGCCATCATGTGCATCAAGCGCTTCGCGGACGGAATTGTGCAAGTGTTTGGCCCGGAGTATTTGAAATCTCCCAATACCGAAGACGTCGCAAGCCTAGCTATTGGAGATGAACAAAGCTCACAGGTTCCCAGGTATGCTTGACTCAATAGATTGCATGCATTGGATTTGGAAGAACTGTCCTAAAGCATGGCATGGGCAATTCCACGGTCAAAAAAAGGGTTCCACCATAATCCTTAAAGCGGTGGCCGATCAAGAGACTTCGATTTGGCATGCTTTTTCTTGGAATGCCTCGATCTTTGAATGACATCAACATTGTTAATCGGTCACCGCTGATGAATAAGATTGCAGATGGTGAACTGCCACCGGTGCAGTTTGTAGCAAATGACCATACATACAACTGTGGCTACTATCTTGCGGATGGCATCTACCCAAAGTGATAAACATTTGTGAAGCCATTGAAAAAACAGGAAGGTAAGAAAAATCTTTATTTTTACAATGCTCAGGCGGCGGCTAGGAAAGATGTGGAGAGAGCTTTTGGGATTTTTCAAGCCCAGTTTGCCATTGTGAGAGGACAGGCTGATTTTGGGATCAGAAGATGCTTTGGTACAATATGCACGCTTGTGTGATCATGAACAACATGATCATCGAGAATGAGCGTGGCCAAGATTTAGACTACTCTCAGTATGAGATGTTGCGACATCCCGTGCGAGTGCGGTGGAGGGCTACCAGGGTGGCCCGTTGTGTTGCCTCTTATCATGCCATTCGACGTGCCGAAACGCATGATGATCTTCAGAAGGATCTCATCGAGGAGTGGTGGGCATGAAATGGCCGACAAAAAGCATCATGATTTGTATGGTTGATGTTGTATTGTTGAATTATTTGTTCTATTGCAATATAAACTATTTGTTTGAGTTGTAATAATAAAATAGAACTATTTATTATTGATTTATTTTGTTTGTGTTTGATCTTCTTGGTTGTATTTTGAGTCCATATGTTGTTTGTGCGAGAGCGCGCACACAGTTTTTTTGCAGCGACGGTTGGAGCGGCTCACGCACGCTAAACTTTGCAGCAGCCGCTGGAGCAAGCGCTCCTCGCCGTGTAAAAACTCGCGAGTAGCGCGCTGCAAACATTTTTTTAGCATGCGCAGCTGTTGGAGATGCTCTGAATATATGTTCATCAACTCTAATCCAAGTACCTTGCTTGAATATATTGTTGGACCTGTAATGTTCCCTGGTGGGTTAATTACATGATTTTATATTCTCCTAAACCCTAAATTTGCAGTAATATATTTTGCTCCGATGTACAGCCATTTGTTCAGCACACACTTGATAAGATGACACTTCTTTTTCTACATAAAATTTTATACGTAAAAGAATGCCCTCAGTCCTTTTCTTCTGAAAAAAATGAAAATGGACTGTGTGCTGTTGAATAGGTCAGTAATGTGTACACCATTCTTTCACAGCTTGTTATACTCTGGAGCTGTTAGTGTTTCTAGTTAGAAGGTGGTAATCAAATGATCTTCTTTTCTGTACTGAAAAAATCGTACTACTTGGTTGCAGTTACTACTGCCTAAGCTTAGTTGCAGTTACCACTTGTCCGGCGGAGCCCAAGCAGCTACCAAGGTGGAGCTCCGTGCATTTACATGAGGAAAAGGGACTCCCTTGATTGATGGGTGCACCTTTGGCAGCTTCATCACATGCCTTTGTGCTTCCAAATGCAGTGAGTTGTGAATAGTTTCTAAATGGAATTGCTTTGCACACGACGTTTTGTGGGCGGCATGTGGACCATGGCAGATCTCACGTTCGTTAGTTATCGAGGAATTTAATCTCGAAACAGGTTTTCGCCTCGCTTTATATATAAAGCAACAACTGAACAAACGACACGGCCGAACTATACAAGGAGATGAGGTAGCCCTCAAACAATGCCAATCCCAGAATAACCGGATCACGCAGGACTCACACGACTACGCTACCGAAAGAGAGTACATGAGGAACGGAGTACAACACGACGCAAAGCCCTATAACACCTAAACACCACGACAACACCCCCAAGAGGTAGAACGGCGCTAAGCGTTGCCGCTGCCGAGGTCACGACAGACATAGGTTTTCACCCAGAACCAGGACATAGAGAGAGGCGCCACGACGATGTCTTTGGGAAGATAACGGCGCTTGTGAGCGTCACTGTCGTCGGCGTCAAAGCGCGGAGCTTTCGCTCGGCAGCTCCCCCATGCCACCACGAGGTCTCTAGGGCAAGCATGACAAGCTCAGTTTTCCAGATCCACATCGGGGCGCCGCCACTGTCAGGGACATATAACGTGCCCAGCCACCTGCTACTCCACCTGTCGCCGCCCACAAATCGCTGTACTATTCATGCCTGGGCTCACACCAAATCAGCGCTCTCTGCTATATGCACTATTTTAAGTGTTGCTCATGTGTTTGGACAATAGACTCTTAGTGCAGGACCTCTAAACGCTATAGCGCGCTATTTAATACCATGGGGGGTACTTGTGTAACCACCTCCAGCCGACCTCTTCTGCGAACCTTCTACGTGAGTTTGGTGTGTACAACATGATAACTAACACAATCATAGCAATGATTTCAGAGGTATCAGGACTACAACGTGTTGAAGCTCTGTGATCAATCCAGCAGGGTTTGCTCTACTGAAGCTTTATGTTAGAGGGGTGTTCGGATTCTCATATGTATGCTTAACTTCTTCTGCTCAAGCTTTGTGATCGTATAGTAGTGCGACTAAAGTTACTTCTTACTTTCTTAGTATGAGGATCTTTTTTTCTAGGGCCAGGTTACCTTGCAACTATGGACTCTTAATCACTATAGAGTTACCGAAGGTGAATCCTGATTGATGTCACTGGGAGTAGTGTCTTTTTTTCCACAGTTATGATCATTATTTTTCTTGGCACTCCCATGCGAGGACAAATTTCTTCAGTAACAGCGGAGTTCACCTGGAAGGCCAAGGCACCAATGAGATGTCGATTCTTCATATGGTTGGCCACCCGGGACAGATGCTGGACGTCCGACCGGCTAGCCAAACGAGGGTTGGATCATTAGGATCGCTGCACTCTATGTGACCAGGAGGAGGAAACCATGAGCCACATTATGCTGCACTGTGTGTTCGCGAGTGAGGTTTGGACGGCAGTCTTGCACTCCATGGGCAGTCCGGATTTGATCCCCACGACCGAGCAAAGTATGACTGAATGGTGTGCGGATAAGGGAGGCGCAATGAGGCAAAGCTGAAGCAAAGCGGCAATACTAACCCTGGTCATGTGGGAAATATGGAAGCACCACAATGCTATAGTTTTCGGTGGGGTTTCGCTGTTCAAAAACTGTGTGCTACTTCGGCTAAGCAACGAGGGGCGAGCGTGGAAGCAAGCAGGGTTGCTGAGAGGGAACACGGACGATTTCTTCGATGCGGTGGAACAGAGGGCTAGACCAGGAGCAACAAGGCCTTAGGTTGTGTGTAGGTGGTGGAAGTTCGGGTGGTGTCGTGTGCATGTAAACTTTCCTAAACCCCTAAACCCTAAACCCTAACGAGGGTTGGATCATTAGGATCGCTGCACTCTCTATGACCAGGAGGAGGAAACCTTGAGCCACATTATGCTGCACTGCGTGTTCGCGAGAGAGGTTTGGACGGCAGTCTTGCACTCCATGGGCAGTCCGGATTGGATCCCCACGACCGAGCAAAGTATGACTGAATGGTGTGCGGATAAGGGAGGCGCAATGAGGCAAAGCCGAAGCAAAGTGGCAATACTAACCCTGGTCATGTGGGAAATATGGAAGCACCGTAATGCTATAGTTTTCGGTGGGGTTTCGCTGTTCAAAAACTGTGTGCTACTTCGGCTAAGCAACGAGGGGCGAGCATGGAAGCAAGCAGGGTTGCTGAGAGGGAACACAGACGATTTCTTCGATGCGGTGGAACAGAGGGCTAGGCCAGGAGCAACAACGCCTTAGGTTGTGTGTAGGTGGTGGAAGTTCGGGTGGTGTCGTGTGCATGTAAACTTCATGTAAACACTGACGTGGAGGGGCTCTTTACCCCACTCCTCTATTTATAATATAGTACGCACACTAGTGCGTATTCGAGAAAAAAATTCTTCTCTTCATTTTAGAGCAGAAAATTGTTCTCCCTATGCAGGGTCCTAAATCTTATTAACTTATATACTTACAAGTTTGTTACTTAAAATATATTACTATATAGGGAACACAAAATTAGAAATTTATGGATAAAAAGAACGATACCAGAGTTGAAAAATATAGGCACATTCACATTTGTGCTCCTAACTCGAACCCACTACTCAAATTTACAAGTAACCTTTTGATATGCTCAAATTTGCCCCTAAAAAGAATTTTAGGTCGCAAGAATGCCCTTTCGTCTGGTCAAAGTTGATTGACTGAAACATTGAAAATTCATATGAACTCGGAAGAATGCAAAATAAGATATAAAAATGTTCATAAAAATATCACCTATATGCACATGCCATTTACGTTCATGTCAAAAGCACACTTTAAAGCTTTTTAGGATTTATAACATTAGAAAACTATTTAGGATGAACGCAAATAAATGCACATGTAGGTGATGAACGTAAATGACATGCGCGTATAGATGATATTTTTATGATCATTCTGATATCTTATTTGCATTCTTCTAAGATCATATGAATTTGTTATGAATTATCAAAGTTCGTCAAACAACTTTGACCAGTTGGAAGGGCATTGTCGTGACCTAAAATACATTTTAGGGGAAAATTTGAGCACATTGAAAAGTGAGGGATAAATCTAAGAGTGGGCGCAACTTAGAGGCATAAGTGTAAATGTTCTAAAAATATAGGGTGAATGCTTAGTACTCCATCTGTAAACTTATATAAAAACATTTAGATTACTAAAATAGTGATCTAAACGCTCTTATATTAATTTAGGGAGGGAGTATATGCGTACACACCGCACATCTGTGTGATGAAGCCAAAAGAGACCAGACTTTGTCATCACTAGGTACACACAACACATTTTGTATTTGTATTTACAAAATAATTTCAGATATTATCCACATCCGTTTCCATGTTTAGTTCAGATACAAATATTCACTTGCCATGTAGACATTTTCTGATATACGAATACATAATATTTTGGATAATCTACTACTACCATTTCCCATCCTTACGACCAACTGACTATTCTTTTTAAACAAAGCACAGAGTTCGGGTGAGAAGAGAGTACATCCACGTTAGTGCATCTACACTCGTTCGGCCACCCAGCGCATAGGCCGCCGCTCTTTTGGGCTCTCGGCTGGCGATTTTTAGGCCCTGAGGCAATCTAGGTCCCAGCCACGCCCCCAGGTGCCGCCCCGAAGGCGTCACAAATTCAAACTTGGTTCATTCCCGCTTCCAAAAAATGCCACAAGTCCGGCGATCAGCGCCACGGTTTGGCGATCACCTTGTCACAGTTGGGTGATCAAAATGAAAAGTTCGGCATGCAGCAAAAAGAAAGGGCGTGTAGGCAAATGCATCAAAAGATGGTGTCGGGCCTCCGGCGGTGTCGGACTAGTCGGAGTGCGCTAGCTAGGCGGCGTCGGCGCGGCTTCTGTGCTGCTGGGCGTCGTGGAGGCATCATCTCTTGGGCTTGGCGTCGGCGTGGGCGTCGGCGTGGGAGTTGGCGGCGCCGTCGACGACATACGGTTCAGGATGAGGCCGCGCTCCGCTAGGTGCCACGCCTTGAGCTGCCGGTCATCGCTCTGGAGCATGTCCGCCCCGCCCATCAGGAAAGCCAGGTCGGTGTTCCTCTTCTTCGTGGCGACGTTGGTGCGGCGTAGGTCGAGCTTCACGGCGTTGTTCGTCATCAACGCCGACCACCGCGCCTCGGTTTTCTCTTCCCGCAGGGCGGCCCGAGTCTGGGGGTCGGCGAGGCAATGCTCGATGGACTCTTGCACACGTGTGGTAGAAGACTCGTCGTGTTTCCCCTTCTTGGCCCCTTTGTTGCCTTTCGGGCGCCCGTCGGCCGCGCCCAACGTCGATGTGTCCGGCTTGTACGTCTCCTTGACCTAGGCGAGGGTGCGCCGGACATCCGCCCACTTCTCGCACTTCTCGATCCGCTTAAAGACGTGGAGGTACTTGAAATCTTGGTTGCCGATGTCTTGGCGAAACATAGCGAACATCCGCACCAGCTGCGCCGAGGAACAACAGTCGGCGAGCTCGCACACGGCGAAAATAAAATGGAGAGACCGGTGTGCCCCATACCCGATCCTCGATGCTGGCGCCGCTCTCCGGGTGAGCCGCGATCTCCTCGATGATCCCATGCCATTTTTTGCACGCCGTTTGGTTGAGCCCCCAATTGTTCGCCATTGCCTTCGACCCGCGCTGCATCTAGACTCCTTTGAAGTAGGGGTCGACAAACTTGCGCTCGTCGAACTCGGCCTTGATGCGCTCCCAATACGTGTCGACGCTCTGGTTCGTGCCGGTGATCGGGTCGAGGTAGACGACATTCCACGCTTCGGCGAGGCACTCGTCCTCCTTGGACGCCCACTTGATGTGCGGCTAGCCGGTCCTGGCCGCCCTCTTCTTCTTCTTCTTCTTCTTCCCTTTGCTCGCTGGAGCAGGCGCCGGCTCCTCCTCCTCTGGCTCCTCCTTGCCGTAGTCGAGTTCGTCGTCCATGTCGCTGTTTAGGTCCACTGTGTCGACTTGGGTAGCAAACCCGGGGGAGGCGGCGGCGGCGATCGAGCCGGTCGTGATGATGTCGTCCACGTCGGCCTCCATCGCGTCCGTGCCGTCGAGATGAGACGAAGAGGCTTGTGAGAAGAGCAGCGTGCCACGACGGAGGGGTGGTGTCGGGGAGGCTGCGTAGGCCGACGGCGAGTAGGTGTACGGAGGGTACTGCACGCAGGCGAAGTAGGGTGAGGGTGTGTGCTTGGCCGATTGACCATGGGGGAAGCTGTTGTTGGGGTTGAACCCGCCGTGCGCGTCGCCGTCTTCATAGCCCGGCGACAGCGTGCAACCCTAGGGTTAGGGTGGTGGCGACGGCGAGAATCCGGCCGGAGACCCGACGCTTTGCTTTTTCCAGGACGTGTACGGGCCGTGGCCGACAGGCGGTTTCATCATCCCCGCGCGAGACACCTCGGTTTGTTCGGCCGAGCGCTCCCCCTGCTCCGCCACTATCGCCGCCGCCCTGTCCCGGGCCTTTTTGGCGTTCACCCTATTCTGTCGGTCGGTGGTGACAGCCTCCCGGCGCTGGACTTCTGCCCTCCAGTCGGCGTTAGATATGCCGGGGGGCTTGGACGGCGGCGCTTTATGTTTCCTCTGCTTCGGATGGATGGCGGCGGCGATGGTATGCATCGCGGCGCTGGCGAGAGGGGCGTACTTCTTCGACGGCATGGCGGCCGGCTGGGAGGGGAGGTGGAGGAGATTGGCGGGAGGAATGG
>LR738712.1:731132465-731189406 GCA_902687465.1 Secale cereale | reverse complement strand
GGGGGGAAGCGGGAGGAAACTGTGGGAAAAGGACCTCCTCTCGCCGACAGAGCGGCTCCACGCCCCTTCTCGCTTCTGCCTGTGCCCCCAGGCGACCCCCGGGCGCCCGGGTGCTTGGGTTCGGCTCGGGATGGCCGGCTGTTATTTCATCCCAAACCGGCGCTAAATGAGATTCTGGGGCGCGAGTGGGCCGATTTTCGGGCGCCGGCGCTAAAAAAACGGCTTGAGGGGGCCTGTTGGGGCGGGGCTAGAGATGCTCTTAGGACCAATCAAGCAACCATGCCGCTCTTTCCTTTTCTACTTATTTAATTCAGTCACATGGTCGGATTACAACCATTATTTATGTGAAGAAATTTCCGTGCAAAAAAATCTGAAGAAGTTGATCTATGATAAATGTTCTGAACAACCGCTAGCAATTCATATACCAGCACTGACCGAGTTTGTTCTATATATAAGCTTCACGAGTCAATTTCTCAGTTCAGCAGAAATATTTTGTAAGACCAACAATCCAGTGTGTTCTCCCCAAGTTCCCGAGTCACTGATGTTCTGCACTTTTCTCTCGTACACTTGTTTTTGACCAAAACAACGCAAGACAACAAGAAATAGAGAATCAGTTTGGGAATAGGAGACGTCCGGAAGAGAACATTTGGTCAGACTTGCAGAGTTCGCACTGAACGGCTTTCACCTCCAGCCTGCCAGGGGCGCTCACCGCCTTCCAGAATATTCTCTAGCGCAAGCCCATTTGATTCAGCAAACTCTTAGCGATGCACATGAATCTTCTCTATCGCATTTGTTGACACCAAGCTCGATGTGTGCAATCTTATGGCGAACCTTGGCAGCTGCCCATAAACAAGTGGCTGGAGCATGTGAGCGACTAAACGACCCGTCAAGGGCAAGGTTCAGCCGGCTACCCACGCTGATGTTGACTTCAGGGGCAAACAAGATAGCTCATCCATTTTCAGGGGATTTCATGGATTCATGGTTATTTTAGTTTTCTCAAATAATTAGTAAACCTTTTTTCATATGCATTCAGAGATATGCAAAGTTTCCTGCAATTCCGTTAATATTCCGTTCCAGACGTTAATATGGATTAACTGTGACGTGCAGATTAGATGGATGCTATTTCTGGGTGCCACAAATTGGGGGAGCTTTAATATTCCTCAGTGGGTTATGTATGTGATCGCGCTACATGAGCCACGTGCTGGAAAAGATGCATATATAGCGTGCGCGCGAGACCAAAAACAACGCTTCAGGAGAAGCCATAAAATAGAGCGCGCACATAAACGAAGCTGTAACTTTAACGCACGCGGGGCTGCGCGGCAGCAAATTTGAGGTGCCGACTTATGTGCACGGGCTGCTGTATTTGGGTCCGCCGGGTTGGGCGCCGTGTTTTTGTGCGTCTGGAAAACCTCCCATGGCGAAAATACTATTTCAACGCTGCAAAACTTATTTAACGCGCCACACTACACACGTCTGTTGGAGATGCTAGCTCTAACCCACTGTAAGAATTTCTGGCAATTCCTTGGTGCCGTTGTATGGGATTTGTGGAATATTTTGTCGAGCTTCCAAATGCAGTGAGTTGTGAATAGTTTCTACATGGAAAATGGTGTTGTGCAGTGTAGTGAAACCAAGCATAATATGGTGTTGAATTGTCATACCGAACCAAATGGTGGGTACTAGAACTCCCGTGCATTTACATGAGGAAAAGGGACTCCCATGGTTGATGGGTGTGCACCTTTGGCAGCTTCATCACATGTTTTTGTGCTTCCAAATGCAGTGAGTTGTGAATAGGTTCTAAACGGAATAGCTTCCCACACGCTAATTTTTTTTAAATAATACAATTTTTTTATTAATTTTCATAAATATTACGCTGAATAAAAAATTTTCAAAAAATAATACACCGTCGGCGGCCTAGTCGGCCCACAGCAAGCCGATTGGATTCCAGTCGGCCTACAGCTGGCCGACTGGCCCCTGTCGGCCCACTGTGGGCTGATTGGGTCCTGTCGGCCCACTGTTGGCCGACTGGAGCTAATTAGTCTGCTGTGGGCTAATTGTTTTTGCAAAAAAAGTAGGCATAAAAATATATTTTTAAAAAAATGTTAATCATGTAATTAAATTTTTTTAAACGTGTATAAAAAATGTTCCTGATGTATACAAAAAATGTACAATATATATGCCAAAAAGTTGACTAAGAAATATGTTTAATCATGTATTTAAAAATTGTTAAATGTGTGTATAAAAAATGTTCCTTATCTATACAAAAAATATAGAATGTGTATGAAAAAAAGTTGACACCAAAAAAATATGTTTGAGCGTCGCCGTCGTCGCCGTCAAAGCGCGGAGCTTTCGCTCGGCAGCTCCCCCATGCCATCATGAGGTCTCTAGGGCAAGCACGATGAGCTAAGTTTTCTAGATCTAGATCGGGACGCTGCCACTATCAAGGACAGATAGCGCGCTCGGCCACCTACTGCTCCACGTGTCGCCGCCCACACGACAAAGAGGGAAGGCCATCACCGCCGCCATAGTGCTCGCCGGAGAGCCAACAATGTGGACCGCCTTCTGGATCCGCCAGCACGGCATCCATGCCCAAGCCACCACCAACCACCCACATCATGATGCACCCACCATGGTAGGAGGAGGGACATGTGTTTCCTTTTGCTCGTAGCCCAGCATTAGCCATGGGGTCTGGGTCGACACCTCCATAGTAGGAGGCATTCACGTATGCATCTCTCGCCAGTCCCCGTGGACTAGAGGGAACACAACCCCGTGACTACCAATGACCATCACCGAGAATACTCAGACGACGCCATGTCTGTGGCCTTGGCACCGATCTGCCAGACAGTGTAGCGAAGCCCTGACCACTACCAACGCTCACTATACCCGGGAGGAGAGAGCTTCAACACCCACTGGCACTGCCGGATCGAGCCCAATCACATCTACGCGAGCATGAACTCCGAATCGCCTCAGCTCCCTTCCAGATCCACCCCAGCACGAGCCCCAACTCACAGCCACACTGTAGGCAAGAGGCAGCGGAAGGAGGCCCGCTAGGACAATCCAGTGCCGCCGGCGAGGACCCGACACCTAGCTCCAAGCGCCGCCTCGACGCCGACCCGCTCCACTCGCGCCAATGGACAAAGCCACACCAGCAACAATACGCCACCGAGCAACCCCACCATAGCACGCCCCCACTCAGAGCCACCACCAGCAGCTGACTACCGGCGATGGCAGGCCCATGGTGCCTCACCATGCGCCGCTCGCGCGCCGCAAGCCAGAGGAGCCACCCACATCAGATCTGGATTAGGAGGACACCGCCACCTCCAATCCCTTAGTGCGCAGCTACCCGCGCCTCCGCACACACTAGAGCGCCACCGCCTGGACGCCCAGCCACAGCCACGTCGTGATGCCCTGCAAAACGTTGCATTCTTGCTCGGAGCCGTCGCCCCACGCCAGCACACCCCGCAATGAACGGAAAGGGCCTGCCTCCACCAATGTCGGCCGGGCATTGCCCGACGACGCTTTCTGGCAGCGGTGAGGGGGGAGGGCTGGAGGAGTCCTCTGCAGGCGGCTAGGGTTGGCCCGCCTCGTCCGCCTGTGGGAGCGACGCATCGGCCTAAAAATCGTCGCTGCATAGCACTGCACGTTTCTAAATGTACCGAGCAGTAAAAACATTCATGAATCATCATGACCGGCTCTCCCGTCATTATGGCCGGCTCTCCCGACGTTCAGGAATATACAGGGCCGGCCCTCAGATTTTGGGGGCCCGGGGCAAGACAACAGGGAGGGGCCCTAAAGCCACATAAATAGATGCATTTTTTTCTGTTTCAACTGCAAATAAATATTCAGTACACTATTAATTTATGGTGTTTTGTCTTGTTGACTATTAAAAAAACTTGGGTAGTAAACATTCACAGTTTTAGTTGATCGATCTTGTCAATCTACACTTATATATATATTTGTATTAGGTGAATTAGTAACACTTTCATGCCTATTCAAATTTTGTCTTCCTAAAGTTTTCACTAGTTGTTCTTCAACAAGAACTATAGATAAGTCCTGAAAATTCCTAGGAGTAGAAAACTAGAAATACTGTTTTTTGCGAGGAATCAGTAGAATACTTATATGTGCTCTGAAAATGCCAATCAACTCATATGAACTATTTCACCTCATTATCAGATAGATTCTTTCTTGATAGCATCTTGTTAAACGAATAGCAATCTTGCTAATCAGCACATAACATACGATACACGAAATGAAGAGCACTACTGATTAAAAAGAAGTGCCATGAAAGGCATGAAACAAAGTACCTGGATGGCTAGAAAATTGAAAATCGCAAGATTTTCCTGCTGCGTACGAGACTCACGAACAGAAGTCCAAGTTTCTCTTTTCTGATCCCATTCAGTACAAGAAATCGGAGTGTGAGAAAGAGATATATACGAGGATAATCTTCCGGAAACGAATGAACGATCTTACAAGAAAATAGAAAGAGAAACTATGTGTTGAGGAGAAGATTAACAGGAATCTGGCAACCGCATTAGGCATTACCTTTTTCCACTAATGGCGCCCAGCAGCCGAAAATCACGAGCTGATTTGTTGCCAATTGGGAAGGCGAAGTATAATACGGGAAGATCGCACGGCCAGCGACAAGCCGATAATTTCTAAATCAGTTAATTTTTGTTTCCTTCCGGTGAATCAATCGTTAGGCCATCACACACGTATGTATATAGGGGAAACCAATCCATCAGGCTTCGTTTAGTTACACCCCCTCACAAGGGGATTGGGGAGGAATTGAGGGGATTTTGACTTGTAGATGGTGTAATCCCTGCCAATCCCTGTCAAACCCCTTCATTTTCCCTGTCAACCGAACAAGCCCGCAGGGCCGGCCCTGGGAATGTATTCTATAGCACCCCCTGGCCCTCAACACTGGTTTGTAGCCTACACTTGTTCTGCACACACACACCCCTCCGAAGAAAACATCGATGAGGTTGGACATTGGTGTCATCGTCCTCACTTCTTCTTGAGCAAGACTACCCCGCAAACATACAATGATGTGCCATTCAACTTATTTCTCAATTCAGCATAACTAATGCAAGATTTTTTCCGTAAGACCAGCAATTTATTGTATTCTCCCCATGTCTCACAAGTCACTCACGTTTTGCACTTCCCTCTCATAACTTATTGTTTACCAGTACAATGCATGACAAAAAGACAAAAAAACTAGATTTCAGTTTGGGGATATTCAATCCAATCCTCTATGGGAAGTGTCTTTTCCAACAGTTCCATCAAGATACGATAAGGCCCTTCCCAGTGCTCCAAGGTGTACCGATGCTAAGGGTGCCACATAGGCAAAAATGTGATGTGGCAGAGCAATTAAAGAGAAGAGAAAGCATTATTGTAACCCCAGGAGGAAACGCTGCTAAGCGCGTGGATCTATGCAAAAGGACTATCAACCAATGCATGAAGGTGTTGTGGTGTTAAAACATTAAATACGGTAGGCTTAGCTACAACAGTTAAGCACCAATGCATTGGGGAGAGTAGTTGCTAAGCTTTTTAATGCATTTAGCACCCCAGCTTAGCACCAATGCATTGAAAGAAGCCTAAGGGCAGACCTATACCAAGGTGACAATATGGGGCCATCAGCAACGCACGGGCATTTAACTACTCCTGTAGAAATTGTCCGTAGCTCTAGCATCTCTAGGAAGAATTTGTAGTAAACGTTATGGTGGTCCCACGTGCTACCTTGAAACCATTTGTATTCAAAGATTAAATTGAGACATTATCCAAACCGTTTTCTGTTTTAATTCGGATATGAATATTCGCTACCCATAGACATTTCCCAAATACAAATCACTGGAAAAAATAGCACAATTTAATGTTCTGAGCAATGTCTCACTGAATAAATTAGTGTACAATGCCTACCTAATAATTTATTTTAAGGGTGACACTAATTTCCTATAGCGTGCTATTTTTTCATTGACATAACTACATAGTATTTTTGATTATCTACTACCCATTTCCACCCTCACGACTAATTAAACGACTAGTCTTTTTAACAAACCGCATAATTCGGGTATAGGAAGAGAGTACATCCACGTTTGGACCGATCAAGGAACCATGTTGCTCTTTCCTTCTTTACTTATTTCATCACATGGATTGATTACAACCATTATTTATGAAGATACTTTTGTGCCAAGCATATCTCAAGAAGTTGATCTATGATAAATGTTCTCAGCAATCACAGCATCCGAGGCAATTTATATACCAGCACAGTTTGAGTTCGTAATGTCCGAGACACAAAGATTGATATATTGGACGACTATATTCGGACACCGGAAGTATTCGGGTGTTATCGGAGAAAACCGGAGTGCCGGAGGGGTTAACGGAACACCCCCGGGGGAGTATTGGGCCATAGTGGGCCATGAGGGAAAGAAAGAGGAAGCCCACTAGGGCTAGCCGTGCCCCCCCCCCCTAGGAGTGGGGGGAAGGCACCCATCTCCTTCCTTCTCCTCTTCTTCTTCCTTTCCTACTCCTAGTTGGAATAGGAAAGGGGGATTCATACTCCTACTAGGAGTAGGAAACCTACTTCTGGGGTGCCCTATAGGGCCGGCCGGCCCTCCCCCCTTGCTCCTTTATATACGGGGACAGGGGGCACCCAAGGACACACAAGCAACATTGTTTTAGCCGTGTGCGGTGCCCCACTCCACAGAAACACACCTCGGTCATATCGTTGCAGTGCTTAGGCGAAGCCCTGCGTCGGTAGCTTCATCATCTCCGTCACCACGTCGTTGTGCTGACGAAACTCTCCCATGAAGCTCAACTGGAACAAGAGCTCGTGGGACGTCATCGAGTTGAACGTGTGTTCAACGCAGAGGTGCAGTATGGTTGGTGCTTGGATCGGTTGGATCGTGAAGACGTTCGAATACATCAACCGCGTCACTAGACGCTTCCGCATTTTGTCTACGAGGGTACGTAGACACATGATACGTCTCCAACGTATCTACTTTTCCAAACACTTTTGCCCTTGTCTTGGACTCTAACTTGCATGATTTGAATGAAACTAACCCGGACTGACGCTGTTTTCAGCAGAACTGCCATGGTGTTGTTTTTGTGCAGAAATAAAAAGTTCTCGGAATCGCCTGAAAATCAATGGAGATTTATTTCAGAAAATATATAAAATACCTGCAAGAAGATCCACACCGGGGGGCCCACGGGCTGTCCTCGAGGGTGGGGGGTGCGCCCCCCTTCCCAGGTCCTATATATTCCGTTTCGTGGAGAAAAAAATCAGGGAAAAAGAATTATCGCATTTCATGAGACGGAGCCACCGCTAAGACCTGATCTCTCTCGGGAGGGATGATCTGGAGTCCGTTCGGGGCTCCGGAGAGTGGAGATCGTCGCCATCGTCATCATCAACCTTCCTCCATCACCAATTCCATGATGCTCACCGCCGTGTGTGAGTAATTCCATCATAGGCTTGCTGGACGGTGATGGGTTGGATGGGATCTATTATGTAATCGAGTTAGTTTTGTTAGGGTTTGATCCCTAGTATCCACTATGTTCTGAGATTGATGTTGCTATGACTTTGCTATGCTTAATGCTTGTCACTAGGGCCCGAGTGCCATGATTTCAGATCTGAACCTATTATGTTTCCATGAATATATGTGTGTTCTTGATCCTATCTTGCAAGTCTATAGTCACCTACTATGTGTTATGATCCGGCAACCCCGAAGTGACAATAATCGGGACCACTCCCGGTGATGACCATAGTTTGAGGAGTTCATGTATTCACTATGTGTTAATGCTTTGGTCCGGTACTCTATTAAAAGGAGGCCTTAATATCCCTTAGTTTCCAATAGGACCCCGCTGCCATGGGAGGGTAGGACAAAAGATGTCATGCAAGTTCTTTTCCATAAGCACGTATGACTATATTGGGAATACATGCCTACATTGCATTGATGAACTGGAGCTAGTTCTGTGTCACCCTAGGTTATAACTTCTACATGATGAAGTGCATCCAACGTAATTTCCCATCCCCGATCCAATGCCTACGAACTTTATCTATATTGCTCGCCGCTTATTTACTTTTCCGTTGCTATTAACACAAAAACTAACAAAAACACTATCTTTACTTTTATTGCCGCTACCACCACTATCATATTACTGTGCTACTAAACTATCTTGCTGCAGATACTAAGTTTCCAGGTGTGGCTGAATTGACAACTCAGTTGCTAATACTTAAGAGTATTCTTTGGCTCTCCTTGTGTCGAATCAACAAATTTGGGTTTAATACTTTACCCTCGAAAACTGTTGCGATCCCCTACACTTGTGGGTTATCAACACACTCTCCCCTCTCGTTGCTATGCTTCTAGTAGATAGATCTTGCGTGATCGTAGGAATTTTTTTTAAATACTACGTTCCCCAACAGTGGCATCACAAGCCAGGTCTATGCGTAGATGATATGCATGAGTAGAAAACAATGAGTTGTGGGCGATAATAGTCATACTGCTTACCAGCATGTCATACATTGATTCAGCGGTATTGTGAGATGAAGTAGCCCGGACCGACATTAGGCGTACGCTTACGCGAGATAGGTTTCACCGTTACGAGCACTCGTTGCTTAAAGGTGACCGGCGGGTGTCTGTCTCTCTCACTTTAGTTGAATCAAGTGTGGCTACGCCCGGTCCTTAAGAAGGTTAAAACAGCACATACTTGACGAAAAATCGTTGTAGTTTTTGTATGCGTAGGTAAGAACGGTTCTTGCTAAGCCCGTAGCAGCCACGTAAAACTTGCAACAACAAAGTACAAGACGTCAAACTTGTTTTTGCAGGGCATGTTGTGATGTGATATGGTCAAGACGTGATGAGTTATACGTTATTGTATGAGATGATTATGTAATTGCCTTATGGTTGTCTCTTTATTGTATGAATTACGAAGGCCATGTAATTGCTTTACTTTATCACTATGAGTTAGCAATAGTAGTAGACGACCACGACGCTGCGATGAAGATAATGATGTCTAGCCGGTGACGATGGAGATCATGACGATGCTTTGGAGATGAAGATCAAAAGCACAAGATGATGATGGCCATATCATGTCACATATTTTGATTGCATGTTTTGTTTATCTTATTATGCTTCTTATTTTTCTTAGAATGACGGTAGCATTATAAGATGACCCCTTACAAAATTTCAAGGTACAAGTGTTCTCCCTGAGTATGCACCGTTGCGACTGTTCGTCGTGCCGAGACACCACGTGATGATCGGGTGTGATAAGCTCTACGTTCAAATACAACGGCTGTAAGACAGTTTTGCAAATGCAGAATACTCGGGTTAAACTTGACGAGCCTAGCATGTGCAAACATGGATTCGGAAGACTGGAGACCGAAAGGTTGAGCGTGAATCATATAGTAGATATGATCAACATAAGATGTTCACCATTGAAAACTTCTTCATCTCACGTGATGATTAGACATGGTTTAGTTGATTTGGATCACGCGATCATTTATATGACCAGAGGGATGTCTATCTAAGTGGGAGTTCTTTAGTAATATGATTAATTTAACTTTAATTTATCATGAACTTAGTCCTGATAGTTTTTGCATATCTATATTGTTGTAGATCAATGGCCCGTGCTACCGTTCCGTTGAATTTTAATATGTTCCTAGAGAAAGCTTAGTTGAAAGATGATGGTAGCAATTACACGGACTGGGTCCGTAACTTGAGGATTATCCTCATTTCTGCACAGAAGAATTATGTCCTCGATGCACCGCTAGGTGACAGACTTATTGCAGGAGCAGATGCAGACGTTATGAACGTTTTGACAAAAGCTCGGTATGATGACTACTTCATAGTTTAGTGCAGAATGCTTTACGGCTTAGAACCGGGACTTCAAAAATGTTTTGAACGCCACGGAGCATATAAGATGTTCCAAGAGTTGAAATTAGTATTTCATACTCAATCCCGTGTCGAGAGGTATGATACGTCCATTTTGCATCATGCTTATATGTTGATATTTATTGCATTATGGGCTGTTCTTATATGTTTTGTCACAATACTTATGTCTTTTCTCTCTTATTTTACAAGGTTTACATGAAGAGGGAGAATGCCGGCAGCTGGAATTCTGGGCTGGAAAAGGAGCAAACTCTCGAAACCTATTCTGCACAACTCCAAGAGCCCTGAAACTCAACAGAACATCGTTTCGGAAAATATAAAAAATATCTGGCAAAAGAAACCCACAAGGGGGGCCACCGGCTGTCCTCAAGGGTGGGGGGCGCGCCCCCCTTCCCAGGGCGCGCCCCTCCACCTCGTGGGCCAGCCGGCAGGCCCCCGATGCCCATCTTCTCCTATATGAGTGTTAGGGAACGTAGCATGTGAAACAAAAATTTTCCTACGCTCACCAAGATCAATCTAGGAGATGCACATCTACGAGAGGAGAGTTGGATCCACATACCCTTGTAGATCGCGATGCGGAAGCGTTGCAAGAACGCGGTTGATGGAGTCGTACTCGCGGCGATTCAAATCGCGGAAGATCCGATCTAGCGCCGAACGGACGGCGCCTCCGCGTTCAACACACGTACAGCCCGGTGACGTCTCCCACGCCTTGATCCAGCAAGGAGAGAGGGAGAGGTTGGGAAGACTCCATCCAACAGCAGCACAACGGCGTGGTGGTGATGGAGGAGCGCGGGACTCCAGCAGGGCTTCGCCAAGCGCTGCGGGAGACGAGGAGGGAGAGAGGTAGGGCTGCGCCAATCGACCGAGGTCAAAACTTGTTCTGGGCAGCCCTAAACTTCACATATATATAGGGGGGAGGTAGGGGCTGCGCCCCCATCTAGGGTTTCCTCCCTAGGGGTGGCGGCAGCCCCCCAGAACCCATCTAGGGTGCGGCCAAGGGGGGGAGAGAGAGGGGGCGCCCTAGGGTGGGCCTTAAGGCCCATCTGGACCTAGGGTTTGCCCCCCTCCCCTCTCCATGCGCCTAGGGACTTGGTGGGGGGGCGCACCAGCCCCCTTGGGGCTGGTTCCCTCCCACACTTAGCCCACGCAGCCATGATGAACCTACGAACTATAAGGAAGTGATGATGAGCCCAGATTTCGCAAAATGGGTTGAGGCCATGAAATCTGAGATGGGATCCATATATGAGAACAAAGTGTGGACTTTGATTGACTTGCCCGATGATCGGCAAGCCATTGAAAATAAATGGATCTTCAAGAGGAAGACCGACGCCGACGATAATGTTACCGTCTACAAAGCTTGACTTGTTGTGAAAGGTTTTCGACAAGTTCAAGGAGTTGACTACGATGAGACTTTCTCGCCCGTAGCAATGCTTAAGTCTGTCTGGATCATGTTAGCAATTGCCGCATTTTATGATTATGAAATCTGGCAAATGGATGTCAAAACTGCATTCCTAAATGGATACCTAAAAGAGGAGTTGTATATGATGCAACCAGAAGGTTTTGTCGATGCTAAAGGTGCTAACAAAGTGTGCAAGCTCTAGCGATCCATCTATGGACTGGTGCAAGCATCGCGGAGTTGGAATATAAGCTTTCATGAGGTGATCAAAGCATATGGTTTTATACAGACTTTTGGAGAAGCCTATATTTACAAGAAAGTGAGTGGGAGCTCTGTAGCATTTCTGATATTATATGTGGATGACATATTGTTGATTGAAAATGATATAGAATTTCTGGATGGCATAAAAGGATACTTGAATAAGAATTTTTCAGTGAAAGACCTTGGTGAAGCTTCTTATAAATTAGGCATCAAGATCTATAGAGATAGATCAAGACGCTTAATTGGACTTTCACAAAGCACATACCTTGATAAAGTTTTGAAGAAGTTCAAAATGAATCAGTCGGAGAAAGGGTTCTTGCCTGTGTTACAAGGTATGAAGTTGAGTAAGACTCAATGCCCGACCACAGTAGATGATAGAGAAAGAATGAAAGTCATTCCCTATGACTCAGTCATATGTTCTATAAAGTATGCCATGCTGTGTACCAAACCTGTTGTGTATCTTGCCATGATTTTGCCAAGGAGGTACAATAGTGATCCAGGAGTATATCACTGGACAACGGTCAAAGTTATCCTTAGTTACTGGGTGACTAAGGAAATGTTTCTCGATTATGGAGGTGATAAAGAGTTCGTCGTGAAGAGTTACACCGATGCAAGCTTTGACACTAATCCAGATGACTCTAAGTATCAATCTGGATGCGTATTGAAGGTGGGAGCAATTAGCTAGAGTAGCTCCATGCAGAGCATTGTAGACATAGAAATTTGTAAAATACATACGGATCTGAATGTAACAGGCCCGCTAACTAAACTTCTCTTACAAAGCAAAACATGATCACACCTTAGTACTCTTTGGGTGTTACTCACATGGCGATGTGAACTACATTATTGGCTAGTAAACCCTTTGGGTGTTGGTTACATGGCGATGTGAACTATGGGTGTTATTCACATAACAATGTGAATTATCGGTATTAAATCACATGGCGATGTGGACTAGATTATTGACTCTAGTGCAAGTGGGAGACTGAAGGAAATATGCCCTAGAGGCAATAATGAAGTTATTATTTATTTCCTTATATCATGATAAATGTTTATTATTCATGCTATAATTGTATTAACCGAAAACTTAGTACATGTGTGAATACAAAGACAAAACAGAATGTCCCTAGTATCCCTCTACTAGACTAGTTCGTTAATCAAAGATGGTTATGTTTCCTAACCATAGACATGAGTTGTCATTTGATTAACGGGATCAAATCATTAGGAGAATGATGTGATGGACAAGACTCATCGATCAGCTTAGCAACTTGATCGTTTAGTTTTACTGCTATTGCTTTCTTCATGACTTATACATGTTCCTATTACGATGAGATTATGCAACTCCCGAACACCGGAGGAACACCTTGTGTGTTATCAAACGTCAGAACGTAACTTGGTGATTATAAAGATGATCTACATGTGTCTCCGAAGCAAATGACTAATGAGTTAGTCACGAGATGATGTATTACGGAACGAGTAAAGAGACTTGCCAGTAACGAGATTGAACTAGGTATGATGATACCGACGATCGAATCTTGGGCAAGTAACATACCGATGACAAAGGGAACAATGTATGTTGTTATGCGGTTTGACCGATAATGATCTTCATAGAATATGTAGGAGCCAATATGAGCGTCTAGGTCAGGCTATTGGTTATTGACCAAAGATGAGTCTCGGTCATGTCTACATAGTTCTCGAACCCGTAGGGTCTGCACGGTTAACGTTCTATGATGATCAGTATTATGAGTTTATGAGTTTTGATGTACCGAAGGTAGTTCAGAGTCCCAGATGAGATCACAGACATGACGAGGAGTCTCGGAATGTCCGAGACATAAAGATTGGTATATTGGACGACTATATTCGGACACCGGAAGTATTCCGGGTGTTATCGGAGAAAACCGGAGTGCCGGAGGGGTTACTGAACCCCCCCCCCCCCCCGGGGGGAGTATTGGGCCATAGTGGGCCATGAGGGAAAGAGAGAGGCAGCACACTAGGGCTAGCCGCGCCCCCCTAGGGAATCCTAGTTGGACTAGGAGTAGGGGGGAGGCGCCCCTCTCCTTCCTTCTCCTCTTCTTATTCCTTTCCTACTCCTAGTAGGAATAGAAAAGGGGGATTCCTACTCCTAATTCCTACTCCTAGTAGGAGTAGGAATCCTCCTCCTGGCGCGCCCTATAGGGCCAGCCGGCCCGCCCCCCTTGCTCCTTTATATACGGGGGCAGGGGGCACCCAAGTACACACAAGCAACATTGTTTTAGCCATGTGCGGTGCCCCCCTCCACAGAAACACACCTCGGTCATATCGTTGCAGTGCTTAGGCGAAGCCCTGTACCGTTAGCTTCATCATCTCCGTCACCACGCCGTCGTGCTGGCGAAACTCTCCAATGAAGCTGATACGTCCAAAACGTATCTATAATTTCTGCTTGCTCCATGCCACTTTTGGGTGATATTGCTATGATATTCATACACTTCCATACACTTTTGATCATATTTGGACTAACTTACTAATCCAGTGCACCCCAGTGCCAGTTTCTGTTTTCGGCTGTTTTTATATTTCAGGTTTTCACGTTTCGAGAACTGCCCAGAAAAATCCAGAAAAAATATATAAAAAATCAGCGTTCCAGAAACAACACTGCATCCGAAGGGCAGCCTGGGGGGGCCACCAGGGCTCCAGGCGCCCTGGCGGCGCCCCCCCCCCTGGGCCGCGCCGGGGGGGCGCCTGGGCCCCCCGAGGCTTCCCCGATGCCCTACTTTGGCATATATTTAAAGGGTCCTCCGTAACCCTCAGAACAAGAACTTTTTTCGCGATCCCATCTCTGTTCCGCCGCCGCCGCCGCTTCCAAGATCGGGAGCACCAGGAGAACTCTTCCCGGCACCCTGCCGGAGGGGAGGATCACCACCGGGAGCTTCTCCACCACCATGGACGCCTCCCGGATGACTCGTGAGTAGTCTCCCTTGGACCATGAGTCCATGACTAGTAGCTATGTGATGTTCTCCTCCCGTTCTTGTGCTTCCCTAATCAGTCCTCGTGAGCTGCCCTACATGATCGAGGCACCTATGTAATCCTTATGTTGTTGCTATGTTGAGTTTGCTGGGATCCGATGGATTATGAGATTATATTCAGATTGATCTTGAGTAATATATTTGATTCACCTCTTTTATATTTTAGTTCATAAGTAATTCTTGCATGTTCTCCATTGTTATTTATTGCTTTGGCCGAGTAATAGGTAGTGACTCCAAGAGGGAACGTTATGCTCGATTGTGGGTTCATGACCCTCGATGACTAGCCTGAGTGACAGAAACATGAGTCTAGGGGATGTGTTGTTGCCACAAGGGGGAAAACAACGGTGCTTGTGCCCGCGGGTGCAAGGATTGTTTACTTTACGCAAAGTTCTTTTAATGCAGTTGTCTGTTGCATTGAGTTTACACTATGGGTGGGACTCGCAACTTAATACCAGCGAGATGTTCTGGATAGATATCTCAAGGTGGATGATTAGTAGTAGATATTGATGGATTTCGGTCTACTTACTTTGGCGTACCGCCCATGCTTTGAACCTCAACCTTTCTTGCAATGTAGTCAACATTGGTTTGCGTTCGTGGTCCTGTCAATTGCCCAGCTGTAATTTGTTTACCTCACATAGCTGTTTTATCGTCTTTTGGGAGAGAGACATCACTAGTGAACATCATGAGACTCCGGTCCATATTACCATCATTGATCACATCCACTATTTACTTTTCGCTATTTACTTACTATTGCAAAAAGTATCTATCACTACTATCATTGCTTTTAACCCTTTGTGAACTACAAGGCCGGAGGGATTGACAACCTCTCTGTACTCGTTGGGAGCAAAGTTATTTGTATCTGTGTGCAGGTCCACGTTGATTGCTACTAATCTGGCGCCGTAGCAATTGACACCTACTTGTTGAACCTAGGAGTCTCTGGGGATTCGATACTTGGCATCTTTGCTAAGGGAAAACACTTCTACTTACTGCATCTTACACCTTCCACTTGGGGTAACCAACGAGGGGTTCGAGGCCCATCAAGGAGTATTTTCTGGCGCCGTTGCCGGGGACTCCACTCTTCAGGATAGGGGAGTTGCATGCTATCTTTTACCTTTGCTTTTTAGTCTTGTTAGTTTACCTTTCATTTTTGCTTTAGTTCCTTTTTATCGAAAATCACAAAAATAGTTATCTTGCTTGCTTGCTACTATGGGTTCCACCGAGAACACCAAGTTGTGTGACTTCACTAGTCACAACAACGATGACTTTATCAGCACACCTATCACTACACCTGCCACTTCAGCACCTTCTTATGAAATTAAACCTGCTTCACTGAACTTAGTTATGAAAGAACAATTCTTCGGTGCTGGAGATGATGCTGCTTTACACTTGAACAACTTTGTTGAACTTTGTGATATGCAAAAGTACCAGGAAATAGATGGTAATATTGTTAAGCTTAATCTTTTTCCTTTCTCTTTGAGAGGAGGAGCTAAAATTTGGTTTCAGTCTTTGCCTAGAAATAGCATAGATTCATGGGACAAGTGCAAAGATGCTTTTATTGGAAAATACTATCCACCTGCTAAAATTATCCAACTTAGAAGTAACATAATGAATTTTAAACAATTGGATAATAAACACGTTGCCCAAGCTTGGGAACGTATGAAGTCTCTTATCAAGAACTACCCTACTCACGGTTTGACTACTTGGATGGTTATCCAAACTTTTTATGCAGGCTTGAACTTTACCTCGCGGAACTTGTTAGATTCGGCCGCGGGAGGAACTTTTATGTCAACTACACTTGGTGCTGCCACGAAGCTTCTCGATGAGATGATGACCAACTATTCCCAATGGCACACCGAACGCGCTCCAACAGGTAGGAAGGTAAACTCTGTCGAGGAGATTTCCTCCCTCAATGAAAAAGTTGACTTGATCTTGTCTCTACTTTCGAAGCAATCTACTGTTGATCCTCGTGATGTTCCTTTAAATTCTTTGATTGCTCAAGAACAAGTAGATGTGAACTTTATCTCTAGAAACAATTTCAACAACAATGCTTATAGGAGTAACTTTGGTAACAATCCTAGACCGTTCCCCTCTAACTCTTATGGGAACAACAATGCTTATCCTAGTACCAAGAACTCCAATACTGAACTAGAGACCATGCTTAGAGATTTCATCACTACCCAAAAAGCCTTTAATAAGAATGTAGAAGAGAAACTACATAAACTAGATGATCTTTCTTTTAAGGTAGACCACTTAGCCAATGAGGTAAAATTGCTAAAAATTGAAACTTCTCCACTTAAGGAGAGGGAAGTCATCCCTATTAATGCTACTCAAGTGCAAATTAATGAAAACATTAGGATGATGGCTAAGCTTAAAGAAAGATGGGCTAGAGAAAGGGAGGAAGAGGAAAGAATTTAGAGCCTTCCTACCCACCACACTGTTGCTACTATCCAAGTTATTGAGGATGTTCACACTGTTAGCACCCAATGTACTCCTGGTCCCAATGGACCTATTAATGGTGATGCTATAACTATAGAAACTACCAACCAAGTGAACCTTAAGGACACCACTACCACTTTACTTGATGCTCGTGACCTTGATTTTGATAATTGCACTCTTACCGAAGTTATTGATTTCCTTCACAAGATGTCTAGAGATCCCCGCACTAGCACGCTTAACCTTGCCTTCACGGAGCATATCACTAATGCTCTTATCAAAGCTAGAGAGGAGAAACTTAGAGTAGAAGCCTCCATACCTAGAAAGCTAGAAGATGGTTGGGATCCTATGATAAAAATTAAATTGAATGACTTCTCTTGTTATGCATTATGTGATGTTGGTGCTAGTACCTCTGTTATGCCCAAAAGGATATATGATATGCTTAAATTGAAACCTTATGATTCTTGTTCTTTTGGTGTTCGTCTCGTTGATCCTTCCATAAAGAAACCTTTGGGGAGGATCGACGATGTTCTTATTGTTGTCAATGATAATTATGTGCCGGTTGATTTTACTATTATGGATATTGAATGTGATCCTTCATGTCCAATTATTTTGGGACGCCCCTTTTTGCGTACCGTTGGTGCTGTCATTGACATGAAAGAGGGTAATATAAAATTTCAGTTTCCTCTCAAGAAAGGGATGGAACACTTCTCTCGTAAGAAGATCAAGCTACCTTTTGAGTCCGTTGTACGGGCTAGTTATTCTTTTACTCTTGATAAAACTTGATCTATGCATTATGCCTAGCTTAAAGGCATAAAAGAAAGCGCTTTTGGGAGGCAGCCCACATGATTAAATTTTTTGTTTTTGTTGTGTCTTGATGTTGTTTACTGCTGTAGCATCATCATTGTATCTTTGCTTTTCATATTTGTGCCAAGTATAGCCTCTGATTGCTAGAAAGTTCAAAAGTTGTGAGGTGCTGTCCAGGAAACAGATTCTGTCCTTGGATAAAAAAATTCGTATAAAATCACCAGATCATCTTTTTGGTCTGAATTTTTTTGACAGCGTTCTCTATATAATTGTCTTTTGTGCGCCAGTTCTGAGTTTTTTGATTTGAGTTGCAGAAGTATCCCGAACAGATCAATTACTGCCTGTTGTTCTGTTTTTCACAGATTCTGTCCTGTTTTGCCTTACCTTCACTTTGCAAATTAAGAACTTGCTTTTTCTTTGCAAAAACCTTTTGGCAATCTTGAGAAACAGTAGAACTTCAAGAATATACTTATTTCCAGCAAGGTATAATTATTTTATTAAGGGTACTAACCTCGCTAATCAGATTATGATGAGTTATGTATGAAGGGAGTTTTCAAGTGTGCGAGGGAAGATGATAAAAGGATTCAGGAGTGTCAAGCGCTCAAGCTTGGGGATGCCCCCGTGCACCCCCAAGAAATATTCAAGGAGACTCAAGCGTCTAAGCTTGGGGATGCCCCCGTGCATCCCCTTCTCCATCAACATTATCAGTTCGTCTTTCGTTTCGCTATATTTTTATCACTTCATGTGTTATGTGCTATGCTTGGAGCGTCTTGCTTTTAGTTTTCTTTTTGGTTTTTCATAACGAGTCGGAACCCAGCATTCCTTTATGTGGGAGAGAAACACGCTCCACTTCTACCTAGAACATAACATAGAATTTTCATGTCTATCTATGCTGTGTGTGTTCTTTGTCTTTTAATAGCTACTATCGTGCTCTGCTCTTAGTATTCATGCTTATCTTTTCAAGAGCTTTTATTTAGTTGGTTGCTTGAACTCTCTTTAATTACCATGCTCACCTTATTAAGAGAGTTTGCTTCCGTTGCATTGGTTAATGTGTCTATGATAAAGATGCTACTTGCATGATGGTGCTTAGTAGTTCAGGTTTTCTTATGGTTAATCTCAAATAGCTGGGGGGTTCCCAATGTGTTATTGGAGTACCAACTTGGTTTGTTTGCCTATAATGTGGTATGGTTTAGTAATATCTTCCTTCGAGAATTTATTTTGATTGACTTGGCGTATGCTCACGCATATTCAAGACTGTAAAGAAAGTCTGTCAAGCCTTGATGATCTTTTATTTCTGAGTAGCGATATAACTTCCATGCCTGATTCAATATTGCTTTGTCGCTCTGCATAATTATGACCGTCATTGCTCTCTTAGTTGGTCGCTCCCAGTCTTTTTGCTAACCTCCACCTGTACTAAGCAAACTAACCATGCAATACATAGCTCATGGGAAAGTAGCCTAAAAACTATTGTGGTAAAGAATATGTTGCTTATGTATCTTATTTCTTATAAGTTGCTTGCTGAGCGGTAACCATGTTTCTGGGGACGCCATCAACTGTCACACTTTTGTTGAATATCATGTGAGTTGCTATGCATGTTCGTCTTGTCTAAAGTAAGGGTGATTTGCCGTGGGTTGAATGAATATGCATATTATTAGAGAAGAACATTGGGCCGCCAACCAAAGCCATGCATCATGGTGGAAGTTTTAGCTTGGACTTAATCCTCAATCTCTTATGAGAATATGCTTATGCATTAAAGAGGAGTCCATCATCTATTTTCTATGTTGTCCCGGTACGGATGTCCTCAAGTTGAGATCTATCAAAAACGAGAAATCAAATGCAATTTATCTCCTTGGACCTTTGTACAGGTGGCATAGAGGTACCCCTTTGTGACACTTGGTTGAAACATATCTAATGCAATGATAGCCCATGGAAATCCGAGCTAATTAGGACAAGGTGCGAGCTTTATTGGTATTCGATGCATGAGGCTTGCAACTTATAGGATGTTTTTTGCATGACACATATGAAGTACTACTACCGTTGACACAATTGCTTCCATGTTCTCAAAATAAAAAGCTCTAGCACATAACCATTCTTTTACTTTTATGTTGAAGCACCAACTACTGAGAGCATGATTGTCATTCTGAGTGTAATGTGCATTGTCCCAAAGTAGCATTGTCTTTTGCATGATTGTGATATCGTTTATTCTGAAATCATTGTATCTAGTCATCACTTAAACCTTGAAGGTGCCCCTGCATTTATGTTTTGCATCACTAAAGGGGGCAAGCTAGATAACACTTTATCATATTTGCACATCATGTTCATTGCAAATCTTTTTGATGTTTCAGTTTCATGTTGTAAAACTTTCAGTCATTTGTGATTTTCTCTTGAGACAACTTAATTACTATAGAATCATTGTCTCAGTAAGCTTTTGTCATATGACTATGAAAAAGTCCTATATGGTTAATAGCATGTCACCACAGAAATTATTCTTGTTATCATTTACCTACTCGAGGACGAGCAGGAATTAAGCTTGGGGATGTTGATACGTCCAAAACGTATCTATAATTTCTGCTTGCTCCATGCCACTTTTGGGTGATATTGCTATGATATTCATACACTTCCATACACTTTTGATCATATTTGGACTAACTTACTAATCCAGTGCACCCCAGTGCCAGTTTCTGTTTTCGGCTGTTTTTGTATTTCAGGTTTTCACGTTTCGAGAACTGCCCAGAAAAATCCAGAAAAAAATATATAAAAAATCAGCTTTCCGGAAACAACACTGCGTCCGAAGGGCAGCCTGGGGGGCCACCAGGGCTCCAGGCGCCCTGGCGGCGTGCCCCCCTGGGCCGCGCCGGGGGGCGCCTGGGCCCCCCGAGGCTCCCCCGATGCCCTACTTTGGCATATATTTAAAGGGTCCTCCGTAACCCTCAGAACAAGAACTTTTTTCGCGATCCCATCTCTGTTCCGCCGCCGCCGCCGCTTCCAAGATCGGGAGCACCAGGAGAACTCTTCCCGGCACCCTGCCGGAGGGGAGGATCACCACAGAGAGCTTCTCCACCACCATGGACGCCTCCCGGATGACTCGTGATTAGTCTCCCTTGGACCATGAGTCCATGACCAGTAGCTATGTGATGTTCTCCTCCCGTTCTTGTGCTTCACTAATTAGTCCTCGTGAGCTGCCCTACATGATCGAGGCACCTATGTAATCCTTATGCTGTTGCTATATTGAGATTGCTGGGATCCGATGGATTATGAGATTATGTTCAGATTGATCTTGAGTAATATATTTTATTCACCTCTTTTATATTGTAGTTCATAAGTAATTCTTGCATGTTCTCCGTTGTTATTTATTGCTTTGGCCGAGTAATAGGTAGTGACTCCAAGAGGGAACGTTATGCTCGATTGTGGGTTCATGCCCCTCGATGACTAGCCTGAGTGACAGAAACATGAGTCTAGGGGATGTGCTATTGCCACAAGGGGGAAAACAACGGTGCTTGTGCCCGCGGGTGCAAGGATTGTTTACTTTACGCAAAGTTCTTTTAATGCAGTTGTCTGTTGCATTGAGTTTACACTATGGGTGGGACTCGCAACTTAATACCAGTTCTGGATAGATATCTCAAGGTGGATGATTAGTAGTAGATATTGATGGATTTCGGTCTACTTACTTTGGCGTACCGCCCATGCTTTGAACCTCAACCTTTCTTGCAATGTAGTCAGCATTGGTTTGCGTTCGTGGTCCTGTCAATTGCCCAGCTGTAATTTGTTTACCTCACATAGCTGTTTTATCGTCTTTTGGGAGAGAGACATCACTAGTGAACATCATGAGACTCCGGTCCATAGTACCATCATTGATCACATCCACTATTTACTTTTCGCTATTTACTTACTACTGTAAAAACTATCTATCACTACTATCATTGCTTTTACCCCTTTGTGAACTACAAGGCCGGAGGGATTGACAACCTCTCTGTACTCGTTGGGAGCAAAGTTATTTGTATCTGTGTGCAGGTCCACGTTGATTGCTACTAATCTGGCGCCGTAGCAATTGACACCTACTTGTTGAACCTAGGAGTCTCTGGGGATTCGATCCTTGGCATCTTTGCTAAGGGAAAACACTTCTACTTACTGCATCTTACACCTTCCACTTGGGGTAACCAACGAGGGGTTCGAGGCCCATCAGAAGCTCAGCTCGATCAAGAGCTCGTGGGACGTCATCGAGCTGAACGTGTGCTGAACGCGGAGGTGCCATACGTTCGGTGCTTGGATCGGTTGGATCGGGAAGACGTTCGACTACATCAACCAAATCACTAGACGCTTCCGCTTTCGGTCTACGAGGGTACGTAGACACACTCTCGCCTCTCGTTGCTATGCTTCTAGTAGATAGATCTTGCGTGATCGTAGCAATTTTTTTGAAATACTACGTTCCCCAACATCGTTAGCTTAGCATAATGATCATTTAGTTTTATTTTCTATTGCTTTCTTCATGACTTATACATGTTCCTCTGACTATGAGATTATGCAGCTCCCGAATACTAGAGGAACACCTTGTGTTCTATCAAACGTCATAATGTAACTGGGTCATTATAAAGATGCTCTATAGGTGTCTCTGAAGGTGTTTGTGGTGTTGGCATAGATCAAGAATAGGATTTGTCACTCCGAGTGTCGGAGAGGTGTCTCTAGGCCCTCTCGGTAATACACATCATAATAAGCCTTGCAAGCAAATGACTACTGAGTTAGTCACGAGATGATGTATTATGGAATGAGTAAAGAGACTTGCTGGTAACGAGATTGAACTAGGTATGATGATACCGACGATATAATCTCGGGCAAGTAACATACCGGTGAAAAACGGAACAATGTATGTTGTTGTGCGGTTTGATCGATAAAGATCTTCGTAGAATATGTAGGAGCCAATATGAGCATCCAGGTTCCGCTATTGGTTATTGACCGGAGAGGTGTTTTGGTCATGTCTACATAGTTCTCGAACCCGTAGGGTCCGCATGCTTAACCTTCGATGACGATCGGTATTATGAGTTTATGGGTTTTGATGTACCGAAGGTTGTTCGGAGTCCCGAATGAGATCACGGACATGGCAAGGAGTCTCGAAATGGTCGAGACATAAAGATTGATATATTGGAAGGTTATATTCGGACATCGGAAGGGTTCCGAAGTGTATCGGGTATTTTTCGGAGAACCGGGAGGTTACCGGAACCCCCCGGGGAGTCTATGGGCCTTATTGGGCCCTAGTGGAGAAAGAGGGCAGCAAGCAAGGTGTGGGGCACGGCCCCCTAGGCCCAAACCAAATTGGTTTAGGGCTAGGGGGGCCGGCCCCCTCCTTCCTTCTCTCCTCCTCCTCTTTCCTCCCTTTTCTAAGTAGGACTAGGAAAGGAGGAATCCTACTCCTACTAGGAGTAGGAATCCTACTCCCTTGGCGCACCCCTCCTAGGCCGGCCTCCTCCTCCCTCCCTCCTTTATATACATGGGGAGGGGGCACCCCATAGACACACAACAGACAATGTCTTAGCCGTGTGCGGTGCCCCCTCCACAGTAACACACCTCGGTCATATCGTTGCAGTGCTTAGGCGAAGCCTTGCGTCGGTAACTTCATCATCACCGTCACCACACCGTTGTGCTGACGGAACTCTCCCTCATCCTCAACTGGATCAAGAGCTCGAGGGACGTCATTGTGCTGAATGTGTGCTGAACACGGAGGTGCCGTACCTTCGGTACTTGGGTCGGTTGGATCGTGAAGACGTTCGACTACATCAACCACGTTACTAAACACTTCCGCTTTCAGTCTACGATGGTACGTGGACACACTCTCCCCGATCATTGCTATGCTACTCCTAGATAGATCTTGCGTGATCGTAGGAATTTTTTTGAAATACTACGTTCCCCAACAAATATGTTCCCATCACATCACATAGTCAAGATGAGCAGTTAATCTCGATGTTGCAATACAACGTAAGAACAGAGGATTGCGGGAGATGGCGGGCTTGAGAAAGGTGGAGGTCGTGACCCTAAGGAAGCAGACGAAGAGGAGCCAGGGCAGCCGTCGCCATCGCCCATTTGTCAAGCACGAAGAACAACAGTAGAGCGGAGATCTAGCAGCGAGCAAATCGGTGGCAGCTCACCTAGGCTTGATGTCCTTATCGACATCTCCCTCCGCTGATCTTAAATCTTGCACCCTCATGGATTCCAACAAACATGTACAGAGTAGAAGATGATATATTTGCATTGAAATAATGTTGGCTAGTGCATCTTACTTTATGTTCATGAGTACATGTGAAACACCTAACAATTTCTTTATGCAATAACTGACAACAAATTAAGCACAAGAGCGCCATTATTGAGCCTCGAAGCTGAGCTTCTACATAGATATATGTAGTGAAAGAGATTACATGCACTTTCACCATCTGGTTAGACCAACCAGACATAATTTTAAGCCGGAAGATAATTACAAAGAGGATTTTTAGTGACAATCATAGAAAGCAAATTATTTTCATAATCCTTCATTGTACAGTATCTACTTATCACATAAGAAACAACATGAAACTTAGAGTGCCATGTGGCCGGTGTTGCTTCTTGACTTTATGTTTTTACCTCTTAGTGATTGGTGCTTGTCACTACTATTGTTCACCCATAAATGCTACCTGAAGACACATATTAGATGAGCCGAAAGTCCGTGTATAATCAACTTACCTAAGCAGGTAGATAATAGCCTTGATGTAAGCCAGACATCTTTGTGCTCTCTTCCTCCACTTCCTCTATCACAATCATCATCATGCTCGTGTATCTCAGAGTCACTTGTGTGCTGATCATGTATCCATGCAACAAAAGTTAGATAACTGTAACATCTACAATTAAAATAAGGGTTTGGCAACCTGGGGATAAGCTTATACAAAAGGATAAGAGAAAGCTTCCGTGACAAGTGGGATCTCACCTTTACTATTGATACAAAAGGATGACCGAGTATAATATTTCTCTGGATCCTCATCTCTGACCCCCTTGCAGAAATGTTGCATCACCATATACTAAGAGCAAGGGCTTTTGGATATAGAACATATATTCATCCTATGACATAAGCACCCGTTTAATGATAACATACCATTGGGGCATACTGTGTGATAATGAACCTGCGATGTAGCCTTATTCTTTCTACACAAGCTGCCATATCTTCTTGGCAGAGAGAACTCACAACTCTTAGAAGATTCGCCCATATTAGGAGTGAGATATCCCATTGCCTTGCTTCTCACAAATGACAACGAACAAAAAATTATGATGCATATATAATACAGGAAGCAAACCTAAGCACATGCAGAACTATAATATATGGGTGGACATTGGAATCGGTTATTCTATAAAAACATTTGGAATCCTACCTTGATGGCGGATAAAGGTCAGCTCGAACGAAACAGACTCACGAACGATGACGAACTGCCTGCTTACTTTGTACCTGTCGAAAACAGCACATATCAGCACAAAGAGGAGCAACAACAAGGTCAAAATCATCTCTATGGCAGACATCAAGAGATCGAGAAAACAGGCAGATGAATTAATAGCGGCCTCCCTCTCTGCCAGCCTTCCATATGGCGTCTGTTCTTGCTCACCGGCAACCTTCCAACATGCAGAATTCATTAAGACATCGCAAAGCAATCAACAGGGGACAATTACCCAACTTAGGCAATCCGCCGACGCTCGGCTGGAAGCACCCGCCTCAGGCGAGTAGTCAGGGTGCACCCCCGGGCCGCTCGACGGCCGCAGCAAGAGTGCAAAACATGCTATCATACCCAACCAAAAAAATAGCGCGCTATGTAAAATAGCGTGACCCTTCTCCAAATGTTATACAAGTTATTGCGTGCTATTTGCGTGCTATATTCAAAATAGCATTTTGGAAAAAAATGCCAAATATATCATAGAAATTAAGGATTTCAACGTCTAAAATTTTGTCTAGGAGCTATACACGCATACCGCTGGTGTACACATTATGACATTACATGCACTTAAGAGAATTCTTCTTGTTTTCGTCCAAAAAAATGCAATATTTCCATCCTAGATGGGCCTATTGTTGCGTTGCATTGGGTCGATGCCCGATGGGCTGCTATGGGCTGAGTATCTGTCGTGTTTCTATTGCTCCATGCTAAAAACGATAAAACGTTTTTGCGTTTAGCGCCGTTATAGCATGCTATAACGTGAATAGCGGCTTAGCGTGTAAAATGGCTAAAACATAACGTGAGACCCTCAAATATGTTATAGCGAAGTTTAAACGCCGAAATAGCGCGCTATTTGTTTCGTTGATCATACCAAATAAAAAAATCAATTAGCAAAAGCCTGGACACCTAAATCACAATAAGATCCTTGCCTACCTCTATATTTGATAACATACTGCTAGAAGAACTCGAGCAACAATGTAGAAATGCCTATCGTCAAACTGTCCCTAACATTTGCCTAAATCTGATTCCGTTTCTACTACTAAGATTTTATCAGACTTGGAGATCACAATGCCACATTCCGAACAGAAAGATTGGCCAAAAAATGACAAGCGAGCAAGCAATAAGAACATACATGTTCCTTCCTATACATCGCCCCTTCCGCGCGTAACAAGTTGAACTGCTCAAGAGGAAACCAAGAAACTCCAAGAACTCGAAGAAACAAGAGCAACACGTCGCAGAGGCCAATCACCACCTGCTTTTCCTATCGCCTATTCTCCTTGTCAACGACCACCTGGACACCAGATTGGGGTCGAAAGGATGCGCCGCCGCGTTGGGCACCTCCCTCGTCTCCGCCTCCACGAGGTTATTCCACGTCACCCGCTCCTCCCCGCCGTGGAGCTGGACCCGCCACCATCGTCGCCGCATCCCCATCCATCCATGGTTGGGTGTGGGGCTAGGGTTTCAGCCCCATCCATCCATGGATCGGGTCGGATCTCCATGGCCGACCTCGAGGCCCATGTGGACGAGGGCGCGGTGGTGCCGCTGCAGATCTGGGTGCCCCCTCACCTTTTCGTGGGATATGCAGCCTGCCCTCCCTTAGGATATAGATAGAAGGTGAGGGGCTATAGCGGCGGCGCTAGGGGAGGAGGAGGCAGCGGGCGATGGGATTGGGGCGGCGGAGAGCAGCGGTGGGAGGACGAAGAAGAAGAATGCGTGTGCAGGCCACTGGAAGAAGTCGAACAATGACGATGACGAGAAGCCGTTCTATACATGCTAACCAGCCAATCGACCCTTTACGTTTCTCCCCAATCGCTAACCACTGGCCCCGCAAAAAAAAGTAGCTCACCACTGTAGAAATCCTACATGGACATCACCAACAGACGCCCTTTCTGCATACGTTAATGTTTTTAATTAATGTGCTTCAGCCCTCCCACTGGTGTAAATATCTTTGACAATACTCAAACAACTGGGTTTGTTGTCCTTAAGGCAGACTTGCACTCCAACCCTTGCCGATGGAAAAGGATCAATGAGTTGGGTTGACATGCTCTCTTTGTTGGCCAACATGGCTCCAAGTCTCTTCCAGCTAGAGAATGCAGAGGATCCTAGGAGGATTGCATCTACTTCATTTGTAACTATCCATATCCATATATCCACACTTTCTTTAAATCCAAAACATATTTGTATTTGTCTTTACATGATAATTCTGGATATTATCCACATTATTTCCAATATAATTCAAATATTTGATTGCGCCATATAGACATTTTCTCGAATACGAATACCAGATATGTTCGATTATCTACCTTCAATTTCCACCCTTACCTCTAAATGACTATTCTCTTTAACAAAACATAGAGTTAGGGTATGAGGACACTACATCCATGTTAGGACTTAGGACCATGCAAGCAACCATGTCATTCTTTTCTTCTCTACTTATTTCAGTCGGTCACATGGACTGATTACAACATTATTTATGAAGATCTTTCCATGGAAAACTATCTCATGAAGTTCATATATGATAGATGTTCACAGCAACCGCCCCCTCCACGGCTAACAATTTATATACCAACATTGATTGAGTGTGCTCTATACACACTTGATGAGTCATTCAACATATTTGTCATCAGGAGAAAGAACACAAGATAAAAGTTATGTAAGACTAGCAAATCCAAAGTGTCTTCTTCCCATGTTTCATATTCACCATGGATTTGCACTTTCCTCTCATACAATTATTGTTAACCAAGACAATGCAACGTAAGACAAAAAAAAGAAGAGAAAAGATATTGCGGTTTTGAGAATGGGAGACATCGGAAAGGGAATACTTGGTGGTAACGGAAGTATTCGTAGTGAACGTTGTGGTGGCCCGACGTGCCACCATGCCGCCTCCAACCACCATATGTGCGCGAGAGCCACAGCTATGCCCTCTGACCTGTCGGGGGCACTCGCCCTATTTCCTACTTGCCATACGAAGATGTGTTTGAACGTTCAAGTAATGTTGCATTTGTGCTATTTGAGGCAAACTTGCGCACTAGCCCTGGTCGATGCGGGGCAGTTAGTTGGGTGGCCATGTTTTCTTTCTTGGTCAACATAGCTCGAAGCATCTGGCTGCTTGCACATGTAGTGGATACCACGAGGATTGCATCGACTTGTTGTGTGACTATCTCCAACCGACCTCTTCTACGATACCACTGATGTTAGAGTGGCAGAACTACAGCGTATTGAAGTTGTGTGATCAATCTATCAATGTTTGCTCTACTAAAGATTTATGTCAGAGGGGTGTGCAGATTCTCATATGTATGCTTAACATCTTCTGCTCAAGCTTTGTGATCGTATAATGGTGTGACTAACTTACTAGTTAGTATGATGATCAACCAACCCGGTTCTGGTTATCTTTATCCTAGTGTTATGTTATGTATTGTATAATCGTTTGAACCTACCCAAATGGAGTATGAGTTGGGGGATCCAAATATTCCTACATTTTAAGTTGGCGGAAAATCAAACCCCAACCCCAACAAGAAAAGAAAGGCAAAGATGCCCAAGGCAAGAGGTCTGCCAGTCTCAACTTTTGAGGATATCTTGTTGGTTAAAGCTTGATTGGCCACAAGTATGGGCCCTATATATGGCATGGAGCAAAAGGGCAATAGGTACTGGGAGAAAATCCACAAGCACTACCATGAACAAAAACAATATGCGGAGCAGATGGCTACAGAGGTTTTTACCTAACATGGGTGGCAATGTAATCTCCGGATCGGTCCACTAGCCCTTTCGACATAGGCCAAGTGAACTCTAAATACTTTGGATTGGCTTGATGCTTCATTTTGAGATAATAAAACTGCCCTTTATAAAAAAATGAACACATGCAATATGCAGAGCCGCATCCTATCTTGACCACCTACAAGGGATCAATGAAGCAGGGAGTACGAGGCTGCGAGAACGATGATGGCGGCAATGGAAGAAGAACGGATGGAGGCAGAGCAGACAACAAGGATGGCCGCGGAGTAGGTGGCAAGGATGGTCGCGGAGCAAGCGGCATGAATGGCATCGGGCGAGTGACGTGTCCCGGGAGTGATCCGTCCTGCTCAGAGTTGAGTTTTATTTTGGCATGTCCGGATTGATGAACTATGATTTATTTTGCTTTCTCGCAGTGTTGAATTGTTGAATTGTGATGGATTTGTGCTCTATGATCCACCTACATGCATTGCACGGATTTGAGGGTTCACATTTGAGGTGTGTGGCTGCTGGCCAAAGGAGGGGCTGCCCGGCGCTGTCCGCTGACGTTTAGGGGGGGGGGGGATTTGCCAAGTCGGGTTGTAGATGCTCTTAGGATACAGATATATCCATATCCATACCGACACTTGCTTAATTTTTTTTCTTCCACAAACGCATTTGTATTTGTATTCAAAATAAAAAAATACATATATTATCCACTTCTATTTCCATTTCAATTCAGATACGAATATTCAGTTGCCATGTAGACATTTTTTTAAATACGCATACCAGAAAATTTGAATTATCTACCACCAATTCCACCCTTACAACTACATGATTACTCTCTTTAACAAGGCATAGAGTTCCGGAACATCCATGTTAGGACCAGCCAAGCAACCACGTCGCTCTTTCTCTCTCTACATGATTATTCTGAAGTTATCCCATTATTAATGTATCAGCAACCTCACCCTACACAACTTTAATTAAAAAAAGCAACCACACCTTACACGGGTAACAATTTATATACGAGCACCGATCGAGTTTGTTGTATACACGCTTGATGAGTCCTTCAACATATTTCTCAATTCAGTAGAAAGAATGCAAGATTTTTATGTAAGACTAGCAATCCAGTGTGTTCTCCCCGTGTTTCAGAAGTCACTAATGGTTTGCATTTTCGTCCAATACACTTATTGTTAACCAAGAGTCGAAGACAATGCAAGACAAAAAAAGAGAAAGAGATTTCAGTTTAGGAATAGGAGGCGTTGGGAAGAAAACACATGGTCGGGACTGGATTGTTTGTAATGAACATTGTCGTGTCCCCATGCGCCACCTTGAAGCCACGGCAAGGTCCCTCAACTTGTCGGGCATGCAATCAACTTCCTCATCAACCTCTTGGCGATGCACGAGGACATAGCAATTGCCCACGTTTATCGGCGCCAAGCTTGATGTGCGCGCCCTTGTGTCGACGCCTGTCAGCTGCCTGGGCTCCATCAACGAATGGTTGAGGCATGTGAGCAACTGAACGACCCATCAGGGCAAGGCTCAATTGGCTAGTCGTCATAGCATCCATTGTCGCCTACAGCCTAAGGACATGCACCATCATGCTACATTGGGCACCAGCGTTGATGTTGACTTTAGAGGGAAGCAAGCTATTTCATCCGCCAGTAGGGGATTTTTGTGAATTCGTAGTTGTTTTTGTTTTCCCAAAGAATTAGCGAGTCTTCTATATGCATCTCTTTTTGTTCGTTTCATCTGTTTGAAATATGCAAACCTTCCTGCCAATCCTTCAATATTCTTTTTCGGACTAAACATATTGACAATTTGACATACAGATTAGACACATTGTTCTGGGTGCCACAGACTGAGGGAGCTTGAACATGTGTTCATCAATTCAAATCCATCTACCCTACTTGAAAATATATGTTTTGGCATCAGTAGTGGTCATTCGATGGTCTCGAAATCTTGATGTAATTCTTATTATGTTTGAGGTGCTTTATTCTTCCGGTGAACTTCCATAAATGATCTAAATCTTTAAAAAAAGTGCACCGGAATTCTTCAAACTGAAAAAACAGTGCTTAGAACATGTACATTTGGACCCCCTCAAATCTCCCAATACATCTGTAGGGATGGCCCGGTCAATGACCGGTCACAAAAATGTGACCCAGCCGCCCCCCTCAAACTGGCTCTATACGTACGGGCTGTCTGGCACCCTTCAAACCCAACTCATATCTGTGGCGGAAATGGGGAGGCCTGGGAACGCCTGGACACAGCCACCATGTCGGACTAGCAGGAAGGAGCCACGAGGAAAGCCACGCGCCTGTCGGGTGCCTCCCGTGGTTTGCTGCAGACGCATTCATGGCACAGGTCCAGCGCACCGCCGGAGGGACTAAATCCGGCTATTGAAGTTGGACGGCCAGGCAAACACTAGCTACATCCCCATTCCCCTCCTCTTCCTCCTGACCATCGTCGCCGATGTTCGCTCCTCTCCCTCTCCCTCTTCCACTTCCAATCCGAGCACACCACTGTCCGCCATGGTCCGGCGGAAGATCATGTATTATAATTATAAGATGTGAACTCTGAGCGGAGTTCCATGCCGAGATGCGCGCCATGGAGGAGGCACGCCGTGCGGCTAAGCTTGCACGGATGGTGGAGGAGCTACCGAACGAGGAGGAGCCGGGCGTCATGGATGCGGCCATCGAGGATGCAGCGAAGGCAGCGCTAGGCGTGGAGCCCAACTGCTTTGCCATGGCGGGGGTGGAGGCAGAGTTCCAAAATTCCCAAGCCACGGAGGCTTCGGCGGTGATAGAGGCGAGCAGCCGCCATCCTCGACTCAATTCAGTCCGAGCGGGAGGTGGCCAACCGCCGCCGTATCCACCTCATGGGCGTAGAGCTGGGCAAGTTGTTTGCATCCCTCTCGGACGATGAATTCGAGGAGAAGCTAGACGTGAATGGTCCACCGCCAATGACCATGAGGTCGGCCCGTCCGGCACGGGGGTCATCGACATCCCCAAAGACGAGTAGAGTAGAAGTAGGGTAGTTTGTTTTCAATGTAGCTTCTTCTGCGAATGTATGATCTACATCTTTTTCTTCGAAACGGAGGTTGTGAGTTGTGACCCCCGGCCTCTACATCATTATGATGCACAGAGTGCATAACGAAGGAAAATAGTCGACAAATGATTAGAATATATGATAAATACCTATAATTAAGTCTGACTTGTTCCGCACCAACACATTCAAAAAAGAATAAAACATCCTTGCGCCATCGTCATCACGTCAGGCTGTAGACGATATGGACAAGCGATTTTCATCCTAGTTACGAAACAAGCCAATGAAGACGAGCACAACATTAAGTACACAACAATCATTTACTAATTTTCCACACCCTCGTGCGCCGACATTTTGTTCACAAAACCGTCCGATGCACCGATTTATTACTATTTGGTGGGTGACCAATAAGGTTATGCCATATCGTCAACGTTTATCGTTTGGACCGATTTATCGTTCTGATAAGTGATTTATCGGGAATCTACCAATAAATCTAACATATTTCTAGACCTAGGTGTGCAAGACCTGTGTTTATTTGTGTTTTGTGGACCTTGTTACGTAATATGTATTGTTATTCTATTTTGTTTCTCATTGCACGAGGATTCAAAGGCAAGGAAATAAGGTAACACTTCAGTCCAATATTATTTTTTATGTTGAATATAGCATATTTTAGTAATGAGAATCTGGGATTTGTAAAAAAAATGGCGACAACCGTTAAAATCGATTAATTTTATGATTTATAATTAATCTCTAATCCACAGTCGACCGAGACGCTAATGATAAGTGATATACTCAACATTAATGATATCATATTATTGATTCGGGTTGTTAACTTATTTTCTATGTAAATGTTACATAGAAATCTACAAGAAATTCCCGCGGGAACGGGAAGGGCATCAACTAGTCTATCTATCTATACCTATACTAATTAGAGACTCCCTAAAAAATCCCACGTTAATCAGTAATTAAAAGCCGTTAATCTCGTGGGACCTAATTATTACGGTCTAGATCTTCCGAATTTTTCCTGGGTTCATGAGAAGAAAAAGATTTTTGGACTGGTCACGAGATTGTTGTGTGAGTCGTACTAACCTTGGACTCTCCACGTTTCCTCAAAAAAAAATTAATTAGAAAATCGGACTAACCTTGGTCTAGATCTTCCAAATTTTTCATGGGTTCATGAGAAAAAAAAAAAGGTTTTTGGACTGGTCACGAGATTGTTGTGTGAGTCGTACTAACCTTTGGACTCTCCGCGTTCCCTCAAAAAAAAATTAGAAAATCGGATCGTTCTCTCCTATCTTTACCTACACGCTTTTACAGAAAAGCCCCTCAGTTTCTGAGTAATCAACCCGCAGTCCTATTTTAAGTGGAGAAACGTTTCGTTTTGGATTTTTACGTAAGAAACCCTGTAGTTTCCTATATTCAACCCGCAGTCCTTTTGAACTGAGGAAACATTCGGCGGCGCAAGGAAGGCGGGCGGATCTGGGCGGCTGGTGCGGCGGCTTGCTCCGGTGGCGGGCGATGTCCTGCTCATCCAGAGAAAGAGAGAGACAGGGGCGTGAGGGGGAGAGGAAAGAGAGGAAGAAAGGAGGGAGGAGAAGGGGCGCAAGGTGAGGGAGGGATCTGGCGGCGATGGTGCCTCCGGTGACCGGCCGGTGGGCAGGGCGGCGAGCTCCTGTTGAGGATGCACACAACCAGCGCCTCCAGCACCCAATATGAACTAGCGCGCCGTACAAGATGATACCAGGAGGGTGTCTGGTCATCCGCGCCGTCTTCCTCCAGCCGGCGCGCCCGACCAGACACGGAGCCGACGGTGCCTGGACTCCTGCGCGAGCTACCCTGGTGCTGCTACTTCTTCTCTTCCAGCGTTTCTGCTGCTGCTCCTTCTCCTTCTCTGATGCCCCTGCTTGCTCTGAATTATCCCAATGCTCTGCTGCTGCATCCCTCTTCCCCCACGTCCCTACTGCCGCTCCTCTAACTCCATCTCTCTCTCTCTTGCCGTTTCTCTCCCCGCTACTACCTCGCCTCTCTGCTCCTCGCTGCCTGCGGCTGTTCCATCTCTCCTAGCGATGTTGCTGCTGCTGCACTTCCTCTGAAGCTATTGTTAAACCAATTACTGCAGTTCTTCTCTGAACTCCAACCCGTTGCTGCTTCCTTGTCTCTCTGTCTCTCTCTGTCAATTTTTCTGTGATTCTGTGAACCATTGTTGTGCGATTATATGATTTGTGGTACATAAATTGTTGATCTGTGAGTACTAGATTAGTGCATGTAAAACCTTATTCGAATCTGTCACTTGTGTGTGCTGAAACGTGATTAGTTACAACCCCTTGCGGTGCATATATACGTGCTTGTCATTTCCTCTATCTGAAGATTATGCATTGTGTGTGCTTATTTTCCTATTGTTAGTGTAGTAAGCACATCGTTTGATTCTCTTACTAATTCAGTCAACTTCAACTTCCATGTAGAAGTGGAACTATTGTTGTCCGTCGGTTAAGACAGTTGGGAACTTGGTATTGTCATTCCTGGCTGTTGTATTGGGATACTAGCAGCACTTACATGCAGATATGCTCGTGATTCTAAAGATAGTACACTAGGTGATTCATGTGTGGGTTGCTCAAGTCATGTGGGGTGCTAGGCTGAAGGTGTTCCATATACATGAATAAATAGTAAACTGGAATTGAAATTATTTTCCGCACGCACAAGTAAAACCTATGCAAAGTGAATGATCTCACAGATGCAGTTTATATTCAGTACTTCTTCATTACAATTGTCGATTTCAATATTCAGTACTTCTTCATTACAACTGTTGATTTCAACGCATTTTCTTTCTCTAATTCTTAAACTCTATAAACTGCAACTCAGTTTCGCTAACAAATGTTTTGCACCTCATAAAACTAATTTTCTACTAATTGAGTTCCGTATTTCCATTATAGTTTATTCATTACCATGGTCGAGGAATAATTAGTGTTTTTTCTAACTTGGTCAACTTACCCTCGCAGTAATCTGCCATAAAAGATAGAATGTAAGACAGGGTCTGCCTTAGCAGTTGAGATCAAGATGCTATTCCAATCTATATATGAAACCAAATCAGGTGGGCTCGATGATCAGACAACATGGTTGCACACTACCGAGCTAAGGAAGGTATTGTAATAAATCTTGCTGCTTAGTTTCCTCTGCTCATAACTAGCCAAACTATAACTGATGCATGTATAGGTAATTAGCATATGTTGCTCTCCGTTAAATATCTCAAGAGATTTGAACTTGCCTTTTCATGCACATTATTAGATGGTGTTTTCATCTACTTGGAAAAGTAAACGTCAATTGTTATTTCAAAGTTGAGAATTTTTTTCTTGCTATTCTGGTTGCAAGCTCAATGTAAGTACCTAGCAATAGATTGACATTTATTTTCTTCTGTGAACATGGAGCCTTGTGTTTATTAGGTCATATGAGATGTTCATTGTCTGGTCCTTGGTTTTGGTAATTGACATCATAATGCTATTACTTGCCAACACATCACTGGCTTTAAAATTACAGTTTTAACTTATGTTTTGGTAATTTTACTGTAGTCGCGGCAGTAAGAGCTGATTGTGATTTTTTGTCTGAACGTTTACTTTTACTCACTTCATTTGTAATCTTAGTGTTCAACTAATAATTCGTCTCTTCAAACAAGTGGAAAGGCAACATCATCTTCCAGCAGAATATTTCCCTTTTGTTGAGCGCTTCAGAGATGCACTAGGTGGGTACAATATCAATAGTTTTGAGAGTTCAAGATATGTACTACTATTATGTTGTATTAAACAATCTAGCATGAGTTCTGATGATATAAGGAAAGTAAAGAGAGGTGCTGATGAGCTTAACTAATTCAAAAAATGTTCTTGATTTTTGTTTCGAATAAAGTATTTGATTCATTGTTTGGATTTTCCTGGATAGAGCAGGTTCTGGTGGATAAAGAGGTGATAAGCGATGAACTCTTCCAGTATAAAAAGTTGATGGTCCTAATTCGTTTATAGTTTATTTCTTGATCACTTTAATTTACACGACATCTCCATGGCTTTTCATGTTCTGTGGTAATATATTTGATTACAGTCGCAGATTACGCAAGATGATTATTTACGTTCCTAATTTATCTTCCTCGGTCATGGTGGTAGGGAAACATCGCCGTTAGTTTGCATGAGCTAGAAGGACTTCACATAATTTTGTCAATATAATTGATATGATTTTTTTCTTCTTATTCCTTTCTATTTTCAGACAAGGAAGAACCATAGAGAATCTGAATCCTTACACTGTAGCAGTACCTGCAGTAGAGCGAACCGTTGTCTCAAATTTAATGGCAGATGGAATTGTTGAAGGTTACTCCAAGAACAAGTACATCGTCAAACTAGATGTTGTATATTATTTGTCCATAAATTGGATGCTCGTGTATCCTATGACTTGGTTCATCCAGGAGATGTTTGTGCTCGTGTATCCTACGACTTGGATTTTAAAGCCATTATAAATGTCCTGCAAAACTATAATTTTGAACAAAGGTACATTAAGTTGTGTCGCTCACATGGACAGTGTTGCCATCTATAATGCCTTACAAGTGTGAGTTCCATCACGATAATCTTATTAGCATGCAACAGGTCTGCTATTTCTAACTGTACAAATTCTGCACTTATTTAGCATTTTACATAATGCGTAGTTTCAGAACAGAAATAAATGAATCCTTATAACCTGATTTTGGTATATTATTTAGTTCAAAATTACTTTGTAAATCCCAGCTTCTCCGGTACTGTAATTCTGTGTCAAATTAATCTGATATTTCTCTTGTCGACAACTTCAATTTGTAATATGATGATTTTCTCTTCCATAAACCACTTCAACTAGCCCAGGGCTATGTCTATCAGTCCTCCAGTATTTGTCTGAATGACATAACACATGTTTCTTCAAGTGTCTACACACTACACGAAGTAAGTTTCTTATACGAGTAGTCAAACCTGGATACCAATTTATTGCAACATTATATTCTTATAGAAGTAGTCAAACAAGGATATCAATTTATTGGAACCATTAAGGAGGCGACACTCCTGGAGGGTCAGAAGTAATGCAATATATCCTCCCTCTTATGCCTATTTGAGATACAGTTGTAGGGCTGTACTTTGCCACTCATATTGCTTTACTCAACTGTAGCATGGATGGAGCAGGAAATTGCGCTGAACCTTCTAACATGGACACTGCGCTTGTACGAGCTATGAGCCACTATTATTTGTCACATTGATTGTCGATGCAGTGGTAATGTACCACATTCTTCTTTTAGTAGTGATGATATGTTATATGAAGTATAACAATATGGTTGCCATGACCTTGCTATTCTCTGTAGAGCCAGAAGAAAAATAGAATAAAAAGTTTCATTGGAGAAATAATAGAATTGGCGATTGAATATCAAATGGCTATAATTTTATATCTATGTGGGAGCTTGACGTAAAAGTACATGCAGAGTATACGAGTGAAAAACATTATTTATTTAGGTGCGTTACCAGAATTTTTTTTAACAGAGGGAGGGATCCCGAAGCTTTATTATCATTGTAGTAACATGATTAATCACATATGACATCCAGGCCCTAAAGAAACAAGAAAAATACATAACCAAGTCCCTAGACTTCTACAAGAAGGACCTCAAACTGAGAGACGAAAACACGATCATGTCCTTAAGTCCGTGTAGGTTGCACCTCGCCGTCGTCAGGGATGAGCCACTTGGGGAAACGAGGTTGCTATGACAGTATGGTTTTAGGTCATATATAGCCCCCAAATAGAAGAATGGTTCTAGGTCATACATAGCCCCCAAATAGAAGAAACACTGCCTCCTTATTGGCATAACCCTAGGAGGAAGAAAGAGGTGAATGGACACATCCTTGCCACAAAAGGTTGCACTTCAGTATGAAGAGTCACTAGAGTGACGAATACCGCCCATCGATTGCCAAAGACCAGCTTCAGCGAACGGCGTAGCTTCATAACAATTTCCGATGAAAATAAGCTCACATTCGTATATTTTGGCCGAAGTTAACACCAAAGCTTCTATTGGTAAAAAAAATAGGGCCAGTTTGGAAGTAAAAATCCTAATGAAGTCTTGCTGACCTCAGATATTGGCTTTACAAGAAGAATCTCTTTTTTTCGCAATAATGGATGAGCAAGAATTTTAGAAAACAATGTTCCATTTTTGTTATCCATGTAACATAATCATCTATCGATTCATTTTCCATGGCAACGCACGGGCATTTTAACTAGTTACTTCTAATACATCCAAGGTTGTTGGATGTTAGATCCCCACATGGTATCTCTTTCCCTGCACATGCCTTTCTCGGCCGTAATCCAACAAAAACCACGATGCCGTCACCGCCGCCGCAGAATACTATGATGGGCCGCAGCGTGTGTTCCCACCTCTACTACAGTTCGTCGTCCGTTCGAGACCGTGGCCAGATGTGTACGTCCACGCACAATGCTGGTGCCAGCGGGGCTGATTCAAGTTTCATCCGTCGTCTATTGGAGCGTCTTCATAATTTCTTCCTGACAACTCTTCTTCGTCCAACGCCCTAATATCATCGTTGTCAACAGGCCAGTGCGGCTACTTGCTTTTCTCTTTGGCCGATCCCGCGTCCTCATGATATTGCGGTGGAGAATCACATTGGCAGGTGACCCCCTGCGGCGGCAGGAGAGGTGTCCTCTTCTTTCTTATTTGGGAGACAAAGAAGGCAAGGGCAAGAAGATCTTACAGCTGCTGAAGGAATATTAGTCCGTGGCTGCTGTAGGCACTGATGCATGCCCTCTTGCCAGGAAAACAACAGCAGCAGCAGAGTCATCTCCGGTAATTGGTCTTACATAACATATTTACAGCCGTGTCCCTGAAATGTATTTATGGGTCAAATTCAGGATCGGGTGAGGCATGCAGACCTCATAACTATGTACGATATTCTATACCAATGGTGTGTTCAACTCAGTACTAATTACAATGCAGTGAATTTATAGTGCTTGCATGTTATAATTTCCCTCTAAGGAAATCTATTTGCACGTTATAATTTATAGTGTAAGTTTAAATGTATATTTTGATATCACCCAAATCCAGCAGGCTTGCACTAACGTAGGAATAATCAAGCCTACTCAACCCCGACGTGAGCCACACAATATAGTAAACCAACTCGACTAAATCGCAGAACATAAGGAACCTTTATCCAACTGAGCTATTAGCATTACCTGGTTGCCATGGCCTGGAGGATGTTGGAGGGAATAGGATTGCCATGGAGGGTGCCATGCGCAAACCGTTACAGATCGGCACGGCCTGAACACATTATAGGACCCCGACTCTTTTGTCTTCTGACTGCTTCGAATTCGTCATGGAAGGACATGTAGAAGAAAGTCGTGGTCGGGTAGGAAGAGGAAGGAGATGCGAACAACATTGCTAATCCGACCAATACAGGCAAAACATAAAAATGATATGTATCCTGTGAGCACCTGGTGCAGCACAACTCTATCTGAGTCAGCAGCAGCGAATTGTTTCTACTGATGCCTAATCATTTTCAGTACCAGTCAGAATCCAGCTTTATATTTCTATTTCGCAATGCACTCTTATGTGTTTGATTAATTGTTAGCTTGCGAAGACAATAATTCTAAAAAAAAGGGTCTGGAATTTGTTGACGCACAAAATGATAAAGCAGAAAAGTAAGCCTCATCAGCTTCTTTAGAGTTACCTTTTATGTCTCAGCCATTCTCAGGTCTCAGCCTCTTAGTTAAGCCAACACATTCATCTCTTCCGTATCAGATCCAGAATTACTTTTTTGCTACACATATGCAACTACTTTGATCTGAAAACGTGGACATACTAGGAGGTAGGAAGATGGCAACCACCAACTGTCCATGACGTTTAAAGTTCAAGTTTATTTGTACTTGCTTTGCACACCACTCCTCACATGTTGGTCTGTTACCATTGGCATATAGATTACTGCATAGAAAATTCTCTATATGTTATCCTGCTAGCTTACATGGTGGCCTCATTGAGTAAATGTGTGTAATGCATGTGCAAATGCCTGGTTTTTAAGTTATTTGGAAGGGACATGGTTTTCTACTAATTACTGTCACAACATGAAACATTGGTGCACGCCCATTATGTTTGACACATGTTATTCAGTATACTTGATGTAACTACAATACTCATATATATTAGCACACACCCTAAGGAGGAAAATTATTTTGGTACGTACTAACAATAGTCAATTTATTACGGTGCCTTCTGTACCGCAGAATGTGGATGTGTATTTGTTTTCTAATTTGAATGTGCAGGTATGTCATGCAACCAAGGTAAGGAGCAACGTTGTATAATCACTAATAGAATAATGCATTGTAACTTTCGTGTTCAACCTAATATTAGATTGGTCATTTTATTCTGTTTGCCTACTGAGAAGTACAAATTACTTGATAAATTTGGTCTCTTCTTATATGATATCAGCTGATAATGGTAACAACAATATACATGGTGAAGTAATTTTGTAAGGTAATTTAGAGCTTTCAGTTGAGCAATTCCTTAAGGCCCAACGAGCATGGGATTATATACGGTACGTTTTCCCTCTTTCCGGGTGTGCATGATTTTCTTCATTACTCTTTCTAAAGGTACGCCTCCTTTTTTTCCTTATCTTGATCAGTGTGGAAGTGGGTGCCTTGAAATTAAATTATAGAATTAACACCAACACAAATCAAATCCATCGAGGTCAGCAGTTGATCCCTTCCATGCTTTCAACTCAGGTGTGGCACTCCATCCATAAACTTAAGGTGCAAGTAAATATTATAGTGGCTCATGGTCCGCGAATTATAACTAATGCATACATCATGTGCCAGAACTTTTCAACATATTACTTACTTTGGGGAGCAGGTATATATCATCTAAGGTGGTAAATGATTTTAAACAATACTCATTGCATATAAAAAAATCAAACCTTTCTGTAAATTGTTTTGTATACCCAACATTTGAGGATACTGATTTGTACACATGTTTAGACCAATAGTGAGGTTCTAAGGAGTTTTGAATTTGTTGTTTGGTAACTGTATGGACATATGTATTTAGACTCCTTTTGTTTGATTTTTGAATTTTATTCCTTCTGCTCACATGACTTTATGCCAAACAACATGTTTATAGTTAATTCTTTGTGTCGCTAGCGTCCATGCATGTGGGATTCTATTTGGACCGTGTAACTAATAACTTGAGTTATTTTGTTCTATTATGGTTACAATATTAAAAGATAAGAAGCTGGTCTTTGCCTTCATGTCATCGTTGATGCACCAGGTTTAAAAATAAAATGTAAGTGGTACCGTTATAGATTTTGAGGGCTATATTGCTGGTTTGATCCACGCATTTTTTCGAGTTGTCTTTGTTTAGAACTTATTTCTGTATGTATATTCAATTGTTACTATGTCTTTCCTGTACAGTATTGTTCATTGCTCGGTTGGTGCGGGTGTATAGAAGGGCATCATGAATCTGTATAATCGTGATTTATTTTCTATTGTACAACTAATTAATCATAAAAAAAATAATTATTTTTATTCTACTAACACAGCATGATTTTTCCTCGGATGATTTTATTTTATTTTGATTTCTCTGGTTGACTTAGATCAAAAATTTGCATTGAATTTTACTGAAAAAGTAACTGTTAATTTGGTAGGAAAAATAATTTTAGCAATATTATTATTATATTCCACATGGATTTACACCTATGTACTACTATGACAGAATCGGAGAATCATGTGTCCATAAAAAAATCACGAATTATCAGTGGAATATATTTCCTATTGGGACTATTGGCATGTAAGAAACTTTACATATTTTAGTGATAATACACTGAATGGGCATACTGAAGTTCTTTCCATGTTTCTAAACTTAATTTCTTTTAGAATGTGTATTAAAAATAATAACCATGTTACTTTTTTATGATGCTAGCCCGTGCGGACGGTCCGCACAGGTTGACGACTAGTTACTATAGTGCTTATTACTGAAGATGAATCCTGCGTGACTGACTTTTTTCAAAACAATAATCTTTTTTTTTGGATTGGTTGGCACTCCCATGCAAAGACGATTTTCTTCTCTTTCTTTGAGATCAGAAAGTCATTCTCCCTGTCTAAAAATATAAAGTCATTCTCCCAACGCATGATCCTAAATCTAATTATCTTATATACCTGCAAGCTTGTTACTTAAAATATATTAATTTATAGGCAGCACAAAATGAGAAATTTGTGGATGAATGGCACAACACCATAGTTGAAAAATATATGAAAACTTATACGTACACACACCACAGACCACACATCTATGTGTACGTGTATTCATATCATGAAAACTTATTAACGAATATTCACTTGCAATATACTGTAGACATTTACTCCAATATACTGTAGACATTTCTGTTTATCCACTGCCAATTTCCAACCTCACGACAAAATTACTATTCTTTTAACCAAAAGCATAGAATTTGGGTATAGAAGAGGGTAAATCGACGTTAGGTCCATCCAAAGCAGCCATGTCGCTGTTTCGTTCTACTACTTATTTCAGTCAGTCACATAGACTGAATACAACCACCATTTATGGAGATTTTTCCATGCAGAAATATCACATGAGTTGATGTATGATAAATGTTCGGAACAACTACACATTACACAGCTCAGACTACACTATATATACTAGCACCGACCGAGTTGTTCTATACACCCTTGATTCGTCATTCAACATATTTCGCAGCAGAAACAATGCAAGATTTTTTTTGTAAAAGTAGCAATCCAGTTTATTCTCCCCATGTTTGAGAGTCACTGATGTATGCACTTTCCTCTCATACACCTATTGTTTACCAAGACAATGCAAGATGAAAAGAATGTTGGCACAGGCCCGACCTTAACGACGCAACCGTCGAGTACTTTCCAACGATGCGCTCGTACAAGCTAGCGGCCGATTACTTTCCGGCCGATCGAGTTGTAGCACACAACAAGCAAGTAGACATGCCGATTACTTTCCGGCCGTTTGATTGCTCTGTATTGATCTGGTCTGAGTTACAAAAACTTACAGGGGTACAAATATATATATAGGAGCTAAACCAAACAGCCTAAAGCTAACTAGGATTAGGACTCCTACATCTACACGTGATTGATTCTAGTCCGATCCGGACTTAGACAGCGTGGTTATTTCCAACAATCACCCCCCTAATCACGATGTCCTCACTTCACAGCTTGGACGCCGATCCTTTGCCGCATCTTCATGAACTTCTGTCGCCCCAAAGATCTGGTTAGGATATCTGCAAGCTGATCGACGGTGCAAACGTAGTTGATGTCAATCTTGCTTTCTTCCACACACTCCCTTAGGTAACGATACCTTGTATCGGCGTACTTGCATCTACCATGATGCACTGGATTCTTCCATAGAGAGATTGTAGACTTGTCATCAATGTTGAGCACCACTCGTTCTGGTTCCTTACCTGTGAGGTCACCGAGTTGTCTTTCTAGGCTCATGCCTCGACACACCGCGATTGCACCTGCAATATACTCTGCTTCACGGGATGATAATGCGACCACTTCCTGCTTTTGTGATAGCCAACTCACCATGCTTTCTCCCAAGAAATATGCCACGCCCGAGGTACTTTTACGGTCGTCCACATCTCCTGCCATGTCGCTATTACTATAGCCAAGTAGCTCCACCATCTCCTTCTTCTTCTCTCTCAAATAGACACAACTAAAGTTTGATGTCTCTTTGATGTACCTGAGTATATTTTCCACAGCTGCTCAATGTTCAGTCGTGGGTGCTTCCATGAAGCGACTCACTATGTCAACGGAATAGGCTAAGTCCGGTCTTGTATTCTTGAGATACCTCAACTTTCGGACCACATTTCTATACTCCGTTGCATCAACATGACTTGGATTGCAATTTTTCATGCCACAGCTTTCAAGTACCTTCTTTGCATATGCCTCCTGGCATACTGTGATCCCCTCCGGCTTTTGATGTACCTCGATCCCAAGGTAGTAACTCAAGAGCCCTAGATCAGTCATCTTGAATAGCTCCTTCATTTGTAGCTTAAAGTTTGCAATCACCTCTTCGTCTGCTCCCGTTATCAATAGATCATCCACATAGATGCCCACTAAGAGACGATCATTGCCTTTACCTCGCTTATACATTGCATGCTCTAGTGGGGCTTTCTCAAATCCAAGAGAAATCAATGTACGATCAAGCTTGATGCTCCATGCCTGAGGAGCTTGTCGTAGCCCGTACAACGCCTTGTGTAGCTTCAATACCTTATGTTCCCCTCCTTCTTCGATGTACCCTGGTGGTTGCTTCACATACAACTCTCCTTCTAACTCCCCAGTCAAAAACGCGGAGTTCACATCCATATGATGTATCCTCCAAGATTCTTGAGCCGCGAGAGCTATAAGTAATCTCACCGAGTCCATCTTTGTAACTGGAGCGAACACTTCTTCGAAGTCCACACTTTGGTCTTGCACGTTTGCTTTAGCCACGAGCCTTGCTTTATGCTTCACCAAGTTCCCTTCGGCATCCTTCTTGATTTTGTACACCCACTTGAGCTCTATGGCATTATGTCCGTTGGGAAGATCCACGAGTTCCCATGTTTTGTTGTCGCGGATCGACCTCAACTCTTCATCCATAGCACGACGCCAACTCTCCTTTATAATTGCATCTTCAAAATTTTCCGGTTCCTCGATGTGCAAACATAGTTGCCCTTTACTCTTCATCTTCACCGAATTTATGCGAAATGCTTCCTCTAAAGAGATGTCCAACACATGTCGTTTTCATGCTACCGAAGAAAACACACTGTCATCTGGACTTGCCAAAGTTCCTGTTGCCGGCGATTTGAGCTCTCCTGAAGTACTCCAGGAAGAGTTAATTTGTCCTCCATCTTGCGCGGTTCCTGGGCTGCAGCCCTCTTCTGGCCTGATGGAAAGGCCTTTATAGCTAGTGCCTCCGTCCAGAGCACCCACAACTAGCGCGTCTCCTTTTTCTGGAAAGTGCTCACGTTCTAGCCCTTCCACTAGGACTCCACGTGGTGGTGAGCTCCATTGTGGATAGCTGGCTACTGCTGGGAGTTGTCCACCTTCTGGACCATGTCCATCTGGCCCGTCCTGGTGGCCACTGTCCGGCTCATCCGCTGGGCTGCGCGTGCCTGGTGCGCAAGACATGATGCTCACATGGTTTGCCTGCTCACGTGAGATGGCTGGCTTGCCACTCGTTGTGATGCACGCAAAGCTAGTAGCGTCTGAACTTGTGACATCGGATCCATCGCGGGTCGCGATGTCCATGCAACTCGCTATTGCACTGCCACGATCCTCTAGTCCAAGTGCAGTCTGCTGCATATCATGCCTCGCGTCGTGTTCTTCTGGCCACACGTCTTCGCCGTCTTCTAGTGCGATCACACCATCACACGTTGTGTCGTGGTCTTCTAGCGCCACAACTTCGACTGGAGTTTCTGGCGTGACCACACCATCAGGTCTTGTGTCATGGTCTTCTGGCGCCACAACATCGCCTGGGGTTAGTGGCGCGGATGCACTCACCGGGTCCGTGACCAGCTGACCAAGATCATCTGGATCCTCCTCGTCCACTAGCTCACACATTAGCATCATATCCCCGTCGTCTTCTTCCTCGGCCATGAGCGCCTGTTGCTTCGGTGCTTCCTCGCAGTTAGCCTTGAAGTGACCGAGGAGGCCACACTTATGACACCTCACTTTCCTGATGTCAAACTTCCTCCTCGGTGGTGCAGGCGCATCCTCGTCGTCCGAGTCGGCGAAGTTCTTTCTCGCCGAGAGTTGCTTCCCTTTCCCCTTCTTGCCACCGCTTGTGGATCCGCCTTGCTTTTCTTTCGTCAAGGCGATCCATTGCGCCTTTGTCAGCATCAGGTGCTCACTTGCCTCTGCATCGCCGAAACTGAGACGAATTCTCTCGTCGTGGGCCTTGAACCTTCCGACGAGATCCTCAACCGTGAGAGTTTTTGTTGGGGAACGTAGTATTTTCAAAATTTTCCTACGATCACGCAAGATCTATCTACTAGATGCATAGCAACGAGAGGGAGAGTGTGTCTACGTACCCTCGTAGACCGAAAGCGGAAGCGTTTATCAACGCGGTTGATGTAGTCGTGCACCTTCACGATCCGTCCCGATCTAGTACCGAACGTACGGCACCTCCGCGTTCAGCACACGTTCAGCTCGATGACGTCCTCGCCTTCTTGATCCAGCAAGACGGGCGAAGTAGTAGATGAGTTCCGGCAGCACGACGGCGTGGTGACGGTTGTTGATGAAGAACAATCTCTGCAGGGCTTCGCCAAGCACTACAGAAACTAGACGGAGGATAAACTAGAGGGTCGGGGTAGCCGGCACACGGCTTGGTGTATCTTGATGTGTCTTGGGTGCTAGCCCTACCCCTCTATTTATATGTTGAGCCTAGGGGTCGAAACTTGGAGTAAAAGCCTTCACAAAGTCGGTTTCACCCGTAAGGCAAGAGTCCTTCTCGGACTCCAGGGCCAGACGCCAGGGTTCCCGGCGGCTGGACCCAGACGCCAGGGACCCTGGCGTCTGGCCCCTGGACTCCGCAAAACTTCCTTTTGCGCTTTCCAAAAACCTTGTGTGCTTTCCCTTTTGGCCCAAATAACGTGTTCTTGTACCCAAACACTTCGGGAAACATCCGGAACCTCTTCCGGTGAATTCCGGAACCCTTCCGGAGGTCAAACACTATTATCTCATATATTAATCTTTATCTCCGGACCATTCCGGAGTTCCTCGTCATGTCCGTGATCACATCCGGGACTCCGAACAACATTCGGTCACCAACATACATAACTCATTAAATACTATATCGTCAACGAACGTTTAAGCGTGCGGACCCTACGGGTTCGAGAACTATGTAGACATGACCGAGACATCTCTCCGGTCAATAACCAATAGCGGAACCTGGATGCCCATATTGGCTCCTACATATTCTACGAAGATCTTTATCGGTCGAACCGCATAACAACATACGTTGTTCCTTTTGTCAAGCGGTATGTTACTTGCCCGAGATTCGATCGTCGGTATCTCTATACCTAGTTCAATCTCGTTACTGGCAAGTCTCTTTACTCGTTCCGTAACACATCATCTCGTGACTAACTCATTAGTCTTTTGCTTGCAAGGCTTATTGTGATGTGTGTTACCGAGAGGGCCCAGAGATACCTCTCCGACACTCGGAGTGACAAATCCTAATCTTGATCTATGCCAACACCACGAATACTTTCGGAGACACCTGTAGAGCATCTTTATGATCACCCAGTTACGTTGTGACGTTTGATAGCACACAAGGTGTTCCTACGGTATTCGGGAGTTGCATAATCTCATAGTCATAGGAACATGTATAAGTCATGAAGAAAGCAATAGCAGTTAAACTAAACGATCATAGTGCTATGCTAACGGATGGGTCTTGTCCATCACATCATTCTCCTAATGATGTGATCCCGTTGATCAAATGACAACTCATGTCTATGGTTAGGAAACATAACCATCTTTGATCAATGAGCTAGTCTAGTAGAGGCATACTAGGGACACTCTGTTTTGTCTATGTACTCACACATGTACTAAGTTTCCGGTTAATACAATTCTAGCATGAATAAAAGACATTTATCATGATATAAGGAAATACAAATAACATCTTTATTATTGCCTCTAGGGCATATTTCCTTCAGTCTCCCACTTGAACTAGAGTCAATAATCTAGATTACAAAGTGATGATCCTTACACCCATGGAGTCTTGGTGCTGATCATGTTTTGCCCGTGGAAGAGGCTTAGTCAACGGGTCTGCAACATTCAGATCCGTATGTATTTTGCAAATCTCTATGTCTCCCTCCTTGACTAGATCGCGGATGGAATTGAAGCGTCTTTTGATGTGCTTTGTTCTCTTGTGAAACCTGGATTCCTTCGCCAAGGCTATGGCTCCAGTGTTGTCACAAAAGATTTTCATTGGACCCGATGCACTAGGTACTACACCTAGATCGGATATGAACTCCTTCATCCAGACTCCTTCATTTGCTGCTTCCGAAGCAGCTATGTATTCCGCTTCACACGTAGATCCCGCCACGACGCGCTGCTTGGAACTGCACCAGCTGACAGCTCCACCGTTCAATAAAAATACATATCCGGTTTGTGACTTTGAGTCATCCGGATCAGTGTCAAAGCTAGAATCGACGTAACCGTTTACGACGAGCTCTTTGTCACCTCCATATACGAGAAACATATCCTTTGTTCTTTTCAGATACTTTAGGATGTTTTTGACCGCTGTCCAGTGATCCACTCCTGGATTACTTTGGTACCTCCCTGCTAGACTTATAGCAAGGCACACATCAGGTCTGGTACACAGCATTGCATACATGATAGATCCTATGGCTGAGGCATAGGGAATGACTTTCATTTTCTCTCTATCTTCTGCAGTGGTCGGGCATTGAGTCTTACTCAACTTCATACCTTGTAAAACAGGCAAGAACCCTTTCTTTGACTGATCCATTTTGAACTTCTTCAAAATCTTATCAAGGTATGTGCTTTGTGAAAGTCCAATTAAGCGTCTTGATCTATCTCTATAGATCTTGATACCTAATATATAAGCAGCTTCACCGAGGTCTTTCATTGAAAAACTTTTATTCAAGTATCCTTTTATGCTATCCAGAAATTCTATATCATTTCCAATCAACAATATGTCATCTACATATAATATTAGAAATGCTACAGAGCTCCCACTCACTTTCTTGTAAATACGGGCTTCTCCAAAAGTCTGTATAAAACCATATGCTTTGATCACCTCATCAAAGCGTATATTCCAACTCCGAGATGCTTGCACCAGTCCATAGATGGATCGCTGGAGCTTGCATACTTTGTTAGCACCTTTTGGATCGACAAAACCTTCTGGTTGCATCATATACAACTCTTCTTTGAGATATCCATTTAGGAATGCAGTTTTGACATCCATTTGCCAGATTTCATAATCATAAAATGCGGCAATTGCTAACATGATTCGGACAGACTTAAGCATCGCTACAGGTGAGAAAGTCTCATCGTAGTCAACTCCTTGAACTTGTCGAAAACCTTTCGCAACAAGTCGAGCTTTGTAAACAGTAATATTACCGTCTGCGTCGGTCTTCCTCTTGAAGATCCATTTATTTTTGATGGCTTGCCGATCATCGGGCAAGTCAACCAAAGTCCACACTTTGTTCTCATACATGGATCCCATCTCAGATTTCATGGCTTCAAGCCATTTTGCAGAATCTGGGCTCATCATCGCTTCCTCATAGTTCGTAGGTTCATCATGGTCTAGTAACATGATTTCCAGAACTGGGTTGCCGTACCACTCTGGTGCGGAACGTACTCTAGTTGATCTACGACGTTCAGCAGAAACTTGATCCGAAGTTTCATGATCATTATCATCAACTTCCTCACTAATTGGTGTAGGAATCACTGGAACAATTTCCTGTGATGTACTACTTTCCAATATGGGAGAAGGTACAATTGCCTCATCAAGTTCTACTTTCCTCCCACTCACTTCTTTCGAGAGAAACTCTTTTTCTAGAAAGGATCCGTTCTTAGCAACGAATATTTTGCCTTCGGATCTGTGATAGAAGGTGTACCCAACAGTCTCTTTTGGGTATCCTATGAAGACACATTTTTCCGACTTGGGATCGAGCTTATCAGGTTGAAGTGTTTTCACATAAGCATCGCAGCCCCAAATTTTAAGAAACGACAACTTTGGTTTCTTGCCAAACCATAGTTCATAAGGTGTCGTATCAACGGATTTAGATGGTGCCCTATTTAACGTGAATGCAGCTGTCTCTAAAGCATAACCCCAAAACGATAGTGGTAAATCGGTAAGAGACATCATAGATCGCACCATATCCAATAAAGTACGGTTACGACGTTCGGACACACCATTACGCTGTGGTGTTCCAGGTGGCGTGAGTTGTGAAACTATTCCACATTGTTTCAAATGAAGACCAAACTCGTAACTCAAATATTCTCCTCCACAATCAGATCGTAGGAACTTTATTTTCTTGTTACGATGATTCTCTACTTCACTCTGAAATTCTTTGAACTTTTCAAATGTTTCAGACTTGTGTTTCATTAAGTAGATATACCCATATCTGCTAAAATCATCAGTGAAGGTCAGAAAATAACGATACCCGCCGCGAGCATCAACACTCATTGGTCCACATACATCAGTATGTATGATTTCCAACAAATCTGTTGCTCGCTCCATGGTTCCAGAGAACGGAGTTTTAGTCATCTTGCCCATGAGGCATGGTTCGCAAGCACCAAGTGATTCATAATCAAGTGATTCCAAAAGTCCATCTTTATGGAGTTTCTTCATGCGTTTTACACCAATATGACCTAAACGGCAGTGCCACAAATAAGTTGCACTATCATTATTAACCTTGCATCTTTTGGTTTCAATATTATGAATATGTGTATCACTACAATCAAGATCCAATAAGAATAGACCACTCTTCAAGGGTGCATGACCATAAAAGATCTTATTCATAAAAATGGAACAACCATTATTCTCTGATTTAAATGAATAACCGTCTCGCAATAAACAAGATCCAGATATAATGTTCATGCTTAACGCTGGCACCAAATAACAATTATTTAGGTCTAAAACTAATCCCGAAGGTAGATGTAGAGGTAGCGTGCCGACGGCGATCACATCGACTTTGGAACCGTTTCCCACGCGCATCGTCACCTCGTCCTTAGCTAATCTTCGTTTAATCCGTAGTCCCTGTTTCGAGTTACAAATATTAGCAACCGAACCGGTATCAAATACCCAGGTACTACTACGAGTATTAGTAAGGTACACATCAATAACATGTATATCACATATACCTTTGTTCATCTTGCCATCCTTCTTATCCGCCAAATACTTGGGGCAGTTCCGCTTCCAGTGTCCAGTCCCCTTGCAGTAGAAGCACTCAGTTTCAGGCTTGGCTCCAGATTTGGGTTTCTTCGTGGAAGTAGCAACTGACTTGCTATTCTTTTTGAAGTTCCCTTTCTTTCCCTTGCCCTTTTTCTTGAAACTAGTGGTTTTGCTAACCATCAACACTTGATGCTCCTTTTTGATTTCTACCTCCGCAGCTTTGAGCATAGCGAAGAGCTCGGGAATTGTCTTTTGCATCCCTTGCATGTTATAGTTCATCACGAAGCCTTTATAGCTTGGTGGCAGTGATTGAAGAACTCTATCAATAACACTATCCTCGTCAACTTTGCAACCAAGTTGAGTCATATGATTGTAGTACCCAGACATTCTGAGCAAGTGTTCACTGATAGAACTATTCTCCTCCATCTTGCAGCTGTAGAACTTATTGGAAATCTCATATTTCTCAATTTGGGCATTTGCTTGAAATATTAACTTCAACTCCTGGAACATCTCATATGGTCCATGACGTTCAAAACGTCGTTGAAGTCCCGGTTCTAAGCCGTAAAGCATGGCACACTGAACTATCGTGTAGTCATCAGACCGCGACTGCCAGACGTTCAAAGCGTCTACATTAGCGGGAGGGGGCTTGTCACCTAGCGGTGCTTCAAGGACATAATTCTTCTGTGCAGCAATGAGGATAATCCTCAGGTTACGGACCCAGTCCGTGTAATTGCTACCATCATCTTTCAACTTAGCTTTCTCTAGGAATGCATTAAAATTCAAAGGAACGGTAGCACGGGCCATTGATCTACAACGACATAGATATGCAAAACTATCAGGACTAAGTTCATTATAAATTAAAGTTCAATTTAATCATATTAATTTAAAGAACTCCCACTTAGATAGACATCCCTCTGGTCATCTAAATGATCACGTGATCCAAATCAACTAAACCATGTCCGATCATCACGTGAGATGGAGTAGTCTCAATGGTGAACATCTAATGTTGATCATATCTACTATATGATTCACGCTCGACCTTTCGGTCTCCAGTGTTCCGAGGCCATATCTGTATATGCTAGGCTCGTCAAGTTTAACCCGAGTATTCTGCGTGTGCAAAACTGGCTTACACCCGTTGTATTTGAACGTAGAGCTTATCACACCCGATCATCACGTGGTGTCTCGGCACGACGAACTTTCGCAACGGTGCATACTCAGGGAGAACACTTATACCTTGAAATTTAGTAAGGGATCATCTTATAATGCTACCGTCGTTCTAAGCAAAATAAGAAGCATAATAAGATAAACATCACATGTAATCAAAATATGTGACATGATATGGCCATCATCATCTTGTGCTTTTGATCTCCATCTCCAAAGCACCGTCATGATCACCCTCGCAAAACATGATCATCTCATACAAAAACCGTATAACTCATCATGTCTTGACCATATCACATCACAACATGCCCTGCAAAAACAAGTTAGACGTCCTCTACTTTGTTTGTTGCAAGTTTTACGTGGCTGCTACGGGCTTAGCAAGAACCGTTCTTACCTACGCATACAAAACCACAACGATGTTTCGTCAAGTATGTGCTGTTTTAACCTTCACAAGGACCGGGCGTAGCCACACTTGATTCAGCTAAAGTGAGAGAGACAGACACCCGCCAGTCACCTTTAAGCAACGAGTGCTCGTAACGGTGAAACCAGTCTCGCGTAAGCGTACGCGTAATGTCGGTCCGGGCCGCTTCATCTCACAATACCGCTGAAGCAAAGTATGACATGCTGGTAAGCAGTATGACTAGTATCGTCCACAATCTTATTGTGTTCTACTCGTGCATATCATCTACGCATAGACCTGGCTCATGATGCCACTGTTGGGGAACGTAGTATTTTCAAAATTTTCCTACGATCACGCAAGATCTATCTACTAGATGCATAGCAACGAGAGGGGAGAGTGTGTCTACGTACCCTCGTAGACCGAAAGCGGAAGCGTTTATCAACGCGGTTGATGTAGTCGTGCACCTTCACGATCCGTCCCGATCTAGTACCGAACGTACGGCACCTCCGCGTTCAGCACACGTTCAGCTCGATGACGTCCTCGCCTTCTTGATCCAGCAAGACGGGCGAAGTAGTAGATGAGTTCCGACAGCATGACGGCGTGGTGACGGTTGTTGATGAAGAACAATCTCTGCAGGGCTTCGCCAAGCACTGCAGAAACTAGACGGAGGATAAACTAGAGGGTCGGGGTAGCCGGCACACGGCTTGGTGTATCTTGATGTGTCTTGGGTGCTAGCCCTACCCCTCTATTTATATGTTGAGCCTAGGGGTCGAAACTTGGAGTAAAAGCCTTCACAAAGTCGGTTTCACCCGTAAGGCAAGAGTCCTTCTCGGACTCCAGGGCCAGACGCCAGGGTTCCCGGCGTCTGGACCCAGACGCCAGGGACCCTGGCGTCTGGCCCCTGAACTCCGCAAAACTTCCTTTTGCGCTTTCCAAAAACCTTGTGTGCTTTCCCTTTTGGCCCAAATAACGTGTTCTTGTACCCAAACACTTCGGGAAACATCCGGAACCTCTTCCGGTGAATTCCGGAACCCTTCCGGAGGTCAAACACTATTATCTCATATATTAATCTTTATCTCCGGACCATTCCGGAGTTCCTCGTCATGTCCGTGATCACATCCTGGACTCCGAATAACATTCGGTCACCAACATACATAACTCATTAAATACTATATCGTCAACGAACGTTTAAGCGTGCGGACCCTACGGGTTCGAGAACTATGTAGACATGACCAAGACATCTCTCCGGTCAATAACCAATAGCGGAACCTGGATGCCCATATTGGCTCCTACATATTCTACGAAGATCTTTATCGGTCGAACCGCATAACAACATACGTTGTTCCTTTTGTCATCGGTATGTTACTTGCCCGAGATTCGATCGTCGGTATCACTATACCTAGTTCAATCTCGTTACCGGCAAGTCTCTTTACTCGTTCCGTAACACATCATCTCGTGACTAACTCATTAGTCTTTTGCTTGCAAGGCTTATTATGATGTGTGTTACCGAGAGGGCCCAGAGATACCTCTCCGACACTCGGAGTGACAAATCCTAATCTTGATCTATGCCAACACCACGAATACTTTCGGAGACACCTGTAGAGCATCTTTATGATCACCCAGTTACGTTGTGACGTTTGATAGCACACAAGGTGTTCCTACGGTATTCGGGAGTTGCATAATCTCATAGTCATAGGAACATGTATAAGTCATGAAGAAAGCAATAGCAGTTAAACTAAACGATCATAGTGCTATGCTAACGAATGGGTCTTGTCCATCACATCATTCTCCTAATGATGTGATCCCGTTGATCAAATGACAACTCATGTCTATGGTTAGGAAACATAACCATCTTTGATCAATGAGCTAGTCTAGTAGAGGCATACTAGGGACACTCTGTTTTGTCTATGTACTCACACATGTACTAAGTTTCCGGTTAATACAATTCTAGCATGAATAAAAGACATTTATCATGATATAAGGAAATACAAATAACATCTTTATTATTGCCTCTAGGGCATATTTCCTTCAGTTTTCAGGTCGAGACATTGCTCGATCGACGTGACGATCTGGATGTAGCGTGCCGGCGCGGCGCGCAAAAATCGTCGCACGATCGCAACTTCTTCTAGGGTTGAACCATAGCTGCGTATGCCGTTGACGAGGGTCTTGAGACGGGAGGCAAACTGATCAACCGTCTCACTTTCATCCATCTTCAGGCACTCGTAGCTTCTCATCAGGGACTGAAGGTGTGCTTCCTTCACACGGTCATGACCCTGGTGCAGGATCTTGATGGTCTCCCATGCCTCCTTCGCCGATTTCTTTCCGATGAGGTGTTGTAGCACATCCTTCGGCATGGCGGAGTAGATCGCCGTTAACGCCCGACGATCCGTCCGGTACTTCGCCGCGCCCTTCGCGTACTCGTTGCCGCCGGGGTCGACAGCTTCCCAGAGCTCAGCCCCCTCCATCGCGACCTCCATGTTCATCGCCCATAGTGCGTAGTCCTCTCGATCCAGACGGGGGAATTGCGACACCCCCACCATCGGCATCGGTGCTGCCGCAGCCGCCGTCACGATCTCCTTGCCTGTGTTCGACATGATCTTTCGATTGCTTTCCGAAAATCACGTCAATACACCAAAGCTCTGATACCAATTGTTGGCATAGGCCCGACCTTAACGACGCAACCGTCGAGTACTTTCCGACGATGCGCTCGTACAAGCTAGCGGCCGATTACTTTCCGGCCGATCGAGTTGTAGCACACAACAAGCAAGTAGACAGGCCGATTACTTTCCGGCCGTTTGATTGCTTTGTATTGATCTGGTCTGAGTTACAAAAACTTACAAGGGTACAAATATATATATATAGGAGCTAAACCAAACAGCCTAAAGCTAACTAGGATTAGGACTCCTACATCTACACGTGATTGATTCTAGTCCGATCCGGACTTAGACAGCGTGGTTATTTCCAACAAAGAAAAAGGAAAGAAATTTCAGTTTGAGAGCGGGAGACATCGGGAAGGGAACACTTGGTTTCAGCTACCAGGTTAGTAATGAACGTTGTGGTGGTTGGTGACCTTACGTACCAACTTGAAGCCAGGACTTTGTCCCTCGGCCTGCCTCGCGCGCACGCTGTCTTCGCTGCCATAGTGATCTTCGTTGGCCGCAAACAACTTCTTCACCAACCTGCTGGCAATGCACGTAGACGCACCGAGTAGCCGCGTTTGTCTAGGTTAAGCTCCATATGTGCGCTCTTGTGGAGACCCTTGGCAGCTACCTGGGCTCTGTCAGCATGCGGGGCGTGGCATGTGAGCGTAGGAACAGCCCGTCAATGGCAAGGCTCGGTTGGCTACTCGCCGTCACATACATATCCATTGTCGTCTAGGGCCTAAGGGGATGCGCCATGCATCGTATAGTTGACTGATGTTGACTGTAGAGGGACAAGCTAGTTCATCCAGATGCAGTTATTTCAGTTTGACCACGATATTATTAAACTTCTTTCAGATGCATCTCGTTGTCTGTTTCATCAGTCCAGAATTATGCAATGCTTCCTCGCAATCCCTTTAATATTCTGTTTCGAACTAAACATTGACATACATATTAGACATGATGCTTTTGGGTGCCACAAGTCGAGGGAGCTTTAATATATGTCCACCAACTCTAATCCAAGTAGCCTGGTTGAATATATTGTTGGATCTGTTTTTTTTTTCGAAACGGAGGCAAAGATTGCCTCATCTATTAATTAAGCCGAAGAGAATTGCCCAGTAAATTACGGAAAACCGGGCAAAAACCCGAACAACAAGGGCCAAGCCCACACCCATAGACTGTAATGTTCCCTGGTGGGTTATTTACACGATTTTATATTCTCCTAAACCCTAAATTTGCAGTAATATACTTTGCTCTGATGTACATCCATTTCTTCAGCACACACTTGCTAAGATGATACTTCATTTTCTACATAAAATTTTATACTTAAAAGAATGCCCTATGTCCTTTTCATGTGATTTTTTTCTTGAAAATGGACTGTGTGTTGTTGACTAGGTCACTAATGTTGGACCATTGCACATGAGAAATCAAGTACACCATTCTTTCACAGCTTGTTATACTATGATGCTGTTAGTGTTTGTAGTCAGAAAGTGGTAATCAATGGATCTTCTTTTCTATTTTAGTCATGCACCTCATCAAAAGAAAGAAAAACACACTACTTGGTTGCAGTTACTACTGCCGAAGCTTAGTTGTAGTTACTGCTTGGTACTCACCGTAGCTGTTGTTAGAGCATCTCCAGCCGCGCCCCCAACAGGCCCCCCAGACCACTTTTTCGATGCAGCCGCGCCCCCAGGACTCAGTTTTTCGCCGAAACTGGCGCCGACAGACTCAGGGCGAACCCGGCGCGTTGGGGGCGCCTGGGGACGCCGGACAAAGCGAAAAGGCGCGTGGGTCCTTCTTGTCGGCGAGAGCCTTCCTTTTCCCGCCGTTTCCCCCACCACTTCCCTCCATCCCCCCCC
>LR738712.1:731120567-731132250 GCA_902687465.1 Secale cereale | reverse complement strand
CCCCCCCCCCCTTTCTCCCGCCATTCTACACGCCTTCCTCTCCTCTCGCCGCCGCCATGGCGTCGAAGAAGTACACAGCCCCCAGGCCTGCCGTCGCTGCGGATGTCGATGCCCCGCCGCCGAAGCAGAGGAAGCCAAGGACGCCACTGTCAAAGCTGCCTGGGATGTCGAACGCCGAGTGGAAGGCTGAGATCGTTCGCCGGGCAGCCGCCACCACCGACCGGCGGAACAGGTCCAACAAGAAGAAAGAGCGTGCAGCGTCGGCGGAGCGCCCTGATGATGCCTCCACCCGGCCATCAGAGCGTCGTGTCGCCGGCGAGCTTCACGCCTTCACCGCAGTCGTGGGGGTGTGCGCCGTCCCCTGGCTATGCCGACGGCGATGCCCACGGAGGGTTCAACCCCAACATCACCTTCCCCCACGGTCAGCGCACGCCTTCCGCTACACTTGGTCGAAAGATCAAATGTGGGAGATCATGACTTGTTCTGTCATTTTGCACAACATGATCATTGGGAGCGAGCAGGAAGAGTCAGTGTTTGGCACTGAACCATATTACAGGCAGGGTCCTCTAGCTGAAGTGGATCACCAGCTCCCTACAACATGGACGGCCTTCCTCAACATGCGTCAGGAGATCCGAGACCCACAGGTGCATCATCAGCTGCAGCAGGATCTAGTGGAGCACCTATGGAGGCTCAAGGGCAACGCCTAGCTCGACGTGCAATGAAATATGAGTGTTTTTATTATTTGTTTGAAATATAAATTTGTATAACTATGTGGTGAACTATTTGATTTTCTGTGATGATTTTATTTGCGCCTAGATTCTTCCTTCTGTGAGTTTATTTCAATAGGCGCCGAAACACGTCGAGAGGTGGGCCGTTTTGCGCCGGAAATTGGGCCAATCCAGCCCCGAAAATGGGCTGAAAGCGCTGAAACTGGGCCGTTATCGGCGGCTGGGGGAGACCTGCGGGGCCGTGGCTGGGGGCGCACTGGCACCCACGCCGAAATTAGCGCCGGGTCGCCCCCAAGCGGCGATTTTTGGCGCGTCTTGGGGGCGCAACGGCTGGAGATGCTCTTACCTAGTGCAAGAAACATATATATATATATATATATATATATATATATATATATATATATATATATATATATATATATATATATATATATATATATATATATAGGAAAATGGTTGTGTACTCCTGGGAGTACGTACCCTATATATATATATATATATATATATGGTGCAAGGTTAGTCAGTTTGGTAATGTAGTAGCACAACTTTATTTGTGTCTGATGGCGTGACGCCCCCGATTTAACCGTACACTAATCATATATGCAAATGTGTACGATCAAAATCAGGGACTCGCAGGAAGATATCACAACACAACTCTAGGCAGAAATAAAATAATACCAGTTTTCTATTACAAGTCAGGGACATCGAGGGCTGGAATTAATAAGCTCAAATACACAAGAGTCAGCGGAAGCAACAATATCTGAGTACATACATAACTTAAACAAGGTTGCCTTAAGAAGGCTAGCACAATAGCAACAACGATCGAAAAGGCAAGACCTCCTACCTGAGAGCCTCCTATCTACTCCTGGTCGTCGACGGTCTCCACATAGTAGTAAGCACCGTCGAGGTAGTCGTAGTCGTCGGTAGTGGCATCTGGCTCTTGGGATCCATCATCTGGTCGCAACAACCGGAAAGAAAGAAGAAGGGGAAAAAGGGGTAGCAAATCAATCATGAGTACTCATCCAAAGTACCAGCAAGCATCGGACCTAGACTAAGTATGCATCAGTATCAAAGGAATGAACTGTAACAGTGGACTGAACTGCAGAATGCCAGAAGAGAAGGGAAGAACCTAGCATATCAAAGACTAGCATCTTCAAGCATCTTGCGGCATTCAAAAGAGTAGACAATATCATATTGTAATTAACAAACATGTTGTAGAATTAATGCCGAGAGATCCTTCCTCGACTCCGTGCGAGAAAGCAATCCCGAAGCCATCATATCCATCTCATGTCTCAAGTATCCATTTCTAGTTGTAATAGACCGGGATACATCTCCGAGCGTCCATTATCGTGGACACGGCTATTCGAATAGATAACTTCCCTATAGGGGTGCACCACATTACCCAACACGCTTGATTACTCTGGCCGGACACACTTTCCTGGGTAATGCCCGGCCTCGTAAGATCAACACGTCGTAGTCCTACCTAGGATCCGTAGAGAGGTCCCCGCCGGTCTACACCCTAGGCGCCCAGGGGTCTTGGGGCCATTGCCCTTTGCACTTAGGGTCGTTGCGCGCAGGGCGAACCCAGACACCACCCCTGTCTTGGATGGCGCCGGCCCAGCGCTGCCGCAATACTGAATTGGATGTCTGACATAGCTTTCGAAAGAAATCTACGGCACCGAGTGCCCATATCTGATCCTGCGTGGTGGTTAGTGTGTATAGGCCAGTGGCCAACTTAGATCAAATAACCAAACCCTTAATGTATTGGGGGCTCGCGGAGACGAGTAGAGACTAATGATCATGTGACCCCGTCGCCCCGTCTCCAGGAAATACAGCAAGGGCCAGGCCCAACCCTCTCTCTAGGGCGATCTACCTGCCCGCCCGTGCCTCGTAATTATATTGAGTTTCTCCACCGCCGGTCCGTCCGAAGAAAGAGCGGGTTTTCACCCCGGCCAACACTCACTGCCACTGAACGCCACACACCGGTAACCACACCACCCCCACAGCCATAGTCACCAGGCAACACCGAGCCACGGGCTCTGCCCATGAGCACCGCGCAACCACCACCAGGGTCACCGCCCAGGCATCCAAGGCCGAAACACCACCTCACCCGAGACCCGCCGCTACCCCAACCAAAGCAAGGCTGAGCGCCCCCAAGCAAATGGCCTCCATCGACTCGTCCTGCGGAACCATGCGCGAGACGACCTTGGTCCTGTCGCCAGGCGCGAGACAAGCTCGGTCCTGCAGCCATGCGCGAGATGGGCTCGGTCCTACAGCCAGACGCGAGAAGAGATCGGTCCTGGCACCGAGAAGAGGAGGTCGAAGGCATGCACAGGCCGCTCACCGATGGGACGACACCGAAAAAGTCCAGCCGCCGCCGTGAGACAGTCCCGACCACCGCCAAGAGCCACCACCATGTCGTGGCAGCCCCAACCACGTCGAGCACAGCCCTCGGCACCTCCCATCGCCAGATCGGCCGAGGGCTGGCTGGCCCACCACCACCAAGGAGCGCCGCATCAGGGGCGTCCACCGGAGCCGGCCACCACCTGCAGCGTGCCGGAGCCCCGCCACCACAGGGGCCCAGGCTACCCGCGCCGCTGCTGCGCCAGATCTGAGCCACGCCCAAAGCCGCCATCGCCGGGAGCTGAGAGCGCCCCAACCTGCACCAGCCACTCCACGCCGCCACCTGCAGGCCGCGCCCCCACCGCCAGCCGCCACCTCCGCGCTCTGAGCTCATGCCGCGCCGCTGCCCAACCCAGATGGCCCGCGCCATCCAGCGCCGTGCGAGGGAGGAAGAGGCCTCGCCGTCGCTCGAGCTGGTCGAGCTTTGACCGCCAGCACGCCAGGGTGGCAGCAAGGGGAGGGAAGAACAAGGAGGAGGGCCGAGCCCGCGCGCTAGGGTAGCTCCCCCCCCGGCGGCGCTCGGGGGAGCGGCGAGGGAGGGGAGACTTCTGGTCTACAATTTCAATTAGCCAGTTACAGATTGTGACTTACTCGTTAAGAGTTAAGACTTAAGAGTCATTAAGCAGCCATTACTATACTTCACCTATGGGATGTTGCATTCTTTGATGGAAAGTTGTACGCGTTGTCTCTCTTTAACAAGCTGTTTATCCTTGATTTTTTCAACAACCTTGGTACTAATCCGAATATCAAGTCTGTAATCAAGCCTTTTGGTTATTTTCGTGGAACAGCAGAATGCATTCCTAGAGAGGAGTCGTATACATTCGGGTGGTATCTAGTTGAATATGGTGGTAGACTGTTGATGGATGAAAACAGTTTTATCATCGCCCTCCCTCCCGCTTCGAAAATACACAGACTTGTGGGCTGTTCAGGGCCGGTCCTGAGATTTCGGGGGCCCGGGGCAAAACAAGAACCTGGGGCCCTCTTAATATACGCATCAAATAATAACACGAACTCATAAATCCGAGTAAATATCTACCTCTATATTGTATCACATCAATCAATTATCAATGGTCATATCGCAACTTAATATTTGTCAGTGGCAATGGAAAACACGCAGGCATATGCTATGAGAGTTGTACCTTCACAGATTTTTGCTAATCGGCTAATTATATTTCTTCCAAGGATCAATCAGAAGGATCAAAGGAAAACCCCAGCTCACGAATCTGAATAATATCTGTTGCTAAAGCATGTACAATCAATCAATTGTCAATGGCCATATCGCAACAACAAAGAAGTTAATATTGATCGTTCTACCCGCATAAAAAATTATCAATCATCATGGCAGAATGTAGGGCATATGCTATTGGAGTCATACTCCCTCCGTCCGGAAATACTTGTCATCAAAATGAATAAAGGGAGATGTATCTAGATGCATTTTAATTCTAGATCCATCTTTTTTTGTCCATTTTGATGACACGTATTTTTGGACGGAGAGAGTACCTTCTTTACCCCGCAATAGAGAGAGTCATATCTTCTTTGATCCTCTTTAGTCTGCTAGCTATATTTCCTCCAGTCATGAACGGGAAGGATAATAGGGAAATATCCTGGAATCGTGTTGCCATTGCTGTGAACGTAATGTTGTGATACGGTCCTAGGGTATGCCCTCTCGATCTATTACTCGATTACCAAATCCAGAGTGCAAATTGGTAGCTAGGGTTGAATCAGCAAGAAGGGGATCGAGAATTAGAGCCAGGGGTGGGAGGAAGGATACATCGCCCAACGGCGCCACCAGTTCTCTAATCAATCTATACCCTAGAACTCACCCACTCCTGATACATATATGGGTTCACTTGCTCTAGGTCGGTCCAGCGAAACGCGAGCTGGGCCTCTTCTCCCGCCTGGGCCTGGTCTGGGCTGCATTGGAGTCGGCCTTGGGGTCCGCCACGGTAGTTCCTGTGACATTCCCTCCCTCTTCAGTTTTAGCTTGTCCCCAAGCCAACGCCCGAGGAAAACACGCCTGCAAGGGAATTGCATCTTCCCAGGATGCCAGCGACGGTGGAAAGCCATACCACTGTACTAGTACTTGGTCGACTTGTCGCGCGCCTCGCTGCATTGTGCATCGTTGAAGAATGGCCATTGGCACCTGGAATTGCAGCAAATGTTCATCCAACGTGGCACCTCCAACATGAACGTTGTTGAAGGGGGGACTGCCGCCCGCAGCTGAGAGACATGAATGACCGGGTGGATCCGAGCTTGCTCCGGCAATGCCAGTCTGTACGCCACCTCGGCCACTCGTTGGTGTACCTGAAATGGTCCAAAGTAACGAAAAGCTAGTTTATGATTAGCTCTTGCCTCCATCGAGGACTGTGCATATGGCTGCAGCTTCAAATACACCCAATCGTGGACTACAAACGTCCTGTCCGAGTGGTGCTGATCAGCTTTCTCTTTCATGCTTTGCCAGGCTCTGTTGAGATGCTGCCGTAACAAGGCCACCATGGCTACCATGTCCCGAGTCCACTGGGATAAATCTGTCACTGCTGCGTTAGCCACATTAGTGATACCGAAGAATCTCGGCTTGTGGCCATACAACACCTCTAACGGAGTCGACTTGAGAGTAGAGTGATAAGAGGTATTGTACCAGAATTCTGCCAAGGAAATCCGCTCGACCCACTTGTTTGGGCAGTAGTGCACGAAGCACCTGAGGTACAACTCCATGCACTGGTTCACACATTCCATTGTGCCATCCGTTTGCGGGTGTCGAGCTGAGGAGATGTTCAGTTTGATGTGAGTGAGCTTGCAAAGTTCTTGCCATACCTTGCTGGTGAAGATTCGGTCACGGTCAGAAACCATTGCCTCCGGGGGTCCGTGCAATTTGAAGACATTATCCATATAGGCTTTAGCTACTTGCAGCGCTGAGAAGGGATGTCGAAGTGGTATGAAATGAGCATAACGGGTGAGCTTGTCCACCAATACTAGGATAGAGTTGAATCCTTTAGAGGTTGGCAATCCTTCAACGAAATCCAAGGTAACCATCTCCCGTGCTTGCTTGGGCACTAGTAAAGGCTGCAGTAAGCTGGGATACTTCACATGCTCCGGTTTAGCCTGTTTACACACTGAACACTCCGAGATGTAGGCCTTCACCGTCGTCTTGAGCTGCGGCCATGCAAAGTGCTGTTTGACACGACTATAAGTTGCTTGGATCCGCGAGTGTCCTCCCAAGGCACCGGAGTGGAGCTCCTACAATATTCTCTGCTGGACTGTTGTGTTGTTACCTATCCACACACCCCCTTTATAGCGAATAAGGCCATCCTGCACTTTAAAGGGGCCAACCAAAGTTGCTCCCGCCCCCACAGATGATAACATGTTGGTGCATTTTGAGTCTCGGGCATAACCTTGCTTCACCTCATCCAGCCACCGCGGCACACACACTGAGATAGCACATGCAACCGTGTCCAGGTGGCGTGACGGTGCATCCGCTGCCTGGTTCAGTGCCCCCTTTTGGTACTCTATTTTGTAGTGTAGCCCAAGTAACTTTGGCATCGCCTTCTGCTGCCATGGAGTGGTCAGTCACTGCTCATCTAAGCATGCAAGAATGCGATGGTCCGTTCGGATGATAAACTCATTGGTCAACAGATATGATCACCATCGCTCAACTGCCATGTGCACTGCCAAACTTTCTTTTTCATAAGTGGAGAGAGATCACAGTCTTGGCCCCAAGGCTTGACTTAAGAATACGATAGGGTGGTGATCCTGCATTATAACTGCACCAATTCCACGATCCGGGATGTCAGTTTCGACCACAAATGGCTTCGAAAAGTTGGGCAATGCAAGTACCGGTGCAGTGGTCAGTGCCAGTTTCAGCGCTTGGAAATACTCTTCATGTTGTGGTGTCCATTGAAAGACCACCCCTTTCTTAAGCAACTCCATCAGAGGTCGACTAATAACGCCAAAGTGCTTCACAAACTTTCGGTAATATCCTGCCAAGCCAGGGAATTGACGCACCTCTTTTGCTGATTGCGGGCTTGGCCAGCCTCGCACCTTATCAATGTTAGTCGGATCAGTTCTCACACCTTCTTCACCGATGACATGCCCCAGGTACCGCAGTTGATTGCAGGAAAACACACACTTGCTCCTCTTAACCTTCATTTGATTCTCTTTCAGAATCTGGAACACCGATCGCATCAACTGAATGTGCTCTTCCAATGTGATGGTGTACGTTAGGATGTCATCAATAAAGACTAGAAGCCCTTTTTGCAAATGTGGCTTCGGCATGATATTCATTCCCCCTTGGAAAGTTACTGGCCCTGTTGTTACTCCATACAACATCACTTTGAACTCAAAGTGACCATGATGTGTTTGGAAAGTCGTTTTCGCTTCATCCGAAGGTCTCATGCGAATCTAATGATATCCCGAGCGCAAATCCAAGCTTGTGAACCATTTGGCTCCTTGCAATTCATCCAAAAGCTCATCAATAACTGGCAGAGGGTATCTGTTTTTGATAGCGATAGCATTAAGATAGCGGAAATCGATACAGAAGCGCCACTCCCCATCTTTTTCTGCACTATCAGCATCGGGGATGCGAAAGGACTGCGGCTGACTTGAATGATCCCCTGCTTTAACATGTCGGCCACTTGTGCTTCGATCTCATCTTTCTGCGCTGGGTTGTACCGATAAGGTCTGATGTTGACTTGTGTCGCCCCAGGTAGAAAATCAATTGTATGAACGAAGGACCGTTGTGGTGGCAATCCGCGAGGCTCTTCAAATAGTTCTGCAAATTCCTACAATAAAGTTGTCATTGCCTTGGGAATTACATCAGCCTCAGCATGAGTTTTCACTGAACACAAATGCACCCCTCACATTACTGATTCCCGAGCCTGCAGGAGTTGTAACTGAATGGTTGAGATCGGTGGACAGTCCTGAACCGGGGCTGAAACTCCGTGTAACTGAACAAACTGGCCTTGATGTTTGAAAACCATGTACTTGCTCCCTCGATTGACAGTCATGAGTCCTCTAAAGGCAGACAGGAGGCAAGGATCATCTTCAGAAGTACCCTGAGACCCGGGTGATTCTAGCGTTGTTGGTGGTGTCAGCAGACCCACCAGTTCCTCCACAACATGCAAGGGAACCGTAGCTGTGGACACATGACCTGGGCCCGAGCGTTCACCGCAAGTGAAGAAGAGCCCGCGCGCCTTGCGATAAGCCCGCAATGTTCGGAGCTTATCGTCCATCGTGGAGCTCGCGATGGGAATACACGCCGAGTTAGGACTACGTCTTCCATCGGTCGAAGGTGTCCCTGGCGAGAGAGTTACACCTTTTGAAGTGCTCATGATCTAGGGCATCAGCATTGGTAGAGGGGGTCGTGCTGAAAATCACCCAATGCGAGCACTCGTAGCCGATCCTCGAGTTGCTGCCACTGCCTCATACTCTTGTCGCATCAGCTCCACCACCTCATCCTGTAATTCAGCAAGAGCTACAGCAGTATCCAAATCTTGCCGACGATGAAGCATAACAGCAATTTTAATATCATGTTGCAACCCTTCCAAAAAAGGAGTCGTGAAAAGCAACGGATCACAAGACCCGTGGTGAGGGAGTAAACTATGCATCACCACGTTAAATTGCTCTGCATATTCTGGCACCGTCCCAAGCTGCTTAAGCCGAGAGAATTTTCCAAGGAGTTGTTGAAACTCAGATTTACCAAATTTGTCTAAGACAGAAGCAACAAAAGGATCCCAGCTAGTGAACTTAACATGAGCCTGAGACCACTCTAACCACAACGCTGCCGCTCTAGTGAAATTGACGACTGTTGTATCTACCCATACCGAGGGATCCACTGCCCTAGTCCTAAAACATGCTTCCCAATGAATTTTCCACCCCGTGGGATTATCCCCATTAAACTCCAGACATTCGACCCTAGTAGTACCTGATCTACCACCAGAGAACCCACTGGTGTTGCCCTGTTCATATGGATTTGGGATAGGAATGGTGGGAAAGGGTGTCTGGAAGGTACCATTGGTAAGGACCGACGCTTGGAGGATTGGTCCCCCAAGCGGCAAGACCCGGATTGGTGTTGCAGAGCGGCGGCCAAGCTGCCAGTGGTCGTCACCACTTGTGCCGGAGTCATGCAACGGTGCATCCGCCTTCGTCGAGGATGATGGACCTGGCGCCTTCCCCGATGCGTTTGCACCGAGCGCGATCTTGGCCAGCTATGCGCGAATGTCCCCGAGATCGTCTTGGAGACGCCTGACGGCCGCATCCACCCCGGGACGCCAGGCCGACAGGTCGTTGACCATCGGCTCGAGAGATTGCAGCAGCGGCTCCATCTGAGACACCGCTGACACCATCTTGTCGAGGGAGCCCTGGATCCTGAGCTGCGCCTGCGCGATGCTACTCCTCTCCTTGGCAGCCTCCTCCATCTACTTCTGGAGGTCTAGATCCGCCATAATTTGTTTGAGGTTGCGGGTCTTCCTCTTCTCCAAATCGACTGCGGCGGAAGGAAAAAATTTGGGTGGGGATTTCGGGCTCTGAATACCAGATGATACGGTCCTAGGGTATGCCCTCTCGATCTATTACTCGATTACCAAATCCAGAGTACATATTGGTAGCTAGGGTTGAATCGGCAAGAAGGGGATCGAGAATTAGAGCCAGGGATGGGAGGAAGGATACATCGCCCAATGGCGCCTATAGTTCTCTGATCAATCGATACCCTAAAACTCACCCACTCCTGATACATATATGGGTTCACTTGCTCTAGGTCCGTCCAGCTAAACGCGAGCCGGGCCTCTTCTCCCGCCTGGGCCTGGTCTGGGCTGCATTGGAGTCGGCCTTGGGGTCCGCCACGGTAGTTCCCGTGACATGCTGATGTGGTTCCCTCTTGGGGTGGAGGGTATGCGGATCTGTAATCGGGTGTCTCTGGCAGGGAGATGTGGCATGGCCGCTTGAGGATAGGTGTTCCATTGGTGACACCTAGAAAAATGATGCAACGGCGCACACATACTGGAGCGAGAAACAATCGCCTGGCCTCGTAGGGTTTGGTCGGTCTTTTCTTTTACGGAAGTCGGTCTTTTCTTTAGGAGACGCCTGGTTTGATGAGCGATTCATCGACCGCGCCGCGATGTGAGGTATGTTTCCGCCTGTGTACAATCTGTTTGGACGAAGCCCTTCCCTCGACCAGCGCTGCTTCTGGTTGCGTCCTTTTTTGGACGAAGCATTTTCTTCCCTCACAATGTTATTACGGGTTACACAACGCATATACCTGGGGGGGCCTGGGCTTTGGGGGCCCGGGGCGGCCGCCCCCTGCCCCCCTTAGGGCCGGGCCTAGGTGTGTTGTCCTCGAGGCAGACTCGCACTAAGGATCAGAGACTTGGAAACATGCTAGCCAATAGTCAGCCATTACAGCACCTTATTATTTTCTGTTCTTTGATGGGAAGTTGTATGTGGCCTGGGTTTGTTGTCCTCGAGGCAGACTCACACTAAGGCTGCTGCCAATGCATGAGTGCTTAGATGAGATGCTAAGCACATTAAATAGTTTAGCAACTATACTCTCCAATGCATAGGTGCTTAACTTATGGTTGCTAAGCTTGCTTCATTTAATGATTTAGCAACTAAAGCTCTTCATGTATTGGTGAGCTTTCTTTCTTTAAATGTTTTGCCTAGGTTCACGCACTTAGCATTGTTTCTTTCTGGGGTCACCACACTCATCTCTCTCATCTTACATAACTTGCCATATCAGATTTTTTGCCTACGTGGAATGCTTAGCACCTGTATAAGGTGGAGCATTGGGAGGGGCCTAAGGATCAGAGACTTGGAGCCATGCTGGCCAATAGTCAGCCATGACAGCACCTATTTAATTTCTGTTCTTTGATGGGAAGTTGTATGTGGCATGGGTTTGTTGTGCTCGAGGTAGACCCGCACTAAGGATCAGAGACTTGGAGCCATGCTAGCCAATAGTCAGCCATTACAACACCTATGTAATTTTCGTTCTTTGATGGGAACTTGTATGTGGTGTCTGTCTCTTGCCAGGTCTTCATCGTTGAGTTTTGGTAGTAATCAAAATATAAAATGTGTAATTGAGTCTTTTGGGTGATTGTGGAGAACCAGAATACATTCCTAGAGAGGTGGTGTCACTACTGGAATCGGCTACTTTGCCATCTGCCAGCTCTTTGCCGTCTGCTAGTAGACGGCAAAGAAACGGCAGCCGGCAAAACAGGCCTTTGCCATCTGCCGACTCTTTGCCGCCAGCCAGCGGACGACAAAGAATCTTTGCCAAGCTTAACGCCCCACCTCTTTGTCATCTGCTAGCAGACGGCAAAGAGAGACAAAGGTGGATGACAAAGACTGACGGAAGGCAAAGAGCAGACTAACTAACGGCCCGACCCCCCCGCCCGTTACCAGATCCCCCACCCACCGCCCTCTCTCCTCCCTCTCTCCTCCCCGACGCCGCCACCAGATCCCCCGCCCATCGCCGCCCCCGCCCCGCCGCCCGGCGCCGCCCCCGCCGCCCCCGCCCCCGCCACCCGGCGCCGCCCCCGCATCCGCTTGGCCCGTCGCCCAGC
>LR738712.1:731077066-731118753 GCA_902687465.1 Secale cereale | reverse complement strand
CTCTCTCCTCCCCGACGCCGCCACCAGATCCCCCGCCCATCGCCGCCCCCGCCCCGCCGCCCGGCGCCGCCCCCGCCGCCCCCGCCCCCGCCACCCGGCGCCGCCCCCGCATCCGCTTGGCCCGTCGCCCAGCCACCCGCCGCCCGAGGATCTGGTGGCGGCGTCGGGGAGGAGAGAGGGAGGAGAGAGGGCGGTGGGTGGGGGATCTGTTAACGAGCAGGGGGGGGGGTCGCGCCCGTTAGTTAGTCTGCTCTTTGCCGTCCGCCTTTGTCTCTCTTTGCCGGGCGTTAAGCTTTTTCTAAATGGGCGGGGGTGGGGGCCACCTCCCTCTTTGCCGTCAGCCAGCTCTTTGCCGTCTGCTAGTAGACGGCAAAGAAACGGCAGCCGGCAAAACAAGCCTTTGCCATCTGCCGACTCTTTGCCGTCAGCCAGCGGACGGCAAAGAATCGGCAGATGGCAAATGCCTGTTTTTGAAGGAAATATGCCCTAGAGGCAATAATAAAGTTGTTATTTATATTTCCTTATATCATGATAAATGTTTATTATTCATGCTAGAATTTTATTAACCGGAAACTTAGTACATGTGTGAATACATAGACAAAACAGAGTGTCCCTAGTATGCCTCTACTAGACTAGCTCATTGATCAAAGATGGTTATGTTTCCTAACCATAGACATGAGTTGTCAATTGATCAATGGGATCACATCATTAGGAGAATGATGTGATGGAAAAGACCCATCCATTAGCTTAGCACTATGATTGTTTAGTTTTACTGCTATTGCTTTCTTCATGACTTATACATGTTCCTATGACTATGAGATTATGCAACTCCCGAATACCATAGGAACACCTTGTGTCGTGGAATTAACACGGCAGATGTCCGGTTTAACGGACTTAGTTGAGGAACCATCGCACGGGTTAGCTTGAAGGGGTAAAAAGCACACAAAGGACACAGAGGGTTTATACTAGTTCGGCCCCTTCGATGAAGGTAAAAGCCTACGTCTAGTTGGGTTTGGTATTGCTTGGGCATCGATGAACAGGGAGCGGATCGCTTGCCTGTCTCTCGACGGGTTGTTTCTTGTCCCTGAACCGTCGCCGGGTCGTCCCTTTATATAGAGGCGACGCCTGGTCCGGTTTACAGAGTCCCGAGGCCGGCTCATACTTGTGTCCGCCTCGGTCTCTGCTCTTTCTTCCTTATCTCTCAAGTTACATGACCAGACGGTTTACAAACCGTAACTCTACACATGGGCCTTAAGCCTTCATGGGCCGTAACCTCTACTGGATATTTACAAGTATACAACTAAATTACCATAATCCGGTTTATACTAGCCGGTTTATTCCTGCTAGTAATATCCCTGACATTAGGCCCCAGAATGATTTGAACTTGTTCACATCAATCTTCTCAATCTTTCATGATCTTCTTTTCTTGTGTCTTCTCATTTTTATAAACCGGCGATGACGTCATCCTTAGAAATCATTTAATTCGACCATGAAATCACTTCCGCATTTAACGCACACAGCTGTCTATCAGTTTTGTTTAAAGGCCATCCCGAGAATCGAGGCGACAGGGAATCTTTATCCAATCTTTTTCTTCCTCAAATCTCGCGCCTGCCATTTCATCTCTCCCCCTCTATAAATACTGCTGCATCTCCTCTTTCCTCTCCTTCCACTCGTCTCCTTCCTCTGTCGCCTGAGCTCAAGCCTCCGCCGTCGTTCGTCAAGCTCGCCTTCGCCGGCCGCTGCATCATCCTGAGTGCGACTAGAAAACTCCGCCGCCGCTTCTTTCTGTTTCAGGTATTCCATCTCCCTTGCTGTAGATATATCACTTTTAGGGTTCTTCCTATGCCTCCGCCATTAAACCTAGGAAAGCTTTATTCACTCGTCCGATAAACCATACTCGACGTGGCTTCAACCTTTTAGATTTTGTCTTCAAAATTTACTTCTGCTCTGCTGCCTTATGCTTGGATTTTTGGCCTTAGATTCATTCTTAGATTCATCCACTCCGCATACCATCCCCGTAGTTCTTTCTGTAATAATCGTGCATTTGCTTTTCTTTTTCCTGGGCGCTCGGATCTGTTTTACTTTAGCTGTCTGTAGAAACTTGTTTCTTCATCCTTGTAGATACGTAATAAACTCGCCGGTTTAGTCAGTCAAATATTGCTTCTGTAATGCATCGATAATGAACACCACGGTTTAGCTCCTTCTCGTTTATTATCATGAACCGGTAGTAATACGTTTTCCTGCTTACTGCCGGGTTAGCCAGATCATTAGTCCCTTGTCTAAACCGTTGTGTGATCTTTGCACATGTCTTCCGATTTATGCACTGTACTTGAATAATCTGGATTTTGTACTTCATCTTTTCAGCACTTTCATTCTGCTGTTATGGCTACCAAGCAGTTTGTTGCTTGCGACTGGGTCCCTTCCATTATCACGGAAGAAGATTTAATTAACGCTGCCACAGTTGGTACTCTCGGTCCTCAGTCCGTTTTAAAATGGCGGGCCCCAGGAAATGAATGTCCCCCTACCCCCAGAGAAGGGGAGGTCATTATCTTCTTTGACCACATGGCTCGAGGTTTTACTCCTCCCGGTTCAAAATTCTTCCGGGGCGTGCTTGCCGCTTTCCAAATTCATCCTCAGGACATAGGTCCAAATTCTATTTCAAACATCTGCGATTTTCAAGTTTTCTCAGAGGTGTATTTGCAAGAGGAGCCATCAGTTGATTTGTTCTGGGATTTCTTCCACTTGAACCGGCGAACTGAATTTACTGGTGGTCCTCATCAAGAATTGGGAGGGGTTAGCATCCAAAAGAGAAGGGACGCAGTCTTTTCTCATGCCGCTCTGCACACACATCCTAAAGATTGGAATAAGTCTTGGTTTTATTGCCTTGACACTTCACCTGAAGGGGAAAACCCACTGCCGGGTTACCGTGAGCATCGTCTTCCTGAAGATCACCCTCTGCCACAGCGCCTCAGCTCCTCAGAACGGCCCCGGTTTGCTTCTCAACTGGCCAGGCTAAAAGCCTTTATGGCCAACGGTTTAACCGGAATTGATTTTATGCGCTGCTGGCTTTCTTGGAGTATCCTTCCTCTGAGTCCGCGCCCGAGTCTGATGTGTAAATATTCTGGTAAACCGGATGATCCTCAACGGTTTTCCAAGGAAAAGCTTTCTGAATCGGAAGTCATTGAATCTGCTAAAAAGATGCTCAATGTCTCTTTGGAAGAATGCAGCCAAACCGGATTGGCTCCGTATTATAAGAAGAACAAGCTGCCTGCGGTAAGTCTTTACTCTCTTTCGTGTTTTTGTAATCCGTTCATTTAAATCGTTTTCTCACTATCTCTCACCTTTTGAACAGGCTGATGATCCTTTTTGGAAGAGGAAGCCTCAGGAGAAGGCTGGAAAATAGCCACGCCGGAAAGCTTACGCTATCAAGAAGAAAAAGGCGGCTGCTGGCTCCGGTTCACATGCTGAAGATGATGATCCGGACTCTGAGGTATGAGTTAATCCGGCTATAATTTGTTCACTTTTATCCAGACTTGTGTTTAACGGTGTCTTTTCACTGGATTTGGCTGAAGGAGATAAACCGGCCGAAATTGAGGTAACTATTCTTTCTTCAGATTCAGAACCACCTCCACCAAAAATTCGTCGGATAGTTCGGAAATATCAGTTTTCTCACCCTTATGCTCAACCTGACCCCAATTTTCTTTTGAAGAAACAGCAACATGAAGCCCTTCGTCGGACTACACGCCATAGCGGCCTTGCAGTTGAATCGTCCGGAATATCCCTTACACCGGCTCGGAGGTGCCACTCTGAGGTTATACTCTCTCCAACTCTTCTTCATCCCAAGGCCGGGCTTATACGCAAACCGCTTAAACCGTCTGACCCTAATTATCAGGAGACTCCTTTATCTTCCTCTGGCGAATCCACTGCCACACAAGTCCCAGTTTTGAAGACTGTCCCTGGGTAAGTCCTTTATCTTATCCGGTTTATGATTGCTTTTGCTTCTGTGGCACTGATTTTTCTTTCTAATTCCTTTCTGCAAGCCTAAACCTAGCAAAAGCGCAAAGGCCAACAAACCAACTGCTGAAACTGCCATTGATGATCCGGCGGTTGACCCGGATACAACCGTCCCTCCGGAAGGCGAGCCCACAATTCCGCTTGACGATCCTGCTCCTATGGATCATACTATTGTACCTGAAAATCCCAACACTGAGAACGTCCATGAACCGGCGAGTCCTGCCCGGGCCGATCCTCCTCACACTAGTCCTGCTCGCGCTAGTCCGGTTCACACCGCTACTCCACCACCAGCAACTGCCCCTTCTCCGGATGTCCAGGTAACTGGTACCGCTAATACCGCTCCTGCTGAACCCACTGTTTTGGCCAGGCATACAACTAAAGCGGAGAAACTTCATCAAGAAAAGGGCAAATGGAGCACTGATTTGTCTAGTTTTGCCGAGCTGAGTGCCTAGGAGCTCTATTCCGGGTATTTGAACCGGCTTCACACTTCTCGGGACTATGAAGCGGGCTTAAACAGCATGATGAAGGAAAAATATGAGGTAATCCTTTGCTTTTGATTTTTGCTTTTGATGTGCTTCTGTCTATATCATAGTAGCCCCCAAGTTCCGGTTTAGCTATGTTTAGAAGGTGAACCGGTACTTCCGATTTAAGCAAATGATCTTACATTAGCCCCCAAGTGCCAGGGGCATAATTCGGTTTATGTGCCTGGGACTTGTCTGAATTTTTCCTTTGATACTTCAACTATCCATTAGCCCTCAAGTGTCAAGTAGACAACTTGTTTGTGTGCTTGAGACTTGTCTTTGAATTGCTACTGTTTGACGCTTCAACTGCCCATTAGCCCCCAAGTGTCAAGTGGATAACTTGGTTATGTGCTTGAGACTTGCCTGATTTTTACCTTTATTCCACTTGATTTTCCATGCAGGCTGATTTACACCGGTGGGCTGAAGAAATTACTGAACTCCGGAAGAGACTTGCCGAAACTAAATCTGCTGCTGCTAAGGCCAAGAAAGATTTGGCGGTGAGTTTAACTACCGCTGAACAGCTGAAGAATTTTTTTGAAGAGGAGCGGACAGCCTTTGAAGTACAAAAGAAGGATCTGGAAAAAAGGGCAAAGGACGCTGAGGAAGCCCTTAATCCGGTGACTGAAGAGTTAACCGGTTTAAAGCGGCAAATAAAGACTTCTGCTGTCTTCGGTAAGTACTTAATCTGTACTCCTGCTTTCATCCTTGCAATCTTTAATCCGTTCTGGTTTAACTGTGATAATCATATGCAGGGCGCCGTGTCACCCATCTTGGGGATGATTTACGGAAGAAACTCAAGGCGTCTTATACTCTGGTCGAGCAACTGTATTCCGGCGCTCAAAGGATCATAAGCGCTATATCCTTCAATAAACCGCCCCCACCACTATCCAAGGCACATTTGACAAACTTTCTGTCTTGCCAGTACGCTTGGAGGAAGTGAAGAAGTCTTCTGCCCGAGCCGGTTCTCTCATGGCGCTTACCAGAGCCAAAGCATGGGTTCCATATTTTGATCCGGAAGAAGCTTTGAATGGGTATCCCAGCACTAAAGAAGACGGATCAGCTTTCACTGCAAAAGATCTTCACGCTTTGACTAAGGATATGCGTCCACTTGCTAGCAAGCTTGCTGCCGAATCAGACTTGTCCAGGTATCATCCGGGGTATGATTTACAGAACGAGCGGGTGGATCGGCCGGTTTATTATACCGTAAATCTAATCCCACCAGTGCACCCTCATACTTTCGCCCCAGATATTGATCCGTCCGAACTTATCACGGAAGAGATGTACTTCCGCACTTTAACGAAAATCGATTGGTGCGTCCCTGACTTTCAGCTGCTTCAAGAAGAAGAAGAAACTCCGGAACAAGTCAATCCCCAGCCTTCGCTGCAGGAGGAAGCGTAGGCCACATAAGTTATCTTTGTAGTTGCAGTCTCATTTTGCTGGAAAGACTTTAATCCGTTCAGGCTTGCTACGCCTTGTAATAGGATAGTATAAAACATTATTCGTCTTGATCCGGATGTTCCAACTTTTTGCTGTGACGTTGTAACTTAAATCTGGTCTGATATGGTTTATCTTGCATAGTATCTGTTTCTGCATAGACAATACTTAAAAGATTGCCTAGCGGTTTACCGCTGGACCAATTAAATTGCTCACAAAAAATATATCAAACAAGTGTTTGTTTGTACCAGAAAATAACTTTATACCTGCGATCAACTATACTTGATATTCTTAATCCGGCGAAATTTGCAGTTTTCTGAGGGAGCCTTTGTGATAGACCCAATAATAATTCCGGGTTTGATAGCAGTTACTGGTTTAGATCATGCTGGAGCTCTATCCAGACTTTCGAAGATATGTGGTCAACTCTGGAGTTGTCCCACTCCGGATCAAAGAACCATAAAACATAAATACCAGAAATGCAAGTTTGCAAATAAAACCATGTAGTCGAGGCTTTTTACGAGCTGCCAGGCTCCAAAGCAAGGCTCAGCCAAGCAATGGATTCGGGTACAATCCATTGAGCCTATGGTTCGGATACGACCATATGAACCGGATACAACCACAGGGGTTAAAGCTAGGATTCGGGTACAATCCTGCCCCCTGCTAGCCATATAAAAAATTAGCCAAGCAATGGATTCAGGTACAATCCATTGAGCTTATGCCATGTTCTCTTTGGTTCGGATACGACCTATGTTTGAACAGAATGGCTTTATTTAAGTTTGGGTATGTTCTCTTTGGTTCGAATACGGCCTATGTTTGAACAGGAATCCCTTCAATAAGTTTGGGTATGTTCTCTTTGGTTCGAATACGACCTATGTTTGAACAGTAAGCCCTTTGCTCTCTTTGGTTCGAATACGACCTATGTTTGAGCGGGATGGCTATGCTCTCTTTGCTTCGGATACGACCTATGTTTGAGCAGGAAGCCTATTAATGATCGCAGCTTGAGAGTATATCTACGACAATTGTCCTGCACAGCCTGATAGACTGATCAAAGCATTGTAAGATATGACACATAATAAGAAACATATAAGACAATTATACTGGAAAAAAGGCTGAGCCCCCGGTTTGCCGAGGGTGCCGGTTTATTCATTAATCATAATATATACATAGGATACAGTGGAGCTCCTGGCTCGGGTATAATAGGGCCGTAAGAGGGCGATGTTCCATGGCCTCTTTGTCTCTTCCTCCGATGTCCGTGAGTCCTTGTGTTCTCGAACGTCCACCAAGTAATATGAACCGTTGTGCAGATTCTTGCTGACCACAAAGGGCCCTTCCCAAGGCGGGGATAACTTGTGCATATCAGTTTGATCTTGGATGAGCCGGAGCACCAAATCTCCCTCCTGGAACGTCCTGGTCTTGATCCGGCGGCTATGATATCTGCGCAAGTCTTGTTGATAAATCGCAGATCGTGCTGCTGCTATATCACGCTCTTCATCCAGCCGGTCCAGACTGTCCTGTCTCGCCTGCTCGTTGGCCGCTTCAACATAGGCCATCACCCTTGGCGAATCATGACGGATATCACTTGGAAGGACCGCTTCAGCACCATACACCATAAAGAAAGGTGTGTAACCTGTGGACCGGTTTGGCGTAGTATTGATACTCCAAAGGACAGAAGGTAACTCCTCAACCCAGCACCCTGGTGTTCTTTGCAAGGGAGTCATAAGCCGGGGCTTGATACCTCGCAAAATCTCCTGATTTGCTCTTTCAGCTTGACCATTGGATTGAGGGTGAGCTACAGAAGACACGTCCAGGTGAATATGCTCCCGTTGACAAAACTCTTCCATCTCTCCTTTAGATAAATTGGTGCCGTTGTCTGTGATGATGCTGTGTGGAAAGCCAAACCGGAAAATTACCTTTTTGATGAATTTAACCGTTGTTGCCGCATCACACTTGCTCACAGGCTCCGCCTCAATCCATTTTGTAAACTTATCCACAGCCACCAGTAGATGAGTTTTCTGATCTTGGGATCGTTTGAAGGGTCCAACCATATCAAGCCCCCAAGTCGCAAACGGCCTAGTTATCGGTATCATCCGGAGCTCCTGTGCCGGAACAAGAGCACGTCGTGAAAACTTCTTGCAAGCGTCACACTTCCGGACCAGATCCGCCGCATCAGCATGGACTGTCAACCAATAGAACCCATGTCGAAAAGCTTTAGCCACCAAGGATTTTGAACCGGCGTGATGACCACAATCCCCTTCATGGATTTCACGAAGAATATCACAACCTTCCTCAGCGGATACACACCGCTGAAACGCTCCAGAAACGCTGCGATAATGAAGTTCTCCGTTTGCAATTGTCATAGACTTAGAGCGCCGGATTATCTGTCTTGCTTCGATCTCATCGTCCGGCAGCTCTCCCCGGCTTAAATATGCCAAGTATGGGAGCGTCCAATCCGGAATAACATGAAGTGCTGCAACCAGCTGCGCCTCCGGATCAGGAATGGCCAGGTTTTCCTCCGATGGTACTTGAACTGATGGACCGTGCAGCTCATCCAAAAAAGTATTCGGTGGTACCGGTTTACGTTGAGAACCCAGCCGGCTTAGAGCATCGGCCGCTTCATTCCTTCGCCGGTCTATGTGATCCACCTGATACCCCTTGAAACATCCTGCAATTGCTTCGACTTCTCGTCTGTAAGCTGCCATGAGAGGATCTCTTGAATCCCACTTGCCGGATACTTGCTGTGCCACCAAATCTGAATCGCCAAAACACTTGACCCGGCTTAAGTTCATCTCCTTGGCCATCCGTAAGCCATGAAGCAGTGCTTCATACTCTGCTGCATTATTAGTACAAGGAAGCAATAGACGGAGGACGTAACAAAACTTATCCCCTCGCGGGGAAGTTAAAACAACTCCAGCCCCCGAGCCTTCTAATTGCCTTGAACCGTCAAAGTGAATTGTCCAGTATGTGAGATCCGGCTTCTCCTCTGGTGTCTGCAGTTCTGTCCAATCATTGATGAAATCCACCAATGCTTGAGATTTGATAGCAGTGCGTGGCACATATTTCAATTCGTGTGGGCTAAGCTCAATGGCCCACTTTGCTACTCTGCCGGTAGCTTCCCTGTTCTGGATTATATCTCCCAACGGTGCTGAACTAACAACAGTTATTGGGTGGCCTTGGAAATAATGTTTCAACTTCCGGTTTGCCATGAACACACCATATACCAGCTTCTGCCAACGTGGGTACCTTTGCTTGGATTCAATGAGAACTTCACTAATATAATAGACTGGACGTTGAACCGGATATTCCTTCCCAGGTTCCTTGCGCTCAACCACGATTGCCACGCTAACGGCCCGTGCATTGGCGGCGACGTATAACAGCAACGGCTCATTATCAACAGGGGCAGCAAGAATCGGTGGTTGCGCCAGTTGCCGCTTCAAGTCCTCAAACGCAGCGTTTGCCTCATCGCTCCATATAAACCGGTTCGTCTTTCTCAGCATCTGATAAAGCGGAATCGCTTTCTCCCCCAAACGGCTGATGAACCGGCTCAATGCTGTGATCCGGCCAGCGATACGCTGAACATCATTGATGCAAGCCGGTTTAGTCAAAGATGTGATTGCCTTGATCTTCTCCGGATTAGCTTCTATTCCTCTGTTTGACACCAAGAATCCAAGGAGCTTGCCCGCCGGAACACCAAAAACACACTTCTCCGGATTAAGCATCATTTTATAGGCTCGAAGATTATCAAAAGTCTCTTTGAGATCCTCTATCAACGTCTCTTCCTTCCTTGATTTCACCATAATATTATCCACATAGGCATGAACATTCCTCCATATCTGCCCCTTAAGACAATTCTGGACGCAACGCTGATAAGTCGCTTGGGCACTCTTGAGCCCAAAGGGCATAAAAACATAGCAAAAAGCACCAAAAGGCGTTATGAAGGACGTCTTCTCCTGATCTTTAATTGCCATCTTGATCTGGTGATATCCTGAATATGCATCCAAAAAACTTAACCGCTTACATCCTGCTGTAGCATCGATGATCTGATCAATACGAGGGAGAGCAAAAGGATCAGTTGGACAAGCCTTGTTTAGGTCCGTGTAATCCACACACATTCTCCACTTTCCATTCTTCTTTAACACCAGCACCGGATTAGCCAACCACTCCGGGTGAAAAACTTCCACTATGAACCCTGCGGCCAAAAGCCTGGCCACTTCCTCTCCTATAGCCTTGCGCCTTTCTTCGTTGAAGCGGCGCAGATACTGCTTGACCGGTTTAAACTTCGGATCAATGTTAAGACTGTGCTCAGCGAGTTCCCTCGGTATACCTGGCATGTCAGAAGGTTTCCATGCAAAGATATCCCGGTTCTCACGGATGAACTCGATGAGCGCGCTTTCCTATTTGGGATCAAGGTTAGCGCTGATAGTGAACTGCTTGGATGAATCGCCTGGCACAAAATCAACTTGCTTAGTCTCCTCCGCTGACTTAAATTTCAACGCCGGATCATGCTCTGTAGTTGGCTTTTTCAACGGGGACATATCTGCCGGGTCAACGTTGTCCTTGTAAAATTTCAACTCCTCCGTAGCACATACTGCCTCCGCGTAGGCAGCGTCTCCTTCTTCACACTCCAATGCAATCTTGCGACTTCCATGAACTGTGATTGTTCCTTTGTGACCCGGCATCTTGAGCTGTAGATAAACATAACACGGCCTGGCCATAAACTTTGCATAAACCGCCCTCCCGAATAGAGCATGATAAGTGCTCCGGATCTTGACGACTTCAAAGGTTATCATCTCTGACCTGGAATCCTGTTCATCTCCAAAGGTAACTTCTAGTTCAATTTTCCCAACTGGGTAAGCTGATTTACCTGGCACCACTCCATGAAACACCGTGTTTGATTGTCTTAGCTTTTTATCTATCAGCCCCATGCGACGGAAAGTCTCATAATACAAGATATTAATGCTACTGCCGCCATCCATGAGGACCTTGGTGAACTTGTAGCCACCCACCTGTGGTGCTACTACCAAGGCCAAGTGGCCCGGATTATCAACTCGCAGCGGGTGATCCTCCCTGCTCCACACAATGGCCTGCTCTGACCAGCGCAAGAATTGCGGCGTCGCCGGTTCAACCGCGTGGACCGCCCGCTTCAAAACTTTTTGATCTCGTTTACACAAACTCGTAGTGAACACATGATACTGCCCACTACTCAACTCCTTCGGATTACTCTGATATCCGGATTGCTGCTGCTGTTGCTTACGCTGCTGACTACCTTGGTTATTGTGATTACCCTGGCCCTGCTGTTGGTTGTTTTGGTTATTGTAACCACCTTGACCATACTGTTGATTGCCTTGGTTATTATAACCGCCTTGACCATTTTGGTTATTGCCTCGGTTATTGTAACCACTGTTGTTGCCACGATATCCTGATCCGGAGCCGTTCCCCTGGTGACCCGGAGCATAAAACCCCGGGCCTGAACCGCCGCCTGGAGGCCCGTTGTTGGAGCTGATCCGGCTCATTATGGCTTCCATCATAACCTTGCATTCTCCTATAGTGTGTTTTGCTGGACGTTCCCTTGAGCCGTGTTTCGGACAAGGCTCATTTAACTCTTGCTCCCAGCTAACGGGCCCTCCGCCAGTTTGTGGAGGCGGCTTACCCTTATTGCGCTGAAAACCCCCTTGAACTTGGGTATTGGCCATGAAATCAGAGCCACCCTCCGCTTTTCGCTTACCTAAGAAGCTTGTACCAGCCGGACTAACCTGCGCCGGTTTACCGGGCTTATTGACTTTTCCGGCTTTGTCTTCTTCCGCTTCTGGATACTTAGTGTTATCAGAGTCCCCGTACTTCACTAGAGCGCTCATGAGAGTTCCCATGTCATTACAATCCCGTTTAAGCCGTCCCAGTTTTAACTTTAGAGACTCAAACCGGCAATTGTTTTCCAGTCTCACTATTGCTGTACTGGGATTGATACCGTTCGAAGAGTGCAAGATTTCTGATACTCGCCGCACCCATGCACTTATAGACTCCTGTTCTCCTTGTATACAGGCTGCTAGATCTACCACTGACATCGGCTGCTTGCACGTATCCTTGAAGTTTTTGATAAACTGGCGACGTAACTCTCCCCATGATCCGATGGAATTAGGGGGTAAACCCTTTAGCCAGGTCCGGGTTGTACCTTCAAGCATCATGGTGAAGTATTTCGCACAAGCCGCTTCATCTATGTCCAGCATCTCCATGGCCATCTCGTAACTCTCAACCCAAGCTTCTGGAGCCAAATCTGCTGTGTAATTAGGCACCTTACGTGGACCTTTAAAATCCTTGGGCAGCTTCACGCTCCGTAAAGCGGGGATAAGACATTGCACCCCAAAGGAACTCGTTGTGACCCCTATCTCGGCTGTGGTTGTGTGAACCGGCGTCGTTTGACGGACCTCATCACGGGCCACAGATCTAAACCGGTTCGCATCCTGAGCTTGTGCATCTGCGCCTGCCGGATTATTTTGTCTGTGACGGTGTCGCCTGCGTTCACTACTAGACACTTCTGGTTCCTCCCAATGCCTAGTGTAACTCCGGCTGTGGCGTGGTGTTGAATGGAGCCTCTCCCTGCTATAAGAATACGCTTGCTATTGTGTTAACGCCGTGTTAAGCAGATCCTTGACCCTGCGTGCCTCCAACGCCACGGGGGATGTCCCCTCAACGGGTAAAGCGGCCAAGCGTGAAGCGGCGGCAACAATGTTGTCCAAAGGATTTGAGTAATGACCCGGAGGGGTAGGAACGTGAGGCATAGACATAATCCGCCGATCTTGCTCCGCAGCAGGCTGCCGAACCGGCTCGTCCCCCGCCGGGGCCGCCCTCCAGTTTACCGCCGGATCATTGCTGGTTCCCGCTCCTGGCGTCCTGAAGAGATCCGTCGCCTCGTAAACCGGAGGTAGACGAGACTGGTACTTTCGACTCCTTACTCCCTGTGCAGAGGCCTGTTCCATCCTCAGCTGAAAAGTCTTTGCATCCAGCTCTGCCTGTCTCACTGCTATCATAGCCTTTTCTACTTTCAGATTTTCCCTTGCTTGATCGACCCGGCCCTTCAGCTGAAGGAGCTCTGCATCATGTTGTGCCTTGTCTACTGGAGCTACCTCTGCCATGGCTCGGGCTGTGAACTCCTCGACCGAGGTGGATAAAGCGTCAGAGGGCGAGAGGGCCTGGCCGCTCCCCCCTACACCAGCTTCTGCTGTCGCCCCGTTCACCGTGGACTGTGGCGTAGGTTGTGAACCGGCCATAAAGACAGCCACTCGGTTTGGCGGGTCAAAGGGGTCCGGAATACTGTCTCCGTCGGACACACCCTCAGACCGGCCGTCCCGCAACTGATACAAAGAATCAGTCTCTCTGGATGAAGATTCATCGTCGGAATAGATAACTGTCTCGCCACAGGAATCCGATCCGCCCTCGGTTTGAACCCCGTGAACTGCTCCAACGAAAACGCGCTTCATGGCAGGCTGATTCCGGGCCGATCTCGCACGCTGAGCCGGCTCGACGATGTTGGGGAAGACGTCCGGCTCAGGTCTCGGTTCGCCGATCTTGCCGATGAAGACGTGGATGCCGCCGAAGGGAACCCGGTACCCGTATTCGATTGAATCGGCCTCCGGTCCCCAGCCTGCGTTGTCGATGTAGATCCGGCTGCGGCGACTCTTGTTCATCCGGCCGACCGTGTAACCCTTGAGCCCTTCAAAGCTGCCCTTCGAGAACTCGAAACCATCCTGCGGAGGCCCCACGGTGGGCGCCAACTGTCGTGGAATTAACACGGCAGATGTCCGGTTTAATGGACTTAGTTGAGGAACCATCGCACGGGTTAGCTTGAAGGGGTTAAAAGCACACAAAGGACACAGAGGGTTTATACTAGTTTGGCCCCTTCGATGAAGGTAAAAGCCTACGTCTAGTTGGGTTTGGTATTTCTTGGGCGTCGATGAACAGGGAGCGGATCGCTTGCCTGTCTCTCGACGGGTTGTTTCTTGTCCCTGAACCGTCGCCGGGTCGTCCCATTATATAGAGGCGACGCCTGGTCCGGTTTACAGAGTCCCGAGGCCGGCTCATACTTGTGTCTGCCTCGGTCTCTGCTGTTTCTTCCTTATCTCTCAATTTACATGACCAGACGGTTTACAAACCGTAACTCTACACATGGGCCTTAAGCCTTCATGGGCCTTAACCTCTACAGGATATTTACAAGTATACAACTAAATTACCATAATCCGGTTTATACTAGCCGGTTTATTCCTGCTAGTAATATCCCTGACACCTTGTTTGCTATCAAACGTCACAACGTAACTGGGTGATCATAAATATGCTCTACAGGTGTCTCCGAAAGTGTTCGTGGTGTTGTCATAGATCAAGACTAGGATTTTTCACTTCGAGTGTCGGAGAGGTATCTCTGGGCCCTCTCGGTAATGCACATCATAATAAGCCTTGCAAACAAAAGACTAATGAGTTAGTCACGAGATGATGTATTACGGAACGAGTAAAGAGACTTGCCGGTAACGAGATTGAACTAGGTATAGAGATACCGACGATCGAATCTCGGGCAAGTAACATACCAATGACAAAAGGAACAACGTATGTTGTTATGCGGTTTGACCGATAAAGATCTTCGTAGAAAATGTAGGAGCCAATATGAGCATCCAGGTTCCGCTATTGGTTATTGACCGGAGATGAGTCTCGGTCATGTCTACATAGTTTTCGAACCCGTAGGGTCCGCACGCTTAACGTTTGATGATGATCGGTATTATGAGTTTATGAGTTTTGATGTACTGAAGGAGTTCGGAGTCCCGGATGAGACCGGGGACATGACGACGAGTCTCGAAATGGTCGAGACGTAAAGATCAATATATTGGACGACTATATTCGGACACCGAAAGTGTTCCGGAAAAGTTTCGGATTTAACCGGATTGCCGGAGGGGGTTACCAGAACCCCCCACGAGGGGGGATGGTCCATAGTGGGCCTTGAGGAAAGAAGAGAGGCAGCCCATAGAGGCTGGCCGGCGCCCCACCAGGGAATCCTAGTTGGACTAGGATTGGGGGGCGCCACCTCTCCCTCTCCTTCCTTTCCCCTTCTTCCTTCTTGGTGGACTCCTACTAGGAATAGGATTGCAATCCTATTCCTAGTAGGATTGCCTCCCTGGCGCGCCATAGAAGGGCTGCCCGGCCCCTCCCCTTGCTCCTTTATATACGGGGGCAGGGGGGCACCCTAGGACACACAAGTTGAATTGTTTTAGCCGTGTGCGGTGCCCCTCTCCACAGAAACACACCTCGGTCATACCGTTGCAGTGCTTAGGCGAAGCCCCGCGCCGGTAGATACATCATATCTGTCACCACGCCGTCGTGCTGGTGAAACTCTCCCGTGAAGCTCAACTGGATCAAGAGCTCGTGGGACGTCATCAAGCTGAACATGTACTGAACGCGGAGGTGCCGTACGTTCGGTGCTTGATCGGTTGGATCGCGAAGAAGTTCGACTACATCAACCGCGTCAGTTGACGCTTCCGCTCCCGGTCTACGAGGGTACGTAGACACGCTCTCCCCCTCGTTGCTATGCATCTAGTAGATAGATCTTGCGTGATCGTAGGAAAATTTTGAAAATACTACGATCCCCAACAGTTTTGCCGTCTGCCGTTTCTTTGCCGTCCGCTTTTCGGTAGCTGATGGCAAAGAGCTGGTAGATGGCAAAGTAGCTGATTCCAGTAGTGAGCCTACATAGCTAACAACATATATACTAGCACCGACCGGTCGAGTTTGTTCTATACACGCTTGATGGTCATCCAGCATATTTCTCAATTCAGGAGAAACAATGCAAGATTTTTTTGTAAGAGTAGCAATCCAGTCAGTTCCCCCCATGTTTTAGAGTCACTGATGTTTGCAGCTTCCTTCCTCTCGCACACTATTATTAATCAAGACAAAAAAAGCAAATACATTTGTGTCTAGGAACAGGAGATGTCGGGAAGGGAACACTTGGTTTGAGTCGAAGCATCCGTAATGAATGTTGTGGTGGCCCCACGTGCCACCTTGAAGCCATGGCTTTGTCCCTCGGCCTGCCAGGGGCGCTCACCGTCTTAGCTCCCACATTGTTTGTTCCAAGAGCAAAATCAACTTCCTCATCAAGCTCTTGGCGATGCACGAGGGAGTAGCAACTGGGCATGTTTGTCAGGGTCAAACTCGATGTGTGCGCTCTTGTGAAAGCTGCCCGGGATCCCTAAGCTAGTGGTCGAGTCGTGTGAGCGACGGAACAACCTGTCAAGGGAAGGCACAATTTTTGTTTTGTGAGAGCAAGGGGCAAGGCAGAGTTGGATACTCGTCATCGTATCGAGTGCCTATTCAAGCCTTCTTTGGATTGGAGGATTTTCAAAGGATTCTCACGGGATATCAATCCTCAGGATTATTTCCTATGGAATGCATTTGGATCACAGGATTGAGTCATTAAAATTCCTCGGGATTGGGTCACCAAGGTGCTAATTCCAAAGGAATTTACACATGAGGTCCGACCTCTGGAAAAATTCCATAGGATTGGCTATGTCATGCCAACCAAATCCTCCATTTTTCCTATCCCTTTGTTTTGCAAATCCTGTGATCCAAAGAAGCCCTCAACCATATAGGCTTCAACTGGCTGAAGCAACCCTCCAATGCCAGATATTGATTAGTACTAGAAGCAGAGGCGCGCTTTGCGGAGGCGTCCGTTTTCTCTGCAACGTTTTTCTTGCTGTCGTTATCTTTTTTATTTTTTGGGACAAGCGTTGTTCTTTGTTTGTGTGATTTTCCGCCCTTGTGCTTTAGGTGTTACATTTGTGGTGTTTGTGCTAGTGCTGCATTGGAGGGAAAACGGAACACAAAAAGCTGGATAATCGGCATGCAAACCTGGAGGGAAGCATGACCTAATTATGTTGGGTTATCTACTATCAGTTTCCATCCTTACGACTAAATGACTACTCTGTTTCAGAAATCATAGAGTTTGTGTGTAGAAGAGAATACATCCATGTTAGGACCAATGAAGCAACCACGTCGCTCTTCCTTTCTATACTTATTTCATCTAGTCAGATGGACTGAATATGACCATTATATATAAAGATTTTTTCCGTGCAGAGAACAGCTATAGAAGTTGATCTATGATAAATGTTCTAGACATACACAGCCTTATAAAAAAAGCACCCACACCTTACACGGCTAATAATTTATATACCAACACCGATCGAGTTTTTGCTATGCATGCTTGATGAGTCATTCAACATATTTTCTCTGTTCAGCATAAACAATGCAAGATTTTTTCTGTAAGACCAGCAATTCAGTGTGTTCTCCCCATGTTTTTAGAAGTCACTGATGTTTTGCACTTCCCTCTCATACACTTATTGTACAGCATAAGACAGAAATACATAAAATAGATTTTAGTTTGGGAATAAGGAGACGTCGGGAAGAAAACAATTGGTGGAAGCGGAAGAATTCAATGTTTAAAATACATGCGGACTCCTTACGGATCCATCTCCCACAGTCCAACTAATCCTCTTCCCCAAATACCTGACCAAAATTTTCCACACCTGCATGTAACCTCAATACTGTACAAATTTGTCGGTAGCTCTAGCATCTGTGGGAAGAATCTGTAGTAAACGTTGTGGTGGTCTTACGCGCTACATTGAATCTATTTGTATTCAAAAATAAATCCTAACTTTATCCACATACGTTTTCATTTTTAATTCGGATATGAATATTCACTTGCCATGTAGACATTTCTCAAAATACGTACAAATCAATGAAAAATTTGTTCCCTATAGCATTCTGATCTAAATTAATGGATATATTCACTTGCCACGCTAAATAAATCAATGTACAATGTCTTTCTAATAGCATTGTATAGAGCAATATAGCACGATAATAGTGTATGGGTGGTGCTATTTTACTATCGCGTGCTATTATTTCATTGATACAAATACAAAATATTTTGGATTATCAGTACCAATTTCCACCCTTCCGACTAATTACATGAAAATTCTTTCTATTTAACAAAGCACGTAAAGGATGAGAGTACATCCACGTTAGGACCAATGAAGCAACCATGTCGCTCTTTCCTTCTCTACTTATTTCCTCCAGTCACATGGACTGATTACAACCATTATTTATGAAGATCTTTCTGTGCAAAAGATATCTCAAGAAGTTGATCTATGATAAATGTTCTTAGCAACCACACCGTCCTAATACCAGCACGGATCAAGTTTGTTCTATACATGTTTGCATGAGTCATTCAACACATTTCTCAATTAGCTGAAATAGTGCAAGCAAAATTTCTGTAGGACCAGCAATCCAGTATGTTCTCCCCATGTTTTGGAGCACCTAGATTTCACACTTCCCTCTCATACACCGTTATTGTTAGCCAAGACAATGCAAGACAAAACAGAAAGAGCAAAGAGATTTCGGTCTGAGAACAAGAGACATTGGGAAGGGGACACTTGGTGGTAAATGAACAACTTGCAATGTTGTGGTGGCCCTATGGGCCACCATAGAGCCCTATACCACGAGGTGAGAGCCAGGACCAATATATCCATCCCGTGGAAGGGCACTCTCTGTCTTCACTGCCACATCGGTCTTCTGCAACACGAATTGAGCTTCTTCATCAAGCTTCGTGACATGCATGAGGGTTGAGTATCTGGCCACATTTGTCCATGCCAGGCTTGCAGTGTGCGCTCATGTGGCTCCGTCAACAAGTGGACAAGGCATATGAGTGATGGAACAATCTGTTAATGGCAAGGTTCACTTGGTTGTTAATGGCAAGGCTCACTTGGCTACCCCCGCCGATGTTTATTGCAGAGGGAAACAAGCTACCCCATCCAATTTCAGGAGATTTTGTGAATTCATAGTTATTTTAGTTTTTCCAAAGAAAGTTTTTTCCAGATGCATTTCTTTTGTTTGTTTCCTCGCGTCAGAACTATGGAAAGCTTCATGTCGATCCCTCAATATTCTATTTTGGAATAAATAATGACAAACATATTAGACATGATGTTCTTGCCTGCCTCATACTGAGATAGCTTGAATATAAGTTCATCAATTCAAATCCAAGTACCCTGCTTGATAATATTGTTGGATGTATAATGTTCCCCGGTGGGTTATGCATGTGATTTTGCATTCTACCCCCTCTGTAATAATTCTTGGTGATTGCTTGGTGCCATTCTATGGGATTTCGTAGAATTTCTGCAAAAGTGTGCATTGTGCAGCGTAGTGAAACCAAACTTAATAGCGTGTTCAATTGCGATACTGAAAGAATGGTGAGCACTATAACTCCCATGCGTTTACATGAGGAAAAGGAACTTCATGATTCATATATGCACCTTGGCAGCTGCATTACATGTTTGTTGTGCTTTTATGTGAAATGAGTTGTGAATAGTTTCAAAATGTAAGGAATTGTGTCGAATATTATGAATAAGATAGGTTACAATTGGACTCCGAGATTTTAAAAAATATAGATAAGAGTTGTGTCCTAATAGGACACCTGTATTGTATCCTAGGCCCCTTATATAATTTATGGGTAGACACACGATGTAAACTGTGCCAACATAATAGCACAGGTACGCAGGAAAGCCAGCGCAATACAAAATCTGCTTTATTATATTATTAAAATCCTGGTGACAAACCATCGTGTAAGATCATTTTCTGTGACAAAAACTGCCACTAGCTAATTTCACTCCGGCGTAGCCTCATTTGGCAACTTTAGTGACGTTTAGGCTTGATTTTACACGAGGCTTTTGCCCGTCACTAACCTTTGCATTTTTTGTGACGGATTAGAGTGTCATAGAAAATGTTGAACATGCCAATTTCTGAAATACTGAAGAATGACTAATTGTTTTTACAGCTGACATATCTATTGGTGAAAGTCTGTACATATTTTCTGAAAGAGGTCAATATACTATCTGATAGTACCACTGAAAATTTTGGAAGTGCTTAGAATATTCATCAATGCATGTAAGTTCATTAGCAAACATGAACACACCATACGTAAACTAAAATATCCAAACACACCACACGTAAATAAATTAATACATATTCAAACATGATTTATGAATGCAGGAAGTGGAGCACGCAATACATACTTCAATGCTAGTATGGTATTGGTTAGTTCTTGATTAAATTGTTGGCACTCCTTTACTTATATTGAGTTAATCAAAGTCTACCGGTTCGCAGGGCTCATGTCATCATCTAACGAAGGCAGACGCCACGTTTCAGTGTTGTAGCATGGCGATTAATGTCGACCAGCCGCATGCCAATTGCCAACGGCCATTGACACACCCACCAAACTTTTGCCACCACTTTTTCCGGCCTGTCGCCCGCGGCTAGAAGAAGATAGTCGCCATGACCAAAGAGCTCATTCTCTATTCTCATAGCCTCCACATCCCTCCGCATTTCCAAGGCCGAATAGGTGACCACCTCCATGACCAAATAGCTCATTCTCTTTCAGTCTTGACATCCCATTCCATCACCTATAAGTTTGCCCGGGCCCCTCTTGTCCATGTCTCCTTGGTAGGCCTAAAGGGCCTCCTACTAGGCCAATGTTCTAGCTCCCTACATAGAACACACCCCTGGTGTTCGGCAACGTCAGTCATCAACACTCCCTCATTGGCAAACCTGATTATACTAGACAACCGGGAAGTCAACGTGCTAAGGCACCAAAGAGTAGCACAACTATAACACCAACTATCACTAACAAGAGAAGCGGTGATCGAAAGGATTCAACCTATAAACACACGAGCGCAGATGACAAAGACCGGATCAAAGCAGATCCATCAAAGACAAACACGAACCTCCTTATAGGTGCGGCACACAGATGGGTGGTGGCTCTTCTTGTTTGAGTTTGTCTCCTGGACTCCGATCCTCCTTGGGTTCGTTCATCTATATGTAGTCGACCGAGCTCCAGCGTGGATTTCTACTGCCTCCTTGGGGGCAACGAGGTTAGGGTTTGTGCACGACGGCAAGATTGATGCTAGGCGATTTCGATCTATTCAAGGGTTCAATTATGATGACTGCGGCTGCAGGGTGCTTGTCCTAAGTGGAGCGGGCATGAAGACTTCCTGGCTGACATCGACAAGGTCAAGCCGGTTCCGGTAGTGGAGCGGCCCCAATGGTGTGTCGACGGCTCATTCTGGTAGTAGTAGTGGTCGTTTGGTGGTTCAGAGAGCTCGATGTAATTTTTGTTACGTTTGAGGTGCTTTGTACTTATCACAAACTTTTATAGTAGATCTGAATATTTTGGGGGAAAAGGGCGGCGTAAAAAAAGTACGAAAAAGAGAACTAAAATGTTCCCACATCTCCGCAGCGTGAGACATAAAAAAAAACAAAGGAAATGTATCCAAGTGCACTTAAATAGTCCTTCAGAAGGTGTAAGACAAATTACTATTTCCTCAGACACTGTAAAATAAAACATTTCTTTTCTTCAAAACAGGAAAAAATGCGTACAAGTGAACACACTTAACCACAACTTGAGACAGGAAAAACCAAGCCCAGCCTTCCTTGCCATCTCATGTTCCCGTTCCCGTTCCCATCCGCCTCCCCCACCCCACCCACGGCTAGGCTGCGAACCCTAGCTCCTTGCTGATGTGAGCCTCACCGGAGATTCTAGATCCAGCTGCTGCCCCACCGCCGGCGCCCGGCCCCGTCCTCCTCCTCTTCCCCTCTCCCTGGCCAGGCCAGGCCACCAGGCGCTCAAGATTTGTAAGCGGTGAGCTCCTCCATCTGCATAATGTGACGATGCCAACCTGGATTTTAGCGCCTGAGCTGGTTGGGCAGACCGGTCGATGCTCTGCGTGACCAACTTTGTTTCATTCTTTCAGTAGATCTAAATTTTACCTGAAATGCTTGGCCCTGGCGCGCATCTCCTGTTGTCTCACTCTGTTCCTGGAAGAAAAGGAAAGAAATGGCGCATCTTTTGCAGATTACTCCTAATTTACCTAACCAAAATTTGTTCCTTTCAGTAGATCTATTGCACCTGGTACATATAGTTGGGATTTAGGATTGTATACTTGGGTTCCGATGCAGGTCTGCTATCACCGTTTCAACATGTTTTTTAGGAAGCAGATAGCACAGATCGCCACTTGACCTCGTTGAAATTTCATCTCTTTTAGTTCATCTGAGCTTTGCAATGGAGTTAATTTTTATCTGGTGTACGAACAACAAATATCCAGTAATATTCCTGTGTTAATTCTTTTACAGATCGTCATACTCCGCTCCTATTGCTGTTTCTAGTCAAAGGATCTTTCTTTTTCTATTCTAGTCATGCACTTCATTCTCTGAAAAAACATGCCCTGTGTACTGTACTGTCTAAGCTTACCTGTGGCTGTTGATACAAAGTGTGATGGTGCTTCATTTCCGTGTGATGTATTCGGATGTGCAACTTCATCATTCATTTGAGACTGATATGTACAACTTGAACAAGCTTTTCACCTCTGAAGGCGAACAAACTTGGTTGTGTCACTACCCTGAATCCTAGCTACTGCAAATAAGCCTGGTTATGGTCATCTTTATGGGCTATGTTACCTTCTGACTATGGATCCTTTCTTTTCGTTTTTTCAACTCAACAACCCTTTGTTGACCAGAAACTATGGTTACATCGTCTGTGAGTACAGGGATGATCACATCGGGTTGTTCTTCCATCCAACTATTACAAATGGTCCTCTAGCCAATTTACCTACCTCATGAGCTACACAATTCTGTTCCCCATAACAATGTTCGAAAACCACATAGGGAAATTCACAAGCCATATGGTAGCAATCGTCAAAAATACAACCACAACTCCGGAGGATCAACTTCCAGTCTTGATGGTTTCGTCGGCCTCAAAATTATCAGAATGAACAATTAGTCATTTGCACCCCAACAGTTTCTGCTAGGTTGAGGCCGAACAGCCGTGCTAGAGCTTTCTCGGTGAGCGCGTTCGTACAAACATCAATCATTTTCATGGATAAGTGTAACCATTAGGATACCGATGTCCATACTCGTATCCACAATTTCTTTAAAATCCAAAACATATTTGTATTTGTATTTACAAAATAATTCTAGTTATTATCCACATTATTTCCATTATATTTCAGATATGAATATTCGATTGCCATATAGACATTTTCTCGAACACAAATACCAGATATGTCCGATTATCTACCTTCAGTTTCCACCCTTACCTCTAAATGACTATTCTGTTTAACAAAGCATAGAGTTCGGGTATAGAGGACAATTCATCCATGTTAGGACTTAGGACCATGCAATCAACCATGTCATTCTTTCCTTCTCTACTTATTTCACTCGATCACATGGACTGATTACAACATTATTTATGAAGATCTTTCCGTGCAAAACTATCACATGAAGTTCATTTATGATAGATGTTCACAGCAACCGCACCCTCCACGGCCAACAATTTATATACCAACACTGATTGAGTGTGCTCTATACACACTTGATGAGTCATTCAACATATTTCTCATCAGCAGAAACAACACAAGGAAAAAGTTTTGTAAGACTAGCAAATCCAGAGTGTCTTCTCCCGACGTTTCATATTCACCAAGGATTTGCACTTTCCTCTCATACATTTATTGTTAACCAAGACAATGCGATGTAAGACAAAAAGAGAAGAGAAAAGAGATTGCGGTTTTGAGAATGGGAGATATCGGAAAGGGAATACTTGGTGGTAATGGAAGTATTCGTAGTGAACGTTGCGGTGGCCCGACGCGCCACCGTGCTGCCTCCAACCACCATTTGTGCGCGAGAGCCAAGGCTATGCCCTCCGGACTGCCGGGGGCGCTCGCCCTATTTCCTATTTGCCATATGAAGACGTCTCTGAACGTTCAAGTAATGTTGCACTTGAGCTATTTGAGGCAAACATGCGCACCAGCCCTGGTCGATGCAGGGCAACTTAGTTGGGTGGCCATGCATTCTTTCTTGGTCAACATAGCTCGAAGCCTCTGCCTGCTTGCACATATAGTGAATACCACAAGGATTGCATCGACTTGTTGTGTGACTATCTCCAGCCGACCTCTTCTACGATACCACTGTTGTCAGGGGTGGTAGAATTACATCGCATTGAAGCTATGTGATCAATCTATTAGGGTTTTCTCTACTAAAGATTTATGTCAGAGGGGTGTGTAGATTCTCATATGTATGCTTAACATCTTCTGCTCCAGCTTTGTGATCATATAATGGTGTGACTAAACTTACTATTTAGTATGATGATCAACCAACCAGGCTTTGGTTACCTTTACCCTAGTGATATGTTATGTACCGTATAATTGTTTGAACCTAGCCAAATGGACCATGCCTTGGGGGATCCAAATTTTCCTACATTTTAAGTTGGCGAAAAATCAAACCCCAGCCCTAACAAGAAAAGAAAGGCAAAGATGCCCAAGGCAAGAGGTCTGGCAATCTCAACTTTTGAGGATATCTTGTTGGTTAAAGCTTGATTGGCCACAAGTATGGGCCCTATATGTGGCATGGAGCAAAAGGGCAATAGGTATTGGGAGAAAATCCACAAGCACTACCATGAACACAAACAATATGCGGAGAAGGTGGCTACGAAGGTTTTTACCCAACATGGGTGGCAGCATAATCTCCGGATCGGTCCACCAGCCCTTTTGACATAGGCCAAGTAAACTCTAAATGCTTTGGATTGGCTTGATGCTACATTTTGAGATAAAAAAAGCACCCTTTTATGAAAAATGAACACATGCAGTACACGGAGTTGCATCCTATCTTGACCACCTGCAAGGGATCAATGACGCAGGGAGTACGAGGCCGCGAGAACGAGGATGGCAGCAGTAGCTGAACGGATGGAGGCAGAGCAGGCAACAAGGATGGCCACGGAGTAGGAGGCAAGGATGGTCGCGGAGCAGGTGCCATGAATGGCAACGGGTGAGTGACCTGTTCAGGGAGTGATCCTTCCCGCCCAGAGTTGAATTTTATTTTGGCATGTCGAGATTGATGAACTATGATTTATTTTGCTTTGTCGCAGTGTTGAAATGTGGAATTGTGATGGATTTGTGCTCTATGACCCACCTACATGGATTTCACGGATTTGAGGGTTCACATTTGAGGTGTGTGGCTTCTGGCCAATGGAGGGGCTGCCCGCGCTGTCTGCTGACGTTTAGGGGGGCGGATTTATCAAGTCCGGATGTAGATGCTCTTAGGATACGGATATATCCATATCCTTATCCACACTTTCTTAACTTTTTCTTCCAAAAACGTATTTGTATTTGTATTCAAAATAAAAAATACATATATTATCCACTTCTATTTCCATTTTAATTCAGATACGAATATCCAGTTGCCATGTAGACATTTTTTGAAATACGCATACCAGACATTTTGAATTATCTACCACCAATTTCCACCCTTACAACTACTCCCTCGGTCCGCGAATAAGTGTACATCTAGCTTTTATTATAAGTTAAAGTTTTAAAAATTTAACCAACTTTATACAAAAGAGTTGTAGCACGTATAACATCAAATTGGTTCGTTATGAAACTATATTTCAAAATGAATCTAATGATACTAATTTAGTGTCGTATGTGTTGTTACTTTTCCCTATAAAGTTGGCCAAAGTTTTAACACTTTGGCTTAGGACAAAATCTAGACGTACACTTATTCGCGGATGGAGGGAGTACATGATTATTCTGTTTAACAAGGCATAGAGTTCAGGACAGAAGATAGTACATCCACGTTAGGACTAGCCAAGCAACCACGTCGCTCTTTCTCTCTCTACTTATTTGATCCAATCACATGGGCTGAACTGAACCATTATTTATGAGGATTTCCATGCAGAAATATCACATGAAATCATTCTATGATCAATGTCTCAGCAACCACACCCTACACGACTTCAATAAAAAAAAGCAACCACACCCTACACAGCTAACAATTTATATACGACCTCCAATCGAGTTTGTTCTATACATGCTTGATGAGTCCTTCAACATATTTCTCAATTCAGTAGAAACAATGCAAGATTTTTATGTAAGACCAGCAATCCAGTGTGTTCTCCCCATGTTTCAGAAGTGACTAATGGTTTGCATTTTCCTCCAATACACTTATTGTTAACCAAGAATCGAAGACAATGCAAAACAAAAAGAAAGAGAGAAGAGATTTTGTTTTGGGAATAAGAGACGTCGGCAAGAAAACACTTCGTGGCAATTGAAGCACTCATAATGAACACTGTGATGGCCCCATGCGCCACCTTGAAGCCACGGCAGCGTTCCTCATGTTGTCAGGTGTGCAATCAACTTCTTCATCAACCCCTTGGCGATGTACGAGGACATAGCAACTGGCCACGTTTGTCGACGGCAAGCTCGATGTGTGCGCCATTCTGGCGACCCTTGTCAGCTGCCCGGGCTCCGTCAACGAATGGTTGAGGCATGTAAGCAACTGAACGACCACTCAAGAGTAAGGCTCAGTTGGCTAGTCGCCAAAGCATCTATTGTCGCCCCGGGCCTAAGGGCATGCACCGTCATGCTAATTAGAAGCTGGGCACCCCCGTTGATGTTGACTATAGAGGGAAACAAGCTATTTAATCCGCCGGCAGGGGATTTTGTGAATTCATAGTTGTTTTTGTTTTCCCAAAGAATTAGTGAACTTTTAGATGCATCTCTTTTTGTTTGTTTCAACTATTCAATTTTCTATTTCAGACTAAACATACAGATTAGAGACGTTGTTCTGGGTGCCACAAATTGAGGGAGCTTGAATATACGCTCATCAATTCAAATCCAGCTACCCTACTTGAAAATATATATTTTGTTGTAGTGGTCATTCGGTGGTCTCCAAGTCTCGAAGTAATTCTTATTATGTTTGAGGTGCTTTATACTTTCGGTGAGCTTCTATAATAGATTTGAATCCTTCTAAAAAAGGTGCACTACTGGAATTCTTCGAACGGAAAAAATAGTGCTTTGAGCATCTACAGTCGGACCCCGTCAAATCTCCCCTATACATCCACACGGATGGCCCGGTCAATGGCCGGTCGCGAAATTGTGACCCAGCCGCCCCCCTCAAACCGACTCTGGCAACCCTCAAACCCAACCCATATCTGGGGCGAAAATGGGGAGGCTCGGGAACGCCTGGACACATCCACCATGTCAGACTGGTATGAGGGAGCCACGAGGAAAGCCACGCGTGTCCGCCGAGTGCCCTCAGTTTGCTGCAGATGCATTGATGGCATTGGTCCAGCGCGCCGCGAGGGTCTAAATCCGGCTATTGAAGTTGGACGGCGAGGCAACACTAGCCTCGTCCGCATTCCCCTCCTCTTCGTCCCGTCTGTCGTCGCTGATGTTCGCTCTTTTCCGTCTTCCACTTCCAATCCGAGCTCATCGCCATCCGCCATGGTCCACCAAAAGATCAAGTATTATAATATGTGAACGCCAGGCGGAGTTCCATGCCAACATGCGCGCAATGGAGGAGGCACGCAGCGCGGCCAAGCTTGGAACGACGGAGGAGGAGCTACTGAAGGAGGAGAAGGAGCCCAGCGTCGAGGACACGGACATGGAGGATGTCACGAAGGAGGCACTAGGAGTGGAGCCCGACGGCTTTGCCATGGCGGAGGTGGAGGCAGAGTTCTAAAATTCCCAAGCCACGGAGGCTACGGCGGGGTTGGAGGCGAAGCAACCACCAACCACGACACAATTCAGTCCGAGCGGGAGGTACCACTGTTGTATCCACCTCACGGATGTGGAGCTGGACGAGTTGTTTGCATCCCTCTCATATGTTGATGAGGAGGAGAAGCCAGAGGTGTCTGGTCCACCGCCAATGACCATGAGGTCGGTCCGTCCAGCACCGGGCCGAGTCATCAACATCCCCGACGACGAGTATAGTAGAAGTAGGGTAGTTTCTTTTCAATGGAGCTTCTTCCGCGAATGTATGATCTAAGTCTTTTTCTTCGAAAAGGAGGTTGTGACCCCCGGCCTCTGCATCATTATGATGCATAGAGTACATAACGGAGGAAAACAATGGATGAGGCATTATAAGATATGATAAACACCTACGATTAAGTTTGGCCTGTTCTGCACCAACGCCTTCGAAAAAAGAATAAACGTCCTTGCGCCATCATCATCACGTAGGCCGTAGACGGTATTGGGCACAATATTAAGTAGACAACGTTTGTTGCTAATTCTTCACGCCGTCCTCGATACTAATTCTTCACGCCGCCGACATTTAGTTCAAAAAAATCGTCCGATTCATCGTTTTATCATCTGATTTATAGCTACTAGGTGGGTGGCCGATAAGGTTATGTCATATGGTCACCGTTTATTGTTTGGACCGATTTATCGCTTAGACAAGCGATTTACCAGGAATCTACCGATAAATCGGACATATTTCTAGCACTAGGTGTGTAATAACTATGTTTACTAGATGACACCCCGCTCGTTGCTGCGGGAATTTTGTATTGATGAATAGAAATATTGATGGAGTGAGGAATAGAGAAATGATGATAGTGTTTTATGCTAACAATTAGTGTAAACATTGAAGTTCTTGCCATGGCATGGAACTGAAGCAAACGTAACCAAATGAGAGTTGTTCTGGATTGCAGTTGCACGGCCAACCATTAGTGTAAGGAATATAGAACAAATTTGTCACTTCATATATAGGATAACTACTGTTTCATTAGTGATATTGCATGGAAAAGAAGCAAATATAATTTGTTCAAAAGAGATGAATGTTCATTCATGCAGATACATCATGAAATAAGGAATGAACATAGCATTGTTAATGCGTAATCATAAAATGATACGGAATGTCATACCTTTAAGAGAGAACTCTGTAATGCTGAAGGTAATTTACCATTGAAGTAGTACTTATGACGAAATAGCTTAAATCACCTTAGCCTCCTATATACATGAATTAACCTTTTGCTTCGTCCATTCTTCAGTCTTTAATTAACACAATAATGGCAATGCACATATATTAATGTGTGACGTCAAATTGGCTATTGATTCATGGTCCAGTCGAGTATATATCAATAATAACAGTGACCTTCAGATTCGATAATTAGGAAAGAATCCAATTTACCTTGCTGACAGGAACAATGAAGCCAATGATAGAAGTTCAGCTTGCTAACTGAAATCCCACAAGCTTCCAGCTCTAGTGATGCTGAGACAACATAAGAGAAATTAGATATCCTTACTGCAAATACCCCTTAACTTCCTCTCCCATCCATGCCAAGCCGACCGACTGACTGTGCTCCATGAGGGAGCCAAGGCAGGAGAGGTGAGGGGCTCCTCCACGGGGCAGCGGCAAGACTTCCTGTTGGTGCCGCGACGGCGCAGGCTAGGGTGTGGAGGGCAGCAGCGCGACTGGGCAAAGCCAGTACGGACGATCGGAGGTGGTCGTTCGAGGGGAATCCCATGCGAGTTTGAACGACGCGCTGGTTCCTTGCTAGTGCTGCCACGGCGCGAACTGGGTTCTGGAGAGCAGTGCGTCCGCGAGTAGTCCATATGGATGGTCGGAGGTGGCCGATCGAGCAAAGCCCATGCGGATGACAACGACACGCTGTCGGCTTGGCGGCGGTTCCGTCCAGGTGCGACGCGGTTGTGCATTACCCAGCCCCATATTAGCGTCGAGGTCTCTCACGCCGGAGCTCAGTTTCTGTGGTTGCAACTCGATTGGAATAGGTGGGAAGATCGAAGATGCATCGGCAAGGGGCTAGGACCCTCTAGTTATGGCAGCCTCGTTTGTTAAGAAGAGTAAAGGCCATGTCGCTTCGGTGGCTAGGATGGCTGTGTATTGTTAAGATTAATTAACATAGTAATTAAGGAATTAATCCCTGCTTGGAATAACCGTTGGCGGTTGCTTTCGGTAACAGTTGCGTCGGTTCACCCCTTGTAAACGTGTTCCAGTGCTATATATAGCACTTCATCTAATGCAAAGAGACAATTCGATCACTTGTTCTTTCGATCTCAAACACGTTAGTTCTACCAAAGAGAAAAAATAGATACACCGGAGAGGGGAGGAGCGAGCACTCGCTGGGGAGATGCCCGACCTCTTCTCCTTCTTCCTCTCTCTGATCCACGGCGATGTTGGTCAAAGCAGAAGATGACGGTGATTTCAGTGATGATCACATAGGAGCGTGATGCCGATGGTGGCCAACTTCTAGGGCGTGGAAACACGTGGTGCAGTCCTGAGGGCTTGTGCGGCTTCGACAAGACTATACGCAGTGTTGATTCAAGGCAGTGTACACATGAGAGCTTGAAGTCAACATGGCGTGGGGTAGCATGGCGCAGCTACATGGAGTCATGTTAAAGGTGGAGCTGGAGTCTGATGGATGACTATGCTCTGTGCTGATGGAGGGGCTACAATGTAAGATATCACAGAATCAAAGCCTATTTCAGCGGGATTACGAGAGACACGTGGATCGGACAGAGTACCAGTGGTCTGATGGAGACGTGATACTCGACATCGGTCGGTGATGATCGGTGGTTCTCCGCAGTGGAGGTTGAGGCAATGGGGCTAGCTACTCGGGAGACTTGACAAGGACAGCAGATGCTCGACGAGGTGATAGCGGCGAGGCGTGCAGTAAGCACGGGACACCGCGGCAGGCCAAGCACCGGTGGTCAGATATGTGGTTAGACAAAGTGTGCAGGGGTGCTGAAGCAGTGTTGACGAGTGTTAAACATGTAATTGTGGAGGCGCCAAGGGTTGTCTTGGGCCTCACACCAGAATAGCTAGGGATAGATTTCCTCTTATGTTAAACCTCCTTCTATCCCTATCTCTTCCTATCTTGTAGCTCTGTTCGGTTTCTACAACAACCGAACTGCCTTGTACCTCAAGTATACATATCAATATATAATCCTGCGGGCTCCCTATCAGGGGGTTGAGACGCTTCATAACTTCTTACATGGTATCAGAGCCAAGAGATCTTGAGTTCAAGACCCTGCCAACGCAGTATTAAATAAATGATTCTGCGGCCTATATCGATCCCACGTCTAAGGACTAAAATAGCCTAGACATGACGTGAGGGGGAGTGTTGAAATATAATGCGAGCCTCCCTCCATCAGTTCGGACTTTTGGATGAGTTGGCTGTAGCATAAATTCTAAAAGACATCTTGCATGTACCCAATGCTTCCAAAACTCTTCTTTCCGTCCATCGTATTGCGCTTGATAACAATGTCTTCCTTGAGTTTCACCCTTTTTTCTTTTTGATCAAGGATCAGGTCACGAAGAGAGTTCTCCATAGGGGTACATGCGTGCAAGGGTTCTATGCGTTGCTTCCTCAATACTGTCAATTCAATAAACAAGTCTATGGTGCCATCAAGTTTTCTGCTGAGAGGTGGCATAGTCGTTTAGGCCATCCTTCGTTTGCCACTGTTCATCAAATTCTTAGTAAAAATAAACTCCCAGTTGTTGGTGAGAGAAATCTAGAAACTATTTGTGATTCATGTCAAAAGGCAAAAAGTCATCAGTTACCTTATTCTGTCTCTACCAGTATGTCTACCAAGCCTTTGCAACTTATTTTCTCTGATGTTTGGGGTCCAGCACCCACTTCTGTTGGTAGACATTCTTACTATGTGAGCTTCATTGATGATTATAGCAAATACACATGGATATACCTTCTAAAAAAATGTTCTGATGTGTTTCAAGTCTTCCTTAATTTTCAAGCCCTCGTTGAACGAAAGTTTGATAGCAAAATCATTGCCATGCAATCAGACTGGGGTGGTGAATATGAGAAACTTAACTCCTTTTTTCAAAAGATAGGTATTTCTCATCATGTGTCCTGCCCACATGCTCACCAACAGAATGGTTCCGCCGAACGGAAGCATCGACACATTGTTGAAGTAGGTCTTGCTCTCCTAGCTTCCGCCTCCATGCCTTTAAAATTTTGGGATGAAGCTTTTCTCACTGCTGTTCATCTTATTAATATGTGGCCTAGTCGCACTATTGCAAATGAAACCCCCACTGAACGTCTTCTTCACATCACACCAGATTATACAACACTTCGTGTTTTTGGTTGTGCCTGTTGGCCAAACCTTCGTCCCTACAATCCTCGTAAACTTATGTTTCGATCTCAACAATGTGTCTTTCTTGGTTATAGTGCCCAACATAAAGGTGTCAAGTGCCTTGACGTCTCCTCTGGTCGTGTGTATATCTCTCGTGATGTTGTGTTTGATGATACTAAATTTCCGTTTGCAAAACTTCATCCTAATGCCGGTGCTCTTCTTCGAAAGGAGATTCTTCTCCTTCCTTCCCACTTATCCGGTGTTGATCATGTGGAAAACGATGATTGTAATGACTTAATATTGACTAACTCTTCTAATCTGGTATCTGAGTTTGATGCTGCAGGAGAAAACATTGCTGAAAATCGTGGTCAAACTGGTGCAATTTTTGGTGAAAACAGTGCTCCCCTGCGTCCTGTTGCTGTCACGCTGGAGCAGCCGAGATCATCCTCAGGATCCGTCCCTCCGTCTACATCTCAGCCGACAGAATCTCCATCGGGATCGACCCCGCTGTCCTCTCCTGTGCGTGCGTCCGTCCCGCGCCAATCCTGCACCAGCATGCAGCCGCCAGACTCTGGGCCTGCGTCGTCCCCCGACGCGCCCTGCTCGCCCTCTGCCACCAGTCCACCACCTGGGCCCCGGGACCCGCTGACCACACGGTTTCCGGCTCAGCCTCGGGTCTACACCCGACGGACTGCGACAGGCGTGCGCCCCAGATCTTCTGTGCCGGCATCGTCTTCTACTGTGGTTCCGCCAAACGCAGAAGATCCTGTGCCTGCTTCCTCGGGATCGCCAGCCTCGATCCAGGGGGAGTTTTCTCCGGAAGCTACTGCTGCTGATGGTGTCGGGCGATTTACTGTGCCTACACGTGCTGCTACACCACCTCGTACACGTCTTCGCGCAGGTGTTATTCATCCTACCAATTATAAAGTGAAATTTGGTCTTGCTGCTTCCACAGGAGAACCCCGCACATATCAGGAAGCTCTTGCAGATCCCAGCTGGAAGAAGGCCATGGAGGATGAATATCAGGCTCTTCAAAAAAACCACACGTGGCATTTGGTTCCTTCAAGGCAAGGTAAAAATGTGATTGATTGCAAATGGGTGTTCAGGATAAAGAGAAAGTCTGATGGTACTCTTGATCGGTATAAAGCTAGGCTCGTTGCTAAAGGTTTCAAACAGAGGTATGGCATAGACTATGAGGACACGTTTAGTCCTGTTGTTAAGGCTGCTACTATTCGACTTATTTTATCAATTGCTGTATCAAGAGGTTGGAGTCTCAGACAGCTAGATGTGCAGAATGCGTTTCATCATGGTGTTCAGGAAGAGGAAGTGTATATGAAGCAACCTCCTGGGTTTGAGGATAAAAACAAACCGTCTCATATTTGCAGGCTTGACAGATCACTCTATGGACTAAAACAAGCCCCCAGAGCATGGTATTCTAGATTGAGTACAAAATTGCAGCAACTTGGTTTCACTCCTTCAAAATCTGACACATCATTGTTTATTTACAACAAGTCAAATGTTTCAGTTTTCTTGCTTATCTATGTTAATGATATTATTGTCACGAGCTCATCAGATAAAGCAATAAAGGCTCTTTTGTCAGATTTGAACTCAGAATTTGCTCTTAAGGACCTAGGTGATTTGCATTTTTTCCTTGGCATTGAGGTTAAAAGAAACAAAGAAGGTGGTCTTCATCTCTCTCAGGAAAAATATGCAACAGATCTCTTGAGGAGAGTTGGGTTACAGGGTTGTAAGCCTTCCCCAACACCTTTGTCTAGTTCAGAGAAACTTACACTTGCTGCAGGAGAACTCTTGGATAAGAGGATGGCACTAGATACAGAAGCCTAGTGGGTGCACTTCAGTACTTGACTCTCACTAGGCCTGATATTTCCTTTGCAGTAAATAAGGTCTGTCAGTATCTTCATGCACCAACCACTGCTCATTGGACTGCAGCAAAACATATATTGAGATATGTAAAACATACTCTAAGTGTTGGCATAACTTTCAGTAAGTCATCATCCACCCTTGTTAGTGCTTTCTCAGACTCTGACTGGGCAGGCTGCTTGGATGACAGAAGATCAACTGGTGGCTTTGCAGTATTTTTTGGTCCTAATTTAATCTCATGGTGTGCAAAGAAACAGGCCACAGTTTCCAGATCTAGTACTGAAGCAGAATACAAAGCACTAGCGAATGCAACAGCAGAAATTATCTGGGTACAGTCCATGCTTAAGGAGCTTGGGGTTTATCATACTCAGAGACCATGTCTTTGGTGTGATAATCTTGGTGCCACCTACTTGTCAGCCAATCCAGTCTTTCATGCACGTACCAAACACATTGAGATTGATTATCATTTTGTGAGGGAAAGAGTTGCCAACAAGGAGCTTGACATTCGATTTGTTCATTCGAAGGACCAAGTTGCAGATGGTTTTACAAAGGCTCTAGCTACAAGACCTTTTGAGGAATTTAGACGTAATCTAAACTTACGAGGTTCAGATTAAGGGAGGGTGTTAAACATGTAATTGTGGAGGCGCCAAGGGTTGTCTTGGGCCTCACACCAGAATAGCTAGGGATAGATTTCCTCTTATGTTAAACCTCCTTCTATCCCTATCTCTTCCTATCTTGTAGCTCTGTTCGGTTTCTACAACAACCGAACTGCCTTGTACCTCAAGTATACATATCAATATATAATCCTGCGGGCTCCCTATCAGGGGGTTGAGACGCTTCATAACTTCTTACAACGAGTACCAGATTCAAGTTGGTGACTGGGTCTATTGGCTCCGGAAGATGGACAAGAGTTGACCATGGAGAATCTGAGAAAGTGATGGAAAGCCTGAAATTGTCAAAATAGATAGAGTAGAAAAATCACCTGGGGGCCTTGTTGGGGGCGCGGCTGGAGATTCTCTAAGCTTAGTTGCAGTTACCACTTGTCCAGCGGATCCCAAGCAGCTGCAAGGTGGACCTCCCGTGCATTTACATGAGGAAAAGGGACTCCCATGATTGATGGGTGCCCCTTTGGCAGCTTCATCACATGTCTTTGTGCTTCCAAATGCAGTGAGTTGTGAATAGTTTCTAAATGGAATTGATTTGCACACGAAGTTTTGTGGGCGGCATGTGGACCATGGCAGATCTCACGTTCATTAGTTATCGAGGAATTTAATCTCGAAATAGGTTTTCGCATCGCTTTATATATAAAGCAACAATTGAATAAAGTACACGGCCGAACTATTCGAGGAGATGAGGTAGCCCTCAAACAGTGTCAATCCCAGGATAACCGGATCACGCAGGATGCACACAACTACGCTAACGAAAGAGAGTACAGGAGGAACGGAGTACAACACTACGCAAAGCCCTATAACAACTAAACTCCACGACAACACCCCCAAGAGGTAGAACGGCGCTAAGCGTTGCCGCTGCCGAGGTCACGACAGACATAGGTTTTCACCCAGAACCAGGACATAGAGAGAGGCGCCACGACGACGTCTTTGGGAAGATAACAACGCTTGTGAGCGTCGCCGCCGTCGGCGTCAAAGCGCTGAGCTTTCGCTCGGCAGCTCCCCCATGCCACCACGAGGTCTCTAGGGCAAGCATGACAAGCTCAGTTTTCTAGATCCAGATCGGGGCGCTGCCAGGGACATATAACGTGCCCAGCCACCTGTCACCGCCCACAAATCATGGTACTATTCATGCCTGGGCTCATGTGAGCCCAGGCACCAAATCAACGCTATCTGCTATACGCATTATTTTAAATGTTTGCTCATGTGTTTGGACAAAAGATTCCTAACGCAGGACCTCTGAATGCTATAGCGCACTATTTAATACCATGGGGAGTACTTGTGTAACCACCTGCAGCCGACCTCTTCTGCGAACCTTCTACGTGACTTTGGTGTGTACAACATGATAACTAACACAATCATAGCACTGATGTCAGGGCTATCAGGACTACAACGTGTTGAAGCTCTGTGATCAATCCAGCGGGGTTTGCTCTACTGTAGCTTTATGTTAGAGGGGTGTTGAGATTCTCATATGTATGCTTAACTTCTTCTGCTCAAGCTTTGTGATCGTATAGTAGTGCGACTAAAGTTACTTCTTACTTTCATAGTATGAGGATCTTTTTTTCTAGGGCCAGGTTACCTTGCGACTATGGACTTTTAATCACTATAGAGTTAGTGAAGGTGAATCCTGATTGATGTCACTAGGAGTAGTGACTTCTTTTTCCACAGTTATGATCATTATTTTTCTTGGCACTCCCATGCGAGGACAAATTTCTTCAGTAACAGCGGAGTTCACCTGGAAGACCAAGGCACCAATGAGATGTCGATTCTTCATATGGTTGGCCACCCGGCACAGATGTTGGACGTCCGACCGGCTAGGCAGACGAGGGTTGGATCATCAGGATCGCTGCCCTCTCTATGACCAGGAGGAGGAAACCATGAGCCACATTATGATGCACTGCGTGTTCGCGAGAGAGGTTTGGACGGCAGTCTTCCACTCCATGGGCAGTCCAGATTGGATTCCCACGACCGAGCAAAGTATGACTGAATGGTGTGCGGATAAGGGAGGCGCAACGAGGCAAAGCCGAAGCAATGCGGCAATACTAACCCTGGTCATGTGGGAAATATGGAAGCACCGCAATGCTATAGTTTTCTATGGGGCTTCGCCATCCTAAAACTGTGTGCTACTTCGGATAAGCAACGACGGGCGAGCGTGGAAGCAAGCAGGGTTGCTGAGAGGGAACACGGACGATTTCTTCGATGCGCTGGAACGGTGGGCTAGGCCAGGAGCAACAACACCTTAGGTTGTGCGTAGGTGGTGGAAGTTCGGGTGGTGTCGTGTGCATGTAAACTTCATGTAAACACTGACGTGGAGGGGCTCTTTACCCCACTCCTCTTTTTGTAATATAGTACGCACACTACACTAGTAGAAAACGGGTCTATTGTCCCGGTTCGTCTAGGCCTTCTGCCCCGGTTCTTGAATCGGGACTAAAGGGTCGATACTAATGCCCTATCCCTTTAGTCCCGGTTCAAACAAGAACCGGGACAGATGGGCCTCCACGTGGCCTGTGCGCGGAGCCCAGGCAGGAGGGCCTTTGGTCCCGGTTGGTGGCACCAACCAGGACCAATAGGCATCCACACGTCAGCATTTCTATGGCTAGAGTTTTTGTTTTTTTTAAAGGGGGCGGGTTTGGGGGTTTTGGAGGATTAATTTAGGTGTTTCATATATTGTGTTAGCTAGCTAATTAATAGAGAGAAGTGTCCTCTCTTATGTTCGTGCTTGGTCGACGCTACGTATTATACATACGTATAGAGAGGACTAGACACGCTAGCTAGCTAGTAAGCAAACGAAGGAAACAGAAGATCGTCATCAACATATATATGCATACAGAGAGAAGTGATGTCGACCACCTCTCCTTCTCCGAGAGATTGGTCGAGCAACAAGTTCTCGTATATCTATCCGACACTACCAGTTACATATATACAATAATTATCTCTTACAAATATAATCTCCTATCATACGGACGCATGGTCCACATAGTATTCTCCGTCTTCAGCGATCACGTGGTCAAGGAAGAATGCCGCCAATTCCTCTTGAATTTCTTGCAGGCGATCTGGTGGTAGGAGTTCATCCCGCATCCGAAAGATCTAATTTGAAGAAGGGGGTCAACATATATATATATATATATATATATATATATATATATATATATATATATATATATATATATATATATATATATGAATAATTGAAACTCAACACAAATGATGGTAATGAAATAAAATTGTGAATATTATTGCTTACGCACTTCAAATTGTTCGTCAGAGTAGCCCCGCTCACAGGTCGTGTGGCGGATGGACTCGCAAACGTAGTATCCACAGAAATCATTCCCTTGTTCCTGCCACAACCACTTTACAAGAAATAGAGGTCAATCAAACTGATAAGCAAGAATGCCAAATGGTATTGATGAAACTAGCGCTTGAATCAATAGGAGATGCGCGGAACATGCTACTATAGTACTTACTTTCGGGTGTCTAAATTCCAGCTGCTTCGGCAGTCCCGGAGCTTTTTTGGTGAATTTTCTCCAAACCCTGCCAGACAAAGAAAACAATTACTTGATATCAGAAATGAACAAAGTTGCTGATATGCATGGTGGATAATGATCGATTTAACTTATTTCTCGAGCATTTGAGTCATGTCTGCATACTCCTGGGGATCTTTTAGTTTAGCGTCCAAGATAGTTACTACTCCCTGCTCAAGCTTAATCTCTAGGAGAATATAATGGAAGCTGCGAACGCATGCATTAACTCATCAATTACATTACTATAACCTTGACTAATATATAAGGGAAACCGAATATGCACAAGACAGTAACACTCACTTGAAGTTGTAAGGAAAGAGTATTATATCTTTGTTTTCATTTATTACCAACGATCGTAGCAAGTTGGCCTCAGTATTTGCGGCATGAAATTTAACCTCAGTTGCATCTATGAGATATGTGTTAATGAACCCAATATCACCGACTTGTCTTTTCTTCAATTCGACGATCTTCAATCTGCATAATATAGTGAGGATAATTATAAATACATGCAATGAAAGAGCTGAGCTATATAGAGAGACTTAATGACAGAAGTAGTACTACTTACAGACAGTAGCAGGTGACCGTTGCTTTATCGAGGGCCAATTGATTGAAAAACTGAAAGAACTCCTCAAATGGAATAAGCAACAGTTCAATTCCAACGAGGTCACGCTCCTTTTTAACTCTCACATACAAAGTATCCCTCCCCCCAGACTCTCTGCAGATTTTCAAGTACCAATAATGCAATCTTCGCATCATCGTTGATAGAGATCTTTCATCTTTGACGAGAGGCTTCCCGTACTCGTATCTATGTATCTGCACCTCCAAGAAATCATAATGTACATCGTCGGGCAGGTAATCTCCAAGATTGCTATAACCGGGCACCATCCTCAGATCATTAGCGACGATGTCGCTAGACACCTTGAGCGGGGGGCACGATTGGTCCGCTTGTTCGCCGAGCTGGGCAATTTGTTTCTTAGCTCGTCCTTCTGCTAACCTTTGATCACTTCTAGTACTTCCCGACCGCTTCGCTTCGCAAAATGACTTTTCAATAATGCGGTCATACTTGTCTTTCGGCGGAGATTTTGGTGGTTTCTTCAGGGCAGCCAGAGTGCGCTTTGCTTTCATCGGATCTATCTTCTCCTCCGGAGGTGGATGTCTCTGTGCTTTCAACCCTTGAAACCAGTCCTTTACTTCGGCTTTAGTGATCTTCGCGTTTTCCTCGTCGGACCTCTCGTATGGTAACTTCTCTAGAGGCGTGAGAGAATGACCAAATCTGTATAGCCACCCGCCTCTGGCTGTACTGCTAGACGCCGGCAGACCAGACGGAGCGGCTGTCTTCTTTCCTTGCTTACGCGGTGGAGGAGAAGGACTACGATGCGCTGGAGCAGCCGGAGCGGCGGCGGGTCTCTTCTGCCCTTGCTGACGAGGCAGAGAAGGAGGAGGCTGGCTGCTCGGGCACGCCGGTGCAGGCGGAGAAGGAGGCGGAGTGCCTCCATGCGCCGGAGAAGGAGCCGGCCGAGTGCCCTGATCGTCACTCATCGGAGGAGGAGGCGGTGGAGGAGGCGGAGTGCCCTGACTCGCCGGAGGAGGAGGAGGAGGCGGAGGCGTTCAGTTCAGAAGGTTGATGAGGTCCTTCCGCCATAGGCATGGAGTCTTCAGAGAAGAACCCAGCCGAGTCCCCCCTTCACCGGTAGGGTGGTCAAGCTGGAGGTCCTCAAATTCCTCCGTTATTTCATCCACCATCACCCTAGCATATCCTTCTAGAATCGGCCGGCAGTGAAAAGTTGCGCCGGGTTTAGTAGGAAAAACAGAGCCAACAGCCGCCTTGACCTTCATATTAATCCATTGCATCATAAGGTGGCTATTTTGAGACTCCGTGATAGCATCCATGGGATAGCTGGCAGGAGCCGTCAAGACATGCTCCGGCTGAAGCAGCTAGCTAGAAGCCACGCTGCTTCTCCGCTGAGATGGCGGGGTAGCTTCGGGAGAAGCTTCGACAGTTCTTTTGCTGCAATTTGCTTCTCGTTCCTCTATCGCTTGTACCCTAGCGTGCAACGCCTGCAGTTCGGTCTGCTGCACTTTCTTCCTCCTCTCGTGGCATTTGTAACCGCCTGCGTCCGGAAACCCAGCACTCCACGGAACCGAGCCTGGCGTGCCTCGTGTCCGTCCAGGGTGCTCAGGATTCCCGAGGGCCATTGTGAGCTCGTCGTTCTCTCTGTCGGGAACGAATGTCCCTTGCTGCACTGCTTTGATATAGTGCCGAAGCTTCTTGACTGGTATTTCCAATTGCTTGTCCGTCCAAATGCACTTCCCTGATACAGGGTCCAAGGTTCCGCCAGCCCCGAAGAACCAAGTCCGGCAACGGTCTGGCCAGTTCATTGTCTCTGGTTCGATCCCTTTATCAAGTAGATCATTCTCAGCCTTGGCCCACTTAAGCCGGGTTCTGAGGTAGCCACCTGACCCCGTGCGATGGTGATGCTTCTTCTTCACAGCATTTTGCTTGTTTGTCGCCGAGATTTTCTTACTCTTTTCCGATGTCTTGTAGGCCACAAATGCGGGCCAGTCATCTCTGATCTTCTCATATATGCCCTTGAATTCTGGTGTCTCTTTTTTGCTGACAAACCTATTCAGGTATTTCTTCCACCTCCTGAATAGGTATGCTATCTTCGTAAGAGCAAAATACTTGATTAATTGCTCTTTAACTGGCTTCGCCGGATCATCCTCTGGCGGTAGGGTGAAATTTGACTTCAGCTCAGTCCAAAGATCATCTTTCTGCATATCAGTGACATAAGACACCTCAGGGTCTTCTATAGCCGGCTTTAACCATTGCTGGATGCTGATCGGGATCTTGTCCCTAACCAGAACCCCGCACTGAGCAACAAATGTGTTCTTTGTCCGGATGGGTTCAATCGGTTGGCCGCTGCGCGCGATTTCTATGATCTCCAACTTTTCATCCGAGCTCAACTTTTTCTTCGGGCCTCGTCTCCTTACCGAAGTTGTGCTCGATCTGGGTGGCTAGAAAAAAGAACAAAGACGAGAGTTAATTAATATGTGCACATACCAAAACAATTGCATCAATTAACTAGTCAGCACAGGCTAAACTAATATATATACCTGGCCGGACTCGGTTAGGTCACCGGAGCCGTCATCGCGGTCTCCTTCTTGCACCAGCATTGGGTCACCGGAGCCGTCCTCACTGTCTACTTCTTGCACCTGCATTGGGCCACCGGAGCCATCATAATCATAGCCTGCTTCTTCACCCTCTCTTTCCAGCAGATCATCGGTCTCGTTGAGAAACGACAAGACGGCATCACGTCCGTTTGCGATTATGTCCAGCAACAACGCTTCTTGTGCTTCGTCTCGGGGGGTGTCGTCCATAGTTTCTACAAATATTTACAACATGGCAATTATTATTCAAACATGACAGATGGATATATTAGTGGGAAACGTAGAACTAGCAAGCTAATCACAGTACGGAATCATATTAATTTGTGGCCTCGACGCTGCTTCTCTAGGGTTTCGGGTGGCCTCGACAACGCTTCAAGGGTTAGGGGTGGCCTCGAGAACGCTTCAAGGAGGGGGTCATATCGACAACGACGAGATACATACACGGGAAAATAATGTTATCGGGGAGGGGGTATATCGACGACGACAGACCCCCCCCCCCCACGTGTTGAAGTTATCGGGAGGGGG
>LR738712.1:731058306-731069140 GCA_902687465.1 Secale cereale | reverse complement strand
CCCCCAAGTCGTAACGGTCGATGCATCGCGGAGTCGTGGCTGGAGTGGGAACCAACGGGGTTGCTCAAGCAAGGCGGTAGCCCTTTGTGCCGATGTCGATGTAGCCGAGAGCATAGGGTGGTGTAGCCATTGGTGAGGTAGCCGTGCGAGGGATGCCGTGGTCGATGTCGAGTCGGGGTGGCCGGTCGAGGTAGTCGCCGTGGACCGGGAAGAAGAGCGGCGGTGGCGGCCTGAGGAGGCGGCGGCGGCTAGGTCAAAAGCACGGCGACGGTGCTTGAAGTAGGTGAGGAAAAACCCGACAGCGTGACGATGACCGGCGCGGACAGTGGCGTTCTCGTGCCTAGGGAGGTGGCGCGATGCATACCACGTAGAAGTCGACGCGCGGGGACGGCGGAGTGGACCTCGCGCCGCAGCGTTACGGCCCGAAGGGGCGACGCAACAGCGGCGGGCAGGTCGGGGCAACGGCGGGGAAGACCTCATGGCGGTTGCAGGGAGCGCGACGGTCGGTGCAGCCTCGGGAACGGCCTGGAGTGGACGGCCTCGGTGCGACAGTTGACCGCGGGCCGCGTCACTACGGCCCGAAGGGCGAAGCAGCGGCAGCGCACGAGGTGGTGCAACCACGGGGACGGCCTCAGGGCGACGGCACGGACCGCGTGCCACGCTCGCTACGGCCCGATGTATGACGCAGTGGCAGCGCGAGGGTCGATGCAGCCCTGGAGACAGCCTGGAGCGGACGGCCTCGGGGCGGCGGTGGACCGCGGGCCGCGGCACTACGGTCCGAAGGAGCAACGCAGCGACAACGCGCAGGTCGGTGCAGACGTGATGAGAACCATGGGGTGGCGACGCTGCGATCCGAAGGGACGACACAGCTACAACCCCGTGCTCGATAGGTGAAAACATGCATAAACTTGATGACGGTCTTCGCAGAATTCAACATAGGCACACAGATGCGGTTGATCAGACTGGACGGCAAGCGTCAGACGGCTGGACACAGCAGGAGCGTGCAGCCGGACGTGCACATGCTGTGCACGGTGGCTGGCCAAGGTGCGTACAAGTACGCGGCCAGCCGTAACCACATGATATGCACAATCTCCCATCAATCCATCATGTACGTACCCAACAAAGGAACCAGGCCTGCAAAGTGGATCGGTGAACAGCGCGGGCGCTCGAGCAGCCACCATGCCGCGCGAGTGGTCGCGAGTGAGGCGTAGAGGATGAGACCAGCGCAGGACCACGTCAGCGGCCGCTGTGCGAGGGTACCTCCCGCATAATCCCGGTGGCAACCGATCCTGAAGATGTTGATGAAGCAGATGCGTGATGTAGACAACAAACAGCAGCGGGCGACGCAAACCGATCTATAGATCGGAGAACCAAAAAGAAACGCCGATCAAAGCGATCGGAGAGAGAGAAAAATCCGAGCAAGGGCTCGGGAAAAAGACTCTCTAGGGCAGCAGGCCAACACGGCCGGCGGACGAACCCTAGGTACGGGTGGCGCGGCCCCCAGCGCCGGTCATGTAGGCCGACCGCCCCGGGGGCGGCGCGCGGGTGCAGAAGCGGCGGCGGCTAGGGTTTAGAACCCGGAAACTGATACCATGTTAGAAGGGAGGGAGAGGTTTGGTGGAAAAGTTGATGTATTGCTTTGAGCCTCATGGGCATATAGATATAGGAGTACATGGTTATCTTGGAGTACAAGTCAAGGTAGAATTAATCCTACGCTATCCTATATTTCCTAAATAACAATGATACTCAACAACAACCATTATTTATGTGAAGAAATTTCCGTGCAAAAAAATCTGAAGAAGTTGATCTATGATAAATGTTCTGAACAACCGCTAGCAATTCATATACCAGCACTGACCGAGTTTGCTCTATATAAGCTTCACGAGTCAGTTTCTCAGTTCAGCAGAAATATTCTGTAAGACCAACAATAAAGTGTGTTCTCCCCAAGTTCCGGAGTCACTGATGTTTTGCACTTTTCTCTCATACACTTCTTTTTGATCAAGACAACGCAAGACAATAACAAAAAGAGAATCAGTTTGGGAATAGGAGACGTCCGGAAGAGAACATTTGGTCAGACATGCAGAGTTCGTACTAAACGGCTTTCATGTCCGGAAGAGAACATTTGGTCAGACATGCAGTGTTCGTACGGAACTTTGGCTGCCCCATATTCTCTAGCGCAAGCCCGCTCCATTCACCAAACTCTTAGCGATGCACATGAATCTTCTCTAACGCATTTGTTGACACCAAGCTCGAGTTGAAATGGGGAGGCCTTGGAACGTCTGGCACAGCCCGCCCCCCACAAACTGGCTCTATACGTCTGGCACCCCTCAAACCCAACCCATATCTGGAGTTGAAATGGGGAGGCCTTGGAACGCCCGGACACATCCACCATGTTGGACTAGCAGGAAGGAGCCACGAGGAAAGCCACGCGCCCATCGGGTGCCTCCCCTGGTTTGCTGCAGACGCATTCATGGCACAGGTCCGGCGCACCGCCCGAGGGGCTAAATCCGGCTATTGAAGTTGGATGGTGAGGGCGTGAGGCAACACTAGCTGCGTCCCCATTCTCCTCCTCTTCCTCCTGACCATCATCGCCAATGTTCGCTCCTCTCCCTCTTCCAATTCCAATCCGAGCACACCACTGTCCGCCATGGTCCGGCAAGCCGGACGCAGTTCCAAGCCGAGATGCACGCCATGGAGGAGGCACGCCGCGCGGCCAAGCTTGCTCAGATGGAGGAGGAGCTACCGAAGGAGGAGAAAGAGCCGGGCATCAAGGAAGCGACCATGGAGGATGTCGCGAAGGAGGCGCTAGGCGTGGAGCCCAACGACTTTGCCATGGCGGAGGTGGAGGTAGAGTTCCATAATCCCCAAGGCACGGAGGCTTCGGCGGCGTTAAAGGCGAACCAGCCGCCATCCTCGACTCAATTCAGTCCGAGTGGGAGGTGGCCAACCGCCGCCGTATCCACCTCACGGCCGCAGAGCTAGACAAGTTGTTTGCATCCCTCTCGGACGATGACGACGAGGAGAAGCTAGACGTGTATGGTCCACTGCCAATGACCATGAGGTCGGTCCGTCCAGCACGGGGGTCATCGACATCCCTGACGACGAGTAGAGTAGAAGTAGGGTAGTTTGTTTTCAATGTAGCTTCTTCTGTGAATGTATGATCTACATATTTTTCTTCGAAAGGGAGGTTGTGACACCCGTCCACTGCATCGTTATGATGCATAGAGTGCATAACGAAGCAAAACAGTGGACAAATCATTACAAGATATGATAAATACCTATGATTAAGTCTGACTTGTTCTGCACCAACGCCTTCAAAAAAGATTAAAACGTCCTTGCGCCATGGTCATCATGTACTGTCGTAGATGGTATGGACAAGAGATTTTCATCCTAGTTACGAAACAAGCCAATGAAGACGAGCACAACATTAAGTAGACAACATCCGTTGTGAATTTTTCACGCAATCGTCCACCGGCATTTTGTACACAAAATCGTCCAATTCGCCAATTTATCTCTACTCGGTGGATGACCCATAAGATTATGCCATATCATCAATGTTTATTGTTTGGACCGATTTATCACTCTAACAATCGATTCATAGGGAATCTACCGATAAACCGGACATATTTCTAGACCTAGGTGTGCAAGAACCGTGTTTATTTGTGTTTTGTGGACCATGTTACGTAATGTACTGTTGTCCTATTTTGATTGTCGTTGTACAAGGATTCAAATGCAATGAATCAAGGTAACACTTCGGTCCAATATTGTTTTTGTGTTGATATAACATATTCTAGTGATGGGAATTTTTACTTTATAAAAATGACTGATTAGTAGTAAACCGTTAAAACCGATTAATCTTGTGATTTCTAATTAATCTCTAATCCCCAGCCGATCGAGACGCTAACGATAAGCAACATCCTCAGCATTAATGATATCATATTATTGATTCGAATTATTAACTTATTTTCTATGCGGATGTTCCTTAGAAATCTCCAAGAAATTCCCGCGGCAACACACGGGGCATCAACTAGTTACTATAGTGCTTCTTATTACTGAAGATGAATCCTGCAAGACTGACTTTTTTCAAAACAATAATACTTTTTTGGATTGCATGGCACTCCCATGCAAAGACAATTTTCTTCTCTTTCTTTGAGATCAGAAAGTCATTCTCCCTGTCTAAAAAAATGAAGTCATTCTCCCAACGCATGATCCTAAATCTAATTATCTTATATACCTGCAAGTTCGTTACTTAACATATATTAATTTATAGGCAGCACAAAATGAGAAATTTCTGGATGAATAGAACAACACCATATTTGAAAAGCATATGAAAACTTATACGTACACACACCACACATTTATGTGTACTCCCTCCATTCCCTTATACAAGGCCACTATGAAAAATACATTTTGCATCTATACAAGGCCACTAACAGTAACCAAAGTAAAATTTAATGATGTTTTCTCGTACTAGCAACTTGTTTAATACTTGCATGCATGTAGTCATAATGACACTGTGCTACTTCCTTCTCATTTCTTCCTTGCATGCATGCTTGCGTATTAATGATCCCAGTTAACAAGAAGAAAATTTAGCTTGCAAAGTAGTCATTAAATTTTACCTAGGTACCTGTAATTTGAGTTTGTGGCCTTGTATAAGGGAATGGAGAGAGTACATGTATTCATATGATGAAAACTTAAAGACCAATATTCACTTGCAATATTGACATTTTCTTTTTTTGCTCGAGTACGCACGAGAGTGCGTACTATATATTATAGAAGATGAAAAGGGGGTAAAGAGCCCCTCCGCTTTGGGTTTACATACACATATTTACACCTAGACCTCCACCTGGAAAATTACATATATCTAACTCCTCGCTTCATTGCCCACTACTAAAGCCCCGAAAAAGCTCTCTATGTCTGCTTTGATGATGCCGGACGCCTTCCTAGCTCTGCCCTCGTCCTCAATACGTCGTAGTACTTCTCCAACCGCTCGTGTTGCACCATCAAACACAATCGAGTTGCGGTGTTTCCACAATTTCCGCACGACGAGAAGGATGAGGGCGCGGATGTCTCTTCCCTCACCTTTGTTTCCACCCTTGTTCACGCACCACTCGGTTAGCCTTGTGTCACCGGTTGGTATCCACTCTTGCTTGTTCATGGCGGTGCATATCTTTGTCCAGGTCTCTCTCGCGAAAACGCATTGTGCGAGGATGTGGTCGATGGTTTCTTCTGCTTGGTCGCAGAACGGGCAGGCAGCCTGGTGATCGAGCCCACACCGTGCTAGCCGGTCTGAAGTCCAGCACATGTTCCGATGGACTAGCCATGCAAAGAAACGACATTGCAGCGGCGCCCTAGACTTCCACGTAAATTGCTCCGTCGGCTCAGTCTGGCAGCCCTAGAACCTCGCATTGTATGCGGATCTCGTTGAGAAAGCACAAATTGCCTCCCATGCCCAAAGCACAGAGTCATGTCTGGTCTGATCAAGGTGTTCTCCGCTAGTCTTTCCCACAGTGTTAGGTATTCTTGTAGTAGCTCGGAAGATAGTTCAGGCCCGATGTCAGTGGCCCAGGCCGCGTGGTCCAACCCTTGTGCCACGTATCTGGTAGATCTCACGTTCTGTCTCACCAGGGCATATACGGTGGGCGCTATATCTTGTACCCGGAGGCCCTCGATCCATTTGTCCTCCTAGAAAAGATTGGATTCGCCGCTGCCCACGATTGCGTGTGTGGCTGCCCTGAAGATGTTCATGGAATCGCGGGACACATGAATGTCAAATTCATTCCACGGTCTATCAGGGTCCGACTTCTTGAGCCATGGCCACCTCTCTTGCATGGCTATGTTGAGCCAATGGAGATTAGGCAACCCAAGTCCACCAGCACAGCGGGGCATGCACACTTCCTCCCAGGCCACGACACATTGCCCACCATTCGCCTGAGCTTTTCCTTTCCAGAGAAATCCTTTGAATATCTTGCCCATCGCCTTGAGAGTCTTGCTCGGAATGTCAAGGGCCATCATCGCGTGGATGGGGACGGCACATAGTAGTGATTTGACCAGAATCATCCTTCCGCTCTTTGGCATATTGGCTGCTTTCCAGCTTGGTAAGTATGCTGCCAATTGGTCCACAAGCCCGGATAGTTGTGCCGCCGTTTGCTTCCTTATTGTGAGAGGCAGGCCTAGGTACTTGCATGGGAAAGTGCCAAACGGGCAGCCCAAGATGCGAGTAACCTGCTCCAAATGTCAGTCAGTACATTGGATTGGCATTGCCACGCACTTGGCGAGGTTCACTCGTAAACCAGAGGCATCTCCGAAGAGCTGTAGTATGGCGGCGCACGCTTGGAGATCCACAGTCTCCGGCTTTAGGAAGATCATGACATCATCGGCAAACATTGATACTCGTTGGGCCATGCCTCTCGGAGCCAGGGGCGAGAGGATTCTACTCTGAGCTACGAGTTGAAACATTTTGTGTAGCGGTTCCATGATGAGTATGAACAACATCGGTGATAGGGGCGCTCCTTGTCGTAGGCCTTGGCTGTTGAGGATTGGTCTTCCAGGTGTGCCATTGATCATGATGCGGGTCGAGGAGGTCGCTAACATGACACATAACCATTTCGTCCACCTCGCACTGAAACCCATGTGGTGCAGAACTTCTAGAAGGAAAGGCCATTGCACGGAGTCGAAAGCCTTTGATATGTCAAGTTTGATCATCACGGCTGGCTCTCTGGGCGCGTGCAGCTTCCGCGCCATGCAGTGCACCAGCATGAAGTTATCATGAATGGACCGTCCTTTGACAAAAGCACTTTGGTGAGACCCCACCAAGCTCGGAAGCTCTCCGGCAAGCCTATTTGAGAGTGCTTTATCAAAAATATTGATTGCCCAATGCACCAAGTTGACCGGCCAAAAGTCCTTGACATCAATCGCTCCATCCACCTTTGGAAGCAGTGTGACAATTGCCTTGTTGATTGCTGACAAGCCTCTCATATCCCCACATTGAAAACAGTCCAGTGCCTCCATGATGTCCAACTTGATTATGTCCCAACACGATGAGTAGAATCTGCCGGTGAACCCGTCCGGCCCGGGCGCCTTATTCATGGGCATGGAATTGACTACCTTTCCCACTCCCTCTTCTATGAAAACCAAATCTAGCCGTGTTGTGTCCACCACTGGTAGTTCAAGGCTTTCCCAGTTGATGGAGTACTGCCTCCTCGGTGCCGATCCTAGGATCTCTTCGTTGTAATTGTCAACCATGTCCGCCAAATCATCATGGCCGGTCGCGATGCTCTCCCCATTTGTCAAGGTGACAATGGTGTTCCTTCTTTGCCGCTGACACGCGCTCTGGTGAAACAGCCTTGTATTTGCATCTCCCTCCTTGAGACAGAACAACCTGGACCTTTGGCGCGCGATGGTTCTCTCCATGGAGCACAGCCCAGGCAGCTTCCGTTTGAGGGTTCTGCGCAAGTCCCCCTCCTGGGTGGTGAGAGGCCGGTCGTCCATCGCCTTTTCTAGGCGGCCAATTACCTCTAGAGCAATCACAAACTGTAACTTGATGTTCCCAATCCACTTGTCGCTCCATTTCTTCAAACTCTTAGCCGTTGCCCGTAGCTTTTTATCGAGCGTGATGTATGGATTGCTTCCCGTAGGGATGGAGCCCCATGCTAGGGTGACTGTCTCGAGGAATCCTTCCTCCTTTACCCAGAACGCTTCAAACTTGAATCTCTTGCCCATGCATAGATCGGCATTCATGTCCAGGAGCAATGGGCAATGGTTTGAGATGGCTGTGCCGATTGCCGAAAGGCGGCACGTTGGGTACATGTCCTCCCAGTTAGTGGTGCAAAAAATATGGCCCACTTTCGCCAAGGTAGGTGTAGATCTCTCATTCGACCACGTATATCTTCTCCTGTAGAGGTAATTCTCTTTGAGTTCCAACGTATTTAGTTTCGCGCGGAAACTAGCCAACATCCTCCTGTTAACTCTATTGTTGCTCTTGTCCTCCAGGTTGACGAGTAGATGGAAATCCCCCACGACTATCCAAGGGCCCGCGTGCAGGTCACGGATATCAACTAGTTCTTGCATGAACTCTAGCTTCTCGCGATCGAGTTGTGGCCCGTAGACTCCCGCCAGCCACTAGTGTACACCTGCCGTGCTCGTGACCAAGGCCGTGAGCGTGTTCTAAGTGTAGTGCGGGTTTGAGAGTGTCACCACTAAATCTTCCCATGCCAGGAGGATACCTCCACGCGTCCCAGTAGCCGGGAGGTAATAGAACGTTTCAAATTTATTGCCTAGACAATGCTTCACTACATCCGCTGTTACGACCTCCATCTTGGTTTCCTGAAGGCAGACCACACTTGGGCTTGCCACGTTTACCACCTGTGTCATGACGTTTCTACGTGCCGGTGTGTTGAGGCTACGCACGTTCCAAACGAGAGTCTTGAAAGGTTGAGAATTCATGTTGGGATCCCCACGGGTGTCCACCATTGATGGAGGGCTAATGACCGCCCGCATCCACGATCTCCTCTGCTAAGAGTGGCATTGGCTCTGGCTCCCAACCGAAGAGCTCCAAAATCACCGCAATGTGGGTACCAGTGAGAGGTTTGTCGAATAGCTGTGCGTATGCTCGGAGCGCCTCATCGCTTATCACCTCCCCCTCGTTAGCAAGGCAAATCTTGCGGATCAGCACGTTATGTGGCTTTGTAGACTTGGCTATCCGGGCGCTTCTGTGTGGGTTTGAAACTGGTTGACGTTGCCGACGGGGCCTCCTGCATTTGCTCCGAGGAGCCCGACCCGGTCGCTGCTGAAGGATTGGGGACAGCGCATTCCGTAGGTGGTTGCAAAGGGCATCTACAGCGCTACGTGCGAGCGAGGAGGTGCATGGCGTGCATGGCTCGCATGGCTCCGCACTCGTGGCTGCTGGACAGGTGTCGCTTGGCGATAAGCTGACAAGGAACATGTCCCCCTCCCGCAGGCCGCTTGGGGCCACCCAAGATTCGTCTTCTACTGCATGGCTGAACTCCTGTGCAAAATCCGCCTCGGGAGCCCGCAGCCTGGTGGGCGAGGTCCGAGCCAGGTCCGGGCCTAGCACGTGGTCGCTGGCGCGGTCCTCCTCATTTGGCGGCATGTGGTCTGCCAGGCTGTCCTCCATCAGCCTCTTGGTCAGATGTTTGTCTTCATCCACTGTCTCTGGTTGTGGGTCCTGTCCATCTGAAAGCGGTAGAAAGAAGGAACCCACCAGGCAGGATAGGGCATGGGAGGGCCCATTGCCTTGTAATGTCTGCTGATTCGCCGATACGCGTAGCGGAGGCACACCCGCTCTCCATCCTGGCGATGTAACCGAGGGCGGGGATGCTGGCACCGGCCCCGAGGTCCCCGGATCCTCTGCATGGCAGTCCAGACCGGCCAGTCCACAACCCGAAGATTCCATCTCCACCCGATCCACCTGATCCTGACCAGTCAAATGCGGTTCCTTCCCCCTGATCTCCCTGCCAGCGGCCCCGGTGACATTGGCGATGCAGTTGGAAGACAGAGTGGGCCTAGTTTGGACCCGAGACTGCCCAGCGCCCTGCCTCGCCGGCGGCGCCGCCGAGGAGCCGACCGAAGATCAACCGCGGCTGCCGGGCTGATCCTCCGCAGCTGGAGTGCCCGCCGTCCCGGGCCCGAGCTCCACATCTTGCCCACGCCGGTCCTCACCGTCTGAGGGCGGCGAGGGTGGGGGTGGCGGCGGCGGCGCGTCACCAGCCCCATCCCGGAGGGTTTCTCCGATGACACTGATCTCCATCAGGTACCAAAGCACGGACGGCGCGCCCTCCACACGTGCCTGGCGTGGCTCCTCGATGAACAGGAGGCAATGGCAAGGGATCTTCGATGGGTCGGCTGTCTTCAGCCAGACGCGGAAACCGGCCATGTCGAACTGGCTCACTGTGCATCTCGCCACTTTGGCAACGAAGCCCAGGCCTCGCAGAACCATCTCTGCCATCTTCCTAGACCATGCGTGCGCCGGGACTCCACGAAGCTCGAGAGGAACCAAGAATGGCATGGCGGCACCGGTCACCTGAGCCTGACGGTGCCATGAGCGGAGGGAGAGCGTAAACCATGACGAAGCCACCCGTCCTCTGTCCACCATCAGATGTCGGATGAGATGGTGCTTGCAGATCACCAGGAAGTCCCCAGGGAAGAAACTACGAATCGACATGTCCTCCGGTCCAATTCCAAACTCCACATGAAGCGCTTCCGCAGCAGAAGCCAGGTCCACCACCGATTTGTCGCCGGTGACTGTCACAACCACCGCTCTGGCCAAATCCTCTTCCATTTGCTGCAGCTCGTCGGTCGCTTCAAGGAAGCAGGCCTCCACCGGCGGAAAAATCGATCCTTGCGCCTCCACGGACGACATAGGGCTGGAGAAACGCACGGAGAATCCAGGGCCTGGGATGGCAGGCTCAGTTCCAGGGGCGGGCCAGCCGGACCGTGCCTGGCGGAGGAGGGCCCGGAGGCGGCGGCGGGAGCACGGTGCCCGAGCTGCGGGGGGTGGGTGCCGGGGGCGGTGGAGGGGGAGGGTTCTGCGCCGGCGGCAAGCGCAATGCCGTGGCCGGACGACGCGACTCGAAGGACGACGAGGGTCTGTGCGGCCTAGTGCAGCCCCGGGCGATATGGTCGTCCCCGTTGCAGCGAACACACTTCATCGACCTCGTGCACTTGGCCGAGATGTGGCCATCATCCCCACATTTGTAGCAGCATCCGTGGAGGGCAGCCGGAATCCACGTCCTCGAGGGTTTCTTGGTGGGGAGGATGTCGGGGGAGGCACGGCGGCGGGGGAGGGGGGGCGGCAGCCCGTGGCGGCGAGGTA
>LR738712.1:731013292-731058189 GCA_902687465.1 Secale cereale | reverse complement strand
GAAGGTCGTGCCCAGCACCTCCGGTCCGACGACGACGGAACGGAGAGGCGACCGTGGCGGGGTGGGCGACCTAGAGGATGACGACCTCGCGGAGAGGGAGACCCATGACGCCATCTCAGGAGCGTAGTGGACGCCGGCACCAGAGCGGTGGACGGTGGGGAGGGGGGTGGCCGCCGGCGCCGGAGTGGCGGCCGGTGCTGGGGAGGGGAGCGCCAGGGGGAGGGGAGCTCAAATACAAATACCGGATATTTTGGTTTATCCACTACCAATTTCCGCCCTTACGACTAAATGACTATTCTTTTTAAGAAAGCATAGAATTCGGGAATAGAAGAGGGTACATCCACGTTAGGTCCATCCAAGGCAGCCATGTCGCTGTATCGTTCTACTACTTACTAGATCATCGTTGGCGCGCGTTGCTGCGCCCGTCTAATTGTACTATGAAATGTTCGGTCGAATGGTTATTGTTAAACAACCTGCAAAGAAAAAAAAACTCACAAGAGCAAGCTTCAACAATAGGAACTGAAATCTCAACAGAAATATCAAATATTTGGATTTCCAAAATCTTGCCATCCTAACACCTATGTTTTGTTACCGATTACAACCTTGGAGGACAGAATGCACGCAACCATAATACTTGAAGGAAATTGTGATGCTTCACAATCTCATAAAACCAGAGCTGGTATACAACTAAAATAATAATATATACAGAGATATCAGAACAAGCAACACCATACTGCATAACTTGGAGATGGGATGTCTGACCTAAAAAACAGCATGCACTATGTCTGCATTACACACACTGTGAGCTATTGCTTAATGAAGCAAATATGGTATTCTCTCCTATGTTCTGCATTTCATGTGTACCTATATATACATGAAAATTGACTATATGATCTGGAGCAAAATCTCTAAATAATGAGCAAGAGTAAACCCCGGATGGTGATAATAGCAACATAAATTTAAGACGCTCATGGACTATATAGTATATTGTGCTATATAATTCGCTGACTCCAGCAAGCAATTGGTTTTTCTTTAATTGCTTAAACTCTAGAGAGGTAAAGAAAAATGGAGGAAAAGAGCAGAGGAGCATGTTGCCGCACCCATCCGTTTCGACAATATAATGAGCAAGAGTAAACCCCGGATACTGCAACACACAATTCATATATCTCAAATAATTGATAAGATGTAAAAGTTCGATCAACCAACTTTTTGTTTGGTTGCTGTATTCATTTCTAGAACTATTTATTATGCTTGTGTGTAGCATATATTTTCCTTTCTTAGGACTACCTTGTCTTGTACGACGGCAATGCCACACACTTTTATGTTTTTCCCATGAAATGGTTAAGGTAGTATAACCGATAGACACCGATAAGGCATGTTTTACCTTATCATGACTCTTAAGCTTGTTTCGCATCGATTTCCAACTATTATGCAATATGTCAAATGCAAGTCTGAGTTATACAACATGTTGAAGCCAGAGAATTGTAGGAGTGTGCTTACTCTAGAGATGGAAAATGGTGTGAAATATGAATAATTGACAATTACAACATCAACAGGCTTATTTCAAATTAGGAATGTTATTTGTGCATTTGGGGCGGCGGTGGCGGATTGGTAACAAGTTTGATAATTTTTACGTGTCAGTACCAAGTTTGGGGCGAGCCGTTGCAAATCAAGCTAAACTTCGTATTTCTACCTATTGACACTGGAACTGACCGCCCAGGCCCGCATGTCAACTTGTCATGCTGGCGAATAGGCACCTGCCCGCTCGCTCGATAGGTGCGGTCCGGCTCGAACCGAACCAGTCCATGCTCTGTCTCCACTCTCTTCCTTCCCTCTTCCTCTGTTCGTTGACGAACCCTAGCTCCCCCGCGATGGCGGCGGAGACCCCGGGCGGTGGTGGCGGCAGTGGGCGGTGGCGACCCCGGGCGGTGGTGGCAACAATAGTTTTTATTATTCTTCAATATATGAACTACATATTGCATGTTCTATTACAGTATACAAAAGTCAATCCAACCTATATTTTCTCCCTCCTCTCACATTACATGGAATTTGCATGTGTACCTGAATTAGCTTGGAAGCTATTTTGGTGGACTATTGATAACACTCGAAAGCAGCACGTGAAGGCACAGCTGCTTCATGTTCACTGGCACACTAAGAATTTCCTCACGTAGACTGAATGATGGCGTCATTAGTATCCAGTAAATAGCATGAAAAGAAAAGAAATGCATTGAAAAAGTAAAAGTAGTTCCGGCACCCCTCAAATGATCCATTGTAGCTACCAGGTCTAAATAACATCAACGTGCGCTAACCTGAAGAGCTAATTTGAAAGCAGAAGAGGGGAAGGTGTAACCTGGAAGTTACAGGGGATGAATTTTCAGATGTGAAACAACCCCTATATCCACTATAAATCCCACAAAAATTTGGAACAACCAGAGAACAAGTATCAAGCATTTGTCATGCCCTATCGTTCATACACTCTTCATAGATAATTATAAAACAAAGAGGTACTTAATTCTTCATGTTGTGCTAATCTCCTACTCCCTTGCATACTCTAGAATCTGAAACAGATACATTAATTCTAGACAAGACATCTCATCCTATCAATTATAGAGTTGGCGAAATCAGGGTTCGACATGGATGAATCTGCACAATATCCAGGTTGGAAGACAGGTCGGACCTGCAGCGAGAAGGCGACATGGGTGGTGAAGGAGCTCTTTATGCGGGAGCCACCGCCGCCGCCGCCGGCTCAGGCCCACATCTCGTCGACTCTCCCCAGCTCCATTGGGCAAGTCGCCACCACAGCTGCCGTTGTGGCCGCGCGCCCGCCATGGTCGTCGCCTCTCCATAGCTCATCAATCTCACCCGCAAAAAAAAAGCTCAGCAATCTATATTTTGTACTAAGAGCACTTTGCATTCAGTTGAGACTTGGGAGTAGAAAACCAGCGTCAATACAATATGAATTCCAAATTTGTTGGAGAATGATCGGGTAGAAGGGAAAGTGGAGAAGACGAAACAACAAAAGGGGTGGGGATGGTAGTGGTACAGCCGGACGGAGGAGACTATAATTATCCGCCGTGGGGTGAGTGGCGCAGATCGCGCGTCATTAAAGTCCTGTAATGGCTGGACTTCAATCTATAGTGGACGGTCGCTTCTCTCATTACATCACCCTGGCATCGCCCCGAGAACCCTCTCGCCAGAAGTCGCACGGACGAGGCGCAAATCCAGGCCGATGAAGCGCAAACCCACCCCTTTTGCTGCTCGCATGATTGTGTTGTTTTTTCACAACGAATTGACCGAGAGAAATTGGATGATATAGGCCCAACTGGCCCAAATAGCAGCAGGTCGCCGATTTTGTTGCGGGAGCATCGTCCCACAGGGCGTCTACCACTCCCCAGTAGGGTCGAAGGTGCATCCAACGGTCAAAAAAGTCCAAAACTTGTAGATCTGACGGTTGAAAACGGTGATGGTGTGAGAGGGCTGGAAGAGTGCTCGGTTATAATATATCTAAATTTCAGTCAGTTACATAGAACGAATACAACCACCATTAATGAAGATCTTTCCGTGCAGAAATATCTCATGAGTTGATGTATGATAAATTTTCGCAACAACTACACCCTACACAGCTGACACTATATATACTAGCAACGCCCAGTTTGTTCTATACACCCTTGATTAGTCATTCTACATATTGCGCAGCAGAAACAATGCAAGATATTTTTTATTGTAAGAGTAGCAATCCAGTGTGTTCTCCCATGTTTGAGAGTCACTGATGTTTGCATTTTCTCTCATACACCTATTGTCAACCAAGACAGTGCAAGACAAAAAGAAAAAGAAAAGATATTTCAGTTTGAGAACGGGAGACATCGGGAAGGGAACACTTGGTTTTAGCTAGTGGACTAGTAATGAACGTTGTGGTGGGTGGTGGACTTACGTGCCAACTTGACACCACAATTTTGTCCCTCGGCCTGCCTGGCACGCATGCTGTCTTCGCTGCCATAGTGATCTTCGTTAGCCGCAAACGACTTCTTCATCAAGCTGTTGGTAGTGAAGGAAGACGTACCGAGTAGCCGTGTTTGTCTAGGTTAAGCTCCATATGTGCGCTCTTGTGGAGACCCTTGGCAGCTACCTGGGCTCTGTCAGCATGCGGGGCCGTGGCATGTGAGGGTAGGAATAGCCCGTCAACGGCAAGGCTCGGTTGGCTACTCACCGTCACATACATATACATTGTCGTCTAGGGCCTAAGGGGATGCGCTATGCATCACACAGTTGCCTGATGTTGACTGTAGAGGGACAAGCTAGTTCATCCAGATGCAGTTATTTCAGTTTGACCACAATATTATTAAACTTCTTTCAGATGCATCTCGTTGTCTAACCAGATGGAGGGTGGTTTGTTGACCAAAGGACCAGGGAGGTTTAGGTATTCAGGACCTTCAGGTCAAAAATGATGCCTTACTTAGTAAATGGCTATTCAAGCTACTTACCGATGATGGTGTTTGGCAAACTCTGCTGCGCAATAAGTATCTTGGCGAAAAAGCGATATCGCAGGCATATTCGAAGCCTGGTGACTCACTTTTTTTGGGCTGGTCTGATGGCGGTTAAGAAACATCTTTTTCGCTTCGGATCATTCGCGATAAAGGACGGCTCTGAGATACGTTTTTGGGATGACAAGTGGCTAGGAAATGCCACTCTCCGAGAACAATATCCAGCCTTGTACCGCATAGTATGCGATAAGAATGATAGACTTGCGCACGTTCTCAGTTCTTCCCCACCAGATGTATCATTTAGGAGGGATTTGATTGGCCCTCGTCTTTGTGTCATGGAAACATCTACTATCCCGTTTGGATTTGATTAACTTGACACAAGGACGGGATGTGTTTCGCTGGAATCTAACTACATCAGGGTCCTTCACAAATGACTCTATGTACCGTGCACTATCGCACTCAGAAATTCCAGTGGACAATAATAAACTAATATGAAAATCGAAGATGCCACTTAAAGTTAAGATTTTCACATGGTATCTTCGGAGAGGAGTTGTGCTAACTAAACACAATCTTGCTAGACGCAACTGGCAAGGAAGCAAGAGGGGTAGCTTTTGTACTCACCATGAGACAATCAAACACCTTTTCTTTCAATGCAAGTTTGCGCATTCTATATGGTCCGTCATCCAAATAGCGTCCAATTTGTATCCGCCTACAAGTGTCGCCAATTTATATGATCAGTGGCTTGACGGAATACCAAATATCATTAGTACGCTAATTCGGGTGGGAGCGTCTGCCTTTCTATGGTCGCTTTGGCTATGTATAAATGATTGTGTTTTTAATGGCAAAATCTCCTTTCCTATGCAGGTTATCTACCGTTGTACGCATTGGCTTCGTATGTGTTCTACGCTGCACCGAACGGGGTACCAGTCGTTGTTCAAGGTGGTGTGTATGCGGTGGGAGCGGGTGGTCAGGGAGGTTTTTACCCAACATGGGTGGCAGCATAATCTCCGAATCGGTCCACCACCTTCGTCGACATAGGCATAGTTTTGGTCTCATATCGCTTTACTGTTGCCAAATTGTCTTTTTTTTATATACTTTGTCAGACGGTTATTTTTGTTTGGCAGTGTGCATCTAAGCTATGCAGAGGCCGGGTGTCGCTCATCATGATGAGTATCCGCTTGATGCTACATTTTGAGATAATAATCGCCCTTTATCGAAAAAAAGATGCATCTCATTGTCTGTTTCATCAGTTCAGAATTATGCAATGCTTCCTCGCAATCCTTTAATATTCTGTTTCGAACTAAACATTGACATACATATTAGACATGATGTTTTTGGGTGCCACAAATCGAGGGAGCTTTAATATATGTCCACCAACTCTAATCCAAGTAGCCTGATTGAATATATTGTTGGATATGTAATGTTCTCTGGTGGGTTATTTACATGATTTTATATTCTCCTAAACCCTAAAATTACAGTAATATACTTTGCTCTGATGTACATCATTTTCTTCAGCACACACTTGCTAAGATGATACTTCATTTTCTACATAAAATTTTGTACTTAAAAGAATGCCCTATGTCCTTTTCATGTGATTTTTTTTTTTTGAAAATGGACTGTGTTCTGTTGACTAGGTCACTAATGTTGGACCATTGCACATGAGAAATCAAGTACACCATTCTTTCACAGCTTGTTATACTGTGGTGCTGTTACTGTCTGTAGTCAGAAAGTGGTAATCAAAGAATCTTCTTTTCTGTTTTAGTCATGCACCTCATCAACTGAAAGAAACACACTACTTGGTTGCAGTTACTACTGCCGAAGCTTAGTTGTAGTTACTGCTTGGTACTCACCGTAGCTGTTGTTACCTAGCGCAAGAAACATATATACGTGGTGCAAGGTTAGTCGGTTTGGCAATGTAGTAGCACAACTTTATTTGTGTCTGATGGCGTGACGCCCCTGGTTTAACAGTACACTAATAATATATGCAAATGTGTACGATCAAAATCAGGGACTCACAGGAAGATATCGCAACACAACTGTAGACAGAAATAAAATAATACCAGTTTTATAATACAAGTCAGGGACATCGAGGGCTCGAATACATAATCTCAAATACACAAGAGGCAGCGGAAGCAACAATATCTGAGTACATACATAGCTTAAACAAGGTTGCCTTAAGAAGGCTAGCTAGCACAAAAGCAACAACGATCGAAAAGGCAAGACCTCCTACCTGAGAGCCTCCTATCTACTCCTGGTCGTCGACGGTCTCCACGTAGTAGTAAGCACCGTCGGGGTAGTCGTACTCGTCGTTAGTGGCATCTGGCTCCTGGGATCCATCATCTGGTCGCAACAACCGGAAAGCAAGAAGAAGGGGAAAAGGGGTAGCAAATCAATCATGAGTACTCATCCAAACTACCCGCAAGCATCGGATCTAGACTAAGTATGCATCAGTATCAAAGGAATGAAGAAGTTGATCTATGATAAATGTTCTGAACAACCGCTAGCAATTCATATACCAGCACTGACCGAGTTTGTTCTATATAAGCTTCACGAGTCAGTTTCTCAGTTCAGCAGAAATATTCTGTAAGACCAACAATCAAGTGTGTTCTCCCCAAGTTCCGGAGTCACTGATGTTTTGCACTTTTCTCTCATACACTTCATTTTGACCAAGACAACGCAAGACGATAAGAAAAAGAGAATCAGTTTGGGAATAGGAGACGTTCGGAAGAGAACATTTGGTCAGACATGCAGAGTTCGTACTGAACGGCTTTCACGTCCGGAAGAGAACATTTGGTCAGACATGCAGTGTTCGTACTGAACTTTGGCTGCCCCATATTCTCTAGCGCAAGCCCGCTCCATTCACCAAACTCTTAGCGATGCACATGAATCTTCTCTAACGCATTTGTTGACACCAAGCTCGATGTGTGCAATCTTATGGCGAACATTGGTAGCTGCCCATAAACAAGTGGCTGGAGCATGTGAGCGACTAAACGACCCGTCAAGGGCAAGGTTCAGCCGGCTACCCACGTTGATGTTGACTTCAGGGGGAAACAAGATAGCTCATCCATTTTCAGGGGATTTCATGGATTCATGGTTATTTTAGTTTTCTCAAATAATTAGTAAACTTTTTTCATATGCATTCAGAGATATGCAAAGTTTCCTGCAAATCCATTAATATTCCGTTCCAGACATTAATATGGATTCACTGTGATGTGCAGATTAGATGGATGCTATTTCTGGGTGCCACAAATTGGGGGAGCTTTAATATTCCTCAGTGGGTTATGTATGTGATCGCGCTACATGAGCCACGTGCTGTAAAAGATGCATATATAGCGTGCGCGCGAGACCAAAAACAACGCTTCAGGAGAAGCCATAAAATAGAGCGCGCACATAAACGAAGTTGTAACTTTAACGCACGTGGGCTGCGGGGCAGCAAATTTGAGGTGCCGACTTATGCGCACGGGCTGCTGTATTTGGGTCCGCCGGGTTGGGCGCCGTGTTTTTGTGCGTCTGGAAAACCTCCCATGGCGAAAATACTATTTCAACGCTGCAAAACTTTTTTAACGCGCCACGCTACACACGTCTGTTGGAGATGCTAGCTCTAACCCACTGTAAGAATTTCTGGCAATTCCTTGGTGCCGTTGTATGGGATTTGTGGAATATTTTGTCGAGCTTCCAAATGCTGTGAGTTGTGAATAGTTTCTACATGGAATATGGTGTTGTGCAGTGTTGTGAAACCAAGCTTAATATGGTGTTGAATTGTCATACCGAACCAAATGGTGGGTACTAGAACTCCCGTGCATTTACATGAGGAAAAGGGACTCCCATGGTTGATGGGTGTGCACCTTTGGCAGCTTCATCACATGTTTTTGTGCTTCCAAATGCAGTGAGTTGTGAATAGGTTCTAAACGGAATAGCTTTCCACGCGACGTTGTGTGGGCGGCATGTGGACCATGGCAGATCTCACGTTCTTTACTTATTGAGGAATTTAATCTCGAAACAGGTTTTCACCTCACTTTATATATAAAGCAACAAATAAACAAAGTACACAGCCGAACGATACAAGGAGATGAGGTAGCCCTCAAACAGTGCCAATCCTAGGATAACCAGGTCACACAGGATGCAGGCGACTATGCTACCAAATGAGAGTACAGGAGAAACTGAGTACAACACCACGCAGAGCCCTATAACACCTAAACTCGACGACAACGCCCCCAAGAGATAGAGCCGCGCTAAGCGTTGCCGCTGCCGAGTTCACAGCAGACATAGGTTTTTACATAGAACCCGGACATGGAGAAAGGGGCCACAACGACATCTTCGGGTAGATAACGGCGCTCGTGAGCGTCGCCGTCGGAGCTTTCGCTTGGCAGCCCCCCCATGCCATCACGAGGTCTCTAGGGCAAGCACGACGAGCTAAGTTTTCTAGATCTAGATCGGGTCGCTGCCACTGTCAGGGACAGATAACGTGCTCGGCCACCTACTGCTCCACGTGTCGCCGCCCACACGACAAAGAGGGAAGGCCATCACCGCTGCCATAGTGCTCGCCGAAGAGCCAACAATGTGGACCGCCTTCTGGATCCGCCACCACGGCATCCATGCCCAAGCCACCACCAACCGCCCACATCATGATACACCCACCATGGTAGGAGGAGTGACATGTGTTTCCTTTCGCTCGTAGCCCAGCATTAGCCATGGGGTCTGGGTCGACGCCTCCATAGTAGGAGGCATTCACGTCTGCATCTCTCGCTAGTCCACGTGGACCAGAGGGAACACAACCCCATGACTACCAATGGCCATCACCGAGAATGCTCAGACGACGTCATGTCTGTGGCCTTGGCACCGATCTGCCAGACAATGTAGCGAAGCCCTAACCACTACCAACGCTCACTATACACGTGAGGAGAGAGCTTCAACACCCACGGGCACTGCCGGATCGAGCTCAATCACACCTACGCGAGCATGAACTCTGACTCAACTCAGCTCCCTTCCAGATCCACCCCAGCACGAGCCCTGACTTACAGCTACACTGTCAGTATAGAGGCAAAGGAAGGAGGCCCGCTAGGACAATCCAGTGCCGCCGGCGAGGACCAGACACCCAACTCCAAGCGCCGCCTGGACAAACCGAGCAACCAGGTCGCTCTTTCTCTCTCTACTTATTTGATCCAATCACATGGGCTGAATTGAACCATTATTCATGAAGAGTTTTCCGTGCAAAAATATCGCATGAAGTCATTCTATGATTGATGTATCATCAACCACACCCTACACAACTTCTATAGAAAAACAACCACACCATACATGGCTAACAATTTATATACGACCTCCAATCGAGTTTGTTCTATACATGCTTGATGAGTCCTTCAACATATTTCTCAATTCAGTAGAAACAATGCAAGATGTTTATGTAAGACCAGCAATCCAGTGTGTTCTCCCCATGTTTCGGAAGTCACTAGTGTTTTGCACTTTCCTCCAATACACTTACTGTTAACCAAGTGTCCAAGACAACGCAAGACAAAAAGAAAGAGAAAATAGATTTTAGTTTGGGAACAGGAGGCGTTGGGAAGAAAAGACTTGGTGTCGACTGAATCGTTGGTAATGAACGTTGTGGTGGCCCCATGCGCCACCTTGAAGCCTCGACAAGTCCATCTAGCTTCTCGGGGGTGCAATCAACTTCTTCGTCAACCTCTTGGCGATGCACGAGGACATAGAAACTGGCCGTGTTTGTCGGCGGCAAGCTCAATGTGTGTGCCCTTGTATCGACCCTTGTTAGCTGCCTGGGTTCCGTCAACGAATGTTTGTGGTATGTGAGTAACTGAATGACCCATCAACGGCAAGGCTCAGTTGGCTACTCGTCATCGCATCCATTGTCACCTAGAGCCTAAGGGCATGCACCATCATGCTAATTAGAAGCTGGGAACCCCCGTTGATGTTGACTATAGAGGGCAACAAGCTATTCCATCCGCCGCCAGGGGATTTTGTGAATTCATACTTGTTTTTGTTTTCTGAAAGAATTAGTGGACTTTATTCAGATGCATCTCTTTTTGTTTGTTTCATCTGTTTGAAATATGCAAACCTTCCTGCCAATCCTTCAATGTTCTTTTTTAGACTAAACATATTGACATACAAATTAGACACATTATTCTGGGCGCCACAAATTGAGGGATCTTGAATATATGTTCAATAATTCAAATCCAGCTACCTACATGAAAATATTTGTTTTGGCATTAGTAGTGGTCATTCGATGGTCTCGAAATCTTGATGTAATTCTTATTATGTTTGAGGTTCTTTATTCTTTCAGTGAACTTCTATAATAGATCTGAATCCTTTAAAAAAGTGCATTGGAATTCATCAGACTGCAAAAATAGTGCTCAAAACATCTACCGCCGGACCCCCTCAATGACTGGTCGTGAAAATGCGACCAAGCCGCCCCCCACAAACTGGCTCTATACGTCTGGCACCCCTCAAACCCAACCCATATCTGGAGTTGAAATGGGGAGGCCTTGGAACGCCCGGACACATCCACCATGTTGGACTAGCAGGAAGGAGCCACGAGGAAAGCCACGCGCCCATCGGGTGCCTCCCCTGGTTTGCTGCAGACGCATTCATGGCACAGGTCCGGCGCACCGCCCGAGGGGCTAAATCCGGCTATTGAAGTTGGATGGTGAGGCAACACTAGCCGCGTCCCCATTCTCCTCCTCTTCCTCCTGACCATCATCGCCAATGTTCGCTCCTCTCCCTCTTCCAATTCCAATCCGAGCACACCGCTGTCCGAGTGGGAGGTGGCCAACCGCCACCGTATCCACCTCACGGCCGCCGAGCTAGACAAGTTGTTTGCATCCCTCTCGGACGATGACGGCGAGGAGAAGCTAGACGTGTATGGTCCACTGCCAATGACCATGAGGTCGGTCCGTCCGGCACGGGGGTCATCGACATCCCTGACGACGAGTAGAGTAGAAGTAGGGTAGTTTGTTTTCAATGTAGCTTCTTCTGTGAATGTATGATCTACATATTTTTCTTCGAAAGGGAGGTTGTGACACCCATCCACTGCATCGTTATGATGCATAGAGTGCATAACGAAGCAAAACAGTGGACAAATCATTACAAGATATGATAAATACCTATGATTAAGTCTGACTTGTTCTGCACCAACGCCTTCAAAAAAGAATAAAACGTCCTTGCGCCACTGTCATCATGTCATGTCGTAGATGGTATGGACAAGAGATTTTCATCCTAGTTATCAAACAAGCCAATGAAGACCAGCACAACATTAAGTAGACAACATTCGTTGTTAATTTTTCACGCAATCCACCGGCATTTTGTACACAAAATCGTCCAATTCACCGATTTAACGCTACTCGGTGGATGACCGATAAGATTATGCCATATCATCAATGTTTATTGTTTGGACCGATTTATCACTCTAACAATCGATTCATCGGGAATCTACTGATAAACCGAACATATTTCTAGACCTAGGTGTGCAAGAACAGTGTTTATTTGTGTTTTGTGGACCATGTTACGTAATGTACTGTTGTCCTATTTTGATTGTCTTTGTACAAGGATTCAAATGCAAGGAATCAAGGTAACACTTCGGTCCAATATTGTTTTTGTGTTGATATAACATATTCTAGTGATGGGAATTTTTACTTTATAAAAATGGCTGATTAGTAGTCAACCGTTAAAATCGATTAATCTTGTGATTTCTAATTAATCTCTAATCCCCAGCCGATCGAGACGCTAACGATAAGCAACATCCTCAGCATTAATGATATCATATTATTGATTCAAATTATTAACTTATTTTCTATGCGGATGTTCCTTAGAAATCTCCAAGAAATTCCCGCGGCAACGCGCGGGGCATCAACTAGTTACTATAGTGCTTCTTATTACTGAAGATGAATCCTGCAAGACTGACTTTTTTCAAAACAATAATATTTTTTTGGATTGCATGGCACTCCCGTGCAAAGACAATTTTCTTCCCTTTCTTTGAGATCACAAAGTCATTCTCCCTGTCTAAAAAAATGAAGTCATTCTCCCAACGCATGATCCTAAATCTAATTATCTTATATACCTGCAAGTTTGTTACTTAACATATATTAATTTATAGGCAGCACAAAATGAGAAATTAGTGGATGAATAGAACAACACCATAGTTGAAAAGCATATGAAAACTTATACGTACACACACCACACATTTATGTGAACATGTATTCATACGATGAAAACTTAAAGACAAATATTCACTTGCAATATAGACATTTTCTTTTTTTTCTCGAGTACGCACCAGAGTGCATACTATATATTATAGAAGATGAAAAGGGGGTAAAGAGCCCCTCCGCTTTGGGTTTACATACACATATTTACACCCAGACCTCCACCTTGAAAATTACATCTATACCTATACTAATCCTAGACTCCCTAGAAGTTCCCACAATAATTAGAATTTACGGGCCGTTTATCTATGCCGATCTATGTAATCAATCTATTTTAACCGTGGGATTTATGTTACAATTATATGGGGAAAATGACTCGACCTGGTACAACCTTTTTTTTTGCGAGAAATCTTCTGATCTATTCATCTTCAAATATGACAGTACAACGAATACCAAAAATAATAAAAATTACATCCAGATTCGTAGACCACCTAGCGACGACTACAAGCACTGAAGCGAGCCGAAGGCGCGCCGCCATCATCGCCCCTCCATCCTCGGAGTCGGGCACAACTTGTTGTAGTAGATAGTCGGGAAGTCGTCGTGCTAAGGCCCCATAGGACCAGCGCACCAGAACAGCAACCGCCACAGATGAAGAACAACGTAGATCGGAAGGATCCAATCCAAAGACACACGAACGTAGACGAACACCAACGAGATCCAAGCAAATCAACCAAAGATAGATCCGCCGGAGACACGCCTCCACACGCCCACCAATGATGCTAGACACACCATTGGAACGGGGGCTAGGCGGGGAGACCTTTATTCCATCTTCAGAAAGCCGTCGCCGTTTCGCCTTCCTGAGTAGAACACAAACCCTAACAAAATTGAAAGGAACGACTAAAAACGAAGCCCTCCCGCCGGCCCTTGGCAGGATCCACCACGCCTCCATGACCCTAGGGCCACCAGAGACGAGGCGGACCTGCTTCGGAGCCGGCGAGAGGCAGGAACCCTAGATGCTTTTTTAGGAGGAGGAAGAGGCGGGGGCTGTAGGACTCGACCTGGTACAACATAGGACCCATTCTTGTACAACATACACGTATCTATACTATTAGAAAAAAAAAGATATCATGAATCACATTCCGTCACCCAGATAAATGTCCTCTCCCTCTCTCCTTCCTCCTCACGAAGGAACAAACCACGATTCCCTAATGAGAAGATCCGAAACCCATCTTCTCTGCCTCGTCCAGCCGAGAGTCCTGATAGGCGACACTCTCCCCTACCTCCTCCTGCTGACAGTCCTCATAGGCGACGAGTTTCGATCTCGCTGCCATCCCCGTCCCTAATCCTCCAATTGATTTGTGTTGGTTCGGCTCAAGGAGGACTGGTGGCCTTTGCATCCTAATGGCCTCTCTTCATCCTAAGCTTCGTCTGCCTCGACGCCGTCGTAGCAATGACAGATCGGATTGACGCAAGGAGTCTAGGCCGGAATTGCATCAAAGACAACGATCAATCAAACACACATGGACGAGTCAGATGGTCATTCAATAGCGGCAGCCTGTTGCAACATAGACAAAGGCTTTGGTAAAGCCGGCATGACGTAAATATATCATGTACGTCCATGCATGGAAGAATGAATTCTAGCGTGCAACTTTTAGATTAGCGGGCGTTTTGCTATTGTGTTGTGCTCATTAGCGATGGACAGGAGCGGCCTATGATCAGTCCGAAGAAAAATCCCAAAACAACTGCATGTGCAGCCCAGCTTATTCTCTCATTGAAGGAAAAAAAACTGCTTTGCAAATTTAGAGGGCTCTCAAGATGGTATGTACGATATGTTTCAGTTCTCAATACTTCTCTTTTTCTTGAGTTTTCTTAAATTTAATTATTGTGGTATTATATTCTTTATTTTCTACAGAATAGTATATGCAATATATAATACATTATTGACTAAGAAAGAAATAGAATTGGAGGCCCAGCGCCCTGGACGCCATAGGGCATGGTGACATCAGAGAACCTGAGATTGTTCAAGGCAGCACTGCCGAGAGGCATTGTTCCGCAAGCCATGGCTACTTCTTTCCAGTTCAGTACACAAGGAATATCAGGAGCTTCAAATATTCATGTCGAGGTATGCAATCATCTCCTACACACAAATGATATTCATAATGTACATATCAATTTCGAACATGCAATACTATCAGAGATGCAGCTGTATATATAAGCATGAAATAAAGTATGTGTCGGTTGCTCCACAGAGGCTACACTATATAGTATATACAGCAGGTACATTTGTAAAAATACAATACAATTTATAGCTTGCCTTATCACAATATTACCTTCAAGTTAAAAAACTTTGTTATCTACCAGTAGTATGTAGTAATTACTCACCCATCTATTGTCTCATCTCAATATACCATGCCACCAAGCTTTATCTGTGTGAGTTACCAGATCTCCGTTTATCTTGGATTGTGGCAATTGCTGCATGTTTGAGCAGGAGTAGCCTCATCCTCTACGACGGGAATGTGTGGTGTCATATAAGCACATTCAATTGGAGACGATGGGCTCATATCCACCCCATATAATAAACATCATGCATGTCATTGGTGCATCCATACATGTACAATGGTGAAACGTGAACAGAAGGCTAAGACGTCGGACGCCTACTGGTTAGTATTGATTGGTGCAATCATATCTTTGTACTGATCTATATATCTTCTATTGTGGCATTTATCTTCGACCACATGGAAGTGGAATCCATGTAAAATATGTGTGGATATGATGATACTGAATTGAGTCGTGTAGGACACTAATTTGTGGCAGTGTATACGCATGATATAAAATCTAACATGGGAGAAAAATCTGAGTCTGGAATGTAGTATGTGCACATCATATGTTCTCCTTCAGAACTTCTTCCGACTTACCGAAGGTAATTTCATCTTCTCAGATTCATTCTTCTCATGTCGAAGGTTTGAACCTTCTAAAATTCTTACGTGGTTTTCTTCTATGGTTACTAACTTATGCAATCGATTTGCCACCAAAATCATGACATGCTTTTCATGTACATGGAAACAAAGTTATACGAACAGACATACAAGAAATTATTTCAACTATCCCGATCTGCACCTCTGTCATAGTCAATGTGCATCAATTCATAGTTCAGAGTCCACAAGGAGCATATCATGCCTACAACAGGTTTTTTCTGGGGATTGCCACATTCTGATATTTTTTTGTCGTGGAATTTTTCTAACCTGATGGATATAAGATACCAATTAAATATAAGGACACAATTGTGTGTTCCTTAGTTTCTTATTTGAAGTGCCATAATGTTGTTATATATTGATCTATATGAAGATATTTTTTTTATAATGGACAAATACATATTTTTACCCCGTCATGATAGTTGCAGGATACCATGGCACATGGTTTTGAAAAACAAATACAATAACCATATATATTCTTCACATTATTTGTAATATGTAAATTATAGTGTTTGTTTAAGGTTTTACAGATTGTACCCATGGTTATTTAAGGTCTTTTACAGATTCCCCCCATGGTTATTTAAGGTTTTCACATAGTCAGAAATATATATCCAAATCCTTCATTGCCATGATATGTATTGTTGTAAAAAGTATAGAGTAGACAAGTTTAGGCCAAAGATCCAGGAATGATGGAAGACATGATTGCAAATGGAGTATTTAGATTTTGTGGGAATTACTTTCATTCTTGGCAAAAGTGAAAGAATACTAAATCTTTTGCCCGGGACCAAACTTTCACATAAGCATCATGGTTCTTCGAATGGTGAAAATCTGTACATGGTATGCCAATATGATTTACAACTTAGCTAATATATTAACAAAACTTTAATTATAATTTAAAAGATTTGAGATATTCGGTTGTGAATCGGGTGCCATAAAACGTGGATATAACTCATAGTGTCCATATGCAGTCAAGATATGTGGCTGGAAAAGACTATATTAAACAAACATTCAAAGATTTTACCACATTGTTTGTTACATGAACACTAATTATCAACGATGGGAAAATCTACTACGTAAATTTATCAATTAGTATATGATTTTAATATTGATGGTAATGAATGATTTGGATATCCCTGGAATAGTGGCAATATTATGACTTCATTACAATTACAGTCACCTTTCTTATTCTGCTGCATATATAAATACTTTTTTGTATAAAAACTAGAGAGAAGTGATGTGCACCGAGAACTTGCGTTATGTTGGAGCATTAAACATGATTTGGTAACTGAAAACATTCTAGATTGCAAATATTGCATAGTGTTGGAGATTGAAGACTAGAGATAAGGTTATTTTTTTCAACAATGTGGTATAATGTTCAACAAGTATGACATTTTATGTTAATTTTAATGGTAATTTAGTTGTAGTATTTGTAATATTACCAACAAATTATATCTGTGTACCATTGTTGGCAATTTATCAAACAAAGTGTAAAATAATAATGAACCATGTTCCAAGCAGGCCACCTGATGAATTTAAGTACATTACGACATAAAAATCTAATTAGCACTTGCTTTTGTAGGCTAGCCCGTGCGAATGCACGGGTTGACGACTAGTATATCTAACTCCTCGCTTCATTGCCCACTACTAGAGCCCCGAAAAAGCTCTCTACGTCTGTTTTGATGATGCCGGCCGCCTTCCATGCTCTGCCCTCGTCCTCAATACGTCGTAGTACTTCTCCAACCGATGGTGTTGCGCCATCAAACACAATCGAGTTGCGGTGTTTCCACAATTTCCACATGACGAGGAGGATGAGGGCGCGGATGTCTCTTCCCTCACCTTTTCTTCCACCGTTGTTCACGCACCACTCGGTTAGCCTTGTGTCACCGGTTGGTATCCACTCTTGCTTGTTCATGGCGGTGCATATCTTTGTCCAGGTCTCTCTCTTGAAAACGCATTTTGCGAGGATGTAGTCGATGGTTTCTTCTGCTTGGTCGCAGAACGGGCAGGCGGCCTGGTGATCGAGCCCACGCCGTGCTAACTAGTCTGAGGTCCAGCACCTGTTGCGAAGGACTAGCCATGCAAAGAAACGGCATCGCAGCGGCACCCTGGACTTCCACATAAATTGCTCCGTCGGCTCAGTCTGGCGGCCCCAGAACCTCGCATTGTTTTGCGGATCTGGTTGAGAAAGCACCGTTTTCCTCCCAGGCCCAACGCACAGAGTCATATCTTCTCTGATCAAGGTGGATCTCCGCTAATATTTCCCACAGTGTTAGGTATTCTTGTAGTAGCCCGGGAGATAGTTCAGGCCCGATGTAAGTGGCCCAGGCCGCGTGGTCCGGCCCTTGTGCCACCAATCTGGTAGATCTCACGTTCTGTCTCACGAGGGCATATACGGTGGGCTCTATATCTTGTACCCGGAGGCCCTCGATCCATTTGTCCTCCCAGAAAAGATTGGATTCGCCGCTGCCCACGATTGCGTGTGTGGCTGCCCTGAAGATGTTCATGGAATCGCGGGGCACATGAATGTCAAATTCATTCCATGGTCTATCAGGGTCCGACTTCTTGAGCCATGGCCACCTCGCCTGCATCGCTATGTTGAGCCAATGGAGATTAGGCAACCCAAGTCCACCAGCCCAGCGGGGCATGCACACTTCCTCCCAGGCCACGGCACATTGCCCACCATTCGCCTGAGCTTTTCCTTTCCAGAGAAATCTTCTGCATATCTTGCCCATCGCCTTGAGAGTCTTGCTCGGAATGTCAAGGGCCATCATCGCGTGGATGGGGACGGCACATAGTATTGATTTGACCAGAATCATCCTTCCGCTCTTTGGTATATTGGCTGCTTTCTAGCTTGGTAATTATGCTGCCAATTGGTCCACAAGCCCGGATAGCTGTGCCGCCGTTTGCTTCCTTATTGTGAGAGGCAGGCCTAGGTACTTGCATGGGAAAGTGCCAATCGGGTAGCCTAAGATGCGAGTAACCTGCTCCACATGTCGGTCAGTACATTGGATTGGCATTGCCGCGCACTTGGCGAGGTTCACTCTTAAACCAGAGGCATCTCCGAAGAGTTGTAGTATGGCGGCGCACGCTTGGAGATCCACAGTATCCGGCTTTAGGAAGATCATGACATCATCGGCAAACATTGATACTCGTTGGTCCATGCCTCTCGGAGCCAGGGGCAAGAGGATTCCACTCTGAGCTACGAGTTGAAAATTTTGTGTAGCGGTCCCATGATGAGTATGAACAACATCGGTGATAGGGGCACTCCTTGTCGTAGGCCTTGGCTGTTGAGGATTGGTCTTCCAGGTGTGCCATTGATCATGATGCGGGTCGAGGAGGTCGCTAACATGCCACATATCCATTCCGTCCACCTCACACTGAAACCCATGTGGTGCAGAACTTCTAGAAGGAAAGGCCATTGCACGGAGTCGAAAGCCTTTGATATGTCAAGTTTGATCATCACGGCTGGCTCTCTGAGCGCGTGCAGCTTCCGCGCCATGCATTGCACCAGCATGAAGTTATCATGTATGGACTGTCCTTTGACAAAAGCGCTTTGGTGAGACCCCACCAAGCTCGGAAGCTCTTCGGCAAGCCTATTTGAGAGTGCTTTATCAAAAATATTGATTGCCCCATGCACCAAGCTGACCGGCCAAAAGTCCTTGACATCGATCGCTCCATCCACCTTTGGAAGCAGTGTGACAATTGCCTTGTTGATTGCTGACAAGCCTCTCATATCCCCACATTGAAAACAGTCCAGTGCGGCCATGATGTCCAACTTGATTATGTCCCAACACGATGAGTAGAATCTGCTGGTGAACCCGTCCGGCCCGGGTGCCTTATCCATGGGCATGGAATTGACTACCTTTCTCACTTTCTCTTCTGTGAAAACCACATCTAGCCACGTTGTGTCCACCACTGGTAGTTCAAGGTTGTCACAGTTGATGGAGTACTGCCTCCTCGGTGCCGATCCTAGGATCTCTTCGTAGTAATTGTCAACCATGTCCGCCAAATCATCATGGCCGGTCGCGATGCTCTCCCCATTTGTCAAGGTGACAATGGTGTTCCTTCTTTGCCGCTGACACGCGCTCTGGTGAAACAGCCTTGTATTTGCATCTCCCTCCTTGAGACAGAGCAACCTGGACCTTTGGTGCACGATGGTTCTCTCCATGGAGCACAGGCCCAGCAGCTTCCGTTTGAGGGTTCTGCGCAAGTCCCCCTCCTGGGTGGTGAGAGGCCGGTCGTCCATCGCCTTATCTGGGTGGCCAATTATCTCCAGAGCAATCGCAACCTGTAACTTGTTGTTCCCAATCCACTTGTTGCTCAATTTCTTCAAACTTTTAGCCATTGCCCGTAGCTTTTTTATCGAGTGATGTATTGATTGCTTCCCGTAGGGATGGAGCCCCATGCTTGGGTGACTGTCTCGAGTAATCCTTCCGCCTTTACCCAGAACGCTTCAAACTTGAATCTCTTGCCCATGCATAGATCGGCATTGATGTCCAGGAGCAATGGGCAATGGTCAGAGATGGCCATGCCGATTGCCGAAAGGCGGCATGTTGGGTACATGTCCTCCCAGGTAGTGGTGCAGAAAATATGGTCCACTTTCGCCAAGGTGGGTGTAGATCTCTCATTCGACGTATATCTTCCCCTGTTGAGGTAAATCTCTTTGAGTTCCAACATATTTAGTTTGGCGCGGAAACTGGCCAACATCCTCATGTTAACTCTATTGTTACTCTTGTCCTCCGGGTTGACAAGTAGGTTGAAAGGAAGCACGACGAGCGTAAAAAGGACTCATGGGATCATTTGATTATTGGTCTGCATTATGCTAGATTGCGCAAAAGCTTACCTTATATTTTGTTTTATACAAGCAAATTCAGATTATTTTGGATGCATGTTTTAATTTCTTTGGAGACAAAATTCCAATTTATTTCAAACAAACATTGTATTAGCATTATTTTGGCACTGTGTTTTCATGCTTCAACCATCATAAAACTGTGTTTAAAAGTACAAGAACACATGCTTCTTATCACAAATCCAAATCACGATACTGCCTGGAAAAAATGTGACAAAGAATTAAGAAGCATGATCTGTAGTGTTGGAAGCATGTTTATCTTCTTTTTTTGTGGGGGTTGGAAGCATATTTCTCAAGTATCAAATGGAAGGTGGTGTCAAAAAATGTATCAAATGGAAGCAAGCATGTCTATACAGAGAAACTCATGTGATTATTGGAACCTTATATATGGAAGCAACGTGATTAAAGGAATTCTTTTTGAAAAATTCCAAGGTATAGTTATCATACTCTCTCCGTCCCAAAATACTTGTCATCAAAATGGACAAAAAGGGGTGTATCTACAACTAAAATACATCTCGGCTGGAACAATTCAACTTGTGTGTCTTTGGGTGCCCCCCTGCCCCCGTATATAAAGGAGCAAGGGGGGGAGGCCGGCCGGCCCTTCCTGGTGCGGCTAGGGAGTGGACTCCTACTAGGAATAGGATCCTAGTAGGATTCACCAAAAGAAGGAAGAGGGAAAGGAATAGGAGAGGTGGCGCCCCCCCCCCCCCAATCCTAGTCCAACTAGGAACCCTAGGTGGGGGTACGTGATTATCATCCAATATTTTCTTACTAAGGAGACTCACATGATTTATGGAAGTGGTTGTTATGAAAAGATGCGCTTCCATATATATCTAGACAACCATGCAAGGCGTGCGTTCGTGGAAGCAGTTACCATGCAGCGACAAATTAGCGATTGGAAGCACCTAATCTCTCGCGTGGGATAAGTATCAGATGGGACGTACGATCTGCTTTCAATCCAACGATGCCCGACTAGTCTGACAAATGCAAGCTATCAGTAGTCTGATGCCTAGCGGTGTCCGGTAATCAAATGATCTTCTTTTCTGTACTGAAAGAATCGTTCTACTTCGTTTCAGTTACTACTGCCTAAGCTTAGCTGCAGTTACCACTTGTCCGGCGGAGCCGAAGCAGCTTCCAAGGTGGAGCTCCGTGCATTTACATGAGGAAAAGGGACTCCCTTGATTGATGGGTGCACCTTTGGCAGCTTCATCACATGCCTTTGTGCTTCCAAATGCAGTGAGTTGTGAATAGTTTCTAAATGGAATTGCTTTGCACACGACGTTTTGTGTGCGGCATGTGGACCATGGCAGATCTCACGTTCGTTAGTTATCAAGGAATTTAATCTCGAAACAGGTTTTCGCCTCGCTTTATATATAAAGCAACAACTGAACAAAGTACATGGCCGAACTATACAAGGAGATGAGGTAGCCCTCAAACAGTGCCAATCCCAGGATAACCGGATCACTCAGGACGCACGCGACTACGCTACCGAAAGAGAGTACATGAGGAACGGAGTACAACACGACGCAAAGCCCTATAACACCTAAACTCCACGACAACTCCCCCAAGAGGTAGAACGGCGCTAAGCGTTGCCGCTGCCGAGGTCACGACAGACATAGGTTTTCACCCAGAACCAGGACATAGAGAGAGGCGCCACGATGATGTCTTTGGGAAGATAACGGCCCTTGTGAGCGTCACCGTCGTCGGCGTCAAAGCGCGGAGCTTTCGCTCGGCAGCTCTCCCATGCCACCACGAGGTCTCTAGGGCAAGCATGACAAGCTCAGTTTTCCAGATCCACATCGGGGCGCCGCCACTGTCAGGGACATATAACGTGCCCAGCCACCTGCTGCTCCACCTGTCGCCGCCCACAAATCACTGTACTATTCATGGTTGGGCTCACACCAAATCAGCGCTCTCTGCTATATGCACTATTTTAAGTGTTGCTCATGTGTTTGGACAAAAGACTCTTAGTGCAGGACCTCTAAACGCTATAGCGTCCTATTTAATACCATGGGGAGTACTTGTGTAACCACCTCCAGCCGACCTCTTCTGCGAACCTTCTACGTGACTTTGGTGTGTACAACATGATAACTAACACAATCATAGCACTGATGTCAGGGGTATCAGGACTACAACGTGTTGAAGCTCTGTGATCAATCCAGCAGGGTTGGCTCTACTGAAGCTTTATGTTAGAGGGGTGTTAAGATTCTCATATGTATGCTTAACTTCTTCTGCTCAAGCTTTGTGATCGTATAGTAGTGCGACTAAAGTTACTTCTTACTTTCTTAGTATGAGGATATTTTTTTCTAGGGCCTGGTTACCTTGCGACTATGGACTCTTAATCACTATAGAGTTACTGAAGGTGAATCCTGATTGATGTCACTGGGAGTAGTGTATTTTTTTTCCACAGTTATGATCATTATTTTTCTTGGCACTCCCATGTGAGGACAAATTTCTTCAGTAACAGCGGAGTTCACCTGGAAGGCCAAGGCACCAATGAGATGTCGATTCTTCATATGGTTGGCCACCCGAGACAGATGCTGGACGTCCGACCGTCTAGCCAAACGAGGGTTGGATCATTAGGATCGCTGCCCTCTCTGTGACCAGGAGGAGGAAACCATGAGCCACATTATGATGCACTACGTGTTCGCGAGAGAGGTTTGGACGGCAGTCTTGCACTCCATGGGCAGTCCGGATTGGATCCCCACGACCGAGCAAAGTATGACTGAATGGTGTGCGGATAAGGGAGGCGCAATGAGGCAAAGCCAAAGCAAAGCGGCAATACTAACCCTGGTAATGTGGGGAATATGGAAGCACCGCAATGCTATAGTTTTCGGTGGGGTTTCGCCGTCCAAAAACTGTGTGCTACTTCGGATAAGCAACGAGGGGCGAGCATGGAAGCAAGCAGAGTTGCTGAGAGGGAACACGGACGATTTCTTCGATGCGGTGGAACGGTGGGCTAGGCCAGGAGCAACAACACCTTAGGTTGTGTGTAGGTGGTGGAAGTTCGGGTGGTGTCGTGTGCATGTAAACTTCATGTAAACAGTAAGGGTAAATATTGGGTTGTCTCCCAACAAGCGCTTTTCTTTAATGCCTTTTAGCTAGGCATGATGATTTCAATGATGCTCACATAAAAGATAAGAATTGAAACATAAAGAGAGCATCATGAAGAATATGACTAACATATTTAAATGTAAACCACTTCCTATGACTAGGGATTTTGTGAGCACATAATTTATAGGAACAAGAATCAACTAGCATAGGAAGGCAAGACAAATATAACTTCAAAACTTTAAGCACATAGGGAGGAAACTTGATATTATTGCAACTTCTACAAGCATGTATTCCTCCCTCATAAAAAAATTCAGTAGCATCATGAATGGGTTCAACAATATAACCATCACATAAAGCATTCTTTTCATGATCTACAAGCATAGAAATTTTACTACTCTCCACATAAGCAAAATTCTTCTCATTCAGAATAGTGGGAGCAAACTCGAAATAGTGGAATCATTACTAACTAAAGTTGACACTCTTCCAAATCCACTTTAGATGATAGTATTATTCATACTCCAAAAGATATAAGTGAAGTTCAAGGAATATTCTAGAATTAATATCGACTAGCAAATAGCCAAGCTCAAAATATATAAGTGAAGCACTGATGTCTACTACACGCTTCTATTCCTGTAGACAGTGTTGGGCCTCCAAGAGCAGATGTTTGTAGGACAGCAGCAAATTTCCCTTAAGTGAGTAACCCAAGGTTTATCAAACTCAGGGAAGTGGAGGTTGAACGTACCCCTTTCAAGCAACCCTGCAATCAAGATACAAGAAGTCTCTTGTGTCCCCAACACACCTAATACAACTAGGAGTTGTATAGGTGCACTAGTTCGGCGAAGAGATGCTAAAATATGGATGATAGGAGTGGCAAAGCAAAGTAATATAAATCTGTAATAAAAAGTGCAGCAAGCAAACAAGTGGTAAACGTGAGCACAAATGGTATTGCAATGATGGAAACAAGGCCTAGGCTTCGTACTTTCACTAGTGGCAACTCCCAACAACATTAACATAATCGAATCACATGATATTTCCCATAAAACATGCAAGGGGGACGCACTTGGAGGTCATTCCTTTGTGGTCAAGAGAGGACGAGAATTATGTAGGGCTACAAAAGCACACCTCTAAGTTCGTAGTTCTCAATCTATGGATTTCCCAATGTCACCCCGCCATCCAAAGAGAGTACCACAATCACCACAACATATCTCAAGGATAGTCAAAGACAAGCACCAAGAGACTCTCAATCATCAATCCACACACAAAAGAGGAAATCACTCATGAAAATATTCTTCTAATCCATGTCCAATAGACCGCTGTCACCTTGGTCTCGGAGATTATACTAGATAAAGACAAGAGAGTACATCAATCCAATACATAGAGGAAGGGGAAATATCATGGGATCACCCTAGATTAACATAGCCTATGATCACAACGAAGATCACATCATGGGAGAGGGAATTGACCACATAGCTACTGGTAGAAACCTCAGCCCCGAGGAGGAACTACTCCCGCATCATGGAGGGAGGAAGCAACATCGATGGAGATGAATCCGGGGGCACTTCCCCGTCCCGGCAAGGTGCCGGCACAGGAATTCTGGTCCCCCGAAACTTGGTGGCGATGGCGGCGGAGATCGGAATAGCTTCTGGAGAAAAGGGGTCTGGAATCGAGGGTTTCGGGACGCGATGTAAATATATGCCAAAGGGGGTCACCAGCGGAGCTAAGGGGGGCCCAGGCGGCCTGGCGCCGCGGCCAGGAAGGGGGGGCGCCCCCACAGGGCGCCTGGAGCCCCTGTGGGCCCCCTCTGGCCCTACTTTGGCCGCATGGAAGCTTCTGGAGCGCTGATTTTTTATATATTTTTCCCTGAATTTTTCTGGCAATTTACGTAATGGGAAAACCTGAAATAAAAAAACAGCAGAAAACAGAAACTGGCACTGGGGTGCACTGAGTTAATAGGTTAGTCCAAATATGATCAAAAGTATATGGAAGTGCATAAATATCATAGCAATATCACACAAAAGAGGCATGGAGCAAGCAGAAATTATAGATACGTTTTGGACGTATCAACATCCCCAAGCTTAATTCCTGCTCGTCCTCGAGTAGGTAAATGATAACAAACATAATTTCTGTGGTGACATGCTACCAACCATATAAGAACTTTTCACAGTCACATGACAAATGCTTACTGAGATAATGAATCTTTAGTAATTAAGTTGCCTCATGAGAATATCACAAAGAACTGAAAGTTTTACAATATGATACTGAAAACACCCAATAGATTTGTAGTGAGCATGGTGTGCAAACATGACAAAGTGATACCTTGCTTGCCCCCTTTAGTGAAGCAAAACATAAATGCAGGAGCACCTCCGAAGTTTGAGTGACGACTAGATACAATGATTTCAGAATAAGCGATATCATAATCATGCAGAAGACAATGGTACTTTGGGACAATGCACATTACACTCAGAATGACAATCATGCTCTCAATAGTTGGTGCTTTGAAAAAAGAAGGTGGAGACTCTCGAACCGTGGCTTTTGATGGCAAGGTTGAAAACCCGTGGTTGGAAGCAAAGACTAAACATGTACCAGAGCTCTTGATTTTTAAAAAGGTAAAAATGATTTTTGGAAGATGCATATTTCGTCAACGAATGCTAGTAGATAACTCAATTACTTCTCGAGCTGGACAAGTTTCGAGGAACGGCTCCCGCACGGGGACGATCACATCCCCTTAATCTCCTTTGTTTATCACTGCCAAAAGTTTTCTGATTTCTCATGAACAAAGCGTGAAGGAGGGTTTGTTTGTTGTATATTTTTATGAGCCGGGTGCACTCTTTGCCAGTTCCTTCTCGTATTAGGGGTTTGCAGATTAGACATGCAATCCCGGGGTGAAACTTGTCCAACTTAAAAAGATCATGAATTAACTACTACTTCCTCATGAGCTAAACCAGAGGCACAAAAGAGAAATGCTTTTGAATAATTTTGAGATGGTACAAGAAAGTCTTCGTTAGGAATGGCAAGTAAATACCATATATAGGAAGGTATGGTGGACTCATATGGCATAACTGGTTTCAAGGATTTTGGATGCATAAGCAGTCAGTCCGCATAGTGCAGGTGAATGCCAGCAAAAGACTGGGAGCGACCAACTAAGAGAGCAATGACGGCCATAATCATGCAAAGCGACAAAGCAACATTGAATCGGGCATGGAAGTTATATCACTACTCAGAAATTAAAGATCATCAATGCTTGATAGACTTTCTTTACAGTCTTAAATATGCGTGAGCATATGCCAAGTCAATCAAAATAAATTCTTGGAGGAAGATATCACTAAACCATACCACATCATAGGCAAACAAATCATGCTGGCACTTCAATAACACATTAAGAACCCCCAGCTACTTGAGACTAACCATAAGAAAACATGAACTACTAAGCACCATTATGCACATAGCATTTTTATCATAGACATATCAACCAGTGCCACAGAAGCCAACTCTCTTAACAAGATAAGCATGATAACTCAAGAGAGTTTCAGAAGCAACAACCTAAACAAAAGCTCTTAAAAAGATAAGCATGAAAACTAAGAGCTAAGCATGACAACAACTATGGAAAGATAAAGAACACACACAAGAAGATACGCATGCAAGCCTATGTTGTGTTCTACAATGGAGTGGAGCGTGTTTCTCTCCCAAACGATGAAGGCTAGGGTCCAACTTGTTATGAACAACAAGCAAAGCTAAAGAAAACTAAGAAGGAAACTAAGAGCAAGACGCTCCAAGCATAACACATAACGCATGAAGTGATTAAAATATAGTGGAACGAAAGACGAACTGATAATTGTTGATGGAGAAGGGGATGCATGGGGGCATCCCCAAGCTTAGACGCTTGAGTCTTCTTGAATATTTCTTGGGGGTGCACGGGGGCATCCCCAAGCTTGAGCGTTTGACCCTCCTGAATCTTCTTTTATCATCTTCCCTCGCACACTTGAAAACTCCCTTCATACATAACTCATCATAATCTGATTAGCGAGGTTAGTACCCACAATAAAATAATTTTTCCCTACTGGAAATAAGGATAATCTTGAAGAACTACTGTTTCTCAAGATTGCCAAAAGGTTTTTGCAAAGAAAAAGCAAGCTCAAGGTTTGCAAAACGAAGAAAAGGCAAAACAGGACAGAATCTGTGAAAAACAGACCAGCAGGTAGTAAATAATTTTTTCGGGGCACTTCTGCAACTCAAATCGAAAAACTCAGAACAGATGCCCGAAAGCCAATTGTATAGAGCACGCTGTCGAAAAAGTTCAGACCAAAAAGATGATCTGGTGATTTTCTACGAATTTTTCTTTCCAAGGACAGAATCTGTTTTCTGGACTGCACGTCACAACTTTTGAACTTTCTTGCAATCGGAGGCTAAACTTGGCACAAAGCTGAAAAATAAAGATACAATGATGTTGCTACAGTAGTAACAAACATCAAGACCACTAAAAACTGAAAGAACAAACTGAAAGCAAAGATAACAAGGGTTGTCTCCCTAGAGCTCTTTCTTTATAGCCATAAAGATAGGCTTAAGACTTTAATGATGCTCTTGTAGGAATAAGAGTTGAAGAACAAAAGAGAGCATCAAGAAGCAAATACCAAATACATTTAAGCCTAACATGCTTCCTATCCATAGGAATATTGCAATAGAATAATTCATTGAAGCACAAAGTAATAAGCATAGGAAGACAAAACAAGTGCAGCTTCAAAACATTCAACATAAAGAGAGGGAACTTAATATTATTGAAATATCTATAAGCATATGTTCCCCTCTCATAATAATTTTCAGTGGGATCACGAATAAACTCAACAATATAAGCATCACATAAAGCATTGTTACCACGATCCACATGCAAAAAGGTACTCTTACTCTCCACATAAGCATAATCTTTCTCATTGGTAATAGTGGGAGTAGGACTATCATAAACAACTTGAACACTATAGATTAATTGTGTATTAGGAAGATGGTGTTCAACAAGGGAGTAATTCTCTCCATGATTATGACAAGTTTCATAAGGATAGTTTATCCTTATGTCATAGGTACCTTTATAATCACTATAGATTGGAGTTATAACATCATCATAGTAGAGAAGAGCATTATCATTACTAGCAACTATATTTGTAAACATGTTGTCTTTATTCTTACTAGCAAAATAATTATCAACTATCACATCACTAGTGGGTAAAGGATTTGCAATCCTATCATCCCCAAGCTTAGAGCTTTCCATATCATCACTTTCAGAGTTGGTACCAAAAAGATTTTCAAGATCATAAGTAGCATTATCATCATTTTCCCAATCACAATAAGTAACATGCATATCATAATCAAAATCGTCTTCAATAGTACCTACGGACGTATCATCAAGATGATAATTAAGGCAATAAACTTCACCTTCTTCTTTAAACTTACAACCGTTAGGATAAAAGTTGATGGGAGGAATATGCTCAGGACAGGTTGATACCCATTCTTCTTCTTTCTTGCTCCTCTTCCTCCTCCTCTTCTTTTTCTTCTTCTTCACCTTAGGAGGGAGTGGTTGGAGATGAAGCTTCTCCACATATCCTGGTTTATTATTAGAAACAATAGGGGAAACTTGGGAGAAACTCTCCTTTTTATTAGCAGAAATATAAGAGACATTTTTATACTTTGGTAAAGTTCCCTCCTTTCTAATCTTACTTATGTAATCATTTTCATGGCAATTAACAACACAATAGAGATGGCAATTTTGCAAAGTGTTTTTTATTCCTATGGCATTAACATCTAGCCAAGAAGTCTTTTCTGATAACTCTTCACACATCAAAAATAACATAAGCTCATCATAAAGATCAGGGGTGATCATGTTATCACACAACTGGTTAACATATATGTTTTGAAAGTGCATGCATTGAAAATTAAAGTGACCCTCTATACAACAAAGTTCACAAGTAAAAGGATAAAGGTCACACAATTCTCTAGCAATTTCATTTAAATCTTTGACCCAAGTGATTGTTCTTTCATGCTTATGTTTCTTACAATACTTCTCTTCTTCAATCATAGGCCTTTCACAAGGTCTATCCACTCCACAAAAATTAACATGCTTATATACAACTTCATTTTTAGGAATTGGATCATGCATGTTGCAATCATCATGAACAATTTCATTTTCTCTGCAAATCTCTCTAAAAGGTTCATGATGCTCGATCCAATCCTCCCTAGGCATATTAAGATGTGAAGCAAAAGATTTGAGGAAATCAACAAGGAGTTGGGAATCAAGCCCAAACTTAGCACTAAACTTATTAAAACTTGTAGTTTCAACAAAGGACTTAATGCAATCATACTCATAAATTATACCTGACTCTTTACCTTTGTCGATCTCCCAATCTTCAGTGTTGCGTTGAATTCTTTCAAGGAGTTCCCATTTAGCATCAATCTTTTCGTTTGTGAAAGAACCCATAGAGGAAGCATCGAGCAAATCTTTATCCTGTCGAGAGAGCCTCGCATAGAAATTAGTAATAATCATATCTTTGGGGAGCCCATGGTTAGGATTTTAGCATTAACGTTTTCAGTCTCCCCCAAGCTTGAGCTATGCTCTCTCCGTCACGAGGATAGAAATTATAAACATAATTCCTATTCTCATGGACTTCATGAAGAGGATAAAACTTGGAGTAAAAGAGAGACTGGATCTCTTCCCAATCCAGCAGGTGAGAGTCATCTAGTAGCCTATACCATTCCAATGCTTTTTCCTTTCAGTGACAAGGCAAATAATTTCCTCATGACTCCATCTCTTGTCAAACCTGAAATCTTAAACAACTCACAAAGTTCTGTAAGTTTCAACAAATGAATACTAGGATTGACCATCCCATCATAACAATCATTCCTAATTATTTCAATTATCCTAAGTGGTATTTGGAACGGAATACATTCAGTAGGTGGAGGAGACTTCTCTACCACGGGTGTGGTAAAGCGGCCTTCCCCAAGCAGCGAACTAAGAGTGCGGTTTTCCATAAACATAACTAGTGAAACTAAAAACAAGAAACGAAAAGATTTAATTGCAAGATCTAAAGAAGGTACCTTCACTTACCTCACTTCCCCAGCAACGGCGCCAGAAATAGCTTGATGTCTACTACACGCTTCTATTCCTGTAGACAGTGTTGGGCCTCCAAGAGCATAGGTTTGTAGGACAGCAGCAAATTTCCCTTAAGTGAGTAACCCAAGGTTTATCGAACTCAGGGAAGTGGAGGTTGAACGTACCCCTTTCAAGCAACCCTGCAATCAAGATACAAGAAGTCTCTTGTGTCCCCAACACACCTAATACAACTAGGAGTTGTATAGGTGCACTAGTTCGGCGAAGAGATGGTAAAATATGGATGATAGGAGTGGCAAACCAAAGTAATATAAATCTGTAATAAAAAGTGCAGCAAGCAAACAAGTGGTAAACGTGAGCACAAATGGTATTGCAATGTTGGAAACAAGGCCTAGGCTTCGTACTTTCACTAGTGGCAACTCCCAACAACATTAACATAATCGAATCACATGATATTTCCCATAAAACATGCAAGGGGGACGCACTCGGAGGTCATTCCTTTGTGGTCAAGAGAGGACGAGAATTATGTAGGGCTACAAAAGCACACCTCTAAGTTCGTAGTTCTCAATCTATGGATTTCCCAATGTCACCTCGGCCATCCAAAGAGAGTACCACAATCACCACAACATATCTCAAGGATAGTCAAAGACAAGCACCAAGAGACTCTCAATCTTCAATCCACACACAAAAGAGGAAATCACTCATGAAAATATTCTTCTAATCCATGTCCAATAGACCGCTGTCACCTTGGTCTCGGAGATTATACTAGATAAAGACAAGTGAGTACATCAATCCAATACATAGAGGAAGGGGAAATATCATGGGATCACCCTAGATTAACATAGCCTATGATCACAACGAAGATCACATCATGGGAGAGAGAATTGACCACATAGCTACTGGTAGAAACATCAGCCCCGAGGAGGAACTACTCCCGCATCATGGAGGGAGGAAGCAACGTCGATGAAGATTAATCCGGGGGCACTTCCCCGTCCCGGCAGGGTGCCGGCACAGGAATTCTGGTCCCCCGAAACTTGGTGGCGATGGCGGCGGAGATCGTAATAGCTTCTGGAGAAAAGGGGTCTGGAATCGAGGGTTTCGGGACGCGATGTAAATATATGCCAAAGGGGGTCACCGGCGGAGCTAAGAGGGGCCCAGGCGGCCTGGCGCCGCGGCCAGGAGGGGGGGGGGCGCCCCCACAGGGCGCCTGGAGCCCCTGTGGGCCCCCTCTGGCCCTACTTCGGCCGCATGGAAGCTTCTGGAGCGCTGATTTTTTATATATTTTTCCCGGAATTTTTCTGGCAATTTACGTAATGGGAAAACCTGAAATACAAAAACAACAGAAAACAGAAACTGGCACTGGGGTGCACTGAGTTAATAGGTTAGTCCAAATATGATCAAAAGTGTATGGAAGTGCATAAATATCATAGCAATATCACACAAAAGAGGCATGGAGCAAGCAGAAATTATAGATACGTTTTGGACGTATCAAGCACACGAAGCATTCTATAAAACCGTACTCAAAAGATTTAAGTGGAGCACAAAGATCATTCTATAAGATCATACTCAAAAGATATAAGTGAAGCATATGAAGAATTCTATAAATCAAGGAAGGGCTATCTCATACTAGCATGGTTCTTAAAGAAAAATAAAAGAAAAACACAAGGGACACAAATCATGTGAACAAAACAAAAACCTAGGTATAATGATAATTGTTGAAGAAGAAAGATGGGATGCCAACCGGGGCATCCCCAAGCTTAGATGCTTGAGTATCCTTGAAATATTTACTTGGGGTGCCTTGGGAATTGATACGTCTACAACGTATCTATATTTTTTCATTGTTCCATGATATTATTTATGAAGTCTTGGATATTTAATGTGCTTTATCATACACTTTTATATAATTTTTGGGACTAACCTACTAACCCAAAGGCCCAGTCCAGATTGCTGTTTTTTGCCTGTTTTAGGGTTTTACAGAAAAGGAATATCAAACGGAGTCCAATTGACGTGCCAATTTTTGATGATTTTTTCTGGACCAAAAGAAGCCCCCGAAGTAAGAGAGTTGGGCTAGGAGAGCCACGGGCTGCCCACGAGGGTGGGGGCGCGCCCTGGGTAGGGGGCGTGCCCTCCTATCTCATGGACAGCCCATAAGCCCCCCTCACTTGTGCCCTACGCCAAAAAATCCTATAAATACTGAACCTTCGAAAATTAACCTAGATCGGGAGTTCCGCCGCCGAAAGCCTCTGTAGCCACCAAAAACCAATCTAGACCCCGTTTCGGCACCCTGCCGGAGGGGGGAATCCCCCTCCTGTGGCTATCTTCATCATCCCGGCGCTCTCCATGACGAGGAGGGAGTAGTCCACCCTCGGGGCTGAGGGTATGTACCAGTAGCTATGTGTTTGACCTCTCTCTCCTGTGTTCTTGAGATGGCACGATCTTGATGTATCGCGAGCTTTGCTATTCTAGTTGGATCTTATAATGCTTCTCCCCCTCTACTCTCTTGTAATGGATTGAGTTTTCCCTTTAAAGTTATCTTATCGGATTGAGTCTTTAAGGATTTGAGAACACTTGATGTATGTCTTGCACGTGCTTATCTGTGGTGATAATGGGATATCATGTGATCTACTTGATGTATGTTTTGGTGATCAACTTGCGTGTTCCGTGACCTTCGGAATCTATGCATAGGGGTTGGCACACGTTTTCGTCTTGACTTTCCGGTAGAAACTTTGGGGCACTCTTCGAAGTTCTATGTGTTGGTTGAATAGACATATCGTATAACCATGCCCACGGATACTTGAGGTGACAATGGAGTATCTAGGTGACATTAGGGTTTTGGTTGATTTGTGTCTTAAGGTGTTATTCTAGTACGAACTCTATGATAGATTGAACGTTGCTATGGACCTCTTGAATAGATCGATCAGAAAGAATAACTTTGAGGTGGTTTCGTACCCTACGATAATCTCTTCGTTTGTTCTTCGCTATTAGTGACTTTGGAGTGACTCTTTGTTGCATGTTGGGGGCTAATAATATGATCCAATTATGTTATCCTTGTTGAGAGAACTTGCACTAGTGAAAGTATGAACCCTAGGCCTTGTTTTCTATCATTGCAACACCATTTATGCTCACTTTTATCTTTAGCTACCTTGCTGTTTTTATATGTTCTTATTACAAAAACCTACATCTACCATCCATATTGTACTTGTATCACCATCTCTTCGCCGAACTAGTGCACCTATACAATTTACCATTGTATTGGGTGTGTTGGGGACACAAGAGACTCTTTGTTATTTGGTTGCAGGGTTGTTTGAGAGAGACCATCTTCATCCTACGCCTCCCACGGATTGATAAACCTTAGGTCATCCACTTGAGGGAAATTTGCTACTGTCCTACAAACCTCTGCACTTGGAGGCCCAACAACGTCTACAAGAAGAAGGTTGCATAGTAGACATCAGGAATCCCCAAGCTTGAACTCTTGCCTCTCTTTATTCTTCTCATATTGATAGCTCCTCGATCTTCGAACACTTCAACCACACAAAACTTTAACAAAAAATTTGTGAGATCCGTTAGAATAATAAAGCAAATCACTACCTTTAGGTACTGTTGCACACTTATTCCAATTTCATATTAGCACTTTATCTACTGTATTCCAGCTTCACCATGGTTCATACCCCCCGATACAACCCATAGATTCATCAAAATAAGCGATCAGCACATAGAAAACATAATCTATCAAAAACAGGACAGTCTGTAGTAGTCTGGAAGTTAAGTAAACTTATGTAACTCCAAATAATTCTAAAAAAATATGACAAATTGAAAATTTTGTACAGAAGTAATGTGCAAAAAGTTTCAGACCCATTGATCTTCCAGTAAAAAAAATGTAAAATCACGCACTACAGCCAAAGTTTATGTTTTTGTTCTGCACATAGAAAACAAGCAATCTAATCATCCTAAAACCAAAGCTTGGCACATTATTTTTATAATATAATGGATATATACAAGGGGATAATTATTTACAGAGAAACTTCCATGAAAAATTCTACATTGTTTCCGTGAGCATGAACACAAGTGCTCAAGGTCGACCCTCACTTCTTCAATGCATAACTTTCCAATCACTTCTCTTTTTGAAAAAATTCTTAGGCATAAGAGGCAAGTATTTTTTTTGTATTTTCATTCTTTTAAATATATTTTTTGTAGGTTTCACCCACTAATAAACAGAAACAAAAAGGAAAAACAAAATCTAGTTAGTGAAGAAAGCAAACAAGCACACACGAGAATATCAACCCCACGCTATTGCTCCCGGCAACGGCGCCAGAAAAGAGCTTGATAATCCCCAAGTGCAGGTAATTATCGTAGCAAATCCCAATGGTGGAAATGATAAGTATGGAGTGTCGAACCCACAAGGAGCTAAAGGTAAGATCAATATTCTCTCAAGTCCTATCTGCCACGGATACAACTCTACGTACACAGAACGTTTGCTTCCAACTAGAAACGAGAAATAAAACTATGTTGTCGGTATGAAGAGGATAACTTTGCATGATATCGGAGAGCTAAAATATAAAATGAGGTGTTGTTATAATAAGGTTAGAATATATTACTAAATTTTATAAATAGCGAGTGTGGAATAATGACGGATCGGTGTGCGGAATTGTCCTAGGCAATAGTTAACAAGACCGGTAGTCGTCATTGGAATTTCATATGAGGGAGAGGCATAAGCTAACATACTTTCTCTTCTTGGATCATATGCACTTATGATTGGAACTCCAGCAAGCATCCACAACTACTAAAGATCATTAAGGTAAAACCCAACCATACCATTAAAGCATCAAGTCCCCTTTATCCCATACGCAACAACCCCCTTACTCGGGTTTATGCTTCTGTCACTCAAGCAACCCACTATAAGTGAATCATGAACGTATTGCAACACACTACAGCGGGAATCCCTCACGCTTGCGCGACACGGAGAGCACCATAGGACAACACCAAAATAAAACATACAACTCATACCAATCTATATCATCAATCAACCCAAAGACAAAGGATATCTACTCAAAACATCATAGGATGGCAACACATCATTGGATCATAATATGTGGCATAAAGCACCATGCTCAAGTAGGGATTACAGCAGGGTGCGGGAGAATGGACCGTGTAAAAGAGATGATGATGGTGATGTTGATGAAGACGATCACCGCGGACATGATTCCCCTCCCGGTGGCACTCCGGCGCCACCGAGAGAGAGGAGGAGAGGTTCTCCCCCTTGTGCTTCCTCCTCCATGGCCTCCCCCCTAGATGGGGAGAGGTTCTCCCTCTGGTCCTTGGCCTTCATGGCGATGATGGCCCCTCCAGGATCCTCCTCCATGGCCTCCGGTGATGATGGTCCCCTTCGGCAGGGTGCCAGAGAGGGCCTAGATTGATTTCTCATGGCAACAGAGGCTTGCCGCGGCGGAACTTACTATCTAGGTTATTTTCTGGAGGTTTCTGTATTTATAGGAATTTTTGGCGTCGGTCTCACATTTAGGGGGTCTCCGAGTCATCCACAAGATAGGGGCCCATGCCTAGGGGGTGGGCGCGTCCCCCACCCTCGTGGACAGCCCGGGACTCTTCTGGCCCAACTCTTTTACTCCAGGGGCTTCTTTTGGTCCATAAAAAATCATCAAAAATTGGCACGTCAATTGGACTCAGTTTGGTATTCCTTTTCTGTAAAACTCAAAAACAAGGAAAAAACAGAAACTGGCAATGGGCTCTAGGTTAATAGGTTAGTCCCAAAAATCATATAAAATAGCATATAAATGTATATAAAACATCTAAGATGGATAATATAATAGCATGAATACTTCATAAATTATAGATACGTTGGAGACGTATCAACCCTCATCTTCCAGGCTCTAAGTGCTTTCATATCTCGGCGCAACATCCATGAAAACTTCAAGTTTGTAAGGAATCTAGCTCGTCTGCTGCATCGCAAACGGAAGCCCTCGGTGCTAATAAAGATCGACATCTCCAAAGCCTTCGGCACCCTTTCTTGAGAGTTCCTCTTGGAAATCCTAGTCGCCAGGGGATTCGGTAGGAAGTGGTGTTCTTGGATTTGTGGGTTGCTCTCCACTGCCTCGACAACAATCCTCATCAACAATGAGATGAGCTTCCCTTTTGCTCTCGGCCAAGGGTTCAGACAGGGTGATCACATATCACCGACGCTTTTCATCTTGGCTATGGATGCCATCCACGGCATGTTGGAATGGGCGGTGCATCACAACCCGATATCAGATCTTGGAATTGGCAGGAGGGCTCCCAGGGCGTCCACGTTCACTGACGACGCGGTACTGTTCTTCTCGCTGAATGAAAACGATCTTCAAGTCATTACGGCCATACTGAAGCTGTTCGGTGAGGTGTCAGGACACATGATCAAACTGCTCAAAAGCACGGTCACTTGCATCCGATGCGATGAGGATGTGGTACAGAGGGTTGTACAACACTTTCAGTGCAGCAATCAACTCTTTCCCTGGCTATACTTGGGCATCCCTCTGTCCATCTACAGGCTGAAGAGACAAGACTTGATAGCTCTGATTGATATGTTCTCCAACAAAATGAAGGGATGGAAGCCAAAGATGATGGCCACGGCGGGTCGCCTCACGCTCACTCGCTCAGTCCTCGTGGCACTGCCGGTCCACCTTATGGCGGCACTACCGTTGCCGGCCTTGCCGATCAAAATCATCAACCGACGTTACCACAGCTTCATTTGGAAACGCGAGGAAGAGGCTAACGGGGGCCACTGCCTGCCACCATGGTCAAGGGTGTGTATGCCTGGTGGGCTTGGGGTTTTGAACCTAAAATGGTTTGGTCTGGCGCTGCGCTGTAAATGGCCTTGGCTGCGCTGGGGGCCGGATGAGAGGCTGTGGCATGCCCTGCCTGATGTGACGGAGAGGGAGGTCTAGACTCTTTTCAACGTGGCTTGCCAAGTCAGGCTGGGGTCCGGGGAGATGGCCAGATTTTGGACAAACCGGTGGATGGAGGATGGCAGATCCGTGGCTCAGATGGCGCACCATCTCTTCTCCTTCATCAAGAACCGAGAGCGAACTGTCAAATATGCCATCCACAATCAGGTCTGGACCAAGGACGTCATGGGTGGGCTTTCGCTCCCCGCCATTGGGCAGTTCCTCAGGGTCTGGGAGTTGGCGGAGAACACTACTCTCAATGCGGAAGTCAGGGCCACACCACGCTGGATGTTAACGGCCAATAACCAATTCTCTGTCCAGAGTGCCTACAGTTTGTTCTTCATAGTCAGGGCCACACCTCTTTGCCTGCTCAAAGTCAATATGGAAATCCAAGGCTCATCCACGTTGCAAATTCTTCATCTGGCTTGTGGTGCATAGAAGGTGTCTCACGGCAGACAACTTGGAATGACAAAGCTGGCCGTCCAATGGAGTGTGTTCGCTCTGCCCGTCAGCCCCGGAACACTGCACTCACCTTTTCTTCTACTGCCCATATACTCATCAGGTTTGGATGCACTTCAAAACCTGGACGAACGAGGATTTCCTAATCCCCAATGCTTCCTTCACATCCAAGGAGGACTGGTGGCTACGGGCTAGGGCTGCAATCCCGAAGGCGGTCAGGAGGAACTTCGATGCGGTGATCATCCTGCTGCACTGGACAGTTTGGAAGGAGCAAAATGCCAGGATATTTGATCACGTGGCCAGCCCACCTGACAGGGTCCTAGACCGGATCAAAGAAGACGTGGCAATGTGGAGAGCTGTGGGATGCATCGCTGATCTTCCTTCTTAGCTAGATTCGGCTGGCTTTTGACAGTGTGTGTTTTCGGTTGGTACTTCCAGGGATGCTGCGGCTGGGGGTAGTGTGTGGGGTTTTCTGGTCCAGTCTAGTCTTCTTAGACTGCTCCTGCTGTACTGAACTTCTTTCTTCCTTCTAATAAAGATCGGCCACAGGCCCTTCGAAACATGGCGGAGGTGGAGGCAGAGTTCCAAAATTCACAAGCCATGGAGGCTGTGGCGGCGTTAAAAACGAAGCATCCGCCATCCACGACACAATTCATTCCGCGCAGAGGTGGCCAACCGCCGTTGCATCCACCTCATGGACGTGGAGCTGGACGAGTTGTTTGCAGCCCTCTCAGATGTTAACGAGGAGGAGAAGCCAGAGGTGTCTGGTCTGTTAGAATAAATCGACGCATACCGTTGATCATCCGAGGACCAAGCAATCACAGAAGCATGACATCGAGATTTGTTAACGAGGTTCACCAATATGGCTACATCCCCGGGGCATGACTACGGGCGCTCCTCTCCGTGACACCGTCACAATACCGCACCTCGGCTGCCCTGGGCACCGGCACACGCCGCCGGCTCCCCTTGCGTTCCTGTGCTATTATATTGGCATAGGTTACATCGTGTGTCTACCCTCGCTATATAAGAGAGGCCTAGGATACAAGTGTCCTACTAGGACACGACTCCATATCCTATCAAAACACAATACTACTTAGAGTCCAACTGTAACCTACCTTGTACATAATATTCGACACAACTCTAACAAACTCCACCTTGACGAATATTCTCCACCACCTTGAATTCGTCAATGCGTCAAACTTTCATGTACATTGGACTTGAGCTTGTCCCATGAGCACCGCTGCTACTCCAAAGACTTCATATGACTCCACCTGCAACTTGTAGTTCCTTCTATTCTTGACTACAGTCAATACTCGAGCAAAATTAAGTTCCACATTACTCTAGCTAGCGCTCCCAACTTCCAGAGTATCAGTCCAACGCCATCACACACTGATCACTGACCTGCGTGAAAGTGAACAACTCACATATTGGGTGTCACACATAAGAGTTACCTGAACTCAACATCACCGCTCCTTTCTTGACCGCCTGTCTGAAACTTGAAAGAATTTCACCATTGCTTGTAGTCATCCCGAGTCAAATTCACAGTTGTCACACCACATGTATGACCACCAGAGCCCTGGTCCGTCTCCATGTCCGTGCATACCACACGCCTCGCCGCTATTACCGCGTCGAGCCTCCGCTGTCCCGGTCGAGTTCCAACGATTGCGAAACCACACCACTCAACCCCCACTGCAGAGTACCACCGATCATCATCGACCAATGACGAGTTCTACGCTTCCATCAGACCACTGGGCTCCAGTCCGAATTACGTGTCCCTCGCTTTTCCCCGCCTGCTGAATAGGCTTCGACCCCGTCGACTTACGCCGTAGCCCCTCAATCCAGCTCCACCTTCAACATGACTCCATGGTAGATGATCAGTCCACCCTGCGCCCCGTTGACATCAAGCTCCGTTTGCACCGTTTTCAATCAACCCCGCGCCATAGTCTTGTCGAAGCCACACAAGCCCTCAGGCCCGCGCCACGTGTTTCCACGCCCAGAAGTCGGTCATCATCAGCTTCACGCTCATATGTCGTCGCCGATCCCAGCACCGTCTTCTGTACCAACCGACTTGCGTCGATCCGTCAGACTTTCCAGTCCGACCCAGCCGTACTTACCCGACTGTATGACATGCTCAAGGCTCCCAAATCGTCTTTCACGAATTTCCATCCATCACATGATAATACCATCATAGCTGGCATGACTTCCCGCAACGCCTTCAAGCATCCCTGTTGTGCCAACAAATGTTTCATCCTTGTCTGCCATAACTCAAGGTCATCAGTTCCGTGAACTTCTTCACCTCAAACCTAGTACCCGTTGGTGCCATGATTCTTCGTACAGCTGACCTTGTGAAAAATTAATCGAGCTCCACCACGATGCCCCAAGTACACAAGCAAAACCTGATGAGGTACACCCCTGTGTACTAATAGAAAAATCCAACTAATCTTGGTCTTCACGTGTAACCGCTCCAGGCACAACTCCAATACTAGCAATTGCCTTGTCAATGCCTCTCTTGCTAATTCCCGATGGATGTATCAATGAATATTACCTTGGCTCGATGTGATCTGCCTCTCGCCGTGTCAACACGAGGACTCGGTCCTCTTTTGGTCCAAAACAAATCCCGTTCGATGGCTGCGGCCTACTCACCTTGAAAAAAACGTACAAGGCCTGCCAGCCCACGTGAGCCTTGCTCATGTCTGCTGCAGCAGCACCTCTCTGCCAAGGCCGCCTCGCGCCTCAGGCCTCATCGCCTGCCAATCGAGCCGCTGCTCGCTCCACACGAGTTGGTGCTGCCCTGTACGCTAGGTCATGTGCTACTGCTTCCACGCGCACGCGTCGCAATACGCCGCCGCCGCTTTTTCCGATTGCTTCTTGATCTCGTCTGACTGCAGCGATTCGACGACTTCCACGAAATAATTTCCAATAGATTTCCATACTAATTTTTCCGCATACCGTCTTGGCACCATCTGACAATGATCCATCCTCCAGATCAACAATCCAGCAACCTTCGAACAACCTAGCTCTGATACCACTTGTTAGAGTAAATCGAGGCATACCGTTGATCATCCGAGGACCAGGCAATCACACAAGCACGACACCGAGATTTGTTAACGAGGTTCACCAATATGGCTACATCCCCGGGGCATGACTAGGGGCGCTCCTCCCCGTGACACCATCACAATACCGCACCTCGGCTGCCCTGGGCACCGGCACACGCCGCCGGCTCCCCTTGCATTCCTGTGCTATTATATTGGCATAGGTTACATCGTGTGTCTACCCTCGCTATATAAGAGAGGCCTAGGATACAAGTGTCCTACTAGGACACGACTCCATATCCTATCAAAACACAATACTACTCAGAGTCCAACTGTAACCTACCTTGTACATAATATTCGACACAACTCTAACATGGTCCACTGCCAATGACCATGAGGTCGGTCCGTCCGGCACAGGGCCGAGTCATCAACATCCCCGACGACTAGTAGAGTAGAAGTAGGGTAGTTTCTTTCCAACGTAGCTTCTTCCACGAATGTATGATCTATGACTTTTTCTTTGGAAAGGAGGTTGTGACCCCCGGCCTCTGCATCATTACGATGCATAGAGTACATAACAAAGGAAAACAATTGATGTATCATTACAAGATACGATAAGCACCTACGATTAAGTCTGACTTGTTCTGCACCGACGCCTTCAAAAAAGAATAAACGTCCTTGCGCCATCGTCATCACATAGGCGGTAGACGGTATTGAGCACAATATTAAGTAGACAACATTTGTTACTAATTCTTCACGCCATCCTCGGTACTAATACTTCACGCCACCGACATTTAGATAAAAAAATTCATCCGATTCACCGATTTACCGCTACTCATTGGGTGGCCGATAAGATTATTCATATCATCACCGTTTATCGTTTGGACCGATGTATCGCTCTAACAAGCGATTTATCAGAAACCTACCGTTAAATTGTACATATTTCTAGCACTAGGTGTGTAAAAATTATGTTTATTTGTGTTCTGTGGACCTTGTTACGTAATATGTATCATTATCCTATTTTGTTTGTCATTGTACGGGGATTCAAAGGCAAGGAAACAAGGTAACACTTCAGTCCAGTATTGTTTTTCGTTGAATACAACATATTTTAGTGATGGAAACTTGGGATTTGTTAAAAAATGACCGATTAGTAGTCAACCGATAAAATCCATTAATCCTATGATTTTTGATTAATCTCTAATCCCTAGTCGACTAAGACACTAACGATAAGCGATATTCTCAACATTTGATATCATATTATTGATTCAAATTGGTAACTTATTTTGTACGCGGATATTACTTAGTAATCTACAAAAAATTCCAGAGGCAACGTGCAGGGCATCAACTAGTTACTATAGTGTTTCTACACCCCAACTCGGTACACCCACGCAACAAAACATAGCAAAATATTTAAACAAAAATTGAAACTTTGTGGGAATGATCATCAACAAATGTTATGGGCGCTTGCAAAGTTTGATGGTCAAATAACCTTCGAGGAGCTCTATAAAAAAGACAAAATCACTGAAAATTAGTCAAAATGTAAGTGCACTGTTTGAGCAGATTTTGTAGTTTTGTGTTTTTTTGTACGGAGCTCCTCGAATGTTATTTGACCACTAAACTTTGCAAACACTTATAACAGTTGTTGACGATCATTCCCACAAAATTCCAGAACTTTTTGAAATGTTTTGATATGTTTTTCTTGTGTGGGTGCACCGAAGGTGGGTGCAGCCACTAATTTCCCTAAGATGAATTCTGAGTGGCAGACCTTTTTCAAAACAATAATCATTTTTTTAATTGCTTGGCACTCCCATGCAAAGACAAATTTCTTCTTCTTTGAGATCAGAAAGTCATTCTCCCTGTTTAAAAAAACAAGTCATTCTCCCAACGCATGATCCTAAATCTAATTGTCTTATATACCTGCAAGTTTATTACTTAAACTATACTAGCACATATGCCCGTGCGTTGCAAGGGGAGAACAAAATTCTCTTATGCGTCAAGCGACTCATTCGTGTTGCCACTTCCATCTTCCATCTTCTCCTTCCAATCTTATCGAGGTTTGTGGTTTAATATGCCACAGTCCTTTAATTTCGGCCCCTCTCTTTTGTTTCTCCATCAAAATCTTCACTTTCCGATCTTACCGAGGTTTGTGGTTTTTGCCACTTTCTTTTAATTTCGTCCTTCAATTTTTTATACATTGTAGATTTGACTACCTAGGAAGATCCTGCTAGGGATAGACCTCAGCGGTTGAAACATACCTTCCGCATGTTAGATAATTTCAAATTCGGTACATGTGGAATGAACACCAAATAATCATGTTAGATAATATCACAATGGATAAGCATGTGAGCACCAGCACGCCTGCTAAACCGGCAATACAATTTTCATCGGTTCCTACAACTGCTATGACTAATAATCATAATTTGTTTCGTCTCGAAACATATTTTCATACTCTACAAACTTTTCTCGGTACAGGTACAACACAGCTCTATGTTCAGTGAAGGTTTCTGTTCCTTTACTATGAATTTTTATTTCCGTGATCACAGTCATATGAATATCAACATATGACTTACTAAGTTGAACCTGTTGCCATCAGAGCTACCAAAATCCATCCATGGCGTATTCGTTCTCCACCTTGCAGCTAACATCAGTGTTTCGTCTGCTCAAGCACGCCAACACGCCCTAGAGCGCCCTGTAGGGGATGGCTTCCAACTCTGACCCTGCAAGTGCAGCAGACATGAGAAATACAAACTACAATCTTTTACTTGATGATGCAATGCCGGACAAACTCTAGATTCTGAATAAAAAAACCCTCTAATCCTGCTATTCAAATATGCATGGTTTCAGTTTAGCATATGAAGTTATGAACCCATTTTTCAGAACAACCCTTCTCCATCGGATGCTTGTTTTCCATAGTTTAGGGTCGACATCCTACAAAATCACTGCTGGACGTCTCCCATGTAGCTGCAGAAGCGGCCGCTTGAACCACCCGTCGCCGCCCCCGGAGCCGCTCGCTGCCATGGATGGCCGCTATGTCTGTCTGCGTTGACTGTAGGCAAGCGCGCGCATCGGACGCATCCGGCCCCGCCACCGGTGACGACCGCCTCCTTCGCGCCCCCGCGGCCTTCATGTATGTGCTCGCCCGCCTCGCCATAAGACCATGGCGTCGCCAGTGCCCGAGCACCGCCTGCACGCCCCTTGTAGCCGGCCGCCTCACACGGGACCGCGCGCGCCGCTGCGCGACGCGTCCCTCTCCCTGTTGGGAAAAGCTAAGCTAAGTTCACAGCTGCATAGTTTTGTTTTCTGTTTAAATAATGTATGCATGGCTGTTGATGTGACCTGCACATGCACGTAGCTTGTGGATGAGTGTTGCATGCACGTACTCCCTCTCTCGTTGTTTTTCTTCCAGTTGGCACTTGCGCTATGTGACGAAGTCATGGGACGGCGGTGCTGTTACGGATCGCAGCGAGCTGGCCGGCCGAGAGGTAGTTCGGGAAGCAGGCCGCGAGGTAAACTCGCTGTGATTTAGGCAGCACAAAACGTCCTTTGCCGCGCGTGTATCTCTTTCGTGAGCTCCACGCTCTCTCTTGCACGAGCGTTCGACAACAACACTCCCAGCCCCAGGTAAAGCTGTCGTCGACCGAGAGTTTCAAGGCTTGAGTGCCCAGATGGCTTCCCGGTGCGGATGAGGACGCTGAGGTCGAACCGTGTTGTGGCGTTGCCGTCGCCCACGCCAGTGCCGGGCCGGCAAAATCCGGGGCCCTGTGCCAAACTAAAAATGGGGCCCTATTTTTTTTTAAAAAAATGAACCAATGAGCAATTATAATATATATATATATATATATATATATATATATATATATATATATATATATATATAT
>LR738712.1:730972119-730989792 GCA_902687465.1 Secale cereale | reverse complement strand
CGGAACAGGCCCCAAGATGGGATCTCACGGGAACAGAAGGTTGCGGTGGTGGAATTAGGGTTTTCTCTGTTTCTTCGATGTTTTCAAGGTACATGGGTATATATAGGAGGAAGGAGTATGTCGGTGAGCAACGTGGGGCCCACGAGGGTGGGGGTGCGCCCTGGACCCTCGTGGGCACCACGTGTCCCCTCTGCCCTGGTTCTCAAGTTTCTGGTGAAGATATCATTCCAAAAATAACTCTCCCGAAGGTTTCGTTCCGTTTGGACTCCGTTTGATATTCCTTTTCTGTGAAACCCAGAAATAGGCAAAAAACAGCAATCTGGACTGGGCCTTTGGGTTAATAGGTTAGTCCCAAAAATGATATAAAAGTGTATAATAAAGCCCATTAAACATCCAAAACGTCATATATAATAGCATGGAACAATAAAAAATTATAGATACGTTGGAGACGTATCACATACTATAGTTCATCATGAACTTCTTCTAACCTGGAGATAGTGACTAGAGAACTTTGTCAATTACTATCTTATCTGGAAGATTAACTCCCACTTGATTCAAGCAATTGTAGTACCCAGACAATCTGAGCACATGCTCACTAGTTGAGCTATTCTCCTCCATCTTGTAGGCAAAGTACTGTCAGAGGTCTCATACCTCTTGATACGGGCATGAGTATGAAATAGCAATTTCAACTCTTAGGAACATCTTATATGCTCCATGGCATTCAAAACATTTTTGACGTCCCGGTTCTAAGCCGTAAAGCATGGTGCACTAAACTATCAAGTAGTCCTCATACCGAGCTTTTGTCAAAATGTTCGTAACGTCTGCATCTGCTCCTACAATAGGTCTGTCACCTAGCGGTGCATCAAGGACATAATTCCTCTATGTGGCAATGAGGAAAATCCTCAGATCATGGAACAAGTCCGTATCATTGCTACTATCATCTTTCAACTTATATTTCTCTAGGAACATATAAAAATAATCGGGGAGCTACATCGCGAGCTATTGATCTACAACATAGATATGCTAATACTACCAGGACTAAGTTCATGATAAATTAAAGTTCAATTAATCATATTACTAAAAAACTCCCACTTAGATAGACATCCCTCTAGTCATCTAAATGATCACGTGATCCAAATCAACTAAACCATGTCTGATCATCACGTGAGATGCAGTAGTTTTCAATGGTGAACATTGATACATCTCCAACGTATCTACTTTTCCAAACCCTTTTGCCCTTGTTTTGGACTCTAACTTGCATGATTTGAATGGAACTAAACCGGACTGACGCTGTTTTCAGCAGAATTGCCATGGTGTTGTTTTTTGTGTAGAAATAAAAAGTTCTCGGAATGACCTAAAAATCCACGGAGAATTATTTTGGAAAATATAAAAAATACCTGCAAGAAGATCCAGACCAGGAGGGCTACACCCTGTCCACGAGGGTGGGGGGCGCGCCCCCTGCCTCATGGGCCCCTGCTACTCCACCGACGTATCCCAGATCCTATATATTCACTTTAGGGGAGAAAAAAATCAGAGAGAAAGAATTATCGCGTTTTACGAGACGGAGCCGCTGCCAAGCCCTAATCTCTCTTGGGAGGGCTGATCTGTAGTCCGTTCGGGGCTCCGGAGAGTGGAGATGGTCGCCATCGTCATCATCAACCTTCCTCCATCACCAATTCCATGATGCTCACCGCCGTGCGTGAGTAATTCCATCGTAGGCTTGCTGGACGGTGATGGGTTGGATGGGATCTATGATGTAATCGAGTTAGTTTTGTTAGGGTTTGATCCCTAGTATCCACTATGTTCTGAGATTGATGTTGCTATGACTTTGCTATGCTTAATGCTTGTCACTAGGGACCGAGTGCCATGATTTCACATCTGAACCTATTATGTTTTCATGAATATATGTGTGTTCTTGATCCTACCTTGCAATTCTATAGTCACCTACTATGTGTTATGATCCGGCAACCCCGAAGTGACAATAATCGGGACCACTCCCGGTGATGACCATGGTTTGAGGAGTTCATGTTTTCACTATGTGTTAATGCTTTGTTCTGGTACTCTATTAAAAGGAGGCCTTAATATCCCTTAGTTTCCAATAGGACTCCCCTGCCACGGGAGGGTAGGACAAAAGATTTCATGCAAGTTCTTTTCCATAAGAACGTATGACTATATTCGGAATACATGCCTACATTGCATTGATGAACTGGAGCTAGTTCTGTGTCACCCTAGGTTATTACTTCTACATAATGAATTGCATCCGACATAATTTCCCATCACCGATCCAATGCCTACTAGCTTTTCACATATTGCTTGTTGCTTATCTACTTTTCCGCTGCTACTATTACAAAAACTACAAAAACACTACCGTTACTTTTATTGCCGTTACCGCCACTATCATATTACTTTTCTACTAAACTACCTTGCTGCAGATACTAAGTTTCCAGGTGTGGTTGAATTGACAACTCAGCTGCTAATACTTAAGAGTATTCTTTGGCTCCCCTTGTGTCAAATCAATAAATTTGGGTTGAATACTTTACCCTCGAAAACTGTTGCGATCCCCTACACTTGTGGGTTATCAAGACTATTTTCTGGCGGCGTTGCCGGGGAGCATAGCTCTATTCTTTAAGTCACTTGGGATTTATATCTGTTGATCACTATGAAGAATTTGAAGGACTCAAAAACCAAGATATTACCCTCAACTACGAGGGGAGGTAAGGAACTGCCATCTAGCTCTGCACTTGATTCACCATCTGTTATGGGTAAATTTGCGACACCTACTCATGCCATTGAATCTGATATGTCGTATGTTCTTGATGATGGCACTTCTGCTATGTATGATGAAACTACTTCTATGCCTGATAATACTGTACCACTAGGTGAATTTCTAGATGAAAAAATTGCTAAGGTTAGGGAGAATGCAAATATTGAAACTGATAATATTTATGAAAGTGATGATGAAGCTTCCCCCAATAGATATGAATTGCCTGTTGTTCCTGAGCGTTATGTTATGGATGAAGAAACTGCTAGAGACTTTCTTCCATGCAATGATAGATATGATCTTTAGAAATTATTAGCTAAGAAGAAAGAAAAGTCCTTGAATGCTAGAATGAAGCATGACCCTGCTTTTGCTACTTCACCTATCTGTGTTAATGATAAGGATTATGAATTCTATGTTGATCCCAAGTTAATTACTTTGGTTGAATCTGATCCTTTCCATGGCTATGAATCTGAAACTCTTGTGGCACATCTTACTAAGTTGAATGATATAGCCTCCCTGTTTACCAACGATGAAAAGATTCATTATTACTATATCCTTAAGTTATTTCCTTTCTCGTTAAAGGGTGATGCTAAGACTTGGTTTAATTCTCTTGATCCTGGTTGTGCGCGTAGTCCCCAGGATATGATGTACTACTTCTCTGCTAAATATTTTCCCGCTCATAAGAAACAAGCTGCCTTACGGAAAATATATAACTTTGTGCAAATTGAAGAAGAGAGTCTCCCACAAGCTTGGGGGAGGCTTCTCCAATTACTTAATGCTTTGTCTGATCATCCTCTTGAGATGCATGATATACTTGATGTCTTTTATAATGGACTAACCGATGCTTCCAGAGACCACCTGGATAGTTGTGCCAGTTGTGTTTTCAGGGAAAGAACAGTTGATCAAGCTGAATTACTATTGAATAATATGCTGGCCAATGAAAATAATTGGACACTTCCTGAACCAGCCCCTAAGCCAACTCCGAAGAAAAGAGGTGTTCTATTTCTCAGTCCCGAAGATATGCAAGAGGCCAAGAAATCTATGAAAGAAAAAGGTATTAAAGCTGAAGATGTTAAGAATTTACCACCTATTGAAGAAATAGATGGTCTTGATCACCCGACACCGGTAGTCAAGGTAAATTCCCTTTATATATTTGATGAAGGTGATATTCCTCGTTATAAGTCTGCTAGCCAATGCTTAGATGAGTTTGACAATTTTATTGTGAAACAAGAAAACTTCAATGCTTATGTTAGTAGACAATTACAACACAATGCTTATATAATTGAACGCTTGAGTGATTATCTGTCTAGAGCTAAAGGTGAACTGAAACTCATTAGTAAACATGCTTCCATGGTCACCACTTAAGTAGAACAAGTACTTAAGGATCAAAATGATTTGCTCAATGAATTAAATTGTAAGAATAATGACTATGATGTTAGAGTTGCTACCAGAGGTGGGAAAATGACTCAGGAACCTCTGTATCCTGTGGGCCACCCTAAGAGGACTAAGCAAGATTCTCAGAGAGCTAAGTTAGATGCACCTAGTTCTTCTAAGAAAAAGAAATAGAAAAATGATAGGACCTTGCATGCTTCTAGTGAACCTGTAGCTGACACACCTAAGAATCCCAATGATATATCTGTTTCTGATACTGAGACACAATCTGGTAATGACCATGAACCTAGTGATAATGTTAATGATGATGTTCATGATGATTCTCAACCTAGCAATGATAATGATGTAGAGATTGAACCTGTTGTTGATCTTGATAACCCACAATCAAAGAATCAATGTTATGATAAGAGAGACTTTGTTGCTAGTAAGCACGGTAGGGAAAGAGAACCATGGGTTCAGAAACCCATGCCTTTTCCTCCAAAACCATCCAAGAAAAAGGATGATGAGGATTTTGAGCGCTTTCCTGAAATGATTAGACCTATCTTTTTGCATATGCGTTTGACTGATGTGCTCAAAACAAATCCTTATGCTAACTATATGAAAGATATTATTACCAACAAAAGAAAGATACCTGAAGTAGAAATTTCCACCATGCTTGCAAATTACACTTTCAAGGGTGGAATACCTAAGAAACTAGGAGATCCAGGAGTACATACTATACCTTGCTCCATTAAAGGAAACTATGTTAAAACTGCTTTATGTGATCTTGGAGCCGGTGTTAGTGTTATGCCTCTCTCTTCATATCATAGACTTGACTTGAGTAAGTTGACACCTACTGAAATATCTTTGCAAATGGCTAATAAATCAACTGCTATACCTGTCGGTATTTGTGAGGATGTGTCTGTTGTAGTTGCAAATGTTACTATTCTAACAGACTTTGTTATACTTGATATTCCCGAGGATGATAGTATGTCTATTATCCTTGGTAGACCCTTTTTGAATACTGCAGGGGCTGTTATTGATTGCAACAAAGACAATGTCACTTTTCATGTCAATGGTAATGAGCATACGGTACACTTCCCGAGGAAACAACCTCAGGTCCACAGTATCAATTATATTGGAAAAAATTCAACTATTACTATTACATGTTCTGAATTTCCTCTTCCTACTATCAAGAAAACATATGGCATTCTTATTGTTGGGGACATACATATCCCCATTGAGGTAACCTAGTGTTATTCGAAAATTCTGTGATTTCATGTTATTCGGAAAGAGTTTATTAACAAGACCTGGCCAACCTTGTTAATGGATTCCTTTTGATGAGCATGGGATAGGTGAATCTAGATAGCAGAACCTTCTGTATCCCCCTTTTACTTTTTGTTAATTAGGATAATAAAACAAAATTTGTATTTTCTGTCTGTTTCTAGACTTACCCGTGCAATAAAAGAAATTACCCCAAAAATAAAAGTTCTCCAAACGCCCTGAAATTGAAATATGATTTTTTCTAGAATATTTGAAAAAATATGGCAATGAACATACAACGAGGGGAGCCAGCACCTGGCCACGAGGGTCCAGGGCGCGCCCCCCTGCCTCGTGGGCCCCACGTGGCCCCCTCCACTTATTCCTGTGCCCACACTCTTCTTCCTCCCAAAAAAGTCACCAACCAGCTCAAACCCGAGTTCTAGCTCATCTTGCTGCCATTTTCGATCTCCTTGCTCAAAGCACCATTCATCAAACTATTTGGGGAGATTATTCCTTGGTATGTGACTCCTCCATTGGTCCAATTAGTTTTTGTTCTAGTGCTTTATTTGTTGCAAATTTATGCGGCTGTGGTGACCTTGTTCTTAAGCTTGCATGCCAAATTTTCTTGGTCCCAAGTAGTTCTAATGCATGATATAGTCTCTGGGCACTAGTAGGAGTTGTTGCTATCATTCTTGTTGATTTTGGTTAACATTTAGTTTGAGTTACTAAATATTTCAGAAAATTTCAGAAAAATGCATAGGAAAAACTTCCAAGGTGGTTCTTCAAGGAAGCAAGAACCGAGGCTCGCGTTTCATAAGCCGGAAGATGAACTACCGAGGGATGCCGACGTGCGGCCTTGTGAATGGCCGTCAGATGACTTTATGGATCAGGTCGGCATCAAGGATGAATTTTACGCATATGTGCGTAACGCTAACCTCGAGGGCTTCATACAAGATAAGTGCCCTCAATACTATGGCTTAACTGACACCTTTGTGAGAAGGTTTAAATTTTCATCTTCACGTAATTCTCACACTGTCCTGTTTGACCTGTATGACAAATCTTACACCATGGACTTAGAGGATTTTAATGATGCTAGTAAGCTCCCACAGGGGGCAGTATGGGTGATCCTCGCAAATTTGGATTTAGAGATTTCCTTGCTAGTATCACAGAGGGGGAATCTAGAGAAATCACACAGGCTACCATAGGGAGCATCCATTTTCCTGCTATTCATTACTTTGCTCTCCTTATTGGTAGATGCATAAATGGTAAAGATGAAGCTTGTCACATGTGTGTCCCGGATCTTAGTGTTCTCATGAGTGTTGTACTAGGTGATAGACAATGTAACATGGGAGCCATTGTTGTACGTAGGCTACACCATAATGGTATGAATGGAGATTTATTTGGTGGGATTTATGCCACTCGCATAGCCCGCCGTCTCGGTGTGCCTGTGCACGAGAATGATGAACCTTTACCTCCTGCTCATTTGGATTGCCATGCTATGACTAGTCATCGGTTTATAGAGAGGGATGATCAATCCCTCAAATATCGATTAATCTTTAACAGACAGCATGCCATCCCTATTGTTCTTCCTGCCCCTACTTTGTTTGACTTTCAATAATAAGGGAGATACATTATAACAATGGAGGAGGCAAATGCGCATTATAATATGACAGAAGCAGCCCGCCTTCGAGCTGCAGCTCAGCATGCACTAGGTGCTCCATCTCAGTACAACCCCAACTACGACTTTGGATATCCGTTAGGCCAATACTGGCCATAGACCAACTTAGGCCAAAAGCCTAAGCTTGGGGGAGTACGTGTTTCTCACCGACTTTACATTCATGTTCACACATTCATTCTAGTTGTTAGTGCTCACACTCTTTCATTGTACCATCCATGTTTAATTTAATTTCTTTTTCTTAGTATTTTTCTCGTGTGCTAGAAAAACCGTAAGAAAAACAAAAAATATATTAGTTGTAGCTTCTAGCTAGTTTACTTTTCTTGTAGTAGTAACTAAAAGAAAACCCAAATAGATTTCCCGTTCTTCTTTTGCTTGTTGGGAGCTTTCCCGTGTAAATAGTTTACTTTCTTTTCTTTGGGGGTTAAGAGTAGAAGACCATGATTGAAAATGTTCAGTGGCTCTCATATGCTTTATTGTTGATTTAACCTTGAGCCATATTACCTTGTCTTCTCTCTTGTATTAAATGCTTGCAGATTCCAGCTTACTACAAGAAAACTGACATACTGTGACGAAAATCCTCGTGACAGATATGGACAATGTCACCGAAATACCTAATTTGTGATGTTTCCGCAAGGGTATCACAGATTACCGCAAGTCGGTGACGACGGATGTCACGAGTCAGCTTTAGTCTTTGAGCGCAAATGGCTCCAATTTCTATGACGGCCTAGTAATTTCCATGATGAACCTATTAGAGTCACCGAATATTATGAATGTGTGATAAATTTTTTTCCGTGTAATGTGTATCGGTGGGACCCGCCAGAACTGGTTCACAAGTTATTGAGTGGTAGGACCGACATACCAGTGTTGGGGTGGGACCTACCCTAGTTTTTCACAGTCTACTGAGCACTGTAATTATTTTGTTCCATCTAATAATAGATAGGTAATGGCCGGGGAAAAACTTATTTTGTTCCATCTAATTTAAATTGACAATGGTCGGGAAACAAAAACATTAATCCATGCGTTCGTGAGCTTGTTATTTCGTTCTTTCACAAAAATAAAAATGGAAATACAACTTAATGGGGGGAAATTTGGTATAGGCAGTATGAACCCGGGTAAAATAATATTGTGCTATAAATATTTATTATGGCCCTGGACTATACATATATACGCCTACAACACTTTGCTGGTTAGTTAATTCTTCCCTGGGGCGTGTGTGATCGATCTGTTCGTCTATTCCGGGTTCTAGCGGGCGTCATGTCGCGGCGGCTATTTGTAACTTCGTATGTGATGGGCGCAGCACAGCCCAGCAACCTGGCAAGCCCAGCAACTTGGCAAGCCCAGCAAAATGCCTTTTCTTTAAATTTTTCTACATGGGCTGAAGCCAGCTCAACCGCGCATATAACAACGAATTTTGTTTCCCTCGTCCACCATCTCCTCCCCTCCCCGAGCGAAACCCTATTTGTTCGATATGTTTTCTTTCGCTTGTGTGGCGGCGGCGATAGATCGGAACCAAGCACGACGATGGCGGCAAGAGTAGCGGCTCTCTCTTCCCTCTCCTATCGAGTTCCTTGAGGGCGCCCAGCTGCCGCGCTGCGGAAGCTGCTACTGGCGTCAGGGCCCTCCATGGCGCGCAGCGGCGGACCAGCCTGGTCGCGCGGCGGCGGCCCAGCCTGTTTGCATGAAGTGCGTTCTCAGTGTGAGTGCCTGCGTACGTGCATCGTCTAATCCCTCTCGTGTGATCGCAGAGATTGAACTCTCTGTCTCTGTGGTTCCACTCCATACACTTCTTAGTTCCATCGGAGCAAATGAGGGAGAGGACAGAGGAGTCATGGTGATGTGGGTACTCGCTATGGCTTCCTTGAGTGAACCGCCGGGTTCGCCTACGACACCCCTCATCCCCTTCGTTGGGACCACCGTCACTAGGGTATGATTAACTAATGAGACGGGCCATAGTTGTCCGACGTTACACACTTATCAGATGTACATCTCATTGACCCTCTGTTCCTCTTATTTTGTTATTTGCGTCAGATTGACATTGAGCACATACCACAGGGGCACGCCGGAGTTCTGCGGCAGGTCCGTCAAGCTCGAGCAGCAACCTGGGTTAACATGTGTAGTTGTTGTATACGACGCTCAACTATCCACTCTCAATTTAGATAACCGCTTATGTGCGGGGATTGGTTCAGATATCAGTTTTGTTCTATTCCTCCCTGTTAGTGAGTTCTTATTGTTCAATCGTGAGATGCTTCTATAGTAGTATTTGCTAGGTCAGATGGTCATTTTCTGAGTCATACTCTCTGTAGTCTTGAACTAGACTATGGTAACTAGTTTATGCGTGTCACTAAGTTGCAAATTGTAAACAGAATTGTACGTGTTCTTATTTATCTTTTAGAGAAATTATTATTAGAACCTAGATATATGTGAAATGGGTTAGTAATTAAATAGTTAGCTGCAGTAAAATAGTTTCATTATGCTGATGCTCCAGTATTGTAATTTTTTTTATGTAGTTCTAACCTCGTGACAACTCTGTTTGAGGGAATTTGAATACATTTGCAAGTGAATTGCTGTTAGAGAACTGCAATGGGAGTTTTATGAGCGATTCGACATGATTTTAGTAAATTACTAATGGATAAATAATTCATTGAACTCGTTTATGGCAATCTGAAGTGATACTAACTATATGTTAATGTAGATTATTGTCGAAGCAAGCAGATATATTAAAAGTTTACAACTAAATATCAAAGCCTAAGCGAGCTTCTTATTCGGCCTGTGACCATATGTAATTGTAAGTAATTTATTTTTAGATGGAAGTTCCTTATTGATGACACTATGAATATGTTCCAAGGACAACAACTAAGCTATCCAGAAGTTGTTCGTGCTTTGTTCATTGTTCTAGACTGCTTGAAGGTTTCTTCCTTCAAGGCTTCGCCGAATATTCTATTTTTTCACACCATTTTAATTTGTGAAGGAGTACCTACTACACATGCTAATTTATTTCTCTCAGTATTTCAAACTTTGTGTTGAGCTATTGTTTAAGTGTGTTCTCTTAATTCCAGTAGTTCTCTTTTCTGATGTATTGATATGTGCTTATTCCAATCTAATATTTTAGATGACCTTTGTTGATCACAAATATGACATGTTTAGTTGTGATCATATCATTAGACAAGTACTAATATGTAATTTTTTGGTTAAGGTTCCAAGCTAGAACTCTGAGTTACTTGCATGTTGTTCCTTGTTGCAATATGGTAGATGATTTTCTATAACTCATTCATAATGTTATATGTATGTGTTTGTTTCTAATAGGCTGATTCGCAAGTCATTTTTCAAGAAGTTCATATGGACAAAGGAAGACCAAAACAAATCTAGTTGCCTTCAAGAAGTCACAAGAAGAGGCATCCAACAAAAAAAATCCAAGTTTTGATGAAGGTGGGAGCTAAGAGTCACACCAACGAAGTTAAAAAAGATGTATCTGATGGTTATATAGCTTGGGTTTGTTTGGATCCGGCATGTAAGTGTGATGTGTAATATGCATGTTATTTAGAGACTTGTTAGCTTGTAATGTGATGTGAAAATTAGTCAATGGAAAGATGGGCATAAAAAGTCCACATGCTCACAATATGTTTTGAATCAGTATATGCTGAAATATTATTAGAGGGAAAAACAATAAAGAAAATAATTCTTAAAAGGCTAGTAGTAAATGGCAATTGCTCCATAAAAAGGGGTGGGTTGGATCAGCCATTATTGGGTTGCAAATTGGCTATAGCCCACCAAAAAAATTAGATCCGAAAACAGAAAAATGAACTGAACTATTGGGCTTCGCCCATTTGAAAATCCAGTGCGCATTGGCCCACCAAAAATCTAGTGACGATAGCTTCGTCACCGAAGGTCCCATATCCGGTGACGTTTTTTGCACGCCGCGTCACTAGGAATAATCTGTGACGGGGATTCCATGACAAAGCTTGTGACGCCTGAAAAATGTCACACATGAGTATTTTGTGACGTTTTTAGCTATTACGTGATATTTTTGAGCTCGTCACAGTAGGTCCGATCTCTTCTAGTGTAGTCCAATGCACGAGCACTATTATTACCATTCACACCATTCGGTCGTGCGAGTGAAAGGCAATAAGGATGGTATATGATGAACTAATTGAGATGAGAAACGCTGGTATGAACTCGACCTCTCTTGTTTTTATAAATATGATAGTTCATTGTTCCTGATTCAGCTTGTTATTAATGAAACATGCTTGCAATGACAATTAGAGATCATAGCTGGTTATGACATGCTTAATTAGCTGAGAGTTTATTATGATCTATCTTGCGTGCCAACATGATATTATAATGGTAGTGATGTGGTATGATGGGGTGATATCCTCCTTTGAACGATTCAAGTGGTCTGACCTGGCACATGTTCACGCATGTAGTTGAAACAAAATCAACATAGCCTCCACGATATTTATGTTCATGGTGATTTATATCCTACTCATGCTTGCATTCATTGTTGATTAATTTTAATGCATGCTGATGACCGTTGTTGCTCTCTAGCTGGTCGCTCCCAGTCTCTTTCTAGCCTTAATCTGTACTAAGCGGGAATACTGCTTGTGCATCCACTTCCATAAACCCCAAAGTTATTCCACATGAGTCCACTATACCTTCCTATATTCAATATTTACATGTCGTTCCAAGTAAATTTGTATGTGCCAAACTCTAAACCTTGAAATGAAATTCTGTTTTGTATGCTCGAACAGCTCTTGTATCAACTAGGGTTGTCTATATCTTCCATGCTAGGTGGGTTATTCTCACGATGAGTGGACTCCGCTCATCATTCATGAGAAAATGGCTGGAAACCGGGATGCCCAGTCCCATGCTCAAAATCATAATAATTAAACAAAACTCCCCCAGGGCTGTTGCTGGTTTGGACGGTACCCGTTGTTTCGGGCTAGCCGTGGAATGTGCTTGGTGGTGGTTGGGGGAGTATAAACTTTACCATTCTGTTTGGGAAAACTGCCTATAATGTGTGTAGCATGGGAGATATCGAGATTCTTGGTTGTTATGTTGACAATGAAAGTATACCGCTCAAAATGTTATTCATCTCTATTTAAAAATCGAGCTCTGACACCTCTACAAATCCCTGATTCCCTCTGCGAAGGGCCTATCCATTTACTTTTATGCAGAGACACCATCCTCTTATAAAAGAGCACCAGTAGGAGAGCACCTCTGTCATTTGCATGTATTACCATTAATTTGCATTCAGTATGATCATGACTGGATCTCTTTTACCATGAATTACAATGTCTAGTCAGTCCTTGATCCTTAAAGGTGCTCTGCATTTATGTTTTGCGGTCCCAGAAAGGGCTAGCGAGAAACCATCTTGTTATATCATATCATGATTGTTTTGAGAAAGTATTATCATCCGAGATTTATTATTATTGCTCGCTAGTTCATTATGCCATTGATGTGAGAACTCTTGAGACCTGAAAGTTATTGTGAATGTGGTTAGTTCATGATTTTGCTGAAAACCTGAATGTTGGCTTACATATTTACCAAAACAAGAGCAAACAGAGTTTGTCAAAGTTTTTCTTTATCACTTTCAGTTTATCAACTGAGTTGCTTGATGACAAGCAAATGTTTAAGCTTGGGGTAGTTGATACGTCTCAAACGTATCTACTTTTCCAAACCCTTTTGCCCTTGTTTTGGACTCTAACTTGCATATTTGAATCGAGCTAACCCGGACTGAAGCTGTTTTCAACAGAATTGCCATGGTGTTGTTTTTTGTGCAGAAATAAAAAGTTCTCGGAATGACCTGAAAATCCACGGAGAATTATTTTGGAAAATATAAAAAATACTTGCAAGAAGATCCAGACAAGGGGGGGGGGGACACCCTGTCCAGGAGGGTGGGGGCGCCCCCCTAGGGCGCGCCCCCCTGCCTCGTGGCCCCCTGGTGCTCCACCGACGTATCGTCAGATCCTATATATTCACTTTCGGGGAGAAAAAAAATCAGAGAGAAATAATTATCGCGTTTTATGAGACGGAGCTGCCGCCAAGCCCTAATCTCTCTCAGGTGCGCTGATCTGAGGTCCGTTCGGGGCTCCGGATAGTGGAGATTGTCGCCATCGTCATCATCAACCTTCATCCATCACCAATTCCATTATGCTCACTGCCGTGCGTGAGTAATTCCATCGTAGGCTAGTTGGACGGTGATGGGTTGGATGGGATCTATCATGTAATCGAGTTAGTTTTGTTAGGGTTTGATCCCTAGTATCCACTATGTTCTGAGATTGATGTTGCTATGACTTTGTTATGCTTAATTCTTGTCACTAGGGCCCGAGTGCCATGATTTCAGATATGAACCTATTATGTTTTCATGAATATATGTGTGTTCTTGATCCTATCTTGCAAGTATATAGTCACCTACTATGTGTTATGATCCGGCAACCCCGAAGTGACAATAATCGGGACCACTCCCAGTGATGACCATAGTTTGAGGAGTTCATGTATTCACTATGTGTTAATGCTTTGGTCCGGTACTCTATTAAAAGGAGGCCTTAATATCCCTTAGTTTCCAATAGGACCCCGCTGCAATGGGAGGGTAGGACAAAAGATGTCATGCAAGTTCTTTTCCATAAGCACGTATGACTATATTCGGAATACATGCCTACATTGCATTGATGAACTGGAGCTAGTTCTGTGTCACCCTAGGTTATAACTTCTACATGATGAATTGCATCCGCCATAATTTCCCATCACTGATCCAATGCATACGAGCTTTTCACATATTGCTTGTTGCTTATCTACTTTACCGTTGCTACTATTACAAAAACTACAAAAACACTACAGTTACTTTTATTGCCGCTACCGCCACAATCATATTACTTTGCTACTAAACTACCTTGCTGCAGATACTAAGTTTCTAGGTGTGGTTGAATTGACAACTCAGCTGCTAATACTTAAGAGTATTCTTTGGCTCCCCTTGTGCCGAATCAATAAATTTGGGTTGAATACTTTACCCTCGAAAACTGTTGCGATCCCCTACACTTGTGGTTATCAAACATCTTATGTTGATCATATCTACTATATGATTCACGCTCGACCTTTCGGTCTCCAGTGTTCCGAGGCCATGTCTGTACATGCTAGGCTCGTCAAGTTCAACCCGAGTATTCTGCATGTGCAAAACTGTCTTACACCCGTTGTATTTGAACGTAGAGCTTATCACACCCGATCATCACGTGGTGTCTCGACACGACGAACTTTCACAACGGTGCATACTCAGGGAGAACACTTGTACCTTGAAATTTTGTAAGGGATCATCTTATAATGCTACCGCAGTACTAAGCAAAATAGGAAGCATAATAAGATAAACATCACATCCAATCAAAATATATGACATGATATGGCCATCATCATCTTTTGCTTTTGATCTCCATCTCCAAAGCATCGTCATGATCTCCATTGTCACCGGCTAAACACCATGATCTTCATCGTAGCATCATGGTCGTCTCGCCAACCATTGCTACTACTACTATCGCTAACTCATAGTGATAAAGTAAAGCAATTACATGGCTTTCGCAATTCATACAATAAGGAGACAACCGGTTGCCGATAACTTTTACAAAACATGATCATCTCATACAATAACGTATAACTCATCATGTCTTGACCATATCACATCACAACATGCCCTTCCAAAACAAGTTATACGTCCTCTACTTTGTTGTTGCAAGTTTTACGTGGCTGCTACGGGCTTAGTAAGAACCGTTCTTACTTACGCATACAAAAACCACACCAATTTTTCGTCAAGTATGTGTTGTTTTAACCTTCACAAGGACCGGGCGTAGCCACACTTGATTCAACTAAAGTGAGAGAGACAGACACCCGTCGGTCACCTTTAAGCAACGAGTGCTCGTAACGGTGAAACCAGTCTCGTGTAAGCGTACGCGTAATGTCGGTCCGGGCCGCTTCATCTCACAATACAGCCGAAACAAATTATGACATGATGGTAAGCAGTATGACTATTATCGCCCACAACTCATTATTTTCTACTCGTGCATATCATCTATGCATAGACATGGCTCTGAAGCCACTGTTGGGGAACGTAGTATTTCAAAATTTTCCTACGATCACACAAGATCTATCTACTAGATGCATAGCAACGAGAGGGGAGAGTGTGTCTACGTACCCTCAGACCGAAAGCGGAATCATCTAGTAACGCGGTTGATGTAGTCGAACTTCTTCGTGATCCAACTGATCAAGCACCGAACGTACGGCACCTTCGTGTTCAGCACATGTTCAGCTTGATGATGTCCCACGAGCTCTTGATCCAGTTGAGCTTCACGGGAGAGTTTCGTTGGCACGACAGCGTGGTGACGGAGATGATGAAGCTACCGGCGCAGGGCTTCGCCTAAGCACTGCAACGATATGACCGAGGTGTGTTTCTGTGGAGGGAGGCACCGCACACGGCTAAAACAATGTTTCTTGTGTGTCTTTGGGTACCCCCTGCCCCCGTATATAAAGGAGCAAGGGGGGAGGTGCGGCTGGCCAAGTATGGCACGCTAGGAGTAGGATTCCTACTCCTAGTAGGAATAGGAATCCCCCTTCCTATTCCTACTAGGAGTAGGAAAGGAAGGGGGAGAGAGGAAGGAAGAAGAGGGGCGCCTCCCCCCTTTCCTAGTCCAACTAGGATTCCTAGAGGGACGGTGCAGCCAGCCCTATGGGCTGCATCTCTCTATTCCCTCAAGGCCCACTATGGCCCATACTCCCTCTAGGGGTTTGGTAACACCCTCCGGCACTCCGGTTTTATCCGATAACACCCGGAACTTCTTGTGTACGAATATAGTCATCCAATATATTAATTTTTATGTCTCGGACATTCCGAGACTCCTCGTCATGTCCATGATCTCATACGGGACTCCGTACTACCTTCGGTACATCAAAACTCATAAACTCATAATACCGACCGTCATCGCACGTTAAGCGTGCGGACCCTGCGGGTTCGAGAACTATGTAGACATGACTGAGACTCATCTCTGGTCAATAACCAATAGCGGAACCTGGATGCTCATATTGGCTCCTACATATTCTATGAAGATATTTATCGGTCAAACCGCATAACAACATACGTTGTTCCCTTTATCATCGGTATGTTACTTGCCCGAGATTCGATCGTCGGTATCATCATACCTAGTTCAATCTAGTTACCAGCAAGTCTCTTTACTCGTTCCGTAATGCATCATCCCTCAACTAAATCATTAGTCACATTGCTTGCAAGGCTTATAGTGATGTGCATTACCAAGAGGGCCTAGAGATACCTCTCCGACAATCGGAGTGACAAATTCTAATCTCGATCTATGCCAACTCAACGAACACCATCGGAGACACCTGTAGAGCATCTTTATAATAACCCAGTTACGTGGTGACGTTTGATAGCACACAAAGTGTTCCTCCGGTATTCGGGAGTTGCATAATCTCAGTCATAGGAACATGTATAAGTCATGAAGAAAGCAATAGCAACATACTAAACGATCAAGTGCTAAGATAACGGAATGGGTCAAGTCAATCACATCATTCTATAATGATGTGATCCCGTTCATCAAATGACAACTCATGTCTCTGGCTAGGAAACTTAACCATCTTTGATTAACGAGCTAGTCAAGTAGAGGATTACTAGTGACACTCTGTTTGTCTATGTATTCACACATGTATTAAGTTTCCGGTTAATACAATTCTAGCATGAATAATAAACATTTATCATGATATAAGGAAATAAATAATAACTTTATTATTGCCTCTAGGGCATATTTCCTTCACACACATACTGGAGCGAGAAACAATCGCATGACCTTGTAGGGTTTGGTCAGTCTTTTCTTTTACGAAAGTCGGTCTTTTCTTTAGGCGACGCCGGGTTTGATGAGCCATCCATCGATCGCGCCGCGATGTGAGGTCTATTTCCGCCTGTGTACAATCTGTTTGGACGAAGCCCTTTCCTCGACCAGCGCTGCTTCTAGTTGCGTCCTTTTTTGGACGAAGCATTTTCTTCCCGCACAATATTATTACATGCTGCACAACGCATATACCTGGGGCCCCCTGGGCTTTTGGGGCCCGGGGCGGCTGCCCCCCTGTCCCCCTCAGGGCCGGGCCTGGGTTTGTTGTCCTCGAGGCAGACTTGCACTAAGGATCAGAGACTTGGAGCCATGCTGGCCAATGGTCAGCCATTACAACACCTATTTAATTTCCGTTTTTTGATGGGAAGTTGTATGTGGTGTCTGTCTCTTGCAAGGTCTTCATCGTTGAGTTTTAGTAGTAACCAAAATATCAAATGTGTAATTGAGTCTTTTGGGTGATTGTGGAGAACCGGAATACATTCCTAGAGGGGTGGTGTAATGTGGTGGTAGGCTCTTGATGGTTGAACGATTTATTCATTGTGTGGGCCCTCCTACTGGTGAAAATATCTTTGAAAGTACTCCGATTGCTGGTTTGTTTTCCATGAGGCGGACTTGCACTCGAAGCCTTGCCTATGGAGAAGGATCAGTTGGGTGGGCATGCTCCATTTGTTGGCCAGCATTGCTCCAAGTCTCTGCCAGAGAGAGAATACACCCCCCCCCCCCCC
>LR738712.1:730957958-730972078 GCA_902687465.1 Secale cereale | reverse complement strand
GGCAACTCGGGCAGCGGCACCATCTCCTCCTCCAGCATCGCTCCAAGTCTCTGGTGTATGTTTAAAATCTTATGAATGATCTCAATGGGATTTCTTCGAATGCGCAACTGATCTTCTATCTGAGTGATATGTATTAAGCTATGCCATGTACTTGCACAGACTTTTTCCTCTTAAAGTGAGCAAATTAATTTCGTTGTGTCACTAGCGCATGAATCCTGAACACTTTATCTTAGGGTCACGTTACCTTGTCACAATGGACTCTTAATTACTACAGAGTCTCTTATTGAAGGCGAATCCTGATCACTGTCCCTGGGATTACTAACTTTTTTTCACAACTATGATCATTATTATTGTTGGGTTACTTGGCATTCCCATCCAAAGGAGAATTTCTTAGCCCCCTACGTATGATTTAATCACATGGAGTTAATAAACAATTATTTATGAAGATCTTTCCGTGCAAAAATGTCTCATGAGGTTATCTATGATAAATGTTCGCAACAACTACAGCCTACACAGCTAACAACATATATACTAGCACTGACCGATCGAGTTTGTTCTATACACGCTTGATGGTCATCCAGCATATTTCTCAATCCAGGAGAAACAATGCAAGATTTTTTTGGTAAGAGTAGCAATCCAGTCAGTTCTCCCCATGTTTCAGAGTCACTGATGTTTGCACCTTCCTTCCTCTCGTACACTATTGTTAATCAAGACAAAAAAAGCAAATAGATTTGTGTCTGGGAACGGGAGATGTAGGGAAGGGAACACTTGGTTTGAGTCGAAGGATCCGTAATGAACGTTGTGGTGGCCCCACGTGCCACCTTGAAGCCATGGTTTTGTCCCTCGGCCTGCCAGGGGCGCTCACCGTCTTTGCTCCCACATTGCTTGTTCCAAGAGCGAAATCAACTTCCTCATCAAGCTCTTGGTGATGCACGAGGGAGGAGCAACTGGGCATGTTTGTCGGGGTCAAACTCGATGTGTGCGCTCTTGTGAAAGCTGTCCGGGATCCCTAAGCTAGTGGTCGAGTCGTGTGAGCGACGGAACAACCTGTCAAGGCAAGGCATAGTTTTTGTTTTGTGAGACCAAGGGGCAAGGCAGAGTTGGATACTCGTCATCGTATCCAGTGCCTATTCAACCATATAGGCTTCAACTGGCTGAAACAACCCTCCAATGCCAGATATTGATTAGTACTAGAAGCAGAGGCGCGCTTTGCGGAGGCACCCGTTTTCTCTGCGGCGTTTTTCTTGCTGTCGATATCTTTTGTATTTTTTGGGACAAGCGTTGTCCTTTGTTTGTGTGATTTTCTGCCCTTGTGCTTCCGGTGTTACATTTGTGGTGTTTGTGCTAGTAGGTTGACATGTACATGCAGGTGAATCGGTGTCGGTCGTCGGTTGCAGCCTAGTTGGTGCATTGGAGGGAAAACGGAACACAAAAAGCTGGATGATCGGCATGCAAACCTGGAGGCAAGCGTGACCTAATTATGTTGGGTTATCTACTATCAGTTTCCACCCTAGCTTACGACTAAATGACTATTCTGTTTCACAAAGCATAGAGTTTGTGTGTGGAAGAGAATACATCCATGTTAGGACCAACGAAGCAACCACGTCGCTCTTCCTTTCTCTACTTATTTCATCTAGTCAAATGGACTGAATATGACCATTATTTATAAACATTTTTTCCGTGCAGAAAACAGCTATAGAAGTTGATCTATGTTAAATATTCTACACATACACAACCTTATAAAAAAAGGACCCACACCTTACACGGCTAACAATTTATATACCAACACCGATCGAGTTTTTGCTATGCATGCTTGATGAGTCATTCAACATATTTTCTCTGTTCAGCATACACAATGCAAGATTTTTTCTGTAAGACCAGCAATTCAGTGTATTCTCCCCATGTTTTTAGAAGTCACTGACGTTTTGCACTTCCCTCTCATACACTTATTGTACAGCGCAGAAAAAAATACATAAAATAGATTTTAGTTTGGGAATAAGGAGACGTCAGGAAGAAAACATTTGGTGGAAACGGAAGAATTTAATGTTTAAAATACATGCGGACTCCTTACTGATCCATCTCCCTGCCTGTAACCTCAATACTGTACAAAATTATCCGTAGCTCTAGCATCTCTGGGAAGAATCTGTAGTAAACGTTGTAATGGTCTTACGGGCTACATTGAATATATTTGTATTCAAAAATAAATCCTAACTTTATCCACATACATTTTCATTTTTAATTCGGATACGAATATTCACTTGCCATGTAGACATTTCTCAAATACGTACAAATCAATGAAAAATTAGTTCCCTATAGCATTCTGAGCAATGCCAGGCTAAATAAATCAATGTACAATGTCTTTCTAATAGCATTGTATAGAGCAATATAGCACGATAATAGTGTATGGGTGGCGCTATTTTACTATCACGTGCTATTATTTCATTGATACAAATACAAAATATTTTGTATTATCAGTACCAATTTCCACCCTTCCGACTAATTAAATAACTATTCTTTCTATTTAAGAAAGCACGTAAAGGATGAGAGTACATCCACGTTAGGACCAATGAAGCAACCATGTCGCTCTTTCCTTCTCTACTTATTTCCTCCAGTCACATGGACTGATTACAACCATTATTTATGAAGATCTTTCTGTGCAAAAGATATCTCAAGAAGTTGATCTATGATAAATTTTCTTAGCAACCACACCGTCCTAATACCAGCACCGATCGAGTTTGTTCTATACATGTTTGCATGAGTCATTCAACACATTTCTCAATTAGCAGAAATAGTGCAAGAAAAATTTCTGTAGGACCAGCAATCCAGTGTGTTCTCCCCATGTTTTGGAGCACCTACATTTCACACTTCCCTCTCATACACCGTTATTTTCCGCCAAGACAATGCAAGACAAAAAAGAAAGAGCAAAGAGATTTCAGTCTAAGAACAGGAGACATCGGGAAGGGGACACTTGGTGGTAAATGAACAACTTGCAACGTCGTGGTGGTCCTATGGGCCACCATAAAGCCCTAGACCACGAGTTGAGAGCCAGGATCATTATATCCATCCCGCCGAAGGGCACTCACTGTCTTCACTGCCACATCGGTCTTCCGCAACACGAATTGAGCTTCTTCATCAAGCTTCGTGCCATGCACGAGGGTTGAGCATCTGGCCACATTTGTCCATGCCAGGCTTGCAGTGTGCGATCATGTGGCTCCGTCAACAAGTGGACAAGGCATATGAGTGATGGAACAATCTGATAATGCCAAGGCTCACTTGGCTACCCCCGCTGATGTTTATTGCAGAGGGAAACAAGCTACCACATCCAATTTCAGGAGATTTTGTGAATTCAAAGTTATTAGTTTTTCCAAAGAAAGTTTTTTCCGGATGCATTTCTTTTGTTTGTTTCGTCGCGTGAGAACTATGGAAAGCTTCATGTCGATCCCTCAATATTCTATTTTGTAATAAATAATGACAAACATATTAGACATGATGTTCTTGCCTGGCTCATACTGAGGTAGCTTGAATATATGTTCATCAATTCAAATCCAAGTACCCTGCTTGATAATATTGCTGGATGCATAATGTTCCCTGGTGGGTTATGCTCATGATTTTGCATTCTACCCCCTCTGTAATAATTCTTGGTGATTGCTTGGTGCCATTGCATGGGATTTCGTAGAATATTCTGCAAAAGTGTGCATTGTGTAGCGTAGTGAAACCAAACTTAATAGTGTGTTCAATTGCGATACTGAAACGAATGGTGAGCACTATAACTCCCATGCGTTTACATGAGGAAAAGGAACTTCATGATTCATATATGCACCTTGGCAGCTGCATTACACGTTTGTTGTGCTTTTAAGTGAAATGAGTTGTGAATAGTTTCAAAATGTAAGGAATTGTGTCGAATATTATGAATAAGATAGGTTAAAATTGGACTCCGAGATGTTAAAAAAAAGATAGATGAGAATTGTGTCCTAATAGGACACTTGTATTGTATCCTAGGCCCCTTATATAATTTATGGGTAGACATACGATGTAAACTGTGCCAACATAATAGCACAGGTATGCATGGAAGCCAGCGCACTACAAAATCTGCTTTATTATATGATTAAAATCCTGCTAACAATCCGTCGTGTAAGATCACTTTCTGTGACGAAAACCGCCACTAGCTAATTTCACCCCGGCGTAGCTCCATGTGGCAACTTTAGTGATGTTTAGGCTTGATTTTACACGAGGCTTTTGCCCCTCACTAACCTTTGCATTTTTTGTGACGGATTAGAGTGTCATAGAAAATGTTGAACATGCCAATTTCTGAAATATTGAAGAATGACTAATTGTTTTTACAGCTGACATATCTATTGGTGAAAGTCTGTACATATTTTCTGAAAGTGGTCAATATATTATCTGATAGTGGCACTGAAAATTTTGGATGTGCTTAGAATATTCATCAATGCATGTAAGTTCATTAGCAAACATGAACACACCATACGTAAACTAAAATATCCAAACACACCACATGTAAATAAATTAATACATATTCAAACATGATTGACGAACCCCTACTGTCTAATTTAGAACGGGCAAAAAATTGAAATTTTAAAAAAGTGTGCTTTGTTTGGCTCGAATGCAGGAAGTTGAGCACGCAATACATACTTCAATGCTAGTATGGTATTGATTAGTTCTTGATTAAACTGTTGCCACTCCTTTACTTATATTGAGTTTATCAGAGTCTATCGGTTCGCATGGCCCATCTCATCGCCTAACAAAGGCAGACGCCATGTTTCAGTGTTGTAGCATGGCGATTAATGTCGACCAGCCGCATGCCAATTGCCAACGTCCATTGACACACGCACCAATCTTTTGCCACCACTTTTTCCGGCATGTCGCCCGCGGCTAGAAGAAGATAGTCGCCATGACCAAAGAGCTCATTCTCTATTCTCATAGCCTCCACATCCCTCTGCATTTCCAAGGCCGAATAGGTGACCACCTCCATGACCAAATATCCCATTCTCTTTCAGTCTTGACATCCCATTCCATCACCTATAAGTTTGCCTGGGCCCCTCCTGTCCATGTCTCCTTGGTAGGCCTAAAGGGCCTCGTACTAGGCCAATGTTCTAGCTCCCTACATAGAACACACCCCTGGTGTTCGGCAACGTCAGTCATCAACACTCCCTCATTGGCAAACCTTATTATAGTAGACAACGGGAAGTCAACGTGCTAAGGCACCAAAGAGTAGCACAACTATAACACCAACTGTCACTAAGAAGAGAAGCGGTGATCAGAAGGATTCAACCTATAAACACACGAGTACAGATGACAAAGACCGGATCCAAGCAGATCCATCAAAGACAAACACGAACCAAATCCTATGAGGTCCGTCAGAGACACCTCCACATGCCCTTGGACGACGCTAGACCCACCGCCCGGACGGGGACTAGGCGAGAAGAACCTTATTCCATCTTCAGGGGGCCCCTGCCACCTCGTCTTCATGAGCAGAACACAATCCTAAACAAAGTAAAAAACACCTAAAATGGAGCTGCAGTCGGAATCACTTGTGAAGGAGAAAGCCGAAAGTGTTTGACCTTCGATGATCGTATCCAGTGGCGGTTACGCTTTGTGCTTTGCTTCATTTCCAAAGGCATTACTTCTGGAGTACGTTTATGCTTTCTAGTAGTTTGTGTATTGTCGAGTTAATGGTATTGCTGCTTGTTGCATGTCGTTGGTTGCGTCGATGCTCCTTATTTTACCTTGTTTTCCATTCTATTTTTTAATTGTGTGCATCCTCAATGTCTTGACTATAATATTTGATATTGTATTGGCGTAGTGCTTAGATGTAATTGGCACTATATTGATATTAATATGTTATTCTCTGAAAGAAAAATGCTCATACTTACATTGTGATCCCCAGGATCCCGAGCGCACTGAAATATTGTCTTTAGACGTTGTTAAAGAAGACTTTTTCTCAATTCGTTTTCTTCCCTTCCCATCAGCGGCTAGGACATACTCTCCCCTACAGACTTCGCCGGCGAGCCCGCGGATTCGCCTTCCCTCTGGCTGCTGCTCTGGTGGACAGCGACGAGGAGGAGGATCCCGATGCATTCGCTCTGCTAGTAGTTTAGGTTAGATTTTTTTTTGTCCTCACATGTGCGGCACACGGAAGGGTGGTGGCTCTTCTTGTTTGAGTTTGTCTCCCGGACTCCGATCCTCCTTAAGTTCATTCATCTGTATGTAGTCAACCGAGCTCCAGCGTGGATTTCTAGTGCCTCCTTGGGGCAACGAGGTTAGGGTTTCACTTCATGTGTGCACGACGACGAGATTTGATGCCAGACAATTTTGATCTATTCAAGGGTTCAACGACGATGGCTGCGGCTGCAGGGTGCTTGTCTTTAGTGGAGCGGGCATGAAGACTTCCTGGGCATCATCGACAAGGTCAAGCCGGTTCCGATAGTGGAGCAGCGTCAATGATGTGTCGACAGCTCGTTCTAGCGGTGGTAGTGGTCGTTTGGTGGTTCAGAGAGCTCGATGTAATTTTTGTTATGTTTGGGGTGCTTTGTACTTATCACAAACTTTTATAGTAGATCTTTATATTTTTGGGGAAAAGGGCGGCGTAAAAAAAGTATGAAAAATAGAACTGAAATGTTCCCACGTCTCCATAGCGTGAGACAGAAAAAAATAACAAAGGGAATGTAAAGTACACTGAAATAGTCCTTCAGAAGGTGTAAGACAAATTACTATTTCCTCATACACCGTAAAACAAAACATTTCTTTTCTTCATTACAGAAGAAGAACAAGCCCAGCCTTCCTTGCCGTCTTATGTTCCCGTTCCCGTTCCCCGTCCCCTTCCCCACCCCACCCACGGCTAGGCTGCGAACCCTAGCTCCTCGCTGATGTGAGCCTCACCGGAGATTCTAGATCCAGCTGCTGCCCCACCGCCGGCGCCCGGCCCCGTCCTCCTCCTCTTCCCCTCTCGCTGGCCAGGCCAGGCCACCAGGCGCTCAAGATTCGTAAGCGGTGAGCTCCTCCATCTGCTTAATGTGACGATGCCGACCTGGATTTTAGCGCCTGAGCTGGTTGGGCAGACCGGTCGATGATCTACGTGACCAACTTTGTTTCATTCTTTCAGTAGATCTAAAGTTTACCTGAAATGCTTGGCCCTGACGCGCATCTCCTGCTGTCTGACTCTGTTCCTGAAAGAAAAGAAAAGAAATGGCGCATCTTTTGCAGATTACTACTTTACCTAACAAAAAATTGTTCCTTTTAGTAGATCTATTGCGCCTGGTACAGATGGTTGGGATTTACGACTGCATACTTGGGTTCCGCTGCAAGTCTTTTCACCTTTTCAGCATGTTTTTTAAGAAGTAGATAGCACAGATTGCCACTTGACCTCATTGAAATTTCATCTCTTTTAGTTCATCTGAGCTTTGCAATGGAGTTAATTTTTATCTGGTGTACTTTTTTTTTTGCGAAATAATTTTTATCTGGTGTACAAACAACAAATATCCAGTAATATACTTTCCTCGGATGCGCAGCCAATCCAGCCATTGTTCTGGACTGCACTTGAATAAGATGGTACTTCCTTTTGGCACATATAGATGAATGTACTCAGCCCTTTTCATCTGAAAAGCAAAATGGAAATGGTCCGTGGTCACTGATGTTGGGCCATTGCAAGAACAATATTTTTCTGCAGCACATTATACTCTGCTCTTGTTGGTGGTTCTAGCCAGAGTACGGCAATCAAAGGATCCTTCTTTTCTATTTTAGTCATGCACCTCAATTCGCTGAAAAAACGTGCTCTCTCTAAGCTTAGTTGCAGTTACTACTTACTGCAGCTGTTGTTACGAAGTGCAAGAAGCATACATATGTATTATATAGTGCAAGGTTAGGTGGTACAGCGAATTTAATTTTACTAGTTTCGTCTGGTGGCTTGATGGTTTCTGCCGCATGTGTGTTGATACGTCTTCGACGTATCTATAATTTTTGATTGTTCCATGCTATTATTTATGAAGTCTTGGATGTTTAATGGGCTTAATCATTCACTTTTATATCATTTTTGGGACTAACCTACTAACCCAAAGGCCCAGTCCAGATTGCTGTTTTTTGCCTGTTTCAGGGTTTTGCAAAAAAAGCACTGTTCAAGAAATCTTCCGATTCAACGATTTATCGTCCGATTTATCGCTACTCTTGGGGTAACCGATAAGATTATGCCTTATCTTCATCATTTATCATTTGGGCCGATTTATCGCTATGACAAACGATTTATCGGGAATCTACCGATTAATCGGGCCTATTCGTAGCACTATGTTTGCAAGAACTATATTTATTTTGTCTTGTGGACCTTGTTACGCAATATGTAATGTTTTTCTATTTTGTTTGTCATTATATCAGGATTCAAATGCTAGGATTCAATGTAACACTTTTGTCCAATATTGTTTTGGTGTTGAATATAGCATATTTTAGTGTTGGGAACCTGGGATTTGAAAAAAAATGACCGATTAATGGTCGACCGATAAAATCGATCAATCGGTCGATTTCCGATTAATCTCTAATCCCCAGGTGACCGAGACGATAACGATAAGCGATATCCTCAACATTGAGAAAAAGAATATCAAACGAAGTCCAAACGGAATGAAACCTTCGCGAGTGATATTTTTGGAGAAAATCACGCACACGGAGCTTGAGAACCACGTCAGGGGATCAAGGGATGGCCCACGAGGGTGGGGGCGCGCCCCTGCCTGGCCCCCCAAGCGTCCCCCGGTGCCCTCCTTCTTCCTATATAAGTCTACGTACCCCAAAACCTTCGTGAACAGAGAGAAAACCGTAATTCCTCCGTCGTAACCTTATGTTCCCGTGAGATCCCATCTTGGAGCCTGCTCCGGAGGTACACCGGAGGGGGATCCATGACGGAGTTCTTCATCATCATCACCATCGCCCTCACCATGAGTTGTGAGTAGTTTACCACGGACCTTCGGGTCCATAGCTAGTATCTAGAAGGCTTCTTCTTTCTCTGGATCCCAATACAAAGTTCTCCTCGGTCTTCGAGGAGATCTATTCGATGTAATCTCTTTTTGCGGTGTGCTTGTCGAGATCCGAAGAATTGTGAGTTTATGATCAAGGTTATCTATGAAAGATATTTGGTTCTTCTCTGAACTTTTTATGTGTGCTCATAATATCCTTGCAAGTCTCTTCGAATTATTGGTTTGGTTTGGCCTACTAGATCTATTGTTCTTGCAATGGGAGAAGTGCTTGGCTTTGGGTTCAATCTTGCGGTGTCCTTTCCCAGTGACAGTAGGGGCAGTAAGGCACGTATTGTATTGTTGCCATCGAGGATAAAAATATGGGGTTTAAATCATATTTCTTGAGTTTATCCCTCTACATCATGTCATCTTGCTTAAGGCGTTACTCTGTTCTTATGAACTCAATACACTAGATGCATGCTGGATAGCGGTCGATGTGTGGAGTAATAGTAGTAGATGCAGAATCGTTTCGGTCTACTTGTCTCGGACGTGATGCTTATATACAATGATCATGCCTAGATAGTCTCGTAATTATTCGCTTTTCTATCAATTGCTCGACAGTAATTTGTTTACCCGCCGTAGAATATCGCTATCATGAGAGAAGCCACTAGAGAAAACTATGGCCCCCGGATCTATTCTCAACATATCAATCTACATCTACTTTACTTTTATTGCTTTTATTTATTGTTCTTATAAACTAAAAATACCAAAAATATAAACTATCATCTCTATCAGATCTCATTCTGTAAGTGACAGTAGAGGGATTGACAACCCCTTATCGCGTTGGCTGCGAAGTTCTTATTTGTTTGTGCAGGTGCGAGGGACTCGCGCGTGGTCTCCTACTGGATTGATACCTTGGTTCTCAAAAACTGAGGGAAATACTTACGCTACTGTGCTGCATCTCCCTTTCCTCTTCGAGGGAATACAACGCAAGCTCAAGAAGTAGCAAGAAGAATTTCTGCCGCCGTTGCCGGGGAGGCTTACGCAAAAGTCATATAGCAAGTACCTATCACAAACCCTTATCCTTCGCATTACATTTATTTGCCTCTCGTTTTCCTCTCCCCCACTTCACCCTTGCCGTTTTATTTGCCCTTCTTCCGCCGTGTGTTTATCGTTCACTTGCTTCTTGTTTGCTCGTGTGTTGCTTGATTGCTCGTCATCATGTCTAGCACACCTATCATTATCACCACTTAAGAGAGTGAGGTCCTCAACTTTGAAAAAAGGGAGGAAGAAAACTTAAAAGATGCCTGGTATAGAATTTGCAATGCTCAAAATAGATCTAATAGGAAGCTTTCCACTTCCGTGCTTCTTCGCAATTTTTATGTTGGCATAACTCCATGGAATAGATTTATCTTAGATACCATTACCGGAGGGAATTTCTTGGGTAGCCACACCATTGATTCTTATAATGCTATGACTGAATTATTTGGTTCACCACCTCTTATGGTTAAAGGGACCGTTTTAACTTTGGAGCATGTTATGCAAAGGTTAGAAATCATTGAAAACAAAGTTGCTACGGTAGAATTGGTAGAGAACTTGGATAGAAAAATCCATAATGAAATCACCCAATATGGATCTAAGGTAGGAGTTGTTCTGAAAAATCTGAAGGAAAAGGAGCCCATAGTTAAAGAAAAGCTAGATCAGGATTCGACTAGAATCAATAAGCTTGAGGATATTACCACTAATGTGGGTTCTGCTCTTTCCGCTATAAAAACTACTCCAAATACCTCTACCACTAAATTATCCAAGTTCATGTATGTCCCTAAAGACAAAGGTGAAACGTCTAGAATTGCGGATCTCAAATCCATAAGTGTTCACCCTAATTTTCTTACTTTTGCAAGAGACCCTTTTGACACTTTAGAATTTCTTGATTTCTTGCCGAAGAGTTTGATTATTAATAGGGACAAAGAAGTGCCTAAGAATCGTATGTTCTTTATCAAAGAATTGCCTTCCAAAGATGGCAATACCTAGATTTATCTTGTATCGTGCCTAGCTAGGGGCATAAAACGATAGCGCTTGTTGGGAGGCAACCCAACTTTATATTTTTTTGTTTTTGTTGCTGTTAGGTAATAAATATTGCATCTAGCCTCTGATTAGATGTGGTTTCATGTTTTGTTTGGTGTTTGTGCCAAGTAGAACCTTTGGGAAGACTTGTGTGAAGTTTATGTGATCTTGCTGTGAAAAACAGAATCGTTAGCGCTTGCTAAAGTGGTCTTCAGATTTTTACTGGAGCGTGCTTTTTAGTTGATTATTTTTGCAGATGATTGGTAGACAAATCCCGCAAATTTACCAATTTAGTTTGAATTTTTTGGAGTTCCAGAAGTAGGCGAAACCTGCAGATTACTACAGTCCGTTCTGTTTTTGACAGATTCTGTTTTGCGTGTGTTGTTTGCTTATTTCAATGCATCTATGAGTAGTATTGGAGGATATGAACCATAGAGAAGTTGGAATACAGTAGGTTTAACACCAATATAAACAAAGAATGAATTCATTGCTGCACCTTTGAGTAGTGGTTTGCTTTCTTATACTAATGGAGCTCACGAGAATTTTTGTCTAGGTTTTGTGTTGTGAAGTTTTCAAGTTTTGAGTATTGCTTTGATGGACTATGGAACAAGGAGTAGCAAAGGCCTAAGCTTGGGGATGCCCATGGCACCCCAATTAAATTCAAGATAATCAAAAGCCTAAGCTTGGGGATGCCCCGGGAAGGCATCCCCTCTTTCGTCTTCATCCATCGGTAACTATACTTGGAGCTATATTTTTATTCGCAACACGATATGTGTTTTGCTTGGATCGTCTTGTATAATTTGAGTATTTGCTTGTTAGTTTTCCACAATCATCCTTTGCTGGACACACCTATTTGAGAGAGATAAATATGGCCTAGAAATTATTACAACACTCTATGTGCTTCACTTATATCTTTTGAGTTGAATAGTTTTTGCTCTAGTGCTTCACTTATATCTTTTAGAGCACGGTGGTGGTAATATTTTGTAGAAATAGTTGAACTCTCATGCTTCACTTATATCATTTTGAGAGTCTATTAAAACAGCATGGTAATGTGTTTAGGCTAAAGAAACTAGTCTTCACATGATAGACATCCAATGTCAATGTAGTAAAAAAATTCACACCAAGTGCATTAAATATGATGTGATGTTGGATGCTTGATAATTGTTTTGAGATATGAGGATAGTGATATTAGAGTCATTCTAGTGGAGTTATTATGAAATTGAGAAATACTTGTGTTAAGGTTAGTGATTCCCGTATCATGCACGTATGGTGAACCGCTATGTGATGAAGTTATATCATGAGGTATTTGTAGAGTGCCAATCTTTGTGTGGAGGTCGGGGGCGCGCGATGGTTAACTCCTACCACCCTCCCCCCTAGGAGCATGCGTTGATTGCTTTGTTTCTATGACTCGTAGATTTTTGCAATAAGTATATGAGTTCTTATGACTAATGTTGAGTCCATGGATTATACGCACTCTCACCCTTCCACCATTGCTAGCCTCTCTTGTATCGCGCAACTTTCACCGGTGCCATAAACCAACTATATATCCCTCCTCAAAACAGCCACCATATTGTTCCTCAGAACAGCCACCATACCTACCTATCATGGCATTTCCATAGCCATTCCGAGATATATTGCCATGCAACTTTCCACCGTTCTGTTCATATGGCACGCATCATATTATCATATTGCCATGCACGATCATGTAGTTGACATCGTAGTTATGGCAAAGCCACCATGCATAATTTTCATATATATCACTCTTGATTCATTGCACATCCCGGTACACCGTCAGAGGCATTCATGTAGAGTCATACTTGTTGTAGTATCGAGTTGTAATTTCGAGTTGTAATAAAAAGTGTGATGATCATCATTATTAGAGCATTGTCCCATGTGAGGAAAGTCCAATAAAAAAGAGATGGCCCAAAAAAAGAGTGGGCTAATAAAAAAAGAGAGAAAGCCCCTAAAAAAATGAGAGAAAAGAGAGAAGGGACAATTGCTACTATCTTTTTCCACACTTGTGCTTCAAAGTAGCACCATGTTTTTCATTGTAGAGAGTCTCATGTTTAGCCACTTTCATATACTAGTGGGAATTTTCATTATAGAACTTGGCTTGTATATTCCAACGATGGGCTTTCTCAAATGCCCTAGGTCTTCGTGAGCAAGCAAGTTGGATGCACACCCACTAGTTTCTTTTGTTGAGCTTTCATACATATTTAGCTCTAGTGCATCCGTTGCATGGCAATCCCTACTCACTCACATTGATATCTATTAATGGGCATCTCCATAGCCCGTTGATACGCCTAGTCGATGTGAGACTATCTCCCTCCTTTTTGTCTTCTCCACAACCACCTCTATTGCACCCATAGTGCTATATCCATGGCTCACGCTCATGTATTGCGTGAAGTTGAAAAGTTTGAAAAGTTTGAGTATGAAAACAAGTGCTTGGCTGAAATCGGGGTTGTGCATGATATGAATATTTTGTGTGATGAAGAGGGAGCATAGCCAGACTATATGATTTTGTAGGGATAACTTTCTTTAGCCATAGTATTTTGAGAAGACATGATTGCTTTCTTAGTATGCTTGAAGTATTGTTATTTCTTATGTCAATATAGACTTTTATCTTGAATCTTTCATATATGAACATTCATGCCACAATTAAGAGAATTACATTGAAAAACTATATTGGTTAGCTTTCCACATCAAAAATTCTTTCTTTTTCATTTACCTACTCGAGGACGAGCAGGAATTAAGCTTGGGGATGCTTGATACGTCTCCAACGTATCTATAATTTTTTATTGTTCCATGCTATTATTTATGAAGTCTTGGATGTTTAATGGGCTTAATCATTCACTTTTATATCATTTTTGGGACTAACCTACTAACCCAAAGGCCCAGTCCAGATTATTGTTTTTTGCCTGTTTCAGGGTTTTGCAGAAAAAGAATATCAAACGGAGTCCAAACGGAATGAAACCTTCGCAAGAGATATTTTTGGAGAAAATCACACACACGGAGCTTGAGAACCACGTCGGGGGATCAAGGGGTGGCCCACGAGGGTGGGGGCGCCCCCCTGCCTCGTTGCCCCCCCCCCCCCCCCCCCCCCCC
>LR738712.1:730906128-730936744 GCA_902687465.1 Secale cereale | reverse complement strand
CCCCCTCGTCCCCCCTCATCCCCCCTTGAATCTGTCCCTGCATGGTCATAGATGGTTAATTACTGATAAATTGGTGTATTCTAACTAGTTGACCCTTCCTAACAAGGATTTACTACACTTGGCCCTTCTCATGCTATTTTCCTAGCTCCGCCACTGGCTACCGCTTCCCCTCCCATTCCCGTGGCTCACCCATGGTACCTTTTTGAGCATCCCAGGATACGAGGTTCACCGCATGCCTGTACCAGATGGTGCAAGTTGCCATGGCTCCATCAACAACTGGCTATTCCTCATGAGCAGTGATTACACGTGCACTTTGATGAACCCTTTTTCCAAGGGCGTGTTGGAGCTTCCTCATCTGGTCACAGTTTGGGAGCGTGTGGTTCGCCACCAATCTAATCCTGAACAATTTTTGTACAAGTTGGTGGCACCCTCGTCCCTGGATTCATCACCAGATTCACTTGTTGCGGAATGGATCATTGGTGATGGGAATATCAAAACACTTTGTGTGAGCCAGCCACCAATTCTCAGTTTCTCGTTCAGAGGCAACATGCAGCCATTACCGGACCTATTGGATGTTGCATTCTTGGATGGAAAGTTGTACATATTATCAGGGATTGGCAAGCTCTTCATCCTTGAGTTCTACAAGAATCTTGGTAGCAATCCAAACATCAAATCTATAATAGACGCTTATGGTGTTTTTTTGATATACCAGAATGCTTTCCCAGAGAGGAGATGTATATGGTCAAGTCGTATCTAGTTGAATGTGGTGGTGGACTGTTGGTGGTGAAACGATTTATTCGTGTCATGGGCCCTTCTGCCACGGACGATCCCTTTGGAAATACACAGACTGCTGGATTTGATGTCCTCAAGGCAGACCTGCACTCTAAGTCTCTAACCCTTGCCGGTGGAGAAGGATCAGTGAGTTGGGTGGACATGCTCTCTTTGTTGGCCAGCATGGCTCCAAGTCTCTGCCTGCTACAGAATGCTATGGATACCAAGAGTATTGCATCTACTTCGTCTTTGACTGTCCCCGTCCAAAGTTTTCTCTGAATCCATTTCACGACTGTGGTGTGTACAACATGCAGAATGGGAGCATCACGCCGTTGATACCTGAGACTGCAGCACCTGCACATCATGCCGGCCAGTGGCATTCGACGTGGGTTTTCCATGCTGCAGCTTTATGACCAATCCAGCAGGGTTTGCTCCACAAACTTTCTGCTAAAGCTTTGCGACCAACCCAGCCTGGCCGCTGCCCATCTTTATCCTAGTGATATGTTATCATTCAGACATAAGTTCTTAACTTGTATGATGATCAACCCAGCCTGGTTCTGGTTATCTTTATCCTAGTGATATGTTATGTATGGTCTAGTTGTGAACTTCTAATTAGTATGATGGTGTCCACTTCAAATCTTATGAAGTATCTCAATGGGAAGTATTTGGATGTGCAACTTTATCTTTGTTTGAGATGTGTGTGTTAAGCTATAGCATATGTACTTGCAAAAACTTTCTCTCTGGAGGTGAAGAAACATGGGTGTCCCACTAACCACTGAATCCTGATTGCTGCCGCTGGGGGTACCGAGTTTTGTTCACAGCTGTGGTCATTTTTGGATTGCTTGGACTCCTATGCAAAGGTAACTTTCAAGTTTCTTTGAAACATTGCAGAGATGGAATCGTGCCATGGGTGCGTATGATCCATGTCAATGACCGCCATTACTGGGACTTTAACGTTCAGCTCAAAGAGAAATCTGAACCATGTTTCTTTGGTTCTCTCGCACCCCTACCTGTTGTCAAGCAAGAGGATGTGAAGTGCGGGGCTACATCCTGTGTAGATGTGGTTCTTCCAAACATTGTAATCAACTGGACACCATTGCCGGTGCAAGAGAGCCACCCATCAACCTTTTTCTGGAACTCCACATACTCTCTGAACAGATACATAACCATGAGTCTAATTGCTTCTTATCAGTATCCCCGTTCACTTAATTGTATCCAACAATCTGCACATTCTGTATTCTGACGTCCAAGTGCAGTAAGAAATGTGAGGTTTTCTAAATAAATTAGAGCAACTCCAATGGCCGACCCAAACAGACACCGATTTTGTCCACTTTTCGTCTGTTTGGATCGGCCTGACGGACACTCATGTCCGCTTTCACGTTTGGGTCAGCGTTTGCGTCCAAACACCGGCCTGACCCATTTTTTTAGTTCACATCGGGAAAAATAAAAACACAAGCATTTCGAAATAAAAAAACTTAATTAAACATTAAATGCCGGCCAGAAGGGTCAGCGATAGTCCACGCATCCACACTGCATTTAATTAAACTAAAAAAACAGAAAACCGGGCGTCCCGCGGCCCTAGGCGTCGTCATCCTCGTCGGCGTCGGCGTCGTCATCGTCGGGGCCGGTGAGGTCGACAAGGGTTGGCGCGGGGCAGCCCAAGGCAACGCCGTCTCCCAGGCACGGCCAATGTCGGCCGCCGCGGGCTGTGCCGCCGCCGGCTGGGCCGCACGGGCAAGGCGCTCTTGCACCACACGGCGCTCCTCCTCCTTGGCCTCCCGGCGCTCCTCCTCGGCGTCGCGCTTGAGCTGCTCGAGGTACTCGCCCTCGCGGCGCTCCTCGGCAAGCCGCCTCTTACACCAGTGCTCGAGTTAGACCACCTCCTGCGCCTCCATCCATACCGGCTGCGTGCTCACCCACTTGCGCACTTAGCCGGTCCAAGTGTTGCGCTCGATGGGGGTCGGCTCCGGCTCGGCCTTCACCGGGGACGGAGGGGCAATTGGCGGCACGATGCAGTCGCCGGCTGCAGAGAGGGCCATGGCCTCCGCCAGCCTCGCCTGGTACGCCGCCGCCTCCACCTCCTCTCTACGCCGCTCAACCTCCTCGCTCTCCCAGAGGACCGCCGCTAGGGCCGTCTGGTAGGTGGCTTCCGCCTCCTGGTCCTAGTCGCGGACGACGAGGGGCCCCGACGGAGAGCTACGCGGGACGTCGCGGACACCGCGCCGCCTGGCCTCCTCGTGTTCGACGGAGAACCAGCACGCCTAGTTTGGCGAGTCCGCGTCATAGGCGGAGTCGCGGCGCTGCTCCAGCGTCAGCAGCGCCCGCCGGGGCCGCACCACCTCCATGTGCGCCCTGTCCGATAGCGGCGCCGCCGGCACTGGGATCCTCCCCGGATCCAAGTGTCAGTCGTGTGGCAGCGTTACGTCGGGGTAGGGGAGAGGTATGCGGTTCTCCCAGTGCCACCTCGCCTGGTGCACAGGGACGTTCACCTTGCCCTTGCGCTGCCTCGGCCGGCGGGGGCAGGGGTAGGGGGCGGGGGAGACGGTGGGCGGGCTCCTTGCCCTTGCTGGTGAAGAAACCCATCGTCGCGGGTAGACGGCGAGGGAGAGGGTGGATAGGGTTTGCTGCCGCCGGCGGGGGAGCACAGGTGGCCAGATGGGGACGGGAGTGAGCGGATGAGGACGGCCCCGCCACATGCATGGATTAAAAAAGACCGACCGTAGTCGCTGACTAGTGGGCCTGATCTGGCCGGTCGTCATAAATTAAACTGACCGCAGTGGTTGGATGGCCAGCTGGTGGGGACGTGGCGGACACCGAGAAGGCGCGCGAAGCGTCCGCTTCGCATCCGCGTCGACGCATTGGCGGCCCAAATTTGGGCCGGAAATGGGTCCGCGCGGATGCGAAGCGGACATGATTTGGCAAGGGTCGGCGTGTTATTGGGCCATTACTTTTGTCCGCGTGGATCCAAACGGACGGCGACGGAGGAAATGGGTTGCCCCGTTGGAGTTGCTCTTAGAACTGATATATTTTCATAAGGGATCTTTTCTTATAGTTTGACTTCTTCCTCTTTTCATATCTTTACCTTTGATAATAATTTTTATTTGTTTAGTATGTAAAACGGCTAGACATATCACAACCCATAGATCACAATAGTATATCGATAGATCCCAACCGCTGAATCTTCATAATAGTGCCATAATAGATCAAGCACATCAGAACTTTATAAATCATGATAATCATGACTGCCCTTGCTAGGAAACAATTCATAACCGGGCATTACTTGAATTCCTAAATACGATAGTACTACTCCACCTTCAACACAAGATATTAATATTGTAATATGGTCCCCGGAGGTATAGCATTTGTTACGGATGTTGGAAATATGCCCTAAAGGGAGTAATAAAGTTGTTATTATTCTATTTCCATGTTCATAATTAAATTTATATTTTTGTGCCATAGTTGCAGTTGTGCTTGAATGTCAAATTCTTTTTTTTTTGCGGGTGCCTTGAATGTCAGATTCGAAGGGATACCTATTTGTACGTGTGGAAATATAAACATCAATAAGATCCTAGTCAGACCTCTCGACTAGCTCATGTCAATGTAAGAAGGATGCTGACAATAATGAGAACACATTCTTGGAGTAACAATGGTGTGGGATAGACCCAACTTATGACATACTGTGAGATCACATCGTTAACATTTTGTCAGTACTTTCGTATAAAGTATGAACAATTACTTGTGTCATGTGACCATGAGAATATGATAAACCCACATGCCAAATGGTTACTTCGGGGTTACGAACCATCACTCTATAAATGGGTGATTATAAAGGTGAATTAGGGGTATACCGGAAAAGTATGTTGCGGTGTTCAGTATGTCAAGATTGGGATTTGCTACTTCAGTGATGGAGAGATACACTATGGGCCCACTTGGTATAACTATGTCCATCATCCCTTTGCCAAGGATAGTGACTAAGTGGTTAGTCACGTGGACATCAAAATACGGAAATGAGAAAATAATACAAACCATTAACGACTTAGCTAGGTATAGTGAACAAAGTGTTTTTTTTTGGGTTTTGTTTTTTTGTTTTTGATAGGTATAGCTAGGTATAGTGATCAAAGTGTTGATCACGGTGGTACCCTAAAAGTTTCGCCTCAGATTTTGTAATGTATCCTGAAGTAAAGGGAATCGTGTGAGATAAAAAAAAGGTTCGATCGAAAAGATCTCCGTTGCTACACGATAATTATTATGGGTGTCTCGATTCTGTTAATAATTATTGACCGGAAGGTGTTCCGAACATGTCCCCATATTATCGAAACTATAGAGTCACACGATTAATGACTAACAGTATGTATGGGAACTAGGAGATAACGGAGAATGGGAGAATAAGCTCCGGAAGTGTTCTGGCTAATCCTGGAAGTGTTCTGGGAGGTCCCAGGAGTGTCCCGGTGATACCCGCGAACGTCTTGGAAGCTTCTGGAATATCACAAAAGCTTCCAAAAGAGTCTGGAAGGTTCTGGAACATTTTGTCGAATACGAATACCGAATATGATGGATTATCTTCCACCCTTTTGACCAAATGACTATTCTTCTTAATAAAGCATAGAGTTGGATTATAGAAGACAGTACATCGTACATCCACCTTAGGTCCAGCCAAGCAACCATGTCGCTCGTCTCTATTTATTTCATTCAATCACATGGACTGAATACAACCATTATTTATGAAGATCTTTCGGTGGAAAAATATTGTATGAAGTTGTTCTATGATAAATGTTGTCAGCATAAACAATTTCAAGAAAGAAGCAACCACACCATACATGGCTAAGCATTTATATACCAACACCGACGTAGTTTTTTATCTATGCATGCTTGATGAGTCATTCAACATATTTCTCAATTCAGCATAAACAATGCAATAATTTTACTGTAAGAACAGCAATTCAGTGTATTTTCCCCATGTTCAGAAGTCACTGACGTTTTACACGTTCCTCCCATACACTTATCTATATCAATACCTTTATATCTATATCTATATCTATACCTATTATTAAAGGGAATGGGTATTCTTGGTTTGGTTCCGCTTTGATTCGTCCCGTTTAAACTATTTTTACGTATGCTACTTTTTAATTGGAAACCAAGACGTATTTTAGGGAAATTGGAAACCGTGACATTTTACTTGTAAACGAAAGGAAAAACTAAGCGAAGCGGCCGGCTAGTCCATATCTCTATTTTTTATATGTATGCGGGGTGCTGGGCCAAGTCTTGCCTGCATCGGCTGGCTGAGCTGCTGCTGGCTCACGCTCCAGCCTAGAGCGAGCCAAAAAACAATCTGTGCTCAAGCGGGAGTCGACCTCGCAACACAGCGCAAACACAAAAAAAATTCACAACCAAATCATCCAATTGTCTCTTCTGAACCGTAACAGGTTGTTTTCAATTTATGCATTACTTTTGACGAAGTTATGTAGGCTAGATTCGTATTTTCAGTGTGTGTGAGAGGCAAAACAATGTCTACATATAGGATCCAAAAGATAACATGTACGCGTAGATTCTAAAAAAAAAACTGTAAGGGTAGAAATTTGCTATTTTCATTTTTTTAGGGGGTTAAATTTCCACATGAAGGAACTTATATGGTGACAAAAAAATACAAGTCCAGGGGATTTGGGATGGGGTTTGAATTCGCACCGTTGGGCGATGGTGGCGACGCCTCCCTCGCTGCCGGCGATGGAGATGGGGATGCCGCCCCCCGTTGGCCTCGGGACTGCGGTGCACCGAAGTGCTGGCTCTCGTCTGGTACCTCACCGGGCGGGGTTGGGGCCGTGTGCTCCGGGTCAAGGCGGCCTGCGAGGTCGCCGTGCGGGCAGGGGGGCTGGACGGTGGTTCGCCATGGTGGTGGCTCCCCCCGCGTCGGTCCTCTGCGGGCGGAGGCTGGGTCGCCGGACCAGTCTGCGCGCGTCGCCGCTCCCCGAACCAACCGCTTCTGGGCGCTTGCGGGGTTGACTCCGACGAGGAGGACGAGGCGCCCGCGGTGCTGGAGTGCTCGCCGGAAGGGTTCGATCCGCGCAAGATTCCGGCGGGACCTACGGTGGGCGACTTCGTGGCGTTCGCGGCGACGGCGTCCAGGGCGGAGAGGGGTCTGGAGCGGCGCTTTGCCCCTGGTGGCAAAGGCCCCCGTGCAATGGCGCGGCGGATCTGGAAACCGTCGGGGAACGCTGGCGCCGGGGGAGGTGCTGCGTTGGCTGGCCAAGTTCAGGCCCCGTCGGCGGTGAGGGCGTTGCAGGTCGGGCCGGGGCCCTCTGCCACGGAGTGGCCGGTGCTGCGGTCTCCGGCTCACCTTTCTCCGGCGCCGTCACCACGAACGGCGGCGCAGACCTGCGGGAGGTCGGAGACGACGGAGGCTGCTGGGCCTAGGGTTGGGCCTGGCGACCTTCCTGGGCTGGACGGCCTGGGTGGGCCCGTTCTTGCTGGCCCACTTGGGGGGTTTTGACTATGGGGGACCGATCTGTTGCGGGTGGACGACCCTACTGCCCTGCGACGAGGGACGCTGCAACTGGGCCTTCGAGGCTATTCCATCTCGGGCCCCCACGGCCCAATACGCTCGGGCCCGCGCCGGCTTGGGGGAGGGGGTACTTATGGATGCGGCGAGGGTGTCTGGATCCCCATTTAGGGTTTCCAGCCACTTCTCTCGAGGTGCGGCGCTTGGCTCACTCGGCCCGCACGCTCAATCCTCTTGCCCCCCTCCTCCCCTTCTCAAATCCTTCACGGTGACGGTGATGGGGGACCGGCGTGCGGAGAAGCGGCCCTTGGAGGCGCTGGATCCGGCGGGCGAACGGCGTAGGGAGTCGGAGCTGCGTGACAAGGCGAAGCGAGCGATGCGGGAATGCTCGGACGGTCGCGACGGCCGTGCACGGAGCGACGGGAGGCGTGACCAGGGCGGGCGCGAGGGGGATTGGGGTCCCCCTCCCCCATGGTGGATCCAACAACAAGCAAAGAAGAACAAGAAATAGAGCCTTCAGCGCTGGAGAAGAAAGCGGAGGGGCAGATCTACGCTGGGGGAAGCGTGGAAGCTCCAATGCCCTTGAAACCTCGGGCCACTCCAGATCCGGCGGGTACGGGTCTCCCTGGTGCTTCCAAGGGCACGGCGGCGGAACCTATTCCGGTGGAGGAGGCGCCCGAGGTTGAATGCTTCAAATGCGGGCGTCTGGGCCACTACCAGTCGAAGTGCAAGTTCAACCCTCTTTGCGTTCTTTGCAAAGAGGAAGGACACGCTTCGGCTAACTGTCCGACGCGGGGGCGACAATTGCATCTGCAGATCATGGGGAGTGCTATCTCCGGCGAGGGTTTTTTCTGCTTGGAGTACGATGATGACGACGCGCTGGAGACCCCCATCGACGAGCGCATCAAGAATGTTGCGATCCTCTCTGCCGAGCCAGGGAAGCTGACGCTCCGCATCCTCAAGCAAGAACTGAAGCATATGGTGGCGAGCGATTGGGACTGGCAGGTAACGCAAGTTGGTGATGACGATTTCCTTGTGGTTTTCCCCTCTGCTGATCTTTTACACATGGCCAAGTCTAGTGGCAAGCTTTTTCTTTCCATCCACGACATAACCACAAGGGTGCGGGATATGTTGCACGAAGAGATTCAACCCATGCAGATGCCAGAGACGTGGGTTCGTTTATAAGGCATACCGAAGAAACACCGGCGTGAGGACCATATTAAGGAGGGCCTACGGATGCTGGGTCGGCCAATTGTGGTCGACGAGCTATCCCTGATCAGGTTGGGGCCTGTCAGGATGAAGATAGCATGCCGTGCGCCAGAGAAGCTCAACGGGGTGGTGGAAGTCTGGTTCAACAGTGAGGGCTATCAGATTAAAGTCGAACGGGAGGTCCTTCCTAAGCGCGGCGGTGAGCGTGCTCACTTGGTGGTGGCTGCTCCTAACCCACCAAAGACCGTGGCCTCGTCCATGGGACAGTGCGCGCAGCTGCCTGCCGCCCACGGGTCGAACCCGAGCGGCTCTGGGGGGGCTCGTGCGCGGGGAACTACCTCAACTATCGTTCCTCCTCTGCCTGTAGCCCCGGACGAGCCTGATGAGAGTCTGCATGATACATCCATCGACACTGAAACATGGGAAAAGTTGGGCGCTTTGACCTCGGAGGTGGGTGCCATTGGGACGGCGACCCAGGACACTGCTGTCAGTGTGCCTCCGCTTGCTCGGTCCCTCGATTCCTCCTTCAGTGAGTATGGGTCCAATCTTGATGCTCTCCCACTGGCGTGTCAGGTTGGGGCCGGCGCGTCTAAGCTCCCTCCTCCCTCCACCACTACTCTAACCGATGATCCGGAACTGGTGGTTCTTGGTGACACTGATCACACTCCGGGCCCAAGACGGGGCTCCAACAGTGCGGGACGACAACCTAAGAAGACGGCAGGTCGAAAGCCAACCTCCAAGGCACCTTCTACGACGGCGGCAGGGAATTCTTCGGAGCTCGGTGGCGATCTAGGCGCGGCCTTAGGCGCCGCTGGGACCAACAGCAAGGCCAAGCGTACGAAGGCGACCCCGGTGGCGCAACGGGCTCCCAGCGCCCGTGCCAAGGCCAAGCTAGGCGAGCTCTCGTCCATGGAAAGCGCGCAGCTCCGCATCGCCGACAAGAACATGGAGGCCGCTGGTAATCCCCCCCCCCCTCTTTTCGCATTCTTAATGCTTTTTCCGACGATCACCTTGCATCTATCTTGGATGACGCTGGCGTAAACGTGCCTAACCCCCTTGGCGAGCTTATTTCTTTACTCTGGGCTCGGGAAGAGGCTCAGGCAACATTGGCCGAGGCAGCAGCCAGGTGCGCGGTGTCGGAACAACCTGATAATATCCCAGTTGGGGCTGGTGATGTTGTGGTGCCCAATGAGGCTGCACAGACTACGGATACCTGTGCACCTTCTTCTTCTCCGAGGGCCTCGCAGGGGCGGGGACATACTAAGAAGAGAGTGGCCAAGGCGATCACCTCTAGGGGTGTTCGCATCCGTAACCGAGTTATCTAGATGCGGTTCCTCTTTTGGAACATCAGGGGTTGCGGCCATGCGGGACGCCGCACCCAACTGAGAGAATACATTGCTAAGGAGCGCATAGATTTTATTGCCCTTCAAGAAGCGATCAAACTAGATTTTTCTCATAGAGATCTCCTTGCTATAGACCCCCTGCAACGTTTTGATTGGCACTGGCTGCCTTCTACGGGCCATTCCGGAGGCATCCTTATGGGGTGCAACCGCGATATTTGTGAGGTTTTAGCCTGGGAGGTTGGAGTGTTCTGTGTGTATGTTACGACCAAACACAAGGGCTCGGGGCTCACATGGGTAACCATCTGTGTTTATGGCCCTGCTAACCATAAGCGTTCCCATGATTTCCTCCACGAGCTGTCTATGGTAGTGGGCGTTAAGCGAAGTCTCAATTTACCTGTGGTGGTTGGGGGTGATTTTAATTTGATCCGCTCGGGTGCGGATAAGAATAACGACAACATTGACTGGACAAGGGTATGTTGGGGAACATAGTATTTTAAAATTTCCTACGATCACGCAAGATCTATCTACCAGATGCATAGCAACGAGAGGGAAGAGTGTGTCTACGTACCCTCGTAGACCGGAAGCGGAAGCGTCAAGTGACGCGGTTGATGTAGTCGAACTTCTTCGCGATTCAACCGATCAAGTACCGAATGTACGGCACCTCCGTGTTCAGCACACGTTCAGCTTGATGACGTCCCACGAGCTCTTGATCCAGTTGAGCTTCACGGGAGAGTTTCGTCAGCACGACGGTGTGGTGACGGATATGATGTATCTACCGGCGCAGAGCTTCTCCTAAGTACTATGATGGTATGACCGAGGTGTGTTTCTGTGGAGGGGGGCACCGCACACGGCTGGAACAATTCAACTTGTGTGTCCTAGGGTGCCCCCTGCCCCCGTATATAAAGGAGCAAGGGAGAGGCCGGCCCTATAGGGGGCGCGCCAAGTGTGGGGAGTCCTATTAGGACTCCCAAGTCCTAGTAGGATTCCCCTTTCCTTTCCGGAGTAGGAGAGAAGGAAAGAGGTGGAGAGGGAGAAGAAAAGGGGGCTGCACCCCTTGTCCAATTCGGACCAGAGGGGGGGTGCGCGCCTCCTTCCTTTTGGCCTTTCTCCTCTATTCCCGTATGGCCCAATAAGGCCCATATACTCCGAAAAATACCTGAATCACTCGGAACCTTTCCGATGTCTGAATATAGTCGTCCAATATATCGATCTTTACGTCTCGACCATTTCGAGACTCCTGGTCATGTCCCCGGCCTCATCCGGGACTCCGAACTCCTTCGGTACATCAAAACTCATAAACACATAATACCGATCGTCATCGAACGTTAAGCGTGCGGACCCTACGGGTTCGAGAACTATGTAGACATGACCGAGACTCATCTCCGGTCAATAACCAATAGCGGAACCTGGATGCTCATATTGGCTCCTACATATTCTACGATGATCTTTATCGATCAAACCGCATAACAACATACATTGTTCCTTTTGTCAGCGGTATGTTACTTGCCCGAGATTCGATCGTCGGTATCTCAATACCTAGTTCAATCTTGTTACCGGCAAGTCTCTTTACTCGTTCCGTAATACATCATCTCGTGACTATCTCATTAGTCATTTGCTTGCAAGGCTTATTATGATGTGCATTACCGAGAGGGCCCAGAGATACCTCTCCGACACTCGGAGTGACAAATCCTAATCTTGATCTATGCCAACACCACGAATACTTTCGGAGACACCTGTAGAGCATATTTATGATCACCCAGTTACGTTGTGACGTTTGATAGCACACAAGGTGTTCCTACGGTATTCGGAAGTTGCATAATCTCATAGTCATAGGAACATGTATAAGTCATGAAGAAAGCAATAGCAGTAAAACTAAACGATCATAGTGCTATGCTAACGGATGGGTCTAGTCCATCACATCATTCTCCTAATGATGTGATCCCGTTGATCAAATGACAACTCATGTCTATGGCTAGGAAACATAACCATCTTTGATCAATGAGCTAGTCTAGTAGAGGCATACTAGGGACATACTGTTTTGTCTATGTATTCACACATGTACTAAGTTTCCGGTTAATACAATTCTAGCATGAATAATAAACATTTATCATGATATAAGGAAATATAAATAACAACTTTATTATTGCCTCTAGGGCATATTTCCTTCAGTCTCCCACTTGCACTAGAGTCAATAATCTAGCTCACATCGCCATGTGATTTAATACTAATAGTTCACATCGTTATGTGAATAACACCCATAGTTCACATCGCCATGTGAGCAACACCCAAAGGGTTTACTAGAGTCAATAATCTAGTTCACATCGCTATGTTATTAATACCCAAGAGTAATAAGGTGTGATCATGTTTTGCTTGTGAGAGAAGTTTAGTCAACGGGTCTGTCACATTCAGACCCGTATGTATTTTGCAAATTTCTATGTCTACAATGCTCTACATAGAGCTACTCTAGCTAATTGCTCCCACTTTCAATACGCATCCAGATTGATACTTAGAGTCATCTGGATTTAGTGTCAAAGCTTGCATCGGCGTAACCCTTTACGACGAACTCTTTATCACCTCCATAATCGAGAAACATTTCCTTTAGTCATCCAGTTACTAAGGATAATTTTGACCGCTGTACAGTGATCTACTCCTGGATCACTATTGTACCCCCTTGACAAACTCATGGCAAGGTACACAACATGTTTGGTAAACAGCATGGCATACTTTATAGAACCTATGGCTGAGGCATAGGGAATGACTTTCATTCTCTCTATATTTTTCTGCCGTGGTCTGGCTTTGAGTCTTACTCAACTTCACACTTTACAAGTCAGGCAAGAACTCCTTCTTTGACTGATCCATTTTGAACTACTTCAAAATCTTATCAAGGTATGTACTTATCGAAAGTCTTATCAAGCGTCTTGATCTATCTCTATAGATCTTGATGCCCAATATGTAAGCAGCTTCACCAAGGTCTTTCTTTGAAAAACTCATTTCAAACACTCCTTTATGCTTTCCAGAAAATTCTACATCATTTCTGATCAACAATATGTCATTCACATATACTTATCAGAAAGGTTGTAGTGCTCCCACTCACTTTCTTGTAAATACAGGCTTCACCGCAAGTCTGTATAAATCTATATGCTTTGATCAACTTATCAAAGCGTATATTCCAACTCCGAGATGCTTGCACCAGTCTATAGATGGATCACTGGAGCTTGCACAATTTGCTAGCACATTTAAGATTGACAAAACCTTCTGGTTGCATAATATACAATTTTTCTTTAATAAATCCATTAAAGAACGCAGTTTTGTTATCCATTTGCCAGATTTCATAAAATGTGGCATTTGCTAACATGATTCGGACAGACTTAAGCATCGCTACGGGTGAGAAAATCTCATCGCAGTCAACACCTTAAACTTGTCGAAAACCTTTCGCATCAAGTCGAGCTTTGTAGACAGTAACATTACCGTCAGCGTCGGTCTTCCTCTTGAAGATCCATTTATTTTCGATGGCTTGCCGATCATCGGGCAAGTCAACCAAAGTCCACACTTTGTTCTCATACATGGATCCCATCTCAGATTTCATGGCCTCAAGCCATTTTGCGGAATCTGGGCTCATCATCGCTTCCTCATAGTTCGTAGGTTCATGATGGTCTAGTAACATGATTTCCAGAACTGGGTTGCCGTACCACTCTGGTGCGGAACGTACTCTGGTTGATCTACGACGTTCAGCAGAAACTTGATCCGAAGTTTCATGATCATCATCATTAACTTCCTCACTGATTGGTGTAGGAATCACTGGAACAATTTTCTGTGATGTACTACTTTCCAATTCTGGAGAAGGTACAATTACCTCATCAAGTTCTACTTTCCTCCCACTCACTTCTTTCGAGAAAAACTCCTTCTCTAGAAAGGATCCATTCTTAGCAACGAATATCTTGCCTTCGGATCTGTGATAGAAGGTGTACCCAACAGTTTCTTTTGGGTATCCTATGAAGATTTACTTCTCCGATTTGGGTTCGAGCTTATCATGTTGAAACTTTTTCACATAAGCATCGTAGTCCCAAACTTAAAGAAATGACAGCTTAGGTTTCTCGTCAAACCACAGTTCATACGGTGTCATCTCCACGGATTTAGATGGTGCCCTATTTAATGTGAATGTAGCTGTCTCTAATGCATAACCCCAAAAGCGATAGTGGTAGATCGGTAAGAGACATCATTGATCGCACCATATCTAATAAAGTACGGTTATGACGTTCGGACACACCATTACACTGTGGTGTTCCAGGTGGCGTGAGTAGTGAAACTATTTCACATTGTTTTTACTGAAGGCCAAACTCGCTAACTCAAATATTTTACCTCTACGATCATATCGTAGAAACTCTTATTTTCTTGTTACGATGATTCTCCACTTCAATCTGAAATTCTTTGAACTTTTCAAATGTTTCAGACTTGTGCTTCATCAAGTAGATATATCCATATCTGCTCAAATCATCAGTGAAGGTCAGAAAATAACGATACCCGCCGCGAGCTTCAACACTCATTGGTCTGCATACATCAGCATGTATGATTTCCAACAAATCTGTTGCTCGCTCCATAGTTCCGGAGAACGGAGTTTTAGTCATCTTGCCCATGAGGCATGGTTCGCAAGCACCAAGTGATTCCAAAAGTCCATCACTATGGAGTTTCTTCATGCGCTTTACACCAATATGACCTAAACGGCAGTGCCACAAATAAGTTGCACTATCATTATTAACCTTGCATCTTTTGGCTTCCATATTATGAATATGTGTATCACACGATCGAGATCCAACAAACCATTTTCATTGGGTGTATGACCATAGAAGGTTTTATTCATGTAAACAGAACAACAATTATTCTCTAACTTACATGAATAACCGTATTGCTATAAACATGATCAAATCATATTGATGCTCAACACAAACACCAAATAACACTTATTTAGGTTCAACACTAATCCCGAAAGTATAGGGAGTGTGCAATGATGATCATATCAATCTTGGAACCACTTCCAGCACACATCATCACTTCACCTTTAACTAGTTTCTGTTCATTATGCAACTCCCATTTCGAGTTACTACTCTTTAGCAACTGAACCAGTATCAAATACCGAGGGTTTTCTATGAACACTAGTAAAATAGACATCAATAATCTGTATATCAAATATACCTTTGTTCACTTTGCCATCCTTCTTATCCGCCAAGTATCTAGGGCAGTTCCACTTCCGGTGACCATTTCCTTTGCAGTAGAAGCACTTAGTTTCAGGCTTGAGTTTAGCTTTTGGTTTCTTCATGGGTGTGACAACTTGCTTGTCATTCCTTTTGAAGTTCCCCTTCTATCCCTTTGCCCTTTACTTGAAACAAGTGGTCTTATTAACCATCAACACTTGATGTTCTTTCTTGATTTCTACCTTCGCAGATTTCAGCATTGCGAAGAGCTCGGGAATTACCTTTGTCATCCCTTGCATATTATAGTTCATCACGAAGTTCTACTAACTTGGTGATAGTGACTAGAGAACTTTGTCAATTACTATCTTATCTGGAAGATTAACTCCCACTTGATTCAAGTAATTGTTGTACCCAGACAATCTGAGCACATGCTCACTGGTTGAGCTATTCTCCTCCATCTTGTAGGCAAAGTACTGTCAGAGGTCTTATACCTCTCGACACGGGCATGAGTATGAAATACTAATTTCAACTCTTGGAACATCTTATATGCTCTGTGGTGTTCAAAATGTTTTTTGAAGTCCCGGTTATAAGCCGTAAAGCATGGTGCACAAAACTATCAAGTAGTCATCATACCGAGCTTTTGTCAAAAACGTTCATAACGTCTACATCTGCTCCTGCAATAGGTCTGTCACCTAGCGGTGCATCAAGGACATATTTCTCTGTGCATAAATGAGGATAATCCTCAGATCACGGAACAATTCCGCATCATTGCTACTAACATCTTTCAACTTGGTTTTCTCTAGGAACATATAAAAAAATAAACGTGGAGCAACATCGCGAGCTATTGATCTTCAACATAGATGTGCTAATACTACCAGGACTAAGTTCATGATAAATTAAAGTTCAATTAAACATATTAATTAAGAACTCCCACTTAGATAGACATCTCTCTAGTCATCTAAATGATCACGTGATCCAAATCAACTAAACCATGTCTGATCATCACGTGAGATGGAGTAGTTTCAATGGTGAACATTTTATGTTGATCATATCTACTATATGATTCACGCTCGACATTTCGGTCTCCGGTGTTCCGAGGCCATATCTGCATATGCTAGGCTCGTCAAGTTTAACCCAAGTATTCTGCGTGTGCAAAACTGTCTTACACCCATTGTATTTGAACGTAGAGCCTATCACACCCGATCATCACATGGTGTCTCAGCATGAAGAACTTTCGCAACGGTGCATACTCAGGGAGAACACTTATACCTTGAAATTTTGTAAGGGATCATCTTATAATGCTACCATCGTTCTAAGCAAAATAAGAAGCATAATAAGATAAACATCACATGCTAATCAAATATGTGACATGATATGGCCATCATCATCTTGTGCTTTTGATCTCCATCTCCAAAGCACCGTCATGATCACCTTCGTCACCGGCGCGACACCTTGATCTCCATCATAGCATCGTTGTCGTTTCGCCAACTATTGCTTCTATGACTATCGCTACCACTTAGTGATAAAGTAAAGAAATTACATGGCGATTGCATTTCATACAATAAAGCGACAACCATATGGCTCCTGCCAGTTGCCGATAACATTACAAAACATGATCATCTCATACATGACCGTATAACTCATCATGTCTTGACCATATCACATCACAACATGCCCTGCAAAAACAAGTTAGACGTCCTCTACTTTGTTGTTGCAAGTTTTACGTGGCTGCTACGGGCTTAGCAAGAACCGTTCTTACCTACGCATACAAAAAACCACAACGATGTTTCGTCAAGTATGTGCTGTTTTAACCTTCACAAGGACCGGGCGTAGCCACACTTGATTTAGCTAAAGTGAGAGAGACAGACACCCGCCAGTCACCTTTAAGCAACGAGTGCTCATAACGGTGAAACCAGTCTCGCGTAAGCGTACGCGTAATGTCGGTCCGGGCCGCTTCATCTCACAATACCGCCGAAGCAAAGTATGACATGCTGGTAAGCAGTATGACTAGTATCGCCCACAACTCATTGTGTTCTACTCGTGCATATCATCTACGCATAGACCTGGCTCTGATACCACTGTTGGGGAACGTAGTATTTTAAAATTTCCTACGATCACGCAAGATCTATCTACCAGATGCATAGCAACGAGAGGGAAGAGTGTGTCTACGTACCCTCGTAGACCGGAAGCGGAAGCGTCAAGTGACGCGGTTGATGTAGTCGAACTTCTTCGCGATTCAACCGATCAAGTACCGAATGTACGGCACCTCCGTGTTCAGCACACGTTCAGCTTGATGACGTCCCACGAGCTCTTGATCCAGTTGAGCTTCACGGGAGAGTTTGGTCAGCAAGACGGCGTGGTGACGGATATGATGTATCTACCGGCGCAGAGCTTCTCCTAAGTACTGTGATGGTATGACCGAGGTGTGTTTCTGTGGAAGGGGGCACCGCACACGGCTGGAACAATTCAACTTGTGTGTCCTAGGGTGCCCCCTGCCCCCGTATATAAAGGAGCAAGGGAGAGGCCGGCCCTATAGGGGGCGCGCCAAGTGTGGGGAGTCCTATTAGGACTCCCAAGTCCTAGTAGGATTCCCCTTTCCTTTCCGGAGTAGGAGAGAAGGAAAGAGGTGGAGAGGGAGAAGGAAAAGGGGGCTGCACCCCTTGTCCAATTCGGACCATAGGGGGGTGCGCGCCTCCTTCCTTTTGGCCTTTCTCCTCTATTCCCGTATGGCCCAACAAGGCCCATATACTCCGAAAAATACCTGAATCACTCGGAACCTTTCCGATGTCCGAATATAGTCGTCCAATATATCGATCTTTACGTCTCGACCATTTCGAGACTCCTCGTCATGTCCCCGGTCTCATCCGGGACTCCGAACTCCTTCGGTACATCAAAACTCATAAACTCATAATACCGATCGTCATCAAACGTTAAGCGTGCGGACCCTACGGGTTCGAGAACTATGTAGACATGACCGAGACTCATCTCCGGTCAATAACCAATAGCGGAACCTGGATGCTCATATTGGCTCCTACATATTCTACGATGATCTTTATCGATCAAACCGCATAACAACATACGTTGTTCCTTTTGTCAGCGGTATGTTACTTGCCCGAGATTCGATCGTCGGTATCTCAATACCTAGTTCAATCTTGTTACCGGCAAGTCTCTTTACTCGTTCCGTAATACATCATCTCGTGACTAACTCATTAGTCATTTGCTTGAAAGGCTTATTATGATGTGCATTACCGAGAGGGCCCAGAGATACCTCTCCGACACTCGGAGTGACAAATCCTAATCTTGATCTATGCCAACACCACGAATACTTTCGGAGACACCCGTAGAGCATCTTTATGATCACCCAGTTACGTTGTGACGTTTGATAGCACACAAGGTGTTCCTACGGTATTCGGGAGTTGCATAATCTCATAGTCATAGGAACATGTATAAGTCATGAAGAAAGCAATAGCAGTAAAACTAAACGATCATAGTGCTATGCTAACGGATGGGTCTAGTCCATCACATCATTCTCCTAATGATGTGATCCCGTTGATCAAATGACAACTCATGTCTATGGCTAGGAAACATAACCATCTTTGATCAATGAGCTAGTCTAGTAGAGGCATACTAGGGACATACCGTTTTGTCTATGTATTCACACATGTACTAAGTTTCCGGTTAATACAATTCTAGCATGAATAATAAACATTTATCATGATATAAGGAAATATAAATAATAACTTTATTATTGCCTCTAGGGCATATTTCCTTCAGGGTGTCCATGTTCAATCAGGCTATCGCGGCTGCTGTCCTTCGGGAGGCGGCTCGGACCGGAGCCAGGTTCACCTGGACCAACAAACAAACCAATCCGGCCCGGTGTGTCCTTGACAGGGTTTTTTTCACACTAGAGTGGGAAGCCCTTTTTCCCCTATGCTCGTTGGTGGCAGAAACGCGTATAGGTTCGGACCATATCCCTCAAATCTTTTCCTCAGGGGAGGAGTCGATTAGACGCAGCCAACGTTTCTATTTCAAAACTGCTTGGTTTGAGTGCGAGGGATTCGAGCTCATGGTCCGTGACCGTTGGGACAATATTGTTTTGACGATCGGGGCTCATAGGTCCTCAGCGGAATTTTGGACCACCGCGGCGGCTAAGCTACGGGCCTTTTTGCGTGGCTGGGGTGCCAACCAGGGCAGTGTGTCCAAGAAAGAGCGCGCTCGGCTGACGGACGAGATTGCGCTTCTTGACCTCGAAGCTGACCAACGTACCTTTTCGGAGGCCGAATGGACACACAGGTATGCTTTGGAAGACCAAGTCCTTGCTCTGCTGAGGGCGGAGGAGGAATATTGGCGTCGTAGGGGCAGCGTCAAGTGGGTGACGAAGGGAGATGCTAATACCGGTTACTTCCATGCATATGCGAACGGCCGGAAAAGGAAAAGCACTATCCTCCACCTGCAGTCCGACTCGGGCCTGATGCTCACCCAGGAGCAAATCTCGGCCCACATTTATGAGTTTTTCATTGGCTTTTTGGGGACGGCTAGTGAAAAACCTCTTTGCCTGCGCACGGATTTGTGGAATCATGCGGAAATGGTCTCACAGGAGGAAAACGATCGCCTGGCCCTCTCTTTCCTTCCTGAGGAGATCGATAAGGCACTTATGGATATGAAGAATGACACGGCGCCTGGTCCGGACGGATGGCCCGTGGAGTTTTTTAAGCGTTTTTGGCCCTGTCTGAAACACCTGTTCTACGCGATTGTTAATGGCTTCGCCCTAGGTACGATAGACCTCTCGCGGCTTAACTACGGGGCCATTAGCTTAATTCCTAAGGTCAAAGGGGAAGAAAATATTAGACTTTTTCGGCCTATCACTCTCATCAATGTGCCTTTCAAGATTTGCGCAAAAGCTTACGCCTCGCGCCTCGCCCCAATTGCACAACGGATAATTAGTCATAGCCAAACGGGCTTCCTTAAGCATAGAAACATTCTTGAGGGTCCGATCGCCCTTTTGGAAATTGTGCATGAGCTCAAAAGGACTAAAACTAAGGGAGTTTTCCTCAAACTCGATTTCGAGAAGGCATATGATCGTGTGAACTGGGATTTTGTCCAAGAAGTCTTCCTCAAAAAGGGTTTTGAGGCAGGTTTTGTTCACCGCATTATGCACCTGGTATCTAGCGGTCACACGGCGGTCACCATTAACGGTGTAGTTGGTAGTTTCTTTCGTAATAAGAGGGGACTCAGACAAGGGGACCCGAGCTCCCCTCTGATCTTCAATTTTGTGGCCGACACACTTGCCGCGCTGATCAATCGTGCTACTGCCGCGGGACACATTTCCGGTTTAGTGCCACACCTCATCCCGGGCCGAGTTTCACACTTACAATACGCGGACGACACGATGTTACTCTTCGAACCCAATGATTGTAGTGTGGCCTCTGTCAAACTCCTACTCCTCGCTTTCGAGCTTATGTCGGGGCTAAAGATAAATTTCCTCAAGAGCGAAGTGATCACCATAGGGATGGATGACCCCTCGAGCTCTAGAGTGGCAAACCTTCTGAACTGTAAGCGTGGTTCCTTCCCGATTAAGTACTTGGGGCTGCCTATATCTACCCGAGGACTTACCATCGCGGAGTGGGAACCACTCTACGGGAAAGTTGCCAACAGGGTTAGCCCTTGGAGAGGCAGATTTATGTCATCTGCGGCTAGACTAATTCTCACCAACTCGAGCCTATCTTCTCTCCCCATTTTTACTATGGGTATGTACCTCTTGGCGGATGGAGTGCATGCCAAACTCGACACTCCTCGATCACGCTTCTTTTGGGAAGGAACGGGATCCAAAAAGAAATACCACCTGGTCAAGTGGGCGGCAATCTGCCGCCCAAAAAACCTTGGGGGTCTTGGGGTTACAAATTCCAAATTAATGAATGTGGCCCTCTTAACCAAATGGTGGTGGAGATTGGCACACAATGAGTCGGGTCTCTGGGCCAAAATCCTTAAGGCTAAATACTTTCCGGACGGAAATGTATTCAAGGCCAAGTCCTCTGGATCGACGTTTTGGAAAGGGATCCAAGATGTCAGGCCGACATTCGCTTTGGGGGCCCACTTCACTATTAACAACGGTGAATCTACCCGTTTCTGGCTTGACCATTGGTGGGAGAATGCTCCACTGTGGCAATCCCACCCTGATCTATATCACCTTGCCACCGACACCAACATTATGGTTGCTGACGCCCTTAGAGTTCGACCCCCGGCGATCTCTTTTATACGCTCCTTGGGTCAGGAGGAAGCGTCTAATTGGGATAACCTGGTGGAGGCCTGGAAGGATATCAATCTCTCCAACGAACCAGACATCATCTCTTGGAAACTTACGGCCTCAAAGCAATTTTCGGTCAAATCCATTTACTCCAAGATGTCTGAGGGCCTCGTGTTTTCCATGGCTAGGGGACTATGGAAGGCGGGTCTGCCTCTGAAGATCAAGATCTTCATGTGGCAAATGGTGCGAAATCGGCTTCCTACATCTGATAATGTGGCTAAACGTAATGGTCCGGCTGATGGTACTTGTACAATTTGTGGATTGGGAGAAAATGCAAATCATATCTTCTTCCAATGCGTGCTGGCCAGGTTTGCGTGGAGTGCGGTGCGTGAAACCTTCTCCAAAAATTGGCACCCACAATCCTCGGCGGACCTCTTAGACATTCTTTCTGCACATAAAGGATCGAACGCTAGGATCCTATGGCGTTGCGCTGGGGCGCTGCTATGGTCGCTTTGGACGGTTCGAAACAAAATTACCATCGAACACAAGTTCCCAAACCATCCAGCTGATATCCTTTTCAAATGCCACATTTTTCTTCGGGTGTGGATGCCGTTGGGGAAAGCGCGTGATGAACAATACATGCTAGCAGTGATGGAGAAGATCAAGACGGTGACAAGCCAAACTCGACGACACGGCGGACTACCTCCTCCTGCTACCTAGGCGCTATGTTTCTTTTGGTTATCGGCCCGACTTATTACGTTCGATCATATTATTGTTGGTTTGGGCAGTTTACAACTTGTTTTAACTTAGGATGGTCTGTAATCAAACTATGTGTGTGATGACGTTTGCCCTGGTGGCTTTATTAATTTAAAGCCGGACGCATCTAACGTCTACGTTCCAAAAAAACTTATATGGTGACCTTTTTCCCCGATCCACCGTACTAATGGATGGTAGAGCCTGCCTGAAAAACCTGGGCCGAGTGAAACTATGCCTGCATCAAAAAGTTGATCAATGGATTTGTTACCCTATCAAATAGTACCATCTCGCCTTTTTATACAGAGTTTTACATATTTATATATGTGCAGGAGTTGTCTCCAAGACAAACAAGGCGCCTCAAGAATAAGAATTAAAAGGATGAAGTGTATGTGTTTCATTCATCCAGTGAGCATAAAAGGAAGGAGAAACTAATACCTAGGAATTAAATAGGAAAAAGTCCAAAATAAACCTTGAAGTTATAGACGAAAGCTAAATCAAACCCTGAACTTTGAATCCCGGAAATTGGCACTCTGAACTTGCAATCCCGGTCTATTTTAGACCCTAGAGATGTTTGGCATACCGGGAATCCTACAATCCCGGCCGGGATAACCAGCTACTCTAACGGACAAGAATTTGGGCCGGCCCACTATAACGCAACAAGAATTCGTGAAGATTAAAAAATGTTCGCACATTTCCAAAATTGTTCAGATGCTAAAAAAAATGTTCGTGTTATATATTTTTTGGCACGAATACAATTCATTTTGTGTTTTTTTTTACATTTGGAATTCTTAAATTCTATTCACATTTTAAAAAAATCACAGTTGTAAAAAATGTTCCTAATTCCAACCGTTTTCACATGCTATGACAAATGTTTTGGATTTTCAGAATTGTGTCACTTTTTTTAATAACGTTTTTGGAATTACGTATATTATTTCGTAAATAATGTTTTTTCTTATCACGAGCCATAAAAGTTCTTTCTTTCTTTTTCTTAATGCGCGATGTAATAATTCCAAAAGATAAAAAAATGTTGTGGAGTCGAACTTGGGACCTGGCATGGTTAACTTGATTTCACTAGCTACTACATCAGACGACTATGACTTCCATAATAAGAGGCCGAAAATATTTAATCAGAAACCAACGCGTCGAACTTTGAAAACTTTTTTTAGGAGCAAACAAGTATTGAAAACGTATTTATTTCTGAAATCTTCTAACATTTTATAAAGTGTGTTTTGAAAATTCGAATACTTTAAAAAACAACAACTTTCAAAAAGAGAACACCTTTTGAAACATTTTTTTAAACCAGAACAAAATTTTAAAGTGCAAACACTTTTTGAAACATAAAAATTTTCTGAAACCTGAACAAAATTTTAAAGTGCGAACACTTTGTGTACAATGTAAAAAATGTTGGCATGTTGTAAAAAAAGTGTCATAACCTTAACAGAATATACGTGACATGTGTTTGAAAAAAGTGTATGCAAATTTAAAAATGTTGATCCATGTACAAGAGTGTTCGTGTAGTTTTATAAAATGATTATTGTCTTTAAGAAAAAATAAAATGTGTATTTGCAAAAATATTACCATGTATTCAAAAGAGTTTTGGAAACATTTAATTTGAAAATTTCCATAATGTATTTGAAAATATCAAAAAATTATCAAATATGTAATGTATACGTTAAAAATGTACATTGGATACTGAGTAAAATTAGACATGTGAAAAAATGAAAAATAAAATGAAAACGTAAAAGAAAAAACTAAGAAAAAATGAATTAGTGCGCGCGTGTGAGCGACTGCGCTACTGGGCCGGCCCAATTCAGCAAATACCGGCGAAGTCCTCTCAAGGTTTAAAATAGACCGGGATTAGAGAGTTTGGTGTGCTGATTTCAGGGATTGCGAGTTCGGGGTTTGGTTTAGCTTTCGTCTATAAATTCAAGGTTTGTTTTAGACTTTTTCCAATTAAATATCTAAAGAGGTGATGGTGCACGACATAGATTCCTACAGGACAAATAGCAATGACACAAGCGTTTTGACTAATAACAGAATGGCATAATACGAGGTAAGAGGGCACGATTGGACTAATAACGCAATGGAATAATACGAGGTACGAGGGCACGACACGAGAATGGATTTGGGAGAGGTGGGAGGGGCGAAGACACACCTAGCAAGATTTCCTCACGACTCGGTTTGAATTGCGAAAATTGCACCAACTTCCAAATAATGCCCCGGTATGTAGGATTTGAAAATTAGGCCTTTTAAATAACATAGCAGTCATACAAAAATCGTACCAAAAATATCATATGTGATGGTTTTTAATGTGGACTTATATGCATTTATGATAACGTGCATCTCGCTGCCATTGTTGGGTGGCACCATTCAGATATTGTTATGCCACGTTGATGCGACGGACAAGTTAATTATCTCTCTCGTTGCAACGCACAGGTATATGTGCTAGTTGTCAACCAATACAATGCAGGATAAAAAGACAGAAAAAATGGATTTCCATTTGGGAATAGGAGACGTCGCGAAGAGAACACCCGGTGCCAGCGAATAATTTGTAGTGCCGTTGTGGTCGTCCCACGTGCCACCTTGAAGCCATTTGTATTCAAATAATAATCCCAGATATTATCCACATCTGTTTTCATTTTTAGTGCGGACACGAATATTCACTTGCCATGTAGACATTTCCTCAAATATGAATACATAATACTATTTTGGATTATCTACTACCAGTTTCCACCATTATGACTGAATGTCTATTCTTTTTAACAAAGCACACAGTTCAGTTATAGAAAAGAGTACATCCACATTATGATTTAGGACCAATCAAGAAAACCATGCTGCTCTTTCCTTCTCTGCTTATGTCATCAAAGTCACATGAACTGATTACGGCCATTATTTATGAAGATCTGTCCATGCAAAAAATATCTCAAGAAGTTGATCTGTGATAAATGTTGTCAACAACCACACCCTCTAGGGCAATTTATATACCAGCACCGATCGGGTCATTCAACACATTTCTCAATCAACCGAAACAATGAAGGGAAAAAACATTCTGCAAGGCCACAACAATCTAATGTATTCTCCAGATGGTTCAGAGCCCCCGAGATTTTACACTTTCCTTCATACACCGTTATTGTTAACCAAGACAATGCAAGACAAACAAATGGAGATTTTGGTTTGAGAACGGGAGACGTTGGGAAGGGAGCACTTGCTGGTGCAAGAAGAACTTGTAATGAACGTTGTGGTAGCCCCACGTGCTATCGTAGAGCAACGGACCACCACATGCGTGTGAGAGCCACGGCTATGCCATCTGACCTGTCGGTGGCTCGCTATCTTCGCTACTGCATCGATCTTACCACCTAGCAATCAACTTCTTCATGAAGCTCTTCGCACTGCAGGACGTCTGAGCATCTGGCCACGTTTGTCCACGCCAAGCATGCAATGTGCGGGCATGTAGCTCCGTCAACAAGTGGCCTTGGCATGTGAGCAACCAAACGTCTTGTCAAGGGCAATGCTCAGTTGACTATCCCGTTGATGTCTAGTTTTTTCGACAAAGGGTGGATTTTATTGACTCAAATGGAGTGTCAAGATAATACATCAAATTGAACACACACCCGGCCTCTGCATAATTAAGATGCACACAGCTAACCCAACACACACAGAAACACACCGGCAACTAACGAAGTCATAAGACCAAAAGCTATGTGCAGGTGTGGACAAAAGAAAAAGAAAGAAGAAACAAGCCCCAAAGCGATAAGATGAACGATTGACAAACTACAACTAAGACCATATCCGCACCAACCATTGATACCACATGGATGACAAGTATCTTCAACAGCAGCACCTTCAGAAAGGAAGAGACACTAAAGCGACGCCGTCACCGGATCCAACCACAAAGGCCAGTATCAAAGTTTTCACCCTGAAGAATCAGTCCAAACATATCCGAGCAATGCCTCCAACAAGGTAACGACGTGAAAAACATCGCCATTGCCAGGAATAACCACTCGGGTCTGTCCTAGACTTTCGCCACGGAGCTCGAGACCGGGTGCATATAGCACCACCATCCAAATCTCACATGTGTTGTCCCCACCGCTTTTCCGCTACCCGAGCAGCTACAATTGGATCGCCGCTGCTCCACAAACAACCCTCTGCGTTAAGTCATTGTCTATAATTTGTAAACCACCACTGAAGTCATCCACCGGATCAGGACATAAAACCTCCCGAAGTCTTTTTGCTGATGTCGTGGATCCGTATGAAGTCGCTGCCGAACAATCTACATACGCCACCATCGGGCCAGTCGGATCTAAATCACCTCCACCATCTAGCACATCACCGCAGCACCAACAATCCAGACACCGCAAGGCCGGAGCAATGCCAAGACCACCGTTGCCTCAACGACCGCCACGCCGGAGCCACCAGGACAGATCAAGGGAGGTGGGCGCTGTCAGAGATGAGGGACACCATGCATGAGACAAATTTGCGACTGGTCGCGGCTAGGTTGGATCATGGAAGACGTCAGGTGCAGCACATGGGGAAACAGCCCGCAGCCACCATGGCCACTGCCAGTCCACGACTCCATCCGACACCAGCCGCCGCAGACCATGACGCCATCTTGGGGAGGAGGTCAGGGACGTGCGCAGCAAGCTAGGAGACCGATCTGCCCCATCGCCACCATTCGCCAACGTAGGACCTTGCCGCCGCCGCAGGTCTGCCCCAGCGCCGCCTACACGACCACCTCGGCAGCACCACCAGGGGCGGAGACAGGGGGGGGGGGGGGGCGAGCAGGGGCTAGACCCCTGCCAATCGATCGCCCCCATCAAACTTTTTCAGCGGGCTGTGTGTACTGTACTTCGCTAATGGCCGCAACTAATGGTAGCATTAGCCCATATAAAATATTATTCATTGAACCAGCACCACCATAGACGGCCAAAGCCCAATAGCCCATACATCTAGGATATAGTTGTGGCCCACGACAATCTTGACAATGAGATCGATCCGATTGATTGATTGATCTACGTGCGTGTTCTGCTGGATCTTAGGGCGTTTGCCGCGGCCGCCGGCCACCGCGCGTGCCCTCCGCCATCGTGCTTTTCCTGCTAGGGCGTCTGCCATTTCCGCGACGGCGGCACGTCACGACGACGGCACCATTCACTGGTATAAAGTCCACTGTCCAGACACGACTAGACGCAGGAGGATTAGATAATCAGAAATTCTAAACACGGCTAGAGGCTGCTAGTGAGGTGACCAGGATCGAAGATATTGGCATCAGGTACCACTACACGCCAGTAGTGTTTTCATGAATTGTGATCTTAGTCCGGTCAAATTAGCATTGCCTACAGAATAGAGTACAGCTATTGACAATTTGCATTGTGCATTTTTTTTATCGACGACATGAGCTATTTTACGTGTCTAATATATATGCACCATGGTGGATTATTGTATCCTGTAGTCTTTTCTAGTGAAGAACAGGCCCAATTTGAGTCTAAACTAGCCCATTTCTAGCTACATGTTTGCAATCATCTAAACCTAAAAATCTTGTCTTCACCTGCCAATATGGGTTATTTTAAACAAGCAAAACTATTATGGTTGGTCATAACTCTTTCGATGTGAACCGCAACAACCGAACAAGCCTTTTCGGCTATGAATGTTTTCAAAACAGAATGAAGACAATTGTTTCGACATTACATGATTGTGTATATTGGTATGGAAAAATAGTTGTAAAGTTCACATTATGAACTTGTTCGACACTGATGGTTCTAGGATTCAATTTAAATTAACAGAAATATAACATTCTTTTGTAGTTTCAGATATACATTTTGATGATCATCAACACTATCATGAGAGTTAACAATGGAGACACATGTATCGGACTCCATTTTGGTAATGAAAATGGGGCCGTGTGGTCCCTTTGATCAACAAAAAATGCTTCATGACTTTTGTGAAAGTTGGCTTTTCGCCCCCCCTCATGTTCAAATCCTGGCTCCGCCCATGAGCACCACCACCAGCACCCGGGGCCGCCGCCCTGACTCCCATGCTCCGCCGCCTACACACCTCGTCCGGGGCCGCCATGTTGTGCCGGCCGGAGTGCTCCCCGTGCAAGGGATCTCAGCGCGAGAAGACATCCCCGCCAACGCTGTCGGCCAAGCAGGCTTTGCCTGCTGGCGTCCTTCGGCGGCGGCGAGGTAGCAGACGGCGGTGGCGGCGGTGGCGGCTTGGGTGTCCGCCCGAGCCGCCCCCTGTTGATGTTTAGTTTAGAGGGAAACAAACTACCACATCCATCTTCGAGAGATTTTGTGAATTCGTAGATATTTCAGTTTCACTTTTCCCAAAGAAACTTCTTTCAGATGCAACTCTATTGTTGGTTTCATTTGTTCAGAAATATGCAAAATTTCCCGTTGATTCTTCTGTATTCCATTTTAGACTAAATAATGATAAATATATTAGACATGACGTTCTTGGCTGCCACAAAATGAGGCAACTAGAATATATGTGCATCAATTCAAATCAAGTACCCTGCTTGAAAATATTGTTGGATGTATAATGTTCCCCGATGGGTTATGTACGCGATTTTGAATTCTCCTGCCACCCTATAAGAATTATTGGCAATTGCTTGGTGCCATTGTATGAGATTTCATAGAATATTTTTCATAAGTGGGCATTGTGCAAAGTAGTGAAACCAAGATTAATAAGGTGTTGAATTGGGATACGGAAACAAATGGTGGGCACCAGAACTCCCGTGCGTTTAAATGAGGAAATGGACCTCCATGGTTTGATGGATGCAATGAGCTACAAAGGAACTTTGCGATCTTCATTACATGTTTGATGTGCTTCTAAACTCACTCACTCGTGAATAGTTTCAAAATGCAGTGAGTAGAAAGACACTCATGATGGATGTGCATTGGTAAATCAGAAAGACCAGCTCTTCCCGCGCCTCACTGCATTTAGCCATTAGCATCCCATGACGCCAACACTGGTTCGCACCTTACCCCAATTGAATAAATTTGTGTCACTAGCGTCTAAATCCTGACAATTGTAAGTGAGCCCAATTTAGGTTATCCTTATATGAACTTTTCTTTTAAACAAGGCAAAGATTTGTCATTTTTACTGGTTAAGAAGAAGAGAGCTGCCAACTTAACTGAGAAAAAATTGGTGAAAACCTGCACAATCTACTGATCAGGCATGCAAGATAACCCACAGACACCACTACGAAGGAAACATTGACGAGGTTGCACATTGACATCATTGTCATCGCTTCTTCCCAAACATTGACGTGTGATGAGGCCGCTGGATCTTGGCAGAGCTGCTCCGGGCATATGGCTGGCAGACATGGGTGGGGTCCCAGCCGCCGCTGGCCGCCGGATCCGCCAGCTCGGGCGTGCTCCCTCCGGTCTGTTGGCTCCTGTGGACATGGCCCTCCTCTTGTCGGTGGTCCCGAAGGCTGCTTCTCCTGGGATGTCTGGCAGTCCAAATCTAAGGTTTGTCTCTGTGTGGGGAAAGTTGCTGGCTTTGGGTGCAGTCAGTGGCGGAGTTGCGGCGGCGCGTGATGGAAATATGCCCTAGAGGCAATCATCTGGTCACAGTTTGGCAGCGTGAGGTTCGATACGAATCTGATCCTAAACAACTTCTGTACAAGTTGGCGGTGCCCTCACCCCTCGACCTATCACCTGATTCTGTCATTGCGGCCTTGATCGTGGATGATAATAATATTGGTGCACTTTGCATTAGACATCCATCGACTACCACTTTTTCGTTACTAGGAAATTGGCCGCCATTACACCCCCCATTTGATGTTGCGTTCGTTGATAGGAAGTTGTATGTGGAGTCTGACTCTGGCAAGCTCTTCATCATTGAGTTTTGCAAGAACCTTGGTCGTAATCAAAATATCAAATGCGTAATTGAGTCTTGGGGTCATCAGGAAGAACCAGAATGCATTCCTATGGAGGTGCAGTTTACAAACAGGTCGTATCTTGTTGAATGTGGTGGTAGGCTCTTGATGGTTCAACGATTTATTCAGTTACTGGGCCCAGGCCCTCCAACTGGTGACAGTATCTATGGAAAAACTCAGACTGCTGGGTTTGTTGTCCATGAGGCGGACTTGCACTCCGAGCCTTGCCGATGGAGAAGGATCAGTGAGTTAGGTGGACATGCTCTCTTTGTTGGCGAGCATGGCTCCAAGTCTCTGCCCGCTAGAGAATGGAGCGGATCCCAGGAGGACTGTATCTACTTCATATTTGACTATCAACCTCCAAGGATTTCTCCGAATCCATTCAGCGACTGTGGTGTGTACAACATGACAAATGGGAGGATCACACCATTGATGTCTCAGACTGCAGCACATGCGCATTGTGCCGGTCAGTGGGGCCCGACATGGTTTTTCCCTCCAGGAGCTGTGTGATCAATCCAGCAGGGGTTTGCTCTATTGAAAGCTTAATGGTCATAGGGGTGTGCAGATTCTCATATGTATGCCTAACTTGTTCTGCTGTAGGCTGAAGCATTGTGAACAACCCAGCCTGGGCGCTGCCCATTGTTATCCTAGTGTTATCGTCCGACTTGAGTTAATAGTTAGTATGATTATCAACCAGCCTGGTTCTGGTTATCCTAGTGCAACCATGTC
>LR738712.1:730888975-730903539 GCA_902687465.1 Secale cereale | reverse complement strand
CCCCCCCGCGCACCCAGCGGACCCAGGTCTAGCTCCTCGCTGATGTGAGTCTTGCCGGAGATTCCCCCACCACCCCGGTGCCGGCGGTCAACTCCGTCCCCTGCACTCCACCTCGTCTTCTCCTCTCGCACTAGGCGCTCAAGACTCGTACGCGGTGAGATCCTCTGACTGCTTAAAGTCTACTCCCTTCATTCGAAATTACTTGTCTCGGAAATGGATATATCTAGAACTAAAATACGTCTAGATACATCCATTTCTACGACAAGTAATTCCGAACGGAGGGAGTACCTAGGGTACAGCTCGTTTGTTGAGCAGATCGATCGATGCGGTGCCTGATCAACATTGTTTCCGTGGATCTATCATCTGTCAGTTGGTATCGCATTTTGTACCTGGTGATGGACCCCTAAAAGATTCACCCTGTACTTGAAAAAAGTGAAAAGTGACACCGCTTCTACAGATTTCTACTTGACCAAACCAAAATTGTTTTTTAGTTAGTAGATCGTCTGCTGTTACAATTTTATGTACGAATATATACTTTGGTCAGATGCACACCTACCACTGCTTCAGCGTGTTCTTCAGGAAGGAAATGGCGCCTCTTTTCCAAATTGCTACTTTAATTACCTAATCGAAATCTGTTTTCTTTTAGTTGATCTAGGCTTGGAAGTTCAGGTAATCTGATGTAAAAACAACAAATATTCAGTAATATAAATTGCTCTGATGTGAAGCCATTCGTTCAGTATGCACTTAATAAGATGCCACTTTTTTTGTATAATTTTTATACTTAGTAGAATGCCCTCACACCTGTTGGCCCAGATCCGACGCCGAGTACTTCCCGACGGCGGCGACGATCGACGATCAAACGACGATGACGAACGAAGCTCGCTGACGGTCTTGGATTGCTGCCCCAAGCTAGCTAGATATGCACGTACACAACAGCCAATTGCTTGAGGCTGGAGACACACGTACGTGTACAGCTTGATCGATCTGACCACCAAACAACACCGGCGTGCACAGCGGCCAGCCGGCCGGAAGAACGAAACGCACGCACGCAAAGATGATGTATTGCCGCAGGACCGTGTCTTTCCTGTTTGCTTTATTACTTTTTTATGATATGTTTACGGGGATACATGAGTATATATATACTAGCTAAAGCTAACCAGTACTATTCCTACTCGGTGACTACTATGAGAAACCTACACGGACACGTACATGCACATATACTAAACCGGACACTAAACCGGATACGGCCAAGTACACGTTGTGGTTATTTTTAACAATCACCCCCCTAAACACTACGTCGTCATGTCACTGCATCGACGCCGATCCTTCTTTGAATCTCCAAGAACTTCTCTCGATCCAAAGCCTTGGTCTGGATGTCTGCCAGCTGATCATCGGTGCGATTATAGTTGACCTCCGTTTTATCTTCTTCTACACCGTCCTTCATGTAGTGATACATCGTAACAATGTGCTTGCTCCTATCATGCCGCACTGGATTTTCGGGTAGAGAAGTTATAAACTCACTGTCAACTTGAGCACCACTTGTTCCGGATCTCGATACATGAGATCACTGTGTAGCCTCCCTAGCCACACACCTTGACACTCTCCTTCACTTGAAGTCGATGTCGCCACTTTCTGTCTTCGTGATAGCCAACTTACTATGCTTCTGCCAAGGAAATATGCCACGTCCGAGGTACTCTTACGGTCGTCGACAATCCCTTCCTTGTGACTACCACTATAGCCGAGTAGTTTCACCATCTCCTTCTTGTTCATCTCAAGACGAGGTTCCATTGAAGCTCTTTCATGCCACTGCTTTCAAGTACCTTCCTTGCATATGCCTCCTGGCATAGTGTGATCCCCTCCGGCTTTTGATGTTCCTCCATCCTGAGGTAGTAACTCAAAATACCAAGATCATCTATCTTGAAAAGCTCCTTCATTTGTATATTGAACTTTGCAATCACCTCTTCATCTGCTCCAGTTATCAATAGATCGTCGATGTAGATGCCAACTAGTAGACGATCCCTTCCTTGACCTCTCTTGTATATTGCATGCTCTAGTGGGGCTTTCTCAAATCCAAGAGAAATTAATGTCTGATCATGTTTGATGTTCGACGCCCGAGAGCCTTGCCGTAGCCCGTACAAGACTTTGTGTAGCTTCAGTACCTTGTGTTCCTCTCCCTCTTAGATGAATGTCGGTGACTGATTCACATACACATCTCCTTGTAACTTGCCATTCATAAACGCGGATTTTACATCCATGTGATGTATCTTCCATGATTCCTGAACTGCGAGAGCAATGAGTAGTCTCACCGATTCCATCCTTTCAATGGGAACGAACACTTCTTTGAAGTCCACACCTTTCTCTTGCACGTACTCTTTGGCTACTAGCCTTACTTTGTTCTTCACGGACCCATCGACATCATTCTTGATCATAAATTCCCACTTGAGATCCATGACATTTTCATTGTTGGGAAGATCCACAAGCTCCCATACATTGTTGTGGTGGATCGACCTCAACTCCTCTTCCATAGCCCGACGCCAATACTCCTTCGTATTTGCGCCCTTGAATTTCGCCAGTTCCTCGGTGCAAGCTAGACACCGTTGTCCACTCCATTTCACCTCTTCCCGGTCAATTGTCCGAAGAGACTTCTCCAGATGTGGGTGTAACACTGGTCCAAGATGTATAGGTGTAGATGATGATGCCCTTTCCTCCATTACTGTCGGAAGCGACGTTGCTTACGTGGCTCCGTGTATCTTTAGGAGTGACGCCTCGCCTTTTCTGTTTCCTTGCGTTGCAATGGCCAAGCATGGCGAAACTGCACACGCGATATCTCCTGGACTTGCAACTCCAGGCGATTCTAGTGATGGGCCAAGCTCATCATGTGAGCCACCTAGCAGCCTTCCTGCAAGGCTGCTTTCTCCTGGCCATACAAGCAAATTGGCTAGCCTCCTCTCTGGTGGGACTTCACTACCTGTTACTGGGCAGCGTGGCGCAGCTGCTACACACTTTCCACCGAACATCATCGAGCTAGAATTGCCTCCACAGCTGGCACGCGCGTCTCTCGTGCAAGCCACCGCATGACTCGATCCAGCAGATTCTTTCAGTGTGTCTATAGCCGCTGCACTCGTGTCCACCTTTGCACCAGCATCAACAACAGTTGCACTTGTGTATGTTGTTTCCTCCATGACTTTCGGCGCCATGTATGCCTTTATTTTCACTGGACACGTTGCACGAAGACTGTTTCTCCATGGTCGAGCACACGCGGCAATCGCTGCATCCACTCCAGCGAAGTTAGCACTTATGCCCGTAACATCGATGTAGGTTTCGGAATCATCCCCCGCGTCCGTAGCGTCGACACGAGTTTCCGAACCATAATCTTGAAGGCAAACTTTTTCTTTCGCAAGCTCGACAATTTCTTTAGTCAACACTTGTGAGTCTAGACCCTCCTCGTCCACAAGTTCGCTCATCAACATCATGTTACCATCATCTCCTTGCTGGGCCATGAGTGCCTTCTGCTTCGGTGCTTCCTCACAATCACCCTTGAAGTGACCGAGGAGGCCATAGTTATAACACCTCACTTTCCTGATGTCAAACTTTCTCCTCGGTGGTGCAGGCGCATCCTCGTCATCCGAGTCGGCGAAGTTCTTTCTCGCCAAGCGCTGCTTCCCCTTCTTCTTGTTGTTGCTTGTAGACCGGCCTTGTTTTTCTAGGGCGATCCACTGCGCCTTTGTGAGCATCACAAGCTGGTCATTCCTCCCATCCCCAAGACTGTACCGCATCCGCTCGTCGTGAGCCTTGTACCGCCCGACAAGATCGTCGACGGAGAGTGTCGCGAGATCGACGCACTGCTCGATCGCTGTGACAATTTGCAAGTACCGGGGAGGGGCCGCGCGCAAGAACCGATGGACAACCGAGGTCTCCGTGAGATTTTCTCCAAGCACGTGAATCCGATTGACGAGAGTAGCCACCCGTGAAGCGAACGCGTCCACGGACTCATCGTCGCCCATGACCAAAGTCTCATAGTTCCTTAAGAGAGTTTGGAAATTGGCTTGCTTGACGCGGGTGTGTCCCTCGAACTGGAGCTTCAGCGTATCCTACACCTCCTTCGCCGTTGCTTTGGCAATCAGGTACTGGAGGACATCCATCGGCATCACCAGTAAATCGCCGACGCAGCCTGCCGATCCTTGCGGTGCTCGGCTCCCTCCTTCTTGTACGCATCACCTCCTGGATCGACCACGTCCCATAGCTCGTTGGCGCGGAGACCACACTCCATGAGGGCCTTCCAGACCCCGAAGTTCTCGCGATAAAACCGTGGGTATGACGAACTCGCCCGAGCAGCAATTACTTTAGCCGCATCGGAGTATTCCGCCAGCTGCTTGTTCCCTTCGTCGTCCGACATGATCCTCCGTTACTAGAAGATCAATCTTGCTCTAGATACCAATTGTTGGCTCAGATCCGACGCCGAGTACTTTCCGGCGGCGGCGACGACCGACGATCAAACGGCGATGACGAACGAAGCTCGCTGACGGTCTTGGATTGCTGCCCCAAGCTTTTTTTTTTTTTTTGGAACGTAGACGCAAGATTGCGTCTGGCTTTAAATTAATAAAGCCACCAGGGCAAGTCACACGCACAACAGTAAAAAATTACAGACCAAAAGTATCTGAACCAAAAGGTAAACGCCGCACCGGCCACAGCCAAAGTTCAAACATAAGGTGAAGACAAGGAAAAACACAAGTGGTAGGAGCCGGCCGAGGCTTAGGTAGTTCCGTCATCTCGTCGGGCTTGGCAAGTCATCCTTTTGATCTTCTCCATGACGACCGACATGACTTGTTCGTCATGCGCTTTCCCCAACGGCATCCACACCTGGAGAAAAATGTGGCATTTGAATAATACATCAGCAGGGAGATTTGGGAACTTATGTTCGATCGTAAACTTGTTACGCACGGACCAAAGAGACCAAAGGAGCGCCCCTACGCAACGCCACAGGACTCTAGCCGATGGTCCTGTTTGGGCCGACAGTATCTCTAAGAGGTCTTTCGAAGTGTGGGGTTGCCAATTTTTGTCGAAAGTCTCCCTCACCGCACTCCAGGCAAAATGAGCAAGCACACATTGGAAGAAGATATGGTTAGCGTCTTCAGCCAGCCCACACAACGTGCAATTGCCATCAGACGGCCCGTTCCGCTTGGCCACGTTATCAGCGGAAGGGAGCCGATTTCTCAGCATCTGCCACAAGAAAATTTTTATTTTCAAAGGCAAACCTGCTTTCCACAGTCCCCTAACCATGGAAAGCACCGGTCCGTCGGACATTTTGTAATACAGAGATTTGACCGTGAACACCTTTGAGGACGATAGTTTCCACGAGATTACGTCAGATTCGGAGGATATCACTAAGTCTCTCCAAGCCCCCACCAAGTTTTCCCAGTTGGCAGCCTCCATCGGCCCAAGCGCGCGGATGAAGGATATTGCCGGGGGACTAACACGAAGGGCATCGGCAACCGTAAGGTTGGGGTCGGTGGCCAGATGATACAGCTCGGGGTGCGACTCCCACAAGGGGGTTTGCTCCCACCAATGGTCGAGCCAAAAGCGAGTAGAGGCACCGTTCTTAATAGAAAACTTTGCCCCAAGAGCGAAAGCTGGCCGAACTGCCTGGATCCCTTTCCAGAAAACAGATCCAGATGCTTTTGCTTGAAAAACCGTGCCGTTCGGAAAATATTTGGCTTTAAGGATGCGGGCCCAGAGACCGGACTCATTTTGCGCAAGACGCCACCACCACTTGGCTAAAAGCGCAACGTTCATAAGCTTGGAGTTGGTAACTCCCAGCCCTCCAAACTTTTTGGGGCGGCATATTGCCGCCCATTTGACCAAGTGGTATTTCTTTTTGTCTCCCGTTCCTTCCCAAAAGAAACGAGCTCGGGGGGTGTCAAGTTTGGCATGGACCCCATCCGCTAGGAGGTACATACCCATGATGAACATAGGGAGAGAGGACAGACTCGAATTGGTCAGAATGAGCCTTGCCGCAGACGACAGAAATCTCCCTCGCCAAGGGCTAACACGATTGGCCACCTTCCCATACAGAGGCTCCCACTCCCCGATGGTGAGTCCGCGGTAAGAGATTGGAAGGCCCAAGTATTTGATCGGAAAGGCGCCACGTCTACAGTTTAGAAGGTTAGCCACATGGGAGCTCGAGCGGTCATCCATCCCTATGGTGAAGACCTCACTCTTGAGGAAATTTATCTTCAGACCCGACATGAGTTCAAAGGCCAGAAGAATAAGTTTGATGGAGGCCACACTAGTGTCATTTGGTTCGAAAAGGAGGAGCGTATCGTCAGCATATTGAAGGTGAGATACGCCGCCTGGAATGAGATGCGGAACAAGACCAGAGATGTGGCCGGCAGCACACGCTCGTCGAATCATCGCGGCAAGTGCATCCGCCACAAAGTTGAAAATTAAAGGTGAGCTCGGATCCCCTTGTCTGAGTCCCCTCTTGTTGCGGAAGAACTTGCCCAGCTCACCGTTGATGGTGATCGCCGTGTGACCACTAGACACTAAGTGCATAATGCGGTGGACAAAACCTGCCTCAAAACCCTTTTTGAGGAAGACTTCCTGGACAAAATCCCAATTCACCCTGTCATATGCCTTCTCAAAATCGAGCTTGAGTAAAACTCCCTTAGTTTTATTCTTTTTAAGCTCGTGGACAATTTCCAAGAGAGCAATCGGGCCTTCTAAGATATTTCTATGTTTGAGAAAGCCCGTTTGGCTATGACTAATCGTGCGCTGCGCAATGGGGGCAAGACGCGACGCATATGCTTTGGCACAGAGCTTGAAAGGCACATTGATGAGAGTGATTGGACGGAACTGACGAATGTTGTCCGCGCCTTTCACTTTGGGTATAAGGCTAATGGCGCCATAGTTCAGAGTCGAGATATCAACGGTTCCTAAGGCAAAACCGTTAATAATGTCGTAGAAGAGGTGTTTCAGCAAGGGCCAGAATTTCTTGAAAAATTCCACGGGCCAGCCGTCAGGGCCAGGGGCCGTGTCATTTTTCATATCCAGCAAGGCCGAGTCTATTTCTTCCGGAAGGAAAGAGAGCGCTAGGCACTCGTTTTCCTCCTGCGACACCCGCTCCTCCGGATTCCACAAATCCGAGCGAAGGCAAAGAGGTTTTTCACTGGCCGTCCCCAGAAGGCCAATGAAGAACTCATAAATGTGGGTCGAAATTTGTTCCTGAGTAAGCAACAGGCCCGACTCGGATTGGAGGCGTAAGATAGTACATTTTCGCTTTCTACCATTTGCATACGCGTGGAAGTATCCCGTGTTCGCGTCTCCTTTCGTAACCCATTTGACGCTGCCCGTGTTTGCTGCCCCAAGCTAGCTAGATATGCACTTACACAACAGCCAATTGCTTGAGGCTGGAGACACACGTACGTGTACAGCTTGATCGATCTGACCACCAAACAACACCCGCCAAGGCCCAGCGGCCAGCCGGCCGGAAGAACGAAACGCACGCACGCAAAGATGATGTATTGCCGCAGGAACGTGTCGTTCCTGTTTGCTTTATTACTTTTTTATGATATGTTTACAGGGGATACACGAGTATATATATATATTAGCTAAAGCTAACCAGTACTATTCCTACTCGATGACTACTATTAGAAACCTACACGGACACGTACATGCACATATACTAAACCGGACACTAAACCGGATACGGCCAAGTACACGTCGTGGTTATTCCTAACATAGTCTACATTAATAGAAAAAACAGAAGCGAAAATGGAGTGTGTGCTGTTGACTGGGTCACTTATGTTGGGCCATTGCACATGAGAAATCAAGTACACAATTCTTTCACAGCTTGTTATACTCTGCGGCTGTTAGTGTTTCTAGTCTAGAAATAAGGTGGCAACCAAAGGATATTCTTTTCTGTTGTAGTCATGCACCTCATCAACTAAAAAAATTGCACAGCGTACTGTCTAAGCTTAGTTGCAGTTACTACTTGGTCCTTACTGGAACTGTTGTTACCAAGTGCACTACTTTATTTCTGTCTTCACATTTTCATTGTTTCCTGTGCATCTTCACATTTTCATTTTACTCTGAACTCCTTCAGTTTTCATACAAAATTGAGTCGATGGCCTTTGTGATTAGAATAACACAATAAGAAAATGTGCTGTTAGTTGTTGTGTCTTTTTACTCTGTCTAACTATGAATCCTCTGTCTTGTCTTGTAGAGTTGTATGATGGAGGCTGCACAGTCTCGACCTTGGTCGGATCTTCAGCCAGAACTCTTGGGCCTTGTCCTCAGCCGCCTCCCCTCCCTAGCTGACCGTGTTCGTCTGAGGGCAGTCTGTCACCCATGGTGCTCTAATAGTCTGCTGCAACCGCCGGTGGCGGAGACAGGGGGGCCAGCAGGGGCCCTGGCCCCCCTCACAATACTGTGTCATGACTAATATACATGGTCACAGGGACGGAGCCAGGATTCTAATATAGGGGGGCGGGAGTTCGCCTTCAATGTGTAAACTTATAAGAAGATCATGCAGACACAATAGTCTAGTTTTTTTAGGGACAACAGGCTGATTGATGAACTATATATCCTAATCAAGAGAAGAAGATTTGCGGGAGCTATGAATAAATTCAATTTCAATCAGAAGTTTCCATAAAGCGAAATCTGAAAGCAATTCGTATACATGTAACTAAATCATTCAACTACAGGAACGGATAACTAATGCAAAACCATGTCTCACGGTAAATATATTTTTTGTAGCTTATACAGATCAAATCTTGTACTTCGGTTCTACTTCTTAAGGCACAAGTTTATCTAATCTCAAAACATGAGCCATCGACTAAGTAATCGAGAACAAGAGAGTAATCTAACCATTCTTCATGACTCGTTGCCCCTCATGTTGGCTCTGTGGCCGGCCGGCCGATCGGCCGTGCAGGGTCTGGATTTCCCCTTCTGCAATTCTGAACTAAGATTGGAAGTTGCACGTCGATGGATCATTGAATGCTCTAGACGGTGCCCGTATAGCAGCAGAGCAGGCGGCGGCCGACTGGGCATCAGGCGTCGATCTCGTAGCCACGACCTGACCTATGCGTGCGTGCGTTCGTGACCTGGCCCTATTGCCTTCTACAATGGGATTGCTATTCTTTTGCTAGATATTTGGGCTGGGCCTTCACGTTGCCTTACAGAGAGAGAGGGACGGGGCCAAAGGGGGGTGAAACGAGACAGACAGTACGCGTAGTTAGCTACAATCTTGGGAAATCTAGTCGTTATTAAGGGCATGTACAATGGTTCTAGCTTAGCAACGCCACGTATGATAAATGATGAGGTGTAGGAGAGAGAAGTTATAAGAGAAGGCTTGTCTTCTCTTAATTAAGAGAAGGCAAGAGATGATCTCTTAGCACAATATGTCTCACCATGTTTTTAGGAATAACTAGTTATTGAAGATAAGGCTAAGAGATGACCCATTGTACACATATTTTTTTGTCATCTCTAAATTACATGCAAGATTTAAGATAAGACTACCTTATCAACCATTGTACATGCCCTAACAGAAAACGCTATCGTCGGGGGGGGTCTCCCCCCCCCCTCGTCCCCCCTTGAATCCGTCCCTGCTTGGTCATAGATGGTTAATTACTGATAAATTGGTGTATTCTAACTAGTTGACCCTTCCTAACAAGGATTTACTACACTTGGCCCTTCTCATGCTATTTTCCTGGCTCCGCCACTGGCTACCGCTTCCCCTCCCATTCCCGTGGCTCACCCTCCCTGATGGTACCTTTTTGAGCATCCCAGGATGCGAGGTTCACCGCATGCCTGTACCAGATGGTGCAAGTTGCCATGGCTCCATCAACAACTGGCTATTCCTCATGATCAGTGATTACACGTGCACTTTGATGAACCCTTTTTCCAAGGGCGTGTTGGAGCTTCCTCATCTGGTCACAGTTTGGGAGCGTGCGGTTCGCCACCAATCTAATCCTGAACAATTTTTGTACAAGTTGGTGGCACCCTCGTCCCTGGATTTATCACCAGATTCACTTGTTGCGGAATGGATCATTGGTGATGGGAATATCAAAACACTTTGTGTGAGCCAGCCACCAATTCTCAGTTTCTCGTTCAGAGGCAACATGCAGCCATTACCGGACCTATTGGATGTTGCATTCTTGGATGGAAAGTCGTACATATTATCAGGGATTGGCAAGCTCTTCATCCTTGAGTTCTACAAGAATCTTGGTAGCAATCCAAACATCAAATCTATAATAGACGCTTATGGTGTTTTTTTGATATACCAGAATGCTTTCCCAGAGAGGAGATGTATATGGTCAAGTCGTATCTAGTTGAATGTGGTGGTGGACTGTTGGTGGTGAAACGATTTATTCGTGTCATGGGCCCTTCTGCCACGGACGATCCCTTTGGAAATACACAGACTGCTGGATTTGATGTCCTCAAGGCAGACCTGCACTCTAACCCTTGCCGGTGGAGAAGGATCAGTGAGTTGGGTGGACATGCTCTCTTTGTTGGCCAGCATGGCTCCAAGTCTCTGCCTGCTACAGAATGCTGTGGATACCAAGAGGATTGCATCTACTTCGTCTTTGACTATCCCCGTCCAAAGTTTTCTCGGAATCCATTTCAAGACTGTGGTGTGTACACCATGCAGAATGGGAGCATCACGCTGTTGATATCTGAGACTGCAGCACCTACACATCATGCCGGCCAGTGGCGTTCGACGTGGGTTTTCCTAGCTGCAGCTGTGTGACCAATCCAGCAGGGTTTGCTCCACAAACTTTCTGCTGATGCTTTGTGACCAACCCAGCCTGGGCGCTGCCCATCTTTATCCTAGTGATATGTTATCACTCATACTTAAGTGCTTAACTTGTATGATGATCAACCCAGCCTGGTTCTGGTTATCTTTATCCTAGTGATATGTTATGTATGGTCTAGTTGTGAACTTCTAATTAGTATGATGTTGTCCACTTCAAATCTTATGAAGTATCTCAATGGGAAGTATTTGGATGTGCAACTTTATCTTTGTTTGAGATGTGTGTGTTAAGCTATAGCATATGTACTTGCACAAATTTTCTCTCTGGAGGTGAAGAAACTTGGGTGTCCCACTAACCACTGAATCCTGATTGCTGCCGCTGGGGGTACCGAGTTTTGTTCACAGCTGTGGTCATTTTTGGATTGCTTGGACTCCTATGCAAAGGCAACTTTCAAGTTTCTTTGAAACATTGCAGAGATGGAATCGTGCCATGGGTGCGTATGATCCATGTCAAGGACCGCCATCACTGGGACATTAACGTTCAGCACAAAGAGAAATCTGAACCATGTTTCTTTGGTTCTCTCGCACCCCTACCTGTTGTCAAGCAAGAGGATGTGAAGTGCGGCGCTACATCCTGTGTAGATCTGGTTCTTCCAAACATTGTAATCAACTCGACACCATTGCCGGTGCAAGAGACCCACTCATCAACCTTTTTCTGGAACTCCACATACTCTCTGAACAGATACATAACCATGAGTACAAATTGCTTCTTATCAGTCTCCCCGTTCACTTAATCGTATCGAACAATCTGCACATTCTTTATTCTGATGTCCAAGTGCAGTAAGAGATGTGAGGTTTTCTAAATAAATTAGAGCAACTCCAACGGACCGACCCAAATAGACACCGATTTTGTCCGCTTTTCATCCGTTTGGGTCGGCCTAGCGGCCACCCATGTCCGCTTTCATGTTTGGGTCGGCGTTTGCGTCCAACGCCGACCTAACCCATTTTTTGAGTTCACGCGGGGAAAAATAAAAACGCAAGCATTTCGAAATGAAAAAACTTAATTAAACATTAAATGCCGGCCAGAAAGGTCGGCGAAAGTCCACGCGTTCACACTACATTTAATTAAACTAAAAAAACAGAAAACCAGGCGTCCCGTGGCCCTAGGCGTCGTCCTCCTCGTCGGCGTCGGCGTCGTCATCGTCGGGGCCGGTGAGGTCGACAAGGGTCGGCGCCGGACCAGCCCAGGGGAACGTCGTCTCCCAGGCACGGCCGATGTCGGCCGTCGCGGGCTGTGCCGCCGCCGGCTGGGCCGTACAGGCACTAGTAGATAAAGGGGGATCAGACCCGGTTCATCTGGGCCTTTAGCCCCGGTTCCAGAACCGGGACAAGAGGGTCGGTACTAATGCTCTGACCCTTTAGTCCCGGTTCAATCCAGAACCGGGGCAGAAGGGTGTCCACGTGGCCTGTGCACCGAGTCCAGGCAGGAGGGGCTTTAGTCCCGGTTGGTGGTACCAACCGGGACCAAAAGGCTTCCACGCTTCAGCATTTTTGTGGCTGTGGTTTTTTTTTTGAAAGGGGAGGGGGGTTTTAGGTTTTGGGGGGTTAATTTAGGTGTTTCATATATTGTGTTAGCTAGCTAATTAATAGAGAGAAGTGTTCTCTCTTATGTCCGTGCTTGGTCGACGCTACATACTACACATACGTATATAGAGAGGACTAGAGTCACGCTAGCTAGCTAGCTAGCTGCTAGCTACTAAGCAAACAAAGTAAACAGAAGATCGTATATATAATCAACATATATATATGCATATAGAGAGAAGTAATATCGACCACCTCTCCTTCTCCGAGAGATTGGTCGAACAACAAGTTCTCGTATATCTATCCGACACTACCGGGCACATATATACAATAATTATCTCTTACAAAAATAATCTCCTAACACATGGATGCATGGTCCACATAGTATTCTCCGTCTTCAGCGATCACGTGTTCAAGGAAGAATGCCGCCAATTCCTTTTGAATTGCTCGCAGTCGATCTGGTGTTAGGAGTTCATCCCGCATCCGAAACATCTAATTTGAAGTAGGGGGTCAATACATGAAATGATGCTATAAATTTGTGAATATTATTGATTGCTTACGCACTTCAAATTGTTCATCAGTGTAGCCCCGCTCACAGGTCGTGTGGCGGATGGACTCGCAAATGTAGTATCCACAATAATCATTCTCAGGTTCCTGCCACAACCACTTTACAAGAAATAGAGGTCAATCAAACTGATAAGCAAGAATGCCAAATTGGTATTGATGAAACTAGCGCTTGAATCAAGATATAGGAGATGCGCGCGCGGAAGAACGTCCCTTCATGCGCTGCTTTGATATACTGCCGCATCTTCCTGAGTGGTGTTTCCAATTGCTTGTCCGTCCAAATGCACCACCCTGTTACAGGATCCAAGGTTCCGCCAGCCCCGAAGAACCAAGTCCGGCAACGTTCTGGCCAGTGCATTGTCTCTGGTTCGATCCCTTTCTGAAGCAAATCATTCTCAGCCTTGGCCCACTTAGGCCGGGCTACGAGGTAGCCGCCCGACCCCGTGCGATGGTGATGCTTCTTCTTCGCAGCATTTATCCGGTTTGTCTCCGACATCTTCTGACTCTTTTCCGACTTCTTATGGGCCACAAATGCGGGTCAGTCATCTTTGATCTTCTCATATATGCCCACGAATTCTGGAGTCGTTTTCTCTCTGACAAACGTATTCAGTTTTTTCTTCCATGCCCTGAATTGGTTTGCCATCTTCGAAAGTGCAGCAGACTTGATTAACTCCTCTTTAACTGGGTTCGCCGGATCAACCTCTCGCGGTAGGACGAAATTTGACTTCAGCTCAGTCCAAAGATCTTCTTTCTGCATATCAGTGACATAAGTCACCTGAGCGTCGATTGCAGCCGGCTTTAACCATTGATGGATGCTGATCGGTATCTTGTCCCTAACCAGAACCCCGCACTGATTAACAAATGTGTTCTTTGTGCGGATGGGTGCAATCGGCTCGCCGGAGCGCGAGATTTCTGAGATCTCAAACTTTTCATCCGGCCTCAACTTTTTCTTCGCTCCTCGTCTCTTTACCGAAGATTTGCTCGATCCGGAGGGCTAGAAAAAGGAACAAAGACGAGAGTTAATGAATGAATCAATTAACTAGTCAGCACATGCTTAACTAACATATATACCTCCTGGCCGGACTCGGTTCGGTCACCGGAGCCAGCATCACGGTCTCCTTCTTGCACCGGCATTGGGTCACCGGAGCCGTCCTCACGGTCTACTTCTTCCATGTGCATTGGGTCACCGAATTCATCAATATCATAGCCTAGATCTTCCAGCCGCAGCTCTTGTTCGACCTGCTCATCGGTGTCGTTGAGATACGACCTGACGGCATTTTGTCCGTGTGCGATTATGTCCATCAACATCGCTTCTTGTGCTAGGTCTCGGGTGTTGTCGTCCATTGTTTCTACAAATATTTACAACATGCCAATTATTATTCAAACATGACAGATGGATATATTAATGGCAAACGTAGAACTAGCTTCAACCCTCGACTGCTCGGCGATCCACAAACCCTAGACCCCCTCATGTCACATTTTGTCTAGCTAGTGTCAAAGGATTCAACAAAACCAATGCTTCATCATTAGGCGAAAGTAACAGTAGCATGATGGTACGAAGCTCTCCAAAGTTGTTTTGGAACGAAGTCCCAGATAAGATAATCCGTAACAAAAGACGGATTATCCTATCAGGAACTCCGTTCCAGAACATCTTTGCATAACTTCGTAC
>LR738712.1:730800680-730884385 GCA_902687465.1 Secale cereale | reverse complement strand
CGATCCACAACCCTAGACCCCCTCATGTCACATTTTGTCGAGTGTCAAAGGATTCAACAAAACCAATACTTCATCATTAGGCGAAAGTAACAGTAGCATGATGGTACGAAGCTCTCCAAAGTTATTTTGGAACGGAGTCCCAGATAGGATAATTCGTAACAAAAGATGGATTATTCTATCAGGAACTCCGTTCCAAAATATCTTTGCATAACTTTGTACCAAAATGCCCCGGTTACTTCTGGCAAATGATGAACTCATGGAATTCTTTAATACTTTGACCCCCGACTGCTCGGCGATCCACAACCCTAGACCCCCGACTGCTAGGCAACCTCTCGACCCCTCACCCTTCGGCCTCTCGGTCCCTCGACGACCCTCGACCCCTCGACCTTCGGCCTCTCGGTCCCTCGACGACCCTCGACCCCGGCCCCCCCTAATGCCAAAGTTATCGGGGAGGGTGTATGTCGACATAGACATATCCGATAAAAAAAAGAGGAAGAAGAAGAAAAAAGGAACCGCTAGAGGAGAAGATCGAAGAAAAAAAAAGAAAAAAAAAGGAGAAGAAGAAAGGAATAGAGGAGAAGAAGAGAAATTTCTCTTCTTCTCCTCTATTCCTTTCTTCTTCTCCTCTTTTTTTCTTTTTTTTCTTCTTCTTATTTATTTCTCCTCTTCTTCCTCTCCTCTTCTTCTTTCTTTCCTCTTTCTTATTTTCTTATTTCCTATCCTTCTTTTTCTAAATTTGTAACTTTTGCATATATAAAACTTTCTATATATATTTAGCATATATAAACAAAAAACTATATAGCCACATACACATATATATACATCACATATACACACATCACATATATACAGCAACTTCCTAAGAAAAAATATATTTATATACACATAAATATATATTTAACATATATATTTAGCAAATTCCTAAGAAAAAAAAAGATATACACATACATATAAATACAACAACTATATATACAGCAACTATATATACTGCAATTTATATAAACATAAAAAATATATACACATATATACATATATACACGACGAGGCGGCGTCGGGGGCGACGGCGACGGCGACGGGGCGACGGGGGCGACGGCGACGGCGACGGGGCGACGGCGACGGCGACGGGGAAGGAGCAGATCGAGGGAGGCGTCGGGGCAGGGAAGAAGAAAACTGCCCAAATTTTCGCAAGTGTTGGTTATATAGGAGGGGCATTAGTCCCGGTTGGTGGCTGAAACCGGGACTAATGCCACCCTTTAGTCCCGGTTGCTGCCACCAACCGGGACTAAAGGTCCCTTTTCAGCAGCCCAAAGGGCGGGAAGGAGGGGCCTTTAGTCCCGGTTGGTGGCAGCAACCGGGACTAAAGGGGGTCATTAGTCCCGGTTTCAGCCACCAACCGGGACTAATGCTTCCCTTTAGTCCCGGTTGGTGCCACCAACCGGGACCAAAGGCCCTGTGCTGGCGCGGGTGCGGTGGGATGTTTAGTCCCACCTCTCTAGCTGAGGGAGCTCGAGAGTGGTTTATAAGGGCTGCTGCTCCCACCCTCTCGAGCTCCTCTCAAATGCAGGCTTCTGGGCCTAACTCTGCGCGCTGCCCTGTGAGCTTGCTGGGCCTTATATTACAGGTGGATCCTGTGCTATAGGCCTTGCAGGCTCACTGGGCAGCGCCCAATTTTTTTTTCCTTTTTTGCTTTATTTATTTCTAAGTTGTTTTTTGTTGTATTTAGAGTTGCTTTATTTATTTTATTTTCTTTGTTTATTTCTAAGTTGTTTTTTGCTGTATTTAGAGTTGCTTTATTTATTTTACTTCCTTTATTTATTTTCTTTGTTGCTTTATTTATTTTATTTTGTTTATACTTACAACAAAATACTTATTGTTGTTATTTATTTCTAAGTTGTTTTTTGCTGTATTCAGAGTTGCTTTATTTATTTTATTTTCTTTGTTTATTTCTAAGTTGTTTTTTGCTGTATTTAGAGTTGCTTTATTTATTTTACTTTATTTATTTATTTTCATTGTTGCTTTATTTATTTTATTTTGTTTATACTTACAACAAAATACTTATTGTTGCTATTTATTTTTCAAGTTTGTTTTGTTTTGTTTTGTTTTGTTAGTGCAAGTAGTATTGAAATTTGAATAGTACAAACGGACAATGGTATCATACTCGTTTGTTACAAAGTTGGCATGGTATCATCATAATAGTTGCGGAAATAACTCTTCACTTTTTCTTTGCTTGTGTCATTTTCTTATTGCGCCGTAACCATGGATAATCTTCATCGTTTATCAGCATGCTTGGGTCAGCCTTGACTTTGAAGGGAGGAATTTCATGAAACTTTTCATAATCTTCAGACATGTCTGTCTTGCCCTCCACTCCCAGGATGTCCCTTTTTCCTGAAAGAACTATGTGGCGCTTTGGCTCATCGTATGATGTATTCGCTTCCTTATCTTTTCTTTTTCTCGGTCTGGTAGACATGTCCTTCACATAGATAACCTGTGCCACATCATTGGCTAGGACGAACGGTTCGTCAGTGTATCCAAGATTTTTCAGATCCACTGTTGTCATTCCGTACTGTGGGTCTACCTGTACCCCGCCTCCAGACAGATTGACCCATTTACACTTAAACAAAGGGACCTTAAAATCATGTCCGTAGTCAAGTTCCCATATGTCCACTATGTAACCATAATATGTGTCCTTTCCCCTCTCGGTTGTTGCATCAAAGCGGACACCGCTGTTTTGGTTGGTGCTCTTTTGATCTTGGACAATCGTGTAAAATGTATTCCCATTTATCTCGTATCCTTTGTAAATCAATACAGTCGAAGATAGTCCCCTGGACAACAAGTACAACTCATCACAAACAGTGTTGTCACCTCTGAGACGTGTTTCCAACCAACTGCTGAAAGTCCTGATGTGTTCACGTGTAATCCAGTCGTCGCACTGCTCCGGGTGTTTGGAGCGCAGACTGTTCTTGTGTTCATCGACATACGGGGTCACCAATGTAGAGTTCTGTAGAACTGTGTAGTGTGCTTGAGACCAAGAATATCCGTCCCTGCATATTATTGAGTCCCTTCCAAGCGTGCCTTTTCCAGTCAATCTCCCCTCGTACCGCGATTTAGGGAGACCTATCTTATTAAGGCCAGGAATGAAGTCAACACAAAACCCGATGACATCCTCTGTTTGATGGCCCATGGAGATGCTTCCTTCTGGCCTTGCGCGGTTACGGACATATTTCTTTAGGACTCCCATGAACCTCTCAAAGGGGAACATATTGTGTAGAAATACGGGCCCCAGAATGACAATCTCGTCGACTAGATGAACTAGGACGTGTGTCATGATATTGAAGAAGGATGGTGGGAACACAAGCTCGAAACTGACAAGACAATGCGCCACATCACTCCTTAGCCTTGGTACGATTTCTGGATCGATCACCTTCTGAGAGATTGCATTGAGGAATGCACATAGCTTCACAATGGCTAATCGGACGTTTTCCGGTAGAAGCCCCCTCAATGCAACCGGAAGCAGTTGCGTCATAATCACATGGCAGTCATGAGACTTTAGGTTCTGGAACTTTTTCTCTGCCATATTTATTATTCCCTTTATATTCGACGAGAAGCCAGTCGGGACCTTCATACTGAGAAGGCATTCAAAGAAGATTTCTTTCTCTTCTTTCGTAACAGCATAGCTGGCAGTACCTTCATACTGCTTCGGAGGGATGCCGTCTTTTTCGTGCAAACGTTGCAGGTCCTCCCGTGCCTCAGCTGTATCTTTTGTCTTTCCATACACGCCCAAGAAGCCTAGCAGGTTCAAGCAAAGGTTCTTCGTCACGTGCATCACGTCGATTGAAGAGCGGACCTCTAGGTCTTTCCAGTAGGGTAGGTCCCAAAATATAGATTTCTTCTTCCACATGGGTGCGTGTACCTCATCGTCATTCGGAACAGCTAGTGCGCCGGGGCCCTTTCCAAAGATTACGTGTAAATCATTGACCATAGCAAGTACGTGATCACCGGTACGCATGGCGGGCTTCTTCCGGTGATCTGCCTCGCCTTTGAAATGCTTGCCTTTCTTTCGACATTGATGGTTGGTCAGAAGAAATCGACGATGGCCCAGGTACATATTCTTCCTGCACTTGTCCAGGTATATACTTTCAGTGTCATCTAAACAGTGCATGCATGCGTGGTATCCTTTGTTTGTCTGTCCTGAAAGGTTACTGAGAGCGGGCCAATCGTTGATGGTCACGAATAACAACGACTTTAGGTCAAATTCCTCCTGTTTGTGCTCATCCCACGCACATACACCGTTTCCATTCCACAGCTGTAAAAGTTCTTCAACTAATGGCCTTAGGTACACATCAATGTCGTTGCCGGGTTGCTTAGGGCCTTGGATGAGAACTGGCATCATAATGAACTTCCGCTTCATGAACATCCAAGGAGGAAGGTTATACATAAATAGAGTCACGGGCCAGGTGCTGTGATTGCTGCTCTGCTCCCCGAAAGGATTAATGCCATCCGCGCTTAAAGCAAACCATACGTTCCTTGCGTCCTTTGCAAACTCCTCCTAGTACTTTCTCTCGATTTTTCTCCATTGCGACCCGTCAACGGGTGCTCTCAACTTCCCGTCTTTCTTACGGTCCTCACTGTGCCATCGCATCAACTTGGCATGCTCTCTGTTTCTAAACAAACGTTTCAACCGTGGTATTATAGGAGCATACCACATCACCTTCGCAGGAACCCTCTTCCTGGCGGGCTCGCCATCAACATCACTAGGGTCATCTCGTCTGATCTTATACCGCAATGCACCGCATACCGAGCATGCGTTCAGATCGTTGTATGCACCGCGGTAGAGGATGCAATCATTAGGGCATGCATGTATCTTCTGCACCTCCAATCCTTGAGGGCATACGACCTTCTTTGCTGCGTATGTACTGTCGGGCAATTCGTTATCCTTCGGAAGCTTCTTCTTCAATATTTTCAGTAGCTTCTCAAATCCTTTGTCAGCCACAGCATTCTCTGCCTTCCACTGCAGCAATTCCAGTACGGTACCGAGCTTTGTGTTGCCATCTTCGCAACTGGGGTACAACCCTTTTTTGTGATCCTCTAACATGCGATCGAACTTCAGCTTCGCCTTTTGACTTTCGCATTGTGTCCTTGCATCGACAATGACCCGGCGAAGATCATCATTTGGTTCCTCTTGATCTTCAGCAGCTTCACCCGTTGCAGCATCATTGGGCACATCGTCTGGTTCCTCTTGATCTTCACCAGCTCCCCCCATTGCAGCATCACCGTATTCAGGGGGCACATAGTTGTCATCGTACTCTTCTTCTTCGCCGTCTTCCATCATAACCCCTATTTCTCCGTGCCTCGTCCAAACATTATAGTGTGGCATGAAACCCTTGTAAAGCAGGTGGGAGTGAAGGATTTTCCGGTTAGAGTAAGACATCGTATTCACACATTTAGTGCATGGACAACACATAAAACCATTCTGCTTGTTTGCCTCTGCCGCATTTAGAAACTCACGCACGCCCTTAATGTACTCGGAGGTGTGTCTGTCACCGTACATCCATTGGCGGTTCATCTGCGTGCATTTATATATAATTAAGTGTGTCAAAAACCATTACAGAACATCATAAATAGATAATTAAGTGACCAAATGGATAAAAGTTCATCATCACATTAAAACCAAAGTACATACATATATAGTTCTCATCTAACAACATATAGCTCTCCATACACATCGAAACTATGTAAAACATTTCAATGCGAAAACAAATGCTATCATAATCGCAACCAAGGTAACAATTGATCCAACGGCATAATGATACCAAGCCTCGGTATGAATGGCATATTTTCTAATCTTTTTAATCTTCACCCGCATTGCATCCATCTTGATCTTGTGATCATCGACGACATCCGCAACATGCAACTCCAATATCATCTTCTCGTCCACAATTTTTTTTATTTTTTCCTTCAAGAATTTGTTTTCTTCTTCAACTAAATTTAACCTCTCGACAATAGGGTCCATCTTGACCTTGTGATCATCGATAACTTCCGCAACATGCAACTCCAATTCCATCTTCTCCTCCTCCATTTTTTCCAATTTTTTCTTTAACGAAATGCTTTCCTCTTCAACTAAATTTAACCTCTCCACAAGAGGGTCGGTTGGAATTTCCGGTTCAACTACCTCCTAGACATAATAAAACATCTATGCATGTCAGGTTGGTCGGCATAACTATCATAAGCACTAAAACAAATAGTTATAAATTAAAGATAATATACCACATCCGAATCGTAGACCGGACGAGGGCCCACGTGGGCGGATATCAAAACCATCGCACTATATAATAACAAGCAATAATAAACGTAAGAAAATTAGACAAACATGCATCTATCTAAAGCAATAATAAAAGTAAGAAAAGCATGGACATAACAAGAGGCTCACCACGGTGGTGCCGGTGACGAGATCGGAGGGGGCGATCGACGGCGGCGAAGACGGGGACGGGACGTGACGGACCGCTAAACCGAGACAAATCTCGGAGAAAATAGAGCTTCGAGAGGAGAAAAGCTTAACTAGTGTGGCTCGGGCATTCCACCGAACACGTTGTGTGCATAGGAGGTGAGCTAGAGCACCACTAACCCCTCTCCTCCTAGGCCAGAAAAAAAAACAGAGCAGTGAGCTCTGCTCTTGAGTGAGGGGTTATATATAGGCACCTCATTGGTCCCGGTTGGTGCTATGAACCGGGGCTAAAGGGTTGCCTTTGGTCCCGGTTCATATCACTAACCGGGACCAATGGTGGTGGGCCAGGACAAAGAGCCATTGGTCCCGGTTTGTCGCTCCAACCGGGACCAAAAGGTCCAAACGAACCGGGACCAATGGCCCACGTGGCCCGGCCGGCCCCCTGGGCTAACGAATCGGGTCCAGTACCCCCATTGGTCCCGGTTCTAGATTGAACCGGGGCTAATGGGCTGGACCAATGCCCTGTTTTCTACTAGTGAGGCAAGGTGCTCTTGCGCCGCGCGGCGCTCTTCCTCCTTGGCCTCCCAACGCTCCTCCTCGGCGTCGCGCCTGAGCTGCTCGAGGTACTCGCCCTCGCGGCGCTCCTCGACCAGCCGCCTCTGACACCAGTGCTCGAGGTAGGCCACCTCCGGCACGTCCATCCAGACCGGCGGCGCGCTGATCCACTCACGCACTTGGCCGGTCCAAGTGTTGCGCTCGATGGGGGTCGGCTCCGGCTTGGCCTTCGTCGGGGACGGCGGGGCAATTGGCGGCACGACGCAGTCGCCGGCTGTGGAGAGGGCCATGACCTCCGCCAGTCTCGCCTGGTACGCCGCCGCCTCCGCCTCATCTCTACGCCACTCAACCTCCTCGCTCTCCCGGAGGACTGCCGCTAGGGCCGTCTGGTAGGCGGCCTCCGCCTCCTGGTCCTCGTCGTGAACGACGAGGGGCGTCGACGAAGAGCTACGCGGGACGTCGCGGACACCGCGCCGCCTGGCCTCCTTGTGTTCGAAGGCGAACCAGTGCGCCTAGTTTGGCGAGTCCACGTCGTAGGCGCAGTCGCGGCGCTGCTAGGGCGTCAGCAGCGCCCACCGGCACCGCACCTCCTCCAAGTGCGCCCTCGCCGAACGTGGCGCCGTCGGCACTTGGATCCTATACGTCGGGGTAGGGGAGAGGTACGCGGTTCTCCCAGTGCCACCTCGCCTGGTGCACGGGGACATTCACGCGCTGCCTCGGCCGGCGGGAAGACGCCGGCTAGGGCAGGGTTAGGGGGCGGGGAGAGGATGGGCGGGTTCCTTGCCCTTGCCAGTGAAGAAACCCATCGTCGCGGGTAGACGGCGAGGAAGAGGTGTGGACAGGGTTTGCTGCCACCGGCGAGGGAGCACGGGTGGCCAGATGGGGACGGGAGTGAGCGGATGAGGACGGCCCCGCCGCATGCGTGGATTAAAAGAGGCCGACCGCGGTCGCTGACTAGTGGGCCTGATGTGGCCGGTCGTCATAAATTAAACTGACCGCAGTGGTTGGACAGCCAGCCGGTGGGGATGCGGCGGACACCGAAAAGGCGCGTGAAGCGTCCGCTTCGTGTCCGCGCCAACGCATTGGCGGCCCAAATTTGGGCCGGAAATGTGTCCGCGCGGACGCGAAGCGGACACGATTTGGCAATGGGTCCCCGCATTATTGGGCCATTACTTTTGTCCGCGTGGATCCAAACGGAAGGCGGCGGACGAAATGGGTCGCCCCATTGGAGTTGCTCTTAAAACCGACATATTTTCATAAGGGATCTTTTCTTATAGTTTGACTTCTTCCTCTTTTCATATTTTTACCTTTGATAATAAATTTTATTTGTTTAGTAGGTAAAACGGCTAGACATATCACAACCCATAGATCACAATAGTATATCGATAGATCCCAACCTCTGCATCTTCATAATAGTGCCAAAATAGATCAAGCACATCAGAACTTTATAAATCATGATAATCATGACCGCCCCAATTTGCTAGGAAAGAATTCATAACCGGGCATTACTTGAATTCCTAAATACGATAATACTACTCCACCTTCAACACAAGATATTAATATTGTAATAGGGTCCCCGGAGGTATAACATTTGTTACAGATGTTGGAAATATGCCCTAAAGGCAGTAATAAAGTTATTATTATTCCATTTCCATGTTCATAATTAAATTTATATTTTTGTGCTATAGTTGCAGTTGTTCTTGAATGTCAGATTCTTTTTTTTTTGCGGGTGACTTGAATGTCAGATTCGAAGGGATACCTATTTGTATGTGTGGAAATATAAACATCAATAAGATCCTAGTCAGACCTCTCGACTAGCTCATGTCAATGTAAGAAGGATGCTGACAATAATGAGAACACATTCTTAGAGTAACAATGGTGTGGGATAGACCCAACTTATGACATACTGTGAGATCACATTGTTAACATTTTGTCGGTACTTCCGTATAAAGTATTAACATTTACTTGTCTCATGTGACCATGAGAATATCATAAACCCAGATGCCGAATGGTTACTTCGGGGTTACGAACCATCACTCTATAAATGGGTGATTATGAAGGTGAATTAGGGGTATACCGGAAAAGTATGTTGCGGTATTCAGTATGTCAAGATTGGGATTTGCTACTTCAGTGATGGAGAGATACACTATGGGCCCACTTGGTATAACTATGTCCATCATCCCTTTGCCAAGGATAGTGACTAAGTGGTTAGTCAGGTGGACATCAAAATACGGAAATGAGAAAATAATACAAAGTGTTGATCACGGTGGTACCCTAAAAGTTTCGCCTCAGATTTTGTAATGTATCCTGAAGTAAAGGGAATTGTGTGAAATAACAAAAGGTTCGCTCAAAAAGATTTTCGTTGCTACACGAGAATTATTATGGGTGTCTAGATTCTGTTAATAATTATTGACCGGAAGGAGTTCCGAACATGTCCCCATATTATCGAACCTATAGACACTAGTGCAGAACCGGGCAATAGAACCGGTTCGTAAGGCCCTTTAGTGCTGGTTCCATAACCGGCACTAAAGTGTGGGCACTAAACCCCCCCCCCCTTAGTACCAGTTCAGCACGAACCGTTGCTAAAGGGCAACCACGTGGCACGAGCCAGCTCCGTGGGCTGGGAGCCCTTTAGTACCGGTTGGTAAAACCAACCGATACTACAAGGTTTGGGGGGTTTTTGGTTTTATGATTTTTTTCATTTAATTTTGTGTTTTCCATTTAACTCTTTTTCATTTGCTGGTATTTTACGATACTACACATTGTACACATCATAGTCATTACCGCTATCTAATCACCACCAACACTAGCTTTAAAGAAAAATCATTCACTTGTACCAGAAGCAAGGATATCATCGAGTTCAACATGGTCATGATATTACAAGCGTTCATAACACCACAAAAGCAAATCATCCTTTGAGATTAAGTTCAGGACGAAGAACACGGACATGAGAGGACAAGTACTAAGAGCATGAACTAGCTAAATCACTCCTGCTGCTCTCTCTCAGGTAAAATATCATAGAACATGTATAGCTCTCCTGATTCATCATACTGGAGCATGCAGATGAACCTGTCTCCTAATCGTGGGCTGGGCTTCTCATTGCTGCCCCCTAGTACTTCTCTGGGATCGTTAACAATTTTGCTCCAATCTTTCACTATTAAGCATTCATCGCTTTTAGAAATCCTGAATGCACTCATGTGCAATGTAGGATATCTTGGCCGTAAGCTAACCATTGACATGTGACCTTTAGTCTCGATCCACTAAGGCACAACTTTCATCGGGAGTCCCTGTTGAAGAACATCGTATAGTAATTAATATACTTAGCAATGAAATTTAAGAAAAAAATAATGTATGCAAAAGATATACTGAGGACAAATAGTAAAAATCTTACCATCACTCGTAAATAGATGTGACCGTAGTTCAATACGATCACTATTGGTCGCACGTTTTGAGTACTAACATTTTTAAGTGTAGGAAGATAATTTGTCTTGACAATATGAAGATCCTCAATCCATGAAACATAATGACTTATCTCCTTGCAGTTTAGTTCTGCTCCGGGACAGTAGTAGGTCATGTCTACCAAGCGCCGGACATGTTTGCTTGAATGAAAATAAGTTGTCAATAGAAATTAGTTGTCAACTATTTTTGAATAAACAATATCAAAGACATAAATATGGTTGAGAAACTCACATAGTGGTAGAACTGGAGGCGTCTGCACATCGACCCAGATGTCTCTATTACCTTCAATATCATCTTCCGGACGAATATCAAAGGTGATAACCATATCAGGCTCAAATGCATAAGCCTTGCATAGTGCTTGCCAAGTTTTGCATTCAAAATAAGTGTACGTGACTGCATTGTATAATTTGACGTTGAAACTATAACCATGCTCGGTCTTCAGGTAAACTCTCTTTACCTCCATAGTTTCCATAACACTGAAACATACCTTATCCAAGATAAAAATTCTTGTATGGCAGGGGATGCGCTAGTAGAATAGTGAAAATTTATAATTATAAGTTGAAGCAAATGAGACATATATAAGTCATGCTTAATTACGAAAAAAGACTTGTCGTTGTGACTTACTGTATCCACTTCGAATGTCTCATCCAGCTTGATGCTGAAGCGCCTATCATCAACAAGGAAATTTCTGTCGCACAGGCCGCGCTTGTCTTCACGGTATTCGCACTTAATGATATCATTTTCGTCGTCAGACGACATTTCCTATTAATTAGATCATCAAATCTCAGATATCTAAATTTTCTTACTAAAAATAAACAAGTTCTATTAATTCAACTAATTCAACTAAGAATTTACTAAAAATAAACTAGTTCTATTAATTTTCTTACTAAAATATATAAAGTAGCTATATATAGTAATATTTTAATTAGATCATCAAATCTCATATACCTAAAAATAAACTAGTTCTACTAATTCAACTAGTTCAACTCCGCATTTACTAAAAATAAACTAGTTATATTAATTCAACTAGTTCAAATAATCTCATATACCTAAATTTTCATACTAAAAATAAACTTGTTCTATTAATTTTCATACTAAAAATAAACTAGTTATATTAATTCAACTAGTTCAAATCTCATATATATACCTAATTAATATCTAGCTAATTCATCTAAAAGAAAATTTTCTAACTTTTTTATAACTATTTCTATAACTAAAAAACAGAAAAATTTCTAACATTTCTAACTTTTTATAACTATTTCTATAACTAAAAAACAGACAAATTTCTAACATTTCTAACAATGCTATATAACTAACTATTTCTATAACTAAAAAAAGAAAAAAATCTAACATTTTTATAACTATTTCTATAACTAAAAATAAAAAAATGTATGTGTGTGTGTGTGTGTGTGTGCTCACCGGCGAGACGAGAGGCGACGGGGGGCGGCGACGGGGACTGCGACGGGCGCGGCGACGGGGACGGCGACGACGACGGGGACGGGGCGGCGACGACGGGGACGGGGCGGCGACGACGGGGCGGCGACTGGCGCGGCGACGGGGCGGAGACGACGGGGCGGCGACGACGGGGACGGGCCGACGACGGGGACGGGGCGACGAGGGGGCGGCGACGGGTGCAGAGGAGAAGAAGCAGATGAGAAACTGAAATTTTTGAAGTGTTTTCTTATATAGGATGGACCTTTAGTACCGGTTGGAGCCACCAACCGATACTAAAGGCCTGTTTTGGCCAGGACAAGCGGCGGGAAGCGCACCCCCTTTAGTACCGGTTAGTGGCTCCAACCGGTACTAAAGACACCCCTTTAGTATCGGTTGGTGCCACGACCCGGAACTAAAGGGGGTGCGCTGGCGCAGGAGCGGTGCGGCAAGTTTAGTCCCACCTCGCTAGCCGAGGGGCGTCCGCACTGGTTTATAACCCCCCGTGAAGTAGCTCTCTCGAGCTCCTCTCCAAAGCAGGCCTACTGGGCCTACATGTTCTGTGTTGTCCTGTGGGCCTACTGGGCCTTTGCGGGCCTGCATCCTGGCCCAACAACAGGTTGGGTTTCTAGTCGTATGCAGGCCGGTCTGGCCTAGTAGGCGGGCTTTTTTGTTGCTTTATTTATTTTTGAGTTGTTTTTTTTTGTATTTAGAGTTTCTTTGTGAATATTTTTCCTTTAGGTACAAAAAATTACAAACTTTTTGTTAGTGTCCGTAGTTTTCAAATTTGAATAGTTTAAATTTTGAATTATTTGAAATTAGTGTGAATCACTAGTTTGTGAATAACTTAACTTTAAAAAATAAGTAAAGACATGAAAGAATTTTTTTGCACATAAAATTTCTTCGCGTTTCAAATGCCAAAACACATAACTACCCTAACTATTACAGAGATTCCCTTCTGGGTGTGGAACACAGAAGAAACTGATGCTAGTGAAGCGAATCACATCTCAGATCTTTGGGTGTGAAACTTTTTCTTCGCGTGTGTCCCTTTGCGCCGTAACCATGGAAAATCTTCATCATTTAACGGGATGCTCGGGTTAATATTCACTGTGAATGGAGCAATTTCATCAAACTTTTCATAATCTTCTGACTTGTCTGTCTTATCATCCACTCCCACGATGTTTCTCTTCCCAGAAAGAACTATGTGCCGCTTTGGTTCATCGTACGATGCATTCGCTTCCTTATCTTTTCTTTTTCATGGCTTGGTAAACATGACCTTCACATAAAAAACCTGTGCCACATCATTGGCTAGGACGAATGGTTCGTCTGCATATGCAAGATTGTTGAGATCCACTGTTGTCATTCCGTACTGCGGGTCTTCCGTTACCCCGGCTCGTGTCATATTGACCCATTTGCACCGAAACAAATGGACCTTCAAACCACGTCGATAGTCAAGTTCCCATATGTCCTGTATATAACCATAATATGTTTCCTTTCCCGTCTTGGTTTCTGCATCAAAGCGGACACCACTGTTTTGGTTGGTGCTCTTCTTATCTTGGGCGATCGTGTAAAATGTATTACCATTTATCTCGTACCCTTTGAAAGTCATTATATTCGAAGATGATAACTAAGACAACAAGTAGATGTCATCTTCAATAGAGGTGTCATGCATGGTACGTGTCTGCAGCCAGCTGGCGAAACTCCTGGTTTGTTCACGTGTAATCCAGTCATCAGACTGCTCCGGGTGTTTGTAGCGTAGCAAATTCTGGTGTTCATCCATATACGGAGCCACCAAGGCGAAATTCTGTAGAACTGTGTAGTGTGCTTCAGTGAGAGAATGTCCGTCCATACATATTATTTGTTCCCCTCCTAGCGTGCCTTTTCCATCCAGTCTGCCCTTATGTCGCGATTCAGGAACACCAATCGGCTTAAGGTCAGGAATAAAGTCAATACAAAACTCAATGACCTCCTCATGTTCATGCCCTTTGAAGATGCTTCCTTCTGGCCTAGCACGGTTATGAACATATTTCTTTAAGACTCCCATGAACCTCTCAAAGGGAACATGTTGTGTAGAAATACATGACCCAAAACATTAATCTCTTCGCATAGGTGAACTAGGACGTGCGTCATGATGTTGAAGAAGGATGGTGGGAACACCAACTCGAAACTGACAAGACATTGCACCAAATCATTCTCTAACCTTGGTATGATTTCTGGATCGATTACCTTCTGAGAGATTGCATTGAGAAATGCACATAGCTTCACAATGGCTAATCGAACGTTTTCTGGTAGAAGCCCCCTCAATGCAACCGGAAGCAGTTGCGTCATAATCACGTGGCAGTCATGAGACTTTAGGTTCTGGAACTTTTTCTCTGCTATGTTTATTATTCCCTTTATATTCGACGAGAAGCCAGACGGAACCTTAATACTGAGTAGGCATTCAAAGAAGATTTCCTTCTCTTCTTTGGTAAGAGCGTAGCTTGCATGACCCTGATGTATGCCGTCTTTTCCGTGCATACGTTGCTGGTCCTCCCGTGCCTCAGGTGTATCTTTTGTCTTCCCATACACGCTCAAGAAGCCAAGCAGGGTCACACAAAGATTCTTCGTCACGTGCATCATGTCGATTGCGGAGCCGATCTCTAGGTCTTTCCAATAGGGAAGGTCCCAAAATATAGATTTCTTCTTCCACATGGGGTGCGCGTCCGTCAGCGTCATTCGGAACAGGTTGTCCACCAGGACCCTTTCCAAAGACCACCTTCAAATCCTTGACCATATCATGTACATCAGCACCAGTAGGGTGGCGAGGCTTCGTCCGGTGATCCGCCTCACCTTTGAAATGCTTGCCTTTCTTTCTTACGGGATGCCTGCTCGGAAGAAATCGACGATGTCCCAGGTACACATTCTTCTTACAATTAGCCAAATATATACTGTCAGTATCGTCCAAACAGTGTGTGCATGCGCGGTATCCCTTGTTTGACTGTCCTGAAAGGTTACTGAGAGCAGGCCAATCATTGATGGTCACGAACAGCAACGCCTTTAGGTCAAATTCTTCCCCCATGTGCTCATCCCACGCACGTACACCTGTTCCATTCCACAGTTGTAAGAGTTCTTCAACTAATGGCCTTAGGTACACATCAATGTCGTTGCCGGGTTGCTTAGGGCCTTGGATCAGCACTGGCATCATAATGAACTTCCGCTTCATGCACAACGAAGGAGGAAGGTTATACAAACAAAGAGTCACAGGCCAGGTGCTATGGTTGTTGCTCTGCTCCCCAAAAGGATTAATGCTATCTGCGCTTAGACCAAACCATACGCTCCTTGCATCATCTGCAAACTCCTTCCCGTATTTTCTTTCGATTTTTCTCCACTGCGACCCATCAGTGGGTACTCTCAACTTTCCGTCTTTCTTACGGTCTTCTCTGTGCCATCGCATCGCTTGGCATGTTCTTTGTTTTGGAACAAACGTTTCAACCGTGGTATTATAGGAGCATACCACATCACCTTGGCAGGAATCTTCTTCCTGGGGCGCTCGCCCTCGACATCACCAGGGTCATCGCGGCTGATCTTATAGTGCAATGCACCGCATACCGGGCAAGCGTTCAAATCCTCGTACTCACCGCGGTAGAGGATGCAATCATTAGGGCATGCATGTATCTTCTGCACCTCTAACCCTAGAGGGCAGACAACCTTCTTTGCTTCGTACGTACTCTCGGGCAATTCGTTGTCCTTTGGAAGCATATCCTTTATCATTACCAGCAACTTTCCAAATCCCTTGTCAGATACACCATTCTCTGCCTTCCATTGTAGCAATTCCAGTGTGGTGCCCAGCTTTTTCTTGTCACCTACGCAATTCGGGTACAACAATTTTTTGTGATCCTCTAACATGTGCTACAACTTCTTCTTCCCCAAATCACTTGCGCAGTTTCTCTTTGCATCGGCAATGGCCCGACCTAGATCATCAACGGGCTCATCTGATGCCTCTTCTTCAGCTTCTTCCCACATTGTCGGCTCAGCTTCTTCCCGCATTACCGGCTCAGCTTCTTCCCCCATTGTTGTATCATCGTATTTAGGGAACCCATGGCCAGGATAGCTATCGTCGTCCTCTTCTTCTTCATTGTCTTCCATCATAACCCCTCTTTCTCCGTGCTTGGTTCAAACATTATAGTGGGGCACGAAACCGGACTTAAACAGGTGGACGTGAATGGTTCTTGACTTAGAGTAATTTAGACCATTCTTGTAGACAGCACATGGACAAGGCATAAAACCATCCGCCCGCTTGCTTGCCTCAGCCGCAAGCAGAAAAGTTTGCACGCCATTAATGAACTCAGGAGAGCATCGGTCATCGTACATCCATTGTCGGCTCATCTTCAATACACAGCACCAAAAACACCAACTTAATACAAGTTCATACATAAAGTTCATACAACACTTAAATGCAACAAACAAATAACTCTCTAGCTAAAGCATTTAAATGCAACAACAAATGCGATCAAGATCGCAACTAAGGTAACAATTGATCCAACAGCATAATGATACCAAGCCTCACTATCGATGGCATATTTTCTAATCTTTCTAATCTTCAAGCGCATTTTCTCCATCTTGATCTTGTGATCATCGACGACATCGGCAACATGCAACTCCAATTCCATCTTCTCGTCCTCAATTCTTTTCAATTTTTCTTTCAAGTACTCGTTTTCTCTTTCAACTAAATTTAACCTCTCCTAGATATTCAAACTAAGTGTTATTTTGGACCTCAAATTGCATATAAATCAAATACTAGCACATATATTTCCTCCCAAATTACTAAACTCCCAAATTAATCACTATATAAAGCATTGCAAGAGCTAATATAGCAATGAGAGATGAAAGGACAAAGTTGCTAACCTTTGTAATCATTTGAATGGATGGGGGCCTTCAAATCTTGACAAATTTTGGGCAAAATGCGTGATGAGCTCGAGAGGAAGAGGGGAAGAACAGAGCGGGAGAGGGGAAAGGGGAAGAACAGAGGGAGCTCGGGGGGACGAAGGGTTTATGTACGACCACCTTTAGCAACGGTTCATGCCAAGAACCGGTACTAAAGGTGCTGGAGGGGCCCCAGACTGACAACATCCTGCCACCACTCTCATTAGTGCCGGTTCGTGGCACGAACCGGTGCTAAAGGTTTGTCACGAACCGGTACTAATGAGAGCGGTCCGGCTAGCCATTGGAACCGGCACTAATGTACACATTAGTGCCGGCTCAAATTCAAACCGGCACTAATGTGCTTCACGTTTGACCCTTTTTCTACTAGTGAGAGTCACACGATTAACGACTAACAGTATGTATGTGAACTAGAAGATAACGGAGAATGGGAGAATGAGCTCCGGAAGTGTTCCGGCTAATCCTGGAGGTGTTCCAACTAACCCCGGAAGTGTTCTGGGAGGTCCCAGGAGTGTCCCGGTGATACCCGCGAACGTCTTGGAAGCTTTTGGAATATCACAGAAGCTTCCAAAAGAGTCTGGAAGGTTCTAGAACATTTTGTCGAATACGAATACCGAATATGATGATTTATCTTCCACCCTTTTGACCAAATGACTATTCTTCTTAATAAAGCATAGAGTTGGATTATAGAAGACAGTACATCGTACATCCACCTTAGGTCCAGCCAAGCAACCATGTCGCTCGTCTCTATTTATTTCATTCAATCACATGGACTGAATACAACCATTATTTATGAAGATCTTTCGGTGGAAAAATATTGTATGAAGTTGTTCTATGATAAATGTTGTCAGCATAAACAATTTCAAGAATGAAGCAACCACACCATACATGGCTAAGCATTTATATACCAACACCGACGTAGTTTTTTATCTATGCATGCTTGATGAGTCATTCAACATATTTCTCAATTCAGCATAAACAATGCAATAATTTTACTGTAAGACCAGCAATTCAGTGTATTTTCCCCATGTTCAGAAGTCACTGACGTTTTACACGTTCCTCCCATACACTTATCTATATCTATACCTCTATATCTATATATATATCTATACCTATATCTATACCTATTATTAAAGGGAATGGGTATTCTTGGTTTGGTTCCGCTTTGATTCGTCCCGTTTAAACTATTTTTACGTATGCTACTTTTTAATTGGAAACCAAGACATATTTTAGGGAAATTGGAAACCGTGACATTTTACTTGTAAAGGAAAGGAAAAACAAAGCGAAGCGGCCGGCTAGTCCATATCTCTATTTTTTATATGTCTGCGGTGTGCTGGGCCAAGTCTTGCCTGCATCGGCTGGCTGAGCTGCTGCTGGCTCACGCTCCAGCCTAGAGCGAGCCAAAAAACAATCTGTGCTCAAGCGGGAGTCGAACTCGCAACACAGCGCAAACACAAAAAAAATTCACAACCAACTCATCCAATTGTCTCTTCTGAACTGTAACAGGTTGTTTTCTATTTATACATTACTTTTGACGAAGTTACGTAGGCTAGATTCGTATTTTCAGTGTGTGAGAGGCAAAACAATGTCTACATGTAGGATCCAAAAGATAACATGTACGCGTAGATTCTAAAAAAACTGTAAGGGTAGAAATTTGCTATTTTCAATTTTTTTTAGGGGGTTGAATTGCCACATGAAGGAACTTATATGGTGACCTTTTTGCCCGATCCACCGTACTAATGGATGGTAGAGCCTGCCTGAAAAACCTGGGCCGAGTGAAACTAGGCCTGCATCAAAAAGTTGATCAATGGATTTGTTACCCCATTAAATAGTACCATCTGTTGGAAATATGAGCAATTTACGAAGTGATTTTATTAACAGAAATACTAGATAAAGCATGAGTATTATGGCAGTGATAAAACAAGTCATGCGATTTAACAAGGAGAAAGTAAACATCATCTTCATATATAAAACTAGTTGCATATATGAAGTAGGACCTAACAAATTTAGAGCAAACCCTATAACAAAGAACTGTGACAGTGTTTCTAACAGAAAAAGATGAATACATACGGGCCAGAGAAAGGAACAAGATAAACTGGAGAGATCATGAAGACATACGAAGCAGCAGCCGAAGCCCCGTTCTTGGGTGAGTTGTCCTCGCCGGCCATGTCGTCGAAGAGGTTGTCGACATAGGGGAAGAAGTCGTCGTTGGGGAAGTAGTCGTCAGCGACCGGATCGTCCGTGATGAAACAACCAGTAGTCGCGCCAAGCGCTCCCCAAAAACCTTATCACCCTTCTCCCGTACATGACTCAAAAGGTGTGGTTTCAGATGCCTACTGTCCCGACCTGCGGTGCACGCCGCAAGCCGGGATGGGGAAGACAACAGCAGCTCAGGATTGGAACTTGTGGCGAGAGGAGGAAGGAGTTCTGGTGCGTCTCTCTGGGGAGGAGCGGCCTCCCTTATATAGGCGCAAGAGAAGGAGGTGAGAAGCCAGCGACGGGAGCTGAAGGGAGTGAGGGAGACGAACCAAACAGGCTGCAGCCTAAGGGGCGCGCCGTTCGGATTCAGTGTCCACTTACAGAAAACGTTTTCAGCTTCCGCGTGACCTTTCGCATACCCGTCGTGCGTGGCAAAAATAAGACATCGGCTCGGCTCATTCCCGCAACCCGCGGCGCGTCGTGACGAGACGTGGCGTGGCGGACGACGGAGGAGGAGCGCGCGTGGATGTCCCTCTTGTTCCCATGCTCGTACAAGTGGAGAAAGAGCCTCCCTTATAAGGAGGTCCAACTCCCGGTAAACTAGCAATGTGGTACTAAACTTTAGTAGTGCCCCTTGCCTTGCACGAATGGACTAAATGGGCCTCTAGGATTTATTAGGAATTTCTGAAATTAATATTGGGCTGGGCCAAAGTAGATAAAATTCCAGCAATCCCCCACCAGATCCCAGAGGCACACAAATTTTGCCTTTGGTTCCAAAACACTGTTTTATATATACCGATACTGCAGTGGAGACTGTTAAGTTGAACTTCCACCTAGAACTCTGTGCTACACTAGTATGCAAATTGAACAGTGGACTGGGCCTTGAACTGCAAGTTTTCTGCGAATCTAGCTTCACACAAAGCCTTGACCGATGCTTGGCTACCGTGGGTCTTCCTCGCGGGTGGAGCTTATGCGTCATACTCCGTGACCTTTCATGAGTTTACTAGAGAGAACCATACTCTCATAGATTGCGACGTTTGACAATCGGACTCATATAGGTGTGTTCTTCAAAAGATGTTCTGCAGGATAACATCTCTGCTTACAAGAGCCACTTAGAACACATTAAGATATACATCAACCTGCCATGCAGATTTAGGAGAGTATTGCATCTTCATGGAGTGGTATTTATAGTAAGGATACTCTCCTCTCAGTTGACCAACAGCTTGTCTTCCACATCTAATTCACAGGATCTCCGATCACAAAGACTAGGTTACCACTGTGAACAACTCATATTGTGGGTCGCATACCCATCTCCCTCAATGGATTATCTATCACATTTCGTGATAGACCCTTAGTAAACGGATCTACCAGATTTTTAGACGTTTGGATATAGTCCAATGCAATTAATCCAGAGTTTTTCATTTTCCTGACAGACTTTAACCTTCTCTGAACGTGTCTTGATGACTTCATGTTATCCTTTGAGCTGCTCACTTTCGTGATCACAGTTTGATTGTCGCAGTTCATAAGGACACCCGGTACAGGTTTCTCAACTACTGGCAAGTCATTCAAGAGTCGACGAAGCCAATCTACTTCTGTATCTAGTGCTGTGAGCTCTGCTTCCATAGTTGACCTCGTTAAGATGGTCTGCTTGCAAGACTTCCAAGAAACAGCGCCACCTCCATGAGTGAATACATATCCGCTCGTGGCCTTTATCTCATCAGCATATGAGATCCAGTTTGAGTCACTATACCCTTCAAGCACCTTTGGATGCCCGGTGTAGTGCATTCCATAATTTGCAGTGCCTTTCAAATAACGCAAAACTCTTTCTAGAGCTTTCCAATGCACATCTCCTGGTTTTGAGACAAACCGACTCAGTTTGCTAACAGCAAAAGAGATGCCAGGTCTTGTAGCATTGGCTAAGTACATAAGCGAGCCAACAATCTGAGAATATTTCAGTTGATCTCTAGCAATTCTTTCGAAGTAGCATGCTGTCATCATATGATGTTGGAGAGGGCTTGCAGTCACTATAGCCAAAGCGACTCAAGATCTTTTCCACATAGTGAGATTGAAGCAAAGTAATCCCACCATCATCGTCTCTCAACAACTTGATGATCAGAATGACATCAGTCACTCCTAAATCCTTCATCTCAAAACAACGAGATAGGAAATCCTTGACCTCCTTAATAACATTAAAATTAGTTCCGAAAATCAGTATGTAATCAACATACAAGCAAATGATAACTCCCTCGCCCCCACCATGGCGATAGTACACACATTTATCAGCTTCGTTCACAACAAAGCCTGCAGTTGTTAAAGTTCTTTCAAACTTCTCATGCCACTGCTTTAGTGCTTGCTTGAGTCCATACAGAGACTTCAGCAACTTGCACACTTTTCCTTCCTGACCATCTATTAGAAACCCATCTGGTTGTTCCATATAAATTTTCTCATCCAACTCTCCATTTAGGAAAGCAGTCTTAACATCCATTTGATGAATGAGAAGACCATGTGAGGCAGCTAATGAAAGTAGAGCTCGAATAGTGGTCAACCGCGCCACGGGTGAGTAAGTATCAAAGAAGTCTTCACCTTCCTTTTGGGTATAACCCTTAGCCACGAGCCGTGCCTTGTACTTTTCGATAGTACCATCAGGCCTAAGCTTCTTCTTGAATACCCATTTGCACCCTATATGTTTGCACCCATAAGGACGATCGGTTACCTCCCAAGTTTCATTCGCTAAGATGGAATCCATCTCACTACGAACCGCTTCCTTCCAGTAGTCAGCATCTTCAGACGCATAAGCTTCTGAAATAGAACTGGGAGTGTCATCTATTAGATAGACAAGAAAATCATCACCAAATGACTTTGCAGTCCTCTGTCTCTTGCTCCTAGTAGGAGCTTCATTGTTTTTCTCCACGGGTTTGTCAAAGTGTTCCATCGAAATGATAGGTTCAGTAATTGTAACTGATTCTTGATTCGATGAACTAGGTATCTCCTGAGTAGATGAGGTAGCCATATCCTTCATGGGAAAGCTATCTTCAATAAAGTCGCATCATTCGACTCCATGATTGCACCGACATGCATGTCAGATACCTCAGATTTTACAATAAAGAATCTATATCCAATGCTTCGGAAAGCATATCCCAGGAAAACACAATCGACAGTCTTTGGTCCAAGTTTGCGCTTCTTTAAGATTGGCACATTGACTTTCGCCAAACAACCCCAGGTTCGTAGATAAGACAGTTTTAACCTTTTCTTCTCCCATTCCTCGAATGGAGTTATCTCTTTGTTCTTTGTGGGAACTCGCTTTAGGACATGACATGCAGTCAATATCGCCTCCCCCCCCACCATGCCTTGGATAGACCCGATGTATCTAACATGGCGTTAACCAAATCAGTTAGAGTACGGTTCTTTCTTTCGGCCACCCTATTTGACTGAGGTGAATAGGGAGGCGTCCTCTCATGGATTATACCATGTTCCGCACAAAAAACATCAAATTCATTGGAAAAATACTCTCCACCACGGTCGAACCTAAGCCTCTTAATCTTACGATCAAGTTGGTTTTCCACTTTAGCTTTATAGATCTTGAAAAAGTTCAAAGCCCCATCCTTAGATTTCAGAAGATACACATGACAGTATCTAGTGGATCATCAGTTAACGTCATGAAATATTTCTTTCCACCTTTTGTCAAAACACCATTCATTTCACATAGATCTGAATGTATGAGCTCTAGTGGTGCAAGATTTCTCGTTTCCGCAGTCGTGTGAGACTTACGAGATTGCTTAGCTTGCACACAAACTTGACACTTAGATCCCTTGACGGTGGTGAATCTAGGGATTAAGTTTAATTTGGCTAGTCGCGACATGCAACCAAAGTTAACATGACACAGACGTGAATGCCACACATTTGATTCACTGTTGTTGCAAACATGATTAACAACTTTATTGCAAACATCTGACAAGGATAAACGAAATAGGCCTCCTGACTCATAGCCTTTGCCAACAAACGTTTCATACTTGGATATTATAAATTTATTCGACTCAAAGACAAGCTTGTAGCCATCTCTACATAACAGAGATCCACTAACAAGATTCTTATTGACGGATGGGACATAATGCACGTTCTTCAGCCGCACGATCTTCCCAGAAGTAAACTTCAGATCGACCGTGCCAACACCATGAACAGAAGCACTTGAACCGTTTCCCATCAGCACGGTTGAAGTCCCTACGGTCTGATAAGACAAAAATATGGAAATATCACCGCATACATGCACATTAGCACCCGTGTCAATTAACCAATCAGGAGAATGACATACTGAAAGAATAGTGGGAAATATACCATACCCATCATCCTTCATATCAGTGTCTCCAATGACAACATTGACGGTCTTGCCGCCTTTCCCAAGATGACGCTTGTCATAGCGATTAAGGCAACTAGGAGCCCAATGATCAGGATCTCCACACACATGACAGCCACCTTTCTTCTTGTCATTCTTCTTCTTGAAGTTCGTGTGTTGCACAGCCTTGTTCTTCCCATCAAACTTTGCTTTTCCATCAAACTTGCCCTTGTTCTTGAACTTGTTGGGCTGAAAGTTCTTCTTCTGTACCAGATTGGCACTAGAACCTCCCTCAATAGCTCGAGTACGTGTGTCCTTTGATCTCGCCTTTTCTTCCACATCAAGAGTACCAATGAGATCCAGAACGGAAAACTCCTGTCTCTTATGCTTCAGTAAGGTAGCAAAGTTCCTCCACGAAGGAGGAAGTTTAGTGATGATACCCCCGGCAACAAACTTGTCTGGCAGCATACATATGAAGTGCTCAAGTTCTCTAGCAAATGATTGTATCTCATGAGCTTGCTCAACCACGGAGTGCTCTTCAGTCATCCTGTAATCATAGAATTGCTCCATGATGTACAGCTCAGTGCCGGCATCCGAGACCCCAAATTTGGCTTCAAGTGCATCCCACATATATTTTCCATTATCAATTGACGCATAAGCATCAACTATATTCTCACCCAGAACACTCAAGAGAGCAGCCCTAAACAGGGTATCCATTTTCAGAAAAGCTTGTTCCTGTTGAGCATCATAATCTCCTTTAGGTTTGCCAAGAGTGGCGTCATAGCAAATCATGGTTTGAAACCATAAGACTGCTCTCACGCGCCACCTCTTATAGTGGATACCCTCGAACACAGGAGGTCTCATGGAAGCAGCAAAACCACTTGGCGTAAATTGCCTATAATAAGGTTTTTGGATTCTTGAAAATATGAGCAATTTACCAAGTGATTTTATTAACAGAAATATGAGATAAATCATGAGTATTATGGCAGTGATAAAACAAGTCATGCGATTTAACAAGGAGAAAGTAAACATCATCTTCATATATAAAACTAGTTGCATATATGAAGTAGGACCTAACAAATTTAGAGCAAACCCTAGAACAAAGAACTGTGACTGTGTTTCTAACAGAAAAAGCATGAACACATACGGGCCAGAGAAAGGAACAAGATAAACTGGAGAGATCATGGAGACATACGCAGCAGTAGCCGAAGCCCCGGTCTTGGGTGAGTTGTACTCGCCGGCCATGTCGTCGAAGAGGTTGTCGACGTCGGGGAAGAAGTCGTCGTTGGGGAAGTAGTCGTCAGCGACCAGATCATCCGTGATGAAACAGCCAGTAGTCGCGCCGAGCGCTCCCCAAAAACCTTATCACCCTTCTCCCGTACAAGACTCAAAAGATGTGGTTTCGGAGGCCTACTGTCCCAACCTGCGGTGCACGCCGCAAGCCGGGATGGGGAAGACAACAGCAGCTCAGGATTGGAACTTGTGGCGAGAGGAGGAAGGAGTTCTGATGCGTCTCTCTGGGGAGGAGCGACCTTCCTTATATAGGCGCAAGAGAAGGAGGTGAGAAGCTAGCGATGGGAGTGAGGGAGACGAACCGAACAGGCTGCAGCCGAAGGGGCGCGCCGTTCGGATTCAGTGTCCACTTACAGAAAACGTTTTCAGCTTCCGCGTGACCTTTCGTATACCCGTCGTGCGTGGCAAAAATAAGACATCGGCTCGGCTCATTCCCGCAACCCGCGGCGCGGCACGGCGGAGGAGGAGCGCGCGTGGATGTCCCTCTTGTTCCCATGCTCGTACAAGTGGAGAAAGAGCCTCCCTTATAAGGAGGTCCAACTCCCTGTAAACTACCAATGTGGGACTAAACTTTAGTAGTGCCCCTTGCCTTGCACGAATGGGCTAAATGGGCCTCTAGGATTTATTAGAAATTTCTGAAATTAATATTGGGCTGGGCCAAAGTAGATAAAATTCCAGTACCATCTCGCCTTTTTATACAGAGTTTTACATATTTATATATGTGCAGGAGTTGTCTCGAAGACAAACAAGGCGCCTCAAGAATAAGAATTAAAAGGATGAAAGTGTGTGTCTCATTCATCCAATGAGCATAAAAGGAAGGAGAAACTAATACCTAGGAATTAAATATCTAAAGAGGTGGTGGTGCACGACATAGATTCCTGCAAGACGAATAGCAATGACACAAGCGTTTTGACTAATAATGCAATGGAAAAATACGAGGTAAGAGGGCACGATTGGACTAATAACGCAATGGAATAATACGAGGTACGAGGGCACGATACAAGAGTGGATTTGGGAGAGGTGGGAGGGGCGAAGACACACCTAGCAAGATTTCCTCACGACTCGGTTTGAATTGCGAAAATTGCACCAACTTCCAAATAATGCCTCGGTATGTAGGATTTGAAAATTAGGCCTTTTAAATAACATAGCAGTCATACAAAAATCGTACCAAAAATATCATATGTGATGGTTTTTAATATGGACTTATATGCATTTATGATAGCGTGCATCTCGCTGCCATCGTTGGGTGGCACCATTTAGATATTGTTATGCCACGTTGTTGCGACGGACAAGTTAATTATCTCTCTCGTTGCAACGCACACTAGTTGTCAACCAATACAATGCAGGATAAAAAGTCAAAAAAAATGGATTTCCATTTGGGAATAGGAGACGTCGCGAAGAGAACACCTAGTGCCAGCGAATAATTTGTAGTGCCGTTGTGGTCGTCCCATGTGCCACCTTGAAGCCATTTGTATTCAAATAATAATCCCAGATATTATCCACATCTGTTTTCATTTTTAGTGCGGAGACGAATATTCACTTGCCATGTAGACATTTGCTCAAATATGAATACATAATACTATTTTGGATTATCTACTACCAGTTTCCACCATTATGACTGAATGTCTATTCTTTTTAACAAAGCACACAATTCAGTTATAGAAAAGAGTACATCCACATTATGATTTAGGACCAATGAAGAAAACCATGCTGCTCTTTCATTCTCTGCTTATGTCATCAAAGTCACATGAACTGATTACGGCCATTATTTATGAAGATCTGTCCATGCAAAAAATATCTCAAGAAGTTGATCTGTGATAAATGTTGTCAACAACCACACCCTCTATGGAAATTTATATACCAGCACCGATCGGGTTTGTTCTATACATGCTTTGCTGGGTCATTCAACACATTTCTCAATCAACAGAAACAATGAAGGAAAAAACATTCTACAATGCCACAACAATCTAATGTGTTCTCTAGATGGTTTAGAGCCACCGAGATTTGGCACTTTCCTACATACACCGTTATTGTTAACCAAGACAATGCAAGACAACCAAAAAGAGATTTTGGTTTGAGAACGGGAGACGTTGGGAAGGGAGCACTTGCTGGTGTAAGAAGAACTTGTAATGAACGTTGTGGTGGCCCCACGTGCTGTCATAGAGCGCCGGACCACCACATGTGTGTGAGAGCCACGGCTATGCCATCTGACCTGCTGGTGGCTCGCTATCTTACAGCATCGATCTTCCCACCGTGCAATCAGCGTCTTCATGAAGCTCTTCCCAATGCAGGACGTCTAAGCATCTGGCCACGTTTGTCCACGCCAAGCTCGCCGTGTGCGCTCATGTAGCTCTGTCAACAAGTGGCTGAGGCATGTGAGCAGCCGAACGGTCTGTCAAGGGCAAGGCTCAGTTGCTGTTTAGTTTAGAGGGAAACAAACTACCACATCCATCTTCAAGAGATTTCGTGAATTCGTAGATATTTCAGTTTCACTTTTCCCAAAGAAACTTCTTTCAGATGCAACTCTATTGTTGGTTTTATTTGTTCAGAAATATGCGAAATTTCCTGTCGATTCTTCAGTATTCCATTTTAGACTGAATAATGACAAATATATTGGACATGATGTTCTTAACTGCCACAAAATGAGGCAACTTGAATATATGTTCATCAATTCAAATCCAAGTACCATGCTTGAAAATATTGTTGGATGTATAATGTTGGCAATTGCTTGGTCCCATTGTATGAAATTTCGTAGAATATTTTGCATAAGTGTGCATTGTGCAGCGTAGTGAAACCAAGCTTAATAAGGTGTTGAATTGTGATACTGAAACGAACGGTGGGCATCAGAACTCACATGCGTGCATGCAGAAATGGACCTCCATGATTTGATGGATACACCTTGTCATCTTCATTATACATGCTTGATGTGCTTATAAATGCAGTGACTCGTGAATAGTTTCAAAATGCAGTGAGCAGTAAAGACACTCATGATGGATGTGCATTGGTAAGTCGGAATGACCGGCTCTCCCGATGTTCCTACACCTCACTGCATTTAGTCATTAGCATCCCTTGACCCCCAACACTGGTTTGCAGCTTACCCCAATTGAAATTTTTTGTGTCACTAGCGTGTGAATTCTGACCACTGTAAGTAAGCTTGGTTTTGGTTATCCTTATCCTTGGCAATGTTACCTTCTAAATATGAACTTCTCTTTTAAACAAGGCAAAGATTTGCCATTTGTATTGATTAAGAAGAAGAGAGTTGCCAAGTTAACCGGACAAAATCCGGGTGAAAACCTGCATAAACCTACTGATCAGGCACACAAGATAACCCACAGACACCACTACGAAGGAAACATTGACGAGGTTGCACATTGACATCATTGTCATCACTTCTTCCCGAGCAAATGATTCTGACTTTCCCGCAAGCAACCAATGACAAAGCGAACATCCCAACGGCCACATAAAGATCCATGGCAAGTAAACATCACACGCGCCAACAACATGATAGCATTAGATCCAAGAGTAAAGGAGCGACGGTACATTATGCAAAGCTGGCGCAACGAAGGATCATCGAGTTGGGCCACCATCGCCAGTCATCGATTCCAGATGGACCTCGCTGTCGCGTAGCTCTAAGTCCAGCACAACAAATGTACAACAACCAGCCAACATACACGCCGAAGAGCTGACTACCACAACTTTACCGCAATCCCGTCTTCGCACACCCGCATAGTTACTGCCACACGAGCCATCGACGACCACCATGCCAACCACATGCCTCTCCAGCCGGATTTAACTTCAGGTTGGTGCTCTCAATGAGGGAACACGACATCATGTAGATGTACGCCCGAATATGAGTGTGTGTGTACATCTACACATATTCGGGACCTTTTGAGGTTACAAGCCATGAAATACTATTTTCCTTTTTTTAAGGGCGCAAGACCTGGGACGCCAACACCCGTCGCGAAACCGCGGTCATCGCCTCCGTCCCGAGGAATAGTCGAGAAGCTCGGGCACACCTAAATGGAGCGGATATAGATGCTGGCTATGAGGATCATCCACTCACACGCTCGCCCAGGGCTGCGGCCGCCACTTACCGGTCCGAGATGTTGCGGTCACTGATATTGCTACCTGCTGCTTCTCGATGCCGCTATGGCCGCCGCCGCCACGAGGAATGTCCGAGAATATATTCTTCATTTTATTATTGCTCGCCAGATTATTTTCAGTTCAACAAGTGTCATGATGAAATATCATATTCTATGGCTAACCATTTAATTTCAAGAAACACAAAGAAAATCCACCACAATTCTATTATTGCCATACATCAAATTTTATATTCCTGGGCTGCCTCCGCAGTGGCGTAGCCAGCCTAATAAGCCAGGGTGGTCCATTAATAGAAGGGTTAATTATCCTTTTGCCCTCAGTGGTGTCCATGTGCTCAGTTTTGCCCTCAGATGCGAATTGTACTCAGTTTTGCCCCTAGTCCATGCACAGCTACTATGACGAGGCCAGACGGCCAGCTTTGAGTCCATTCCGTCCGCCGCCGTTAGGGGTAGTGGGTCCGGACCTTACACGTGGGACCGCATGGACGTCGGTCCGGAGCTGACATGTGGGCCCTTGGAAAAAAATCCCCAAATCATTCGTTGGAGCTAGCCGGCCAAATCGATGCCCACCCTGCCCATCCGCCGGCCGACCGTCCTGCGCCACGGCCGCCACCTGCGCCGCGGCCAGCACTTGCCCCGCCACCAGCTGCACGGCCTGCTCCGCCGCTACCATCCTGCGCCGACGCTCCACCGCTACCTGCGACGCCCGCCACCTTCCTGCGACGCCACGGGTGGGGCGCCAGCCACCTGTTCGACCCGCGGAACGGCCTCCTTCTGTGCGCCCGGCCGGAGCGCTCAAAGGTAGGTGGCTGCTGGAGCTGTTTGAGCTAGGAGGAAGAACCCCAGGGCGAAATGGCGAGCAGCGGCGACCCCGGAGTATTTGGCGAGGCATGCGTCGGCGAGGCAGGCATCGGGCCGGAGATCCACCGCGTCCACGACTGGGTTCCCGAGGGGTAAGTCATGCCTCCTGTTTAGATTGAGCTTAGTTGTGCACTTGAACAGTCGATTCGAGTAGGTTTGCCCAATTAGTATGTTGATTGCGTCTCTGTTTTTCGTCGGTTAGGATGGAGTTGCGGTTTGCTTTCTTGATGCACATTAGAAGGGACCGGTACATGTTTGATGCAAAGGATAAGAAGAAATACCAAGGAGGTTTCGATTATCTGTTGCCAATGGCTAGTAATTGGAGTTTCAGACAATTTGGGGAGGTAATTTGTAGTCAATATCCTTGGGGTTTGCGTGATGAAGTGGTATACAAATACTATGATGGGGAAAAGAAATGGGTGACAGTTAGTAATGATGAGGAGCTGGCTACCATGTTTGCTAAGCATAAAGAGAAAGATAATTTTCATGTGAGGCTGCAAATTAATGTGCTTGAGCAGCCTAGGATGACTGGTGCAACATCTCGGGGAGAACCAAGTCGTCGTAATGGCATCTCTAGCCAGAACAGTTCGGTTGGTGCACGGCGACGTGGTGGCTCGACAGGTGTGAGCAACTGCAGTAGGGTCCCCCTAGAAGTGGAGCCTGATGACTACAATTCTGGGGTTGATGAAGAGAAGCTATATTCTGATGTTATTCAGAATTTACGACGGGCTCCTCGGGCTGAAAACCAAGATGAGGCTCACAATGCAGTCCGTGTGGACGATGACGCGGTGGGTGAGGACGAAGACCTTGCAGCTGTTGAATGGGACCCTTTGAACCCTCATATGGAAGAAGGTACCGTTTTTGCATCCATGACTGAGTCTAGAAATGCACTTGTGACATACTGCATCAAGGTAGAATGTACTTTCAAAGTTGACAAGAGCGATCAAGTACGTTACAGAGTGCACTGTCCTACTGAGGGTTGTCCATGGAGGCTGCTTGCATCTAAAATGCGAAATAGCACAAATGTTCAGGTCAAAGTGAACCCTTTTAAGCACACATGCCAGGAATCAACCCTTAGGAAGGATACAATCAGTAGAGCCAAGTCAAGATGGGTGGCAGAAGAAGTAAAGAAGTGGGTGAAAGAAAACCAGCAAGTGGGTCCAAAGGAATTGCAGAGGAACATTAAAGATAAGTTCAAGATAGATTTACCATACATAAGGTTGTTCAATGGTAAACAACATGCTATGAATTCTATTTATGGTAACTGGCAGGAAAGTTTTTGTCGGTGTACTAAGGTAGGGGTACCCTAGTACCCCAACTTGTGCACGGGCAGCGGCAGCTCCCCGCGGCAGGGTTCGCCACGCGCTTGCCGGAGACCTTCCTGCCCCTTATCTAGCCATTCAAAAACAAAGTATACAAGACAGAAGACCAAGACCCCGGCAAGAGGAGCTTGTCGGGAAGGCCGTCCCAGGCTCGAGATTGCTTAATTAGCACGAGGCCCTGGCAAGAGGAGCTTGTCAGGACGAATAGAAGATTTTATCTTAGAAGACCCGGCAAGGGCTCGGGGAGCGGCAAGCTTCCGGGCCCGGCAGGGTCGAGATCCCCGGCAAGGTGCTTGCCGGGGGAGTTGCGCTGTGTGCCCGCGCTCCAGCTCATCGGCCCACGCGTCGCCCTGGGGCCACTCCAGGGACGCGTGGCGGATGGCTGTGCAGCCTGGGGGACACGGTGGCACTCCGCGGCAGTGGATCCATCGCCGTGGCAGACGGAGACGCAACGGCGGGAGCTTTTGGGGTCGACGGCGACGGGCATTAAATGCCCTTGTCCCCCACTGTTAAAGTAGGTATAGACCACTGTTCTGTACTGTAGCTCCACTGTTCCCGCATTGTTACAACTACCACCTCTTTTACATTTTTACCCCTTTCTCCTACGTTGACACCTGTCGGTGACCCCTTGCACTATAAAAGGAGGCCCATGCACAACGTGGAGGGGGTTCGAAACCTAGATTACTCTCACGCACGGTGTAGCTGCTTCTTCAAGCTCCCGAGCGCTCAACTCAATACACAACCAAGCAGGAGTAGGGTTTTACGCATCCGTGCGGCCCGAACCTGGGTAAAAACTGCCCGCGCGTCTGCCTCGATCTGCTCTTTGTGCTCCCTCCGCCCTCGTACCGCACAGACAAGGGGCTCCGGTCCCATAGGTGTTCGTGGCGGACAGTTTCCCCCGACATCTTTGGCGCGCCAGGTAGGGGGCGTCGAGGTTGTGCGAACCTGATCCGGCGTTCGCGCGGGCGCATTCTTCATCAACCTCTCCAAGTTTCGTCAGCAACTTCACCAGCGATAACTCCATGGCCCCGAAGAAGAAGCCTTCGGAGGTCGGGGGCCCGTCTGCGTCTCATCCGCCGCCACCAGAGCCAACAGTGGGCGGGGGAGACGCCGTCGGAAGGGTGGTTGCCGGCGAGGACACTCACGGTGCCACCAGATCCAAGAACAGGACGGACGACCGGACCTCGGTCTCCGTGGACGCGCCACGTCCATCGCAACATACGACGACCCCGCAGCGCCATACCACGGGGGGTGGTATCCGCTTGCTGGGACAAGGCCATACCGGAGGTTCGCGGGACGCCCCGGACCCCCGTCCGGGCACAAGCAAAGCGAAGGCGCCGGCGCGGGACCCCGCTCCTTCTAACGTTGTTAGAAGTCCGAGCGTATCCCGCTCCTCGCACCGCTCGCCCGCGTTCCCCACTACTCCGGCAGAAGCGCTCGCAAGGGCGCAGCTGCTCCTCGATTTTCCTCCAGCGGCCGACAAGGCCGAGGAATGGAGGGCCACTATCCGGAGCCTGATAGACTTCGCCAACAACGACTCTCCGCAGCAGCCGTCGGCCTCACGGCCGCGGCAGGCCGAGAAGACGAAGGCTATCGGCGACAAGACTGCCGGGGGTGCGACAAGCGTGCACTCCCCGCCGCAGAAGCAGAAGACACCGCCCCGCCGGAACAACCCCGACGACGGCTCCACAGCCTCGTCGGACCCGCGGGCCCGTCGGGACCAGCGCCAGATCCTCGACGACCGGCGAGATGAAGACGCTCGGACCACGATCGAGCGCCGCCGAGAAGCTCGGCGACAATCCGACAAGAGAGCTGGGAACACTGTCGACGCACCCGCGCCCGGTGAACCAGGCGACTTGCCGTACGCGGCAGGCTGCCCTGCGTTCACCCGCGAGCTGCGGCGCGTCCAGTGGCCCAGCATGAAGAACTTTAAGCCCGACGTACCGGAGAAGTACGACGGCAAAACGCACCCCTCGGAGTTTCTCAGCGTCTACACTATAGCAGTGCAAGCTGCCGGGGGGCGCGACGAGAAGATCTTAGCCAACTACTTCCCGCTCGTGCTGAAGCCGAACGTCCGTTCGTGGCTCATGCACTTGCCGGAAGGCTCTATCTCTTCTTGGGCCGACCTCTGCCATCAGTTTGTTGGCGCCTTCACCGGCGGCCACAAACCCCATGGCCAGGAGAGCGATCTCCACATTTTGGCCCAGAAGGAAGGCGAACCCCTGCGCAAGTATATCCAACGTTTCAGCCGGGTACAGCACAACATCCCCGACGTTCACCCTGCTGCGGTTATCAGCGCGTTCCATCAGAACGTGCGAAACCGCCGCATGCGTGAGGAGATGGCGATGACCAAGATCAGGGACGTCAGCGAGCTCTACGCTCTTGCCGACAAGTGCGCCCGTGCAGAAGAGGGGAGGAAACTCCCCGGGGAGGATGCTGGCGCAGGGGGAAGCGACAGCGACGACGCCGCCCCGGCGAAGAAGAGCCGGCGGCGGAACAACAGGAAGAAGGGCAAGAAGGAAGTGCTTGCCGTCGAGAAGTCCGGCAAGGAGGCCCCCGCCAAGCAAGCGCAGGCCGGCGGCTCCGGCAAGGAGCCTGCCCCTGCGGCGGCGGCCGACAAGCCGGGTAGCTCCGACAAGCAATACTGTAAGATTCACCGCACCAAGGGTCACGACCTCTCCAACTGCAAGCGCGTCGAGTACCTCGTCGAGCAGCAAAAGGCTGAGTACGAGAGGCGCGACAAGGAGAAGGCCCAAGGTGGCGGGGAAGAGCCCAGCAAGAAGCGGCCATTCAATGGCCGGGGAGGACGCCGCGGCAAGGCTAAGCAGCGGCAAGGAGATCGACCTCCCCGGGGCCGCGACAACGACGAAGACGACGATGAAGACATGGAGGACGACGAGAACAGCGAGCAGGAGTTCCAGAAGGCCACGGAGGTCCTGTGCGTCGACGGTGGCGCCTCTCTGCACACCTCCCACCGCCAGCTGAAACAGTGGGTGCGTGAGGTGAATGCAGCGGAGCCGCCCGTGGAGTCGCGCAGGCTCCTCAAATGGTCCAGCACGCCCATCATTTTTGACCTCGAGGATCACCCTGACCGCACCACGGCGGTCGGGTGCTTGCCGATGCTGGTTTCCCCCACCATCCGCAACCTCAAGGTCACCAAAATGTTGGTTGACGGCGGGGCCGGGCTGAACTTGATCTCCTCTGCTGTGATCAAGAAACTCCAGATTCAGGACGGCGAGCTCGAAGAGACCGGTTCATTCCAAGGAATCAACCCGGGAAGGAGTAAGCCCAAGGGGAAGATTACTCTGCCGGTGACCTTTGGCGGGGAGCTCAACTTCAGGACTGAGCGCATCACCTTTGACGTTGCTGATATTCCATTGCCCTACAATGGGATACTCGGCCGTCCCGCCCTCGCCAAGTTCATGGCAGCTTCCCACTATGCCTACAACGTGCTGAAGATGCCGGGGCCGATAAGCGTCATCACTGTCCACAGCGACAAGAAAGATGCGCTTATTTGCGCCGACAAGATTTACCGGGATGCGGCAGCTGCGGCCGTGAAGGATACTCTTGCCGCTGAAGCTCCCGGGGGGAAGAAGACGAAGACCAAGTCCGGCAAGTGCTCTGGGACCCACTCCGGCAACCGCACCTCTTCGGAGTGCTGCGCCGCCGTCGAGGACGTTCCATCGAGCTCCACCGGCAAGAGCAAGAAAGGAATGGCTGCTCCTCCGGCGACCAAGAAGGTGTCCGCAAAGGAGGATGGCACTGGTGGTACCTTCACCATCAGTGCCACCCTTGACAGCAAATAGGAAAGCGCGCTCGTCGCCTTCCTGCGGGCGAATGTCGATGTGTTTGCTTGGCAACCATCTGACATCCCCGGTGTTCCCAGGAAGGTGATTGAGCACAAGCTTGCTGTCTGTCCTCATGCGCGGCCCATCAAGCAAAAAGTAAGGAAGCAAGCCGTGGAGCGCCAAGAGTTCATCAATGAGGAGATCAAGAAACTAGAGGCAGCAGGCCTAGTTAGAGGTGTGATCCATCCGACGTGGTTGGCAAACCCGGTCGTCGTGCGCAAAGCCAACGGGAAGTGGAGACTGTGTATAGACTTCACTGATGTCAATAAAGCATGTCCCAAGGATCCCTTCCCTCTGCCGCGCATTGACCAGATCGTTGACTCCACTGCCGGATGTGAGCTACTCTGTTTTCTTGATGCATACTCAGGCTATCACCAGATTTTCATGGCCAAGGAAGATGAGGAGAAGACTGCATTTATCACTCCATGTGGCACCTATTGCTTCATCCGCATGCCATTTGGATTGAAGAATGCAGGCTCAACTTTTGCAAGGGTAGTGTACACTGCTTTTGAGCCACAGATCCACAGGAATGTAGAAGCCTACATGGATGACATCGTGGTGAAGAGCAAGAGCAAAGAAACACTGATTCAAGACTTGGAAGAAACGTTTCAGAACCTGCGCAGGATACAACTCAAGCTGAACCCCGAGAAGTGCGTCTTTGGAGTTCCCTCCGGCAAGCTTCTCGGGTTCTTTGTATCACAGAGGGGGATTGAAGCCAATCCCGACAAGATCAAAGCCATCGAGCAGATAGAAGCCCCGAAGCGCGTCAAGGATGTCAGAAGGCTTGCGGGTTGCGTTGCTGCCCTCAGTAGGTTCATTTCAAAATCCGCAGAACGCGCCCTACCTTTCTTCAAAATCTTGAAAAAGGCAGGTCCCATGAAGTGGACTCCGGAAGCGGAGGCGGCGTTGCAGGATTTGAAGCGATACCTGTCCTCCACTCCTATACTTGTCGCACCTAAACCACAGGAAAAGTTGTTGCTATACTTAGCGGCAACCAACCAGGTGGTTAGTGCTGCGTTGGTAGCGGAGAGGGAGTCCGACGAGGAGCCAGCGTCACCGGCAAGCGAATCTAGCGACAAGCAGGGGGCTGTCCCGACAAGCTCTGGCCCCGACAAGGAAGACTCTGCGCAGGAACAAGGAGAGGTGCGGAAGAAGATGGTGCAGCACCCAGTGTATTTTGTAAGTTCCCTTCTCCAGGGAGCTAGATCAAGGTACTCTGGTGTGCAAAAATTGCTTTTCGGCCTCCTCATGGCCTCGAGGAAGCTGCGCCACTACTTCCAAGCCCATGAGATAACGGTGGTCACTCGCTTTCCGTTGAAGAGGATATTGCACAATCCAGAGGCAACAGGCAGGATCGTCGAGTGGGCACTGGAGCTGTCAAGCTTCGGACTCAAATTTGAAAGTACTTCAACCATTCAGAGCCGAGCTTTGGCAGAGTTCATTGCTGAGTGGACCCCAACGCCAGAAGAAGAAGTTCAAGAAACGAGCGTACCCGTGCAAGAAGCGACAAGTGAATGGATAATGTATTTTGACGGTGCCTTCTCGCTGCAAGGCGCCGGTGCCGGCGTGGTACTCATCGCGCCCACCGGAGAGCACCTCAGATATGTTATCCAGATGCACTTTCCCAGGGAGCAAGCGACAAACAACACTGCAGAATATGAAGGCTTGCTTGCCGGCCTTAGGATTGCGGCCGAACTTGGGATCAGGAAGCTGATTGTACGGGGAGATTCTCAGTTGGTGGTCCGACAAGTTAACAAGAGCTACCAGAGCCCTTTGATGGAAGCATATGTCGATGAAGTGAGGAAGCTTGAAGAGCGCTTTGAAGGTCTGCAGATGGAGCACGTCCCAAGAGCTCAAAATGAGATTGCAGACGGCCTCTCAAAGTGCGCCGCGATGAAGTTACCTGTGGAACCAGGGACCTTTTTGCTCAAGCTGACTCAGCCATCAGTTACACCATCAATTGGGCAGTCCAACAAGAGAAAGTTGGTCTCCGGCGACTACTTGCCGGCGGATCTTCCTGAACCCGCCGCCAAAGTTCCCAAGATCAACAACAACGCTGAGGAACAGTTTGCTCCTGCGAGCCCTCGGGCTTGTGCAGTTGAAGCAAGTGTTCCTGACAAGCCTCGCCCCGGCGAGCTTGCCGGGGGACCGTCAGCTCCGACGGGACCAGAGGTCTTTGTCGTAGAAGCTGGGGTTCCCGCAGCGGCCCTCGAGCCTTTAGTCCTTGCCGTCGAGCCCCGGGCTCCGGCATGGGCACAGCAGATCGTCCGTTTTCTGCAAATTGGAGAACTTCCCGACGACCCTCAAGAGATAGAGAAGATAACCAGGCAGTCAAGTATGTATCAGTTTGTGGATAACGAGCTGTACAGAAGAAGACTCAATGGTGTCAGGTTGAAGTGCATCTCCAGGGAAGATGGACAGAAGCTGTTGGCAGAAATACACGGAGGCATATGCGGCCACCACATTGGCGCAAGGGCACTTGCCGGGAAAGCTTTCCGGCAAGGGTTCTTTTGGCAAGAAGCCCTCCAAGATGCAACTGCACTAGTAACCAAGTGTGAAGCGTGCCAGTTCCATGCAAAGCAAGTTCATCAGCCAGCTCAAGCTCTCCAAACAATCCCTTTGTCCTGGCCTTTCTCGGTCTGGGGGCTCGATATCCTCGGCCCTTTCCCTCGCGCTGTCGGGGGCTTTGAGTACTTGTATGTTGCAATCGACAAGTTCACAAAGTGGCCAGAAGTGGAGCCAGTGAGAAAGGTGACAGCACAGTCAGCGGTCAGGTTCTTCAGGTCGATTGTTTGCCGTTAGTAATCTAGGTTTCGAACCCCCTCCACGTTGTGCATGGGCCTCCTTTTATAGTGCAAGGGGTCACCGACAGGTGTCAACGTAGGAGAAAGGTGTAAAAATGTAAAAGAGGTGGTAGTTGTAACAGTGCGGGAACAGTGGAGCTACAGTACAGAACAGTGGTCTATACCTACTTTAACAGTGGGGGACAAGGGCATTTAATGCCCGTCGCCGTCGACCCCAAAAGCTCCCGCCGTTGCGTCTCCGTCTGCCACGGCGATGGATCCACTGCCGTGGAGTGCCACCGTGTCCCCCAGGCTGCACAGCCATCCGCCACGCGTCCCTGGAGCGGCCCCAGGGCGACGCGTGGGCCGATGAGCTGGAGCGCGGGCACACAGCGCACCTCCCCCGGCAAGCACCTTGCCGGGGATCTCGACCTTGCCGGGCCCGGAAGCTTGCCGCTCCCCGAGCCCTTGCCGGGTCTTCTAAGATAAAATCTTCTATTCGTCCTGACAAGCTCCTCTTGCCAGGGCCTCGTGCTAGTTAAGCAATCTCGAGCCTGGGACGGCCTTCCCGGCAAGCTCCTCTTGCCGGGGTCTTGGTCTTCTGTCTTGTATACTTTGTTTTTGAATGGCTAGATAAGGGGCAGGAAGGTTTCCGGCAAGCGCGTGATGAACCCTGCCGCGGGGAGCTGCCGCTGCCCGTGCACAAGTTGGGGTACTAGGGTACCCCTACCTTAGTACACCGACAGGAGCCCCCGGGCCTGGGCCACACACGGTGCCGAGCGCTGTTGGGCCAGGCCCAAAACAGTGCACGGGCACCCGCGGCCTGCGGCGCGCCGAATCCACTTCCATATCCGCCGCACCCCACGGCAACGGCACGCGTCGATTGCGGCGCCGTGGGATGGGACGTGCCCACGATTTCTTTAATGGGAAGGGCGAAACGCCCCCCACTCTCCCATAAAAGCAGAGAGAGCGGCGCGGTTCCCCTCCCTGCGCACTCATTGCCATCGTCTTCTTCCTCAGATTCCTCTGCGCTTCGCCTCTACTCCTCCGCCACCACCAAGCTCTTCGTCCCCTTCCTTCCACCGCATCCGCCATGGCCCCAAAGACCGACAAGGCGAAGTCGGAGAAGTCCAAGCGGGAGAAGTCAGATCAGGCGGCGAAGCTCGCCGCATACCGGAAGGAGCACATTGTCTTCGCGCCGAAGCTCGGCGTGCGGGAACTTTGGAACAAATATTATTTGTTCTGGGCCAAGGAGACCCCAGCGCACCCCCGCACGCGCGTCTACCCGGCCGTCGCCAAGGACCACTACCCCGGCGGGTATTACTTTTTCACAGCCTTCTTCCACTGCGGTCTGTGCCCTCCCTTCTCAAACTTTTTCTGCGATATCATGAATACTTATGGCCTCCACCTCCTCGACTTCACTCCCAACGCCATCCTCACCATGTCCGTTTTCGCACACATGTGCGAAAACTTCGTAGGAATCCAGCCCAACGTAGCTCTCTTTAGGCACTTTTTCATCCCCAGAGTAGAGGCCGACGCCCCCCTCTCCGGAGGAATCTCTTGGGTGTTTAGGCTGAATAAGAAATCAGCCTACTTGCCGGGGGAGCTCCGCGGCAAGTGGGAAGAGTGGCGCGCGGAGTGGTGCTGGGTCGTCGAGGAGCGGCCGCAACACTTCACCGCGCCGCGCACATCGCCCATCGTGCGCGGCAGGGATTGGAGTAATTTCGATTCCGACGATTCCAAGCTGGATATCGCCCTCGTCAGAATCCTTCGTCTTCGGATGGCGCCGCTGTCTGTCGCTGAAGTGGGCGCGGACTTTCTTCGTCGCCGGATCGCCCCCCTCCAAGACCGGAAAAGGCCGGCGTGGCAATACGGCGGCCCGGCAGACATCATGAGGCTGCGCCCCGGCCTCAATTTTAACTTTACAACACTCGAGCTGCGGGGTATGGTCAGGGAACTTTTCAAGTTCGACCCGGCACACCCCGAGTACTTCCGCGCTCCCCGGGGAGTGGTGCCGCTCTGCGCCAGCAGCGCCCGGGATCGCCTTGTCGCTATGATGCCCGCGTGCGACTCTCATGGATTGGAGCGCACGTGGATTGCGCCCAAGCCTATCGACGTCCTCGAGTTCTACGACAACCTTGCGGAGGTGTTGGAGAAGACGGACGATCTCAAGCTGCACACGCGGGCCACCACCGACCAAGAGATTGCTTACATGGCTTCTCGCGCTGAAGAAGTCGCCGCAGCCGCGGCGGCGGGAAACTTTGGATACACACCCGCGGAGGCGGAAGCCGCGGATGCCTCCAGCCAGGCGGATAAGGAGGAGATTCGCAAGCTGCTAGAGCTCCCTCCCGACGCGCTCGCCGGGGTCCCCTCGCTGAGGCACTCCGGGATCAACGGGATCGCGACGGAGGCCGCGGCAATGGAGGGCACAGCCGGAGGAAGCAGGGGTGCCGCGAGGAGCGAAGGCGCCGGACGAAGCGGGGCCACCAAGGGGAAGGGGCCCGCAGTGCAAGGCGCTGGGGCCAGCGAACTGGCCGAGGGAGAGGAGGGGGAGGAGGAAGACACCGGCGGATCCACCGAGCTCTACGCCGACGACCTCTCCTCGTCGGAGAGCTCCCCGCCCCCGGCGAGCCCGAAGCAGTCCCCATTGAAGCGTCTCCGCAAGGCGGCGACGGGGGGGCAGGCGCGAGCGCCCCGGCAACAGCCAGCTCGCCGGGCAGCTCCCCGGCCGAGCCAAGCCGTGCCAAGGGCGACCGGCGTGCCGGCCACGGCAGAGGCCCCGCGCGCGCGGACCACGACGGAGGCGTCCCGCAGGCCGGCACCGAGCCGGCAAGGATCTTCTCGGAGCGGAGCAGCTGCTCCGCCCACTTCTCGGGCGCCGGCCACCACAGGGGCTGGGCCTACGCAGCCCCCAGCCCCGGTGGCTCCGAAACGCGCGAGGGAATCTTCATCCTCCGCTCCTCGCGCCGACGCGCCCACCGTGGAGTTCGACTTCTCCGCGCTGAGCGAGGACGACGAGGAGGACCAAGAGTAAGGACCCGAGACCTTACTCCTTCTTGATTTTTATATCTCGATTGTTGCTGACGCTTGATTTTGTTTGTTGCTTGTGATTGCAGGACCTTGGAGCAGCGCGCGAAGAGGGTCAAGGTGCCCACAGTTGAGGTCGTGGAAGACCCATCCGTCGCGGAAGCAGGGATCGCGGCGGAGCCGATCTTGCCGGACCCGAGTGCCGCTCCGGGGAGCAGCCCCCAGCGCAGCCCCCAGCGTAAGTTAGAGGGTTACTGTTTTTGCTCGTCGGGGCGCGCTTAGGGCTTTGATCTCTGAATGTCTTGGTTCTTCTATCTTCTCTTGTGCAGAGGTGGAGCCGCAGCGGGAAGAGCGCCCGGAGGCCGTTACCGAGGAGCCGCAGGCCCCGCCGTCCCCGGCAAGGCAAAACTCTCCGGCGAGGGAGAGCGCTCCGCCAAGGGCGGGTACTCCGCCAAGGCAGAGTACCCCGCCAAGGGCGAGCAGCCCGGCGAGGACGGCCACTCCGCCAGGGCCGAGCTCCCCGGCAAGGGAGCCCGCCGCAGAGGACGTCCGCCACGGTACGTTCTGTACTTGGTTTTCTTGACTTTGCTTCTTTTTGGATCTTTGCTTGATTTTGAACTTCTTTTTCTTCTTCTCTTAGATCTTCCTCCTCCTCCTCCCGCACCGATGGAGACCGAGGTCATCAATATCGAGGATGAGGAGGGCGCGCAGGGCGGCGGCGATGACGCTCCCGTCGTCGTGGAGATGGCCGAGGCCACCGCGGAGACGGCCGAAACCACCGAGCCGGCCGTGCAGGAGTCCGCTCCGGCTGCCGATGCAGCGGCCGGGGAGGGGGACGGCGACCGCACCGCCAACCCGGAGGTGGCGGGAGCATCAGATGCTGCACCGGCCGCCGGTCCCTCCGCCGGCGAGGAGCCAGCTGGTTACTATCTTCGTGCCCCCAATGGCATCTTTATCCAAGTGCCAGCCTGGGGGACAAGGAATCAACCCGGGAAGGAGCAAGCCCAAGGGAAAGATTACTCTGCCGGTGACCTTTGGCGGGGAGCTCAACTTCAGAACTGAGCGCATCACCTTTGACGTTGCTGATATTCCATTGCCCTACAATGGGATACTCGGCCGTCCCGCCCTCGCCAAGTTCATGGCAGCTTCCCACTATGCCTACAACGTGCTGAAGATGCCGGGGCCGATAAGCGTCATCACTGTCCACAGCGACAAGAAAGATGCGCTTATTTGCGCCGACAAGATTTACCGGGATGCGGCAGCTGCGGCCGAGAAGGATACTCTTGCCGCTGAAGCTCCCGGGGGGAAGAAGACGAAGACCAAGTCCGGCAAGTGCTCTGGGACACACTCCGGCAACCGCACCTCTTCGGAGTGCTGCGCCGCCGTCGAGGACGTTCCATCGAGCTCCACCGGCAAGAGCAATAAAGGAATGGCTGCTCCTCCGGCAACCAAGAAGGTGTCCGCAAAGGAGGATGGCACTGGTGGTACCTTCACCATCAGCGCCACCCTTGACAGCAAATAGGAAAGCGCGCTCGTCGCCTTCCTGCGGGCGAATGTCGATGTGTTTGCCTGGCAACCATCTGACATCCCCGGTGTTCCCAGGAAGGTGATTGAGCACAAGCTTGCTGTCTGCCCTCATGCGCGACCCATCAAGCAAAAAGTGAGGAAGCAAGCCGTGGAGCGCCAAGAGTTCATCAACGAGGAGATCAAGAAACTAGAGGCAGCAGGCCTAGTTAGAGGTGTGATCCATCCGACGTGGTTGGCAAACCCAGTCGTCGTGCGCAAAGCCAACGGGAAGTGGAGACTGTGTATAGACTTCACTGATGTCAATAAAGCATGTCCCAAGGATCCCTTCCCTTTGCCGCGCATTGACCAGATCGTTGACTCCACTGCCGGATGTGAGCTACTCTGTTTTCTTGATGCATACTCAGGCTATCACCAGATTTTCATGGCTAAGGAAGATGAAGAGAAGACTGCATTTATCACTCCATGTGGCACATATTGCTTTATCCGCATGCCATTTGGACTGAAAAATGCAGGCTCCACTTTTGCAAGGGTAGTGTACACTGCTTTTGAGCCACAGATCCACAGGAATGTAGAAGCCTACATGGATGACATCGCGGCGTCAGCGGCCGGAGTGGCCTCCTGCGCGGCCGGCTCGGTGGCCTCGGTCGCCTCCTCGGTGGCCTCGGCCATCTCCACGACGACGGGAACGTCATCGCCGCCGCCCTGCGCGCCCTCCTCATCCTCGATATTGATGACCTCGGTCTCCATCGGCGCGGGAGGAGGAGGAGGAAGATCTAGAAGAAGAAAAAGAAGTTCAAAATCAAGCAAAGATCCAAAAAGAAGCAAAGTCAAGAAAACCAAGTACAGAACGTACCTTGGCGGACGTCCTCTGCGGCGGGCTCCCTTGCCGGGGAGCTCGGCCTTGGCGGAGTGGCCGTCCTCGCCGGGCTGCTCGCCCTTGGCGGGGTACTCTGCTTTGGCGGAGTACCCGCCCTTGGCGGAGCGCTCTCCCTTGCCGGAGAGTTTTGCCTTGCCGGGGACGGCGGGGCCTGCGGCTCCTCGGTGACGGTCTCCGGGCGCTCTTCCCGCTGCGGCTCCACCTCTGCACAAGAGAAGATAGAAGCACCAAGACATTCAAAGAAAAAAAAAAGAAAGAGAGATCAAAGCCCTAAGCGCGCCCCGACGAGCTAAAACAGTAAACCTCTAACTTACGCTGGGGGCTGCGCTGGGGGCTGCTCCCCGGAGCGGCGCTCGGGTCCGGCAAGCTCGGCTCCGGTGCGATCCTTGCTTCCGCGACGGATGGGTCTTCTACGACCTCAACTGTGGGCACCCTGACCCTCTTCGCGCGCTGCTCCAAGGTCCTGCAATCACAAGCAACAAGCAAAGTCAAGCGTCAGCAACAATCGAGATATAAAAATCAAGAAGGAGTAAGGTCTCGGGTCCTTACTCTTGGTCCTCCTCGTCGTCCTCGCTCAGCGCGGAGAAGTCAAACTCCACGGTGGGCGCGTTGGCGCGAGGAGCGGAGGATGAAGATTCCCTCGCGCGTTTCGGAGCCACCGGGGCTGGGGGCTGCGTAGGCCCAGCCCCTGTGGTGGCCGGCGCCCGAGAAGTGGGCGGAGCAGCTGCTCCGCTCCGAGAAGATCCTTGCCGGCTCGGTGCCGGCCTGCGGGACGCCTCCGTCGTGGTCCGCGCGCGCGGGGCCTCTGCCGTGGCCGGCACGCCGGTCGCCCTTGGCACGGCTTGGCTCGGCCGGGGAGCTGCCCGGCGAGCTGGCTGTTGCCGGGGCGCTCGCGCCTGCCCCCCCGTCGCCGCCTTGCGGAGACGCTTCAATGGGGACTGCTTCGGGCTCGCCGGGGGCGGGGAGCTCTCCGACGAGGAGAGGTCGTCGGCGTAGAGCTCGGTGGATCCGCCGGTGTCTTCCTCCTCCCCCTCCTCTCCCTCGGCCAGTTCGCTGGCCCCAGCGCCTTGCACTGCGGGCCCCTTCCCCTTGGTGGCCCCGCTTCGTCCGGCGCCTTCGCTCCTCGCGGCACCCCTGCTTCCTCCGGCTGTGCCCTCCATTGCCGCGGCCTCCGTCGCGATCCCGTTGATCCCGGAGTGCCTCAGCGAGGGGACCCCGGCGAGCGCGTCGGGAGGGAGCTCTAGCAGCTTGCGAATCTCCTCCTTATCCGCCTGGCTGGAGGCATCCGCGGCTTCCGCCTCCGCGGGTGTGTATCCAAAGTTTCCCGCCGCCGCGGCTGCGGCGACTTCTTCAGCGCGAGAAGCCATGTAAGCAATCTCTTGGTCGGTGGTGGCCCGCGTGTGCAGCTTGAGATCGTCCGTCTTCTCCAACACCTCCGCAAGGTTGTCGTAGAACTCGAGGACGTCGATAGGCTTGGGCGCAATCCACGTGCGCTCCAATCCATGAGAGTCGCACGCGGGCATCATAGCGACAAGGCGATCCCGGGCGCTGCTGGCGCAGAGCGGCACCACTCCCCGGGGAGCGCGGAAGTACTCGGGGTGTGCCGGGTCGAACTTGAAAAGTTCCCTGACCATACCCCGCAGCTCGAGTGTTGTAAAGTTAAAATTGAGGCCGGGGCGCAGCCTCATGATGTCTGCCGGGCCGCCGTATTGCCACGCCGGCCTTTTCCGGTCTTGGAGGGGGGCGATCCGGCGACGAAGAAAGTCCGCGCCCACTTCAGCGACAGACAGCGGCGCCATCCGAAGACGAAGGATTCTGACGAGGGCGATATCCAGCTTGGAATCGTCGGAATCGAAATTACTCCAATCCCTGCCGCGCACGATGGGCGATGTGCGCGGCGCGGTGAAGTGTTGCGGCCGCTCCTCGACGACCCAGCACCACTCCGCGCGCCACTCTTCCCACTTGCCGCGGAGCTCCCCCGGCAAGTAGGCTGATTTCTTATTCAGCCTAAACACCCAAGAGATTCCTCCGGAGAGGGGGGCGTCGGCCTCTACTCTGGGGATGAAAAAGTGCCTAAAGAGAGCTACGTTGGGCTGGATTCCTACGAAGTTTTCGCACATGTGTGCGAAAACGGACATGGTGAGGATGGCGTTGGGAGTGAAGTCGAGGAGGTGGAGGCCATAAGTATTCATGATATCGCAGAAAAAGTTTGAGAAGGGAGGGCACAGACCGCAGTGGAAGAAGGCTGCGAAAAAGTAATACCCGCCGGGGTAGTGGTCCTTGGCGACGGCCGGGTAGACGCGCGTGCGGGGATGCGCTGGGGTCTCCTTGGCCCAGAACAAATAATATTTGTTCCAGAGCTCCCGCACGCCGAGCTTCGGCGCGAAGACAATGTGCTCCTTCCGGTACGCGGCGAGCTTCGCCGCCTGATCTGACTTCTCCCGCTTGGACTTCTCCGATTTCGCCTTATCGGTCTTTGGGGCCATGGCGGACGCGGTGGAAGGAAGGGGACGAAGAGCTTGGTGGTGGCGGAGGAGTAGAGGCAAAGCGCAGAGGAATCTAAGGAAGAAGACGATGGCAATGAGTGCGCAGGGAGGGGAACCGCGCCGCTCTCTCTGCTTTTATGGGAGAGTGGGGGGCGTTTCGCCCTTCCCATTAAAGAAATCGTGGGCACGTCCCATCCCACGGCGCCGCAATCGACGCGTGCCGTTGCCGTGGGGTGCGGCGGATATGGAAGTGGATTCGGCGCGCCGCGGGCCGCGGGTGCCCGTGCACTGTTTTGGGCCTGGCCCAACAGCGCTCGGCACCGTGTGTGGCCCAGGCCCGGGGGCTCCTGTCGGTGTACTAAGGTAGGGGTACCCTAGTACCCCAACTTGTGCACGGGCAGCGGCAGCTCCCCGCGGCAGGGTTCGCCACGCGCTTGCCGGAGACCTTCCTGCCCCTTATCTAGCCATTCAAAAACAAAGTATACAAGACAGAAGACCAAGACCCCGGCAAGAGGAGCTTGTCGGGAAGGCCGTCCCAGGCTCGAGATTGCTTAATTAGCACGAGGCCCTGGCAAGAGGAGCTTGTCAGGACGAATAGAAGATTTTATCTTAGAAGACCCGGCAAGGGCTCGGGGAGCGGCAAGCTTCCGGGCCCGGCAGGGTCGAGATCCCCGGCAAGGTGCTTGCCGGGGGAGTTGCGCTGTGTGCCCGCGCTCCAGCTCATCGGCCCACGCGTCGCCCTGGGGCCACTCCAGGGACGCGTGGCGGATGGCTGTGCAGCCTGGGGGACACGGTGACACTCCGCGGCAGTGGATCCATCGCCGTGGCAGACGGAGACGCAACGGCGGGAGCTTTTGGGGTCGACGGCGACGGGCATTAAATGCCCTTGTCCCCCACTGTTAAAGTAGGTATAGACCACTGTTCTGTACTGTAGCTCCACTGTTCCCGCACTGTTACAACTACCACCTCTTTTACATTTTTACCCCTTTCTCCTACGTTGACACCTGTCGGTGACCCCTTGCACTATAAAAGGAGGCCCATGCACAACGTGGAGGGGGTTCGAAACCTAGATTACTCTCACGCACGGTGTAGCTGCTTCTTCAAGCTCCCGAGCGCTCAACTCAATACACAACCAAGCAGGAGTAGGGTTTTACGCATCCGTGCGGCCCGAACCTGGGTAAAAACTGCCCGCGCGTCTGCCTCGATCTGCTCTTTGTGCTCCCTCCGCCCTCGTACCGCACAGACAAGGGGCTCCGGTCCCATAGGTGTTCGTGGCGGACAGTTTCCCCCGACAGTTTTCAATTGTTGTATTCATTCAAAGGTGAAGTGGAGAGGACCAGCCCAGGTAGTATTGTAGATATTGATCACCACACCGTGGAGTACACATTCAGGGGAGTGACAAAGACCAAGGAATGCTTTAGGAGGGTTTTTGTCTGCTTTGAGGCTTGTCGCCGGGGTTTTTTGGCAGGCTGCAGGCCTTATTTGGCTATTGATGCCACTTTTCTCACAGGGAGGTTTAAAGGACAGTTAGTAGCAGCTTGTGCAGTTGATGCACACAGTTTTGTATTTCCAGTTGCCTACGGTGTGCTGGAGACAAAATCTGAGGAGAGTTGGACTTGGTTTTTGCATAATCTGTGACGGGCTATTGCACATCCCAATGGGTTAGTCATTCATACAGATGCCTGCAAAGGTTTAGAAGTGTCCGTGGACAATGTGTTCCCTAGAGTAGAGCATAGGGAATGCATGCGTCACCTTGCTGCAAATTTCATGAAGAAATTTAAAGGAAAGGTGTATACCGACAATTTATGGCCAGCATCTGATGGGCCTCGAACCCCTCGTTGGTTACCCCAAGTGGAAGGTGTAAGATGCAGTAAGTAGAAGTGTTTTCCCCTAGCAAAGATGCCAAGGATCGAATCCCCAGAGACTCCTAGGTTCAACAGGTAGGTGTCAACTGCTAACGGCGCAATTAGCAATCAACGTGGACCTGCACATAGATACAAATAACTTTGCTCCCAACGAGTACAGAGAGGTTGTCAATCTCTCCGGCCTTGTAGTTCACAAAGGGTTAAAAGCAATATGATAGTAGTGATAGATAGTGTTTTGCAATAGTAAGTAAATAGCGGAAAAGTAAATAGTGTATGTGATCAATGATGGTAATATGGACCGGAGTCTCATGATGTTCACTAGTGATGTCTCTCTCCCAAAAGACGATAAAACAGCTATGTGAGGTAACAAATTACAGCCGGGCAATTGACAGGACCACGAACGCAAACCAATGCTGACTACATTGCAAGAAAGGTTGAGGTTCAAAGCATGGGCGGTATGCCAAAGTAAGTAGACCGAAATCCATCAATATCTACTACTAATCATTGATACGTCCAAAATGCATCACTATTTTGTATCATAATTCATCTTTATTCATTGATATATTTCATGTTATGATGATGTTCTTATGTTGTTTTGGTCTATTTTACACAGTTTGCAACTTCCCGGTGCCGGAACAGCAGACGCAGGATTCAGCAGGAAAAAGTGGATACTGAGTTGCTGAAGAACACCTCCAAATTACCTGAAAATTGACGGGTGGTATTTTTCAGACGTATAACGAAGAGTCGCAAAAGGGGAGTCAGAGGGGGGCCACAGGGTGCCCAGGCGGCCTGGGGGCGCCCCCCCTGGCCGCGCCGGGGGGGGCGCCTGGAGCCCCTGGCCCACCTCTGGTCGCCCCCTTTTGCATATATGTTCTCCATCCTCCGAAAACCCTAGGCACGGGACTTTTTACGGAGTTCTGCCGCCGCTTTGAGGCGGAAACCTACAGAGAAGAAAAGGGCATCTCCGGCGGGCAGATTCCGCCGGGGAGATCACCTCCCGGAAGGGGACATCGTCGCCATCGTCATCACCATCATCACGGGCATCATCGAGATCATCATCAACATCATCCCCAACACCAGCACCATCTCCATCTTCATCCAAATCTCATCTTTCCATCGCAACTCGTGTTGTAACTTGTACTACCTATCCTCTCTACTCCATCGGTGTTGATTACTGCTTTGTGGTGAATGCTATTGAGTTTTGTTGGAGAAATATTATTATGTCCAGATTGTTTATCACATATTTATCCCCACTGATCATGATCTCTTTTATGTCTTGTGAGTAGTTACTTTAGTTCTTGAGGACATGGGGAAAGTCTTGTTGTTAGTAGTCATATGTTGTTGAAGTAATATGTGTTGTTTGATACTTAAGTTGTGTTGTCATTCTACTAGTGGTGTTGTATGAGTCGAACACCCAACACTTCGCCTTATTAAGGACCTAGGAGAATACATTGTGTATAAAGAATGCTTATGGTGGGTTGCCGGAGTGACAGAAACCTGAACCCCAGTTCGCACGCTTTTGCATAAGGGAATAATGGATCCTCGATCGTATTGCTATGGTTAGGCTTTTGCCTTAAATTCTATCTTTTATTTGCGGATGCTTGCAAGGTGTTTAATCATAAGAGTGCATTCATCTTAGTCTAGAGAGTGCACTAGCATAGATCCACCCACCAACACTTATCAACACATAACATAGTATCGATACGGAATATGGCGAAAGCACAAGACTACCTCTCCCGTGTGTCCTCAAGAACGCTTTAGTCTTTATAAGTTCAGTTGCTAGGCCTCTCCTTTGCTAAGAAAGGATTGGGCCACTTGTTACTCTTAGTATCTTTTGCATTACTTGCCTTTACATTCCTGTTGCTTATATCGAGAAAACCCCTAAAAGTTATCTTTCAGTGCTTGCAGTAATTTCTTGCTCAGAATTGCTTATCAATACCTTCTGCTCCTCGTTGGGTTCGACACTCTTACTTATCGAAAACGCTGCAACAGATCCCTTACGGTTGAGGGTCATCAAGTACCGTTTTCTGGCGCCGTTGCCGGGGAGTGTAGCGCTATTGGTAAAGTGAAACTGGTAAGAAAGTCTTTTTATAATTCTGTTTTTATTTTTGCTATTGCTACTCTGTATCCTTATGGATAATCCTATTATTGGAGTGTTGCTTGCGGGAAGACACCCCACACCTGTGGTGGTTGATCCTCCCCCTACTGAAATTGTGCCTTATAAAATACCAGCTGGCATTATCGATTATGTTTTGACTAATCGTTATGCAGGGGACAGACATCCCGGTGAACACTTGCTGTATTTGTCACGACTATGTTCATTATTTAAGCTTGCAGGTGTATCGAGGGAGTTTGTCATGAGGAAATTGTTTGTTGTATCCCTTATAGATAAAGCTTCAGATTGGTATGGGCTTCTCGATAACCCACACTTGCTGGACTGGCAGGAGCTTATGTCTCTCTTTTATACTAAATTTTATCCTCTTCATGAAATTCATCGAGACAGGAATTATATCTATAACTTTAGGTCTCGTGACGGAGAAAGCATTGCTCAAGCTTGGGGGAGATTGAAGTCTCTAATGCTCAAATGCCCTATTCATAAGCTTCCCAAGGAAATTATACTTACAAATTTTTATGACAGGCTTTCTCGTCAGGATAAGGAGATGCTGGATGCCTCCTCTAGTGGGGTGTTTCAGAAGAAGAGTGTTGAAGAAAGGTGGGATCTCCTTGAAAGAATCTAGAGGAATACTGAAGATTGGGAAATTGATAAAGGTATTGAACCCGCTATAAATTATGAACATGATTATATTGAGAGCTATGTGGAAACTGATTACTTCAATACTTTTTGCTCTAAGATTGGTCTTGATTCCCATCTAGTGATTGATTTATGTAAGAACTTTGCCTCTCACGTTGATTCTTTTAAAAGGAATAGAGACCAGCACCATGCACCTTTTAAAGAACCACCTATTGATATTTATGTTGCCGAGCCTATTTTGCCTGCAGTCATATATGAAAAGCCTCCTTTTCCCACGAGGATAAAGGAACACTCTCTTGTAACAGGCATAATAAATAAAAGTGAGAGAAGAGTTGATGAACCCGAGGACCAGATTAGGGTCGATCCTCGAGTTGCATTGATTAAAGACCTTGTTACTGATGATGTTTTGGATTCCAATATAACTTTTTGTGCTGTTTCCACTAACCTTGTCACAGCCAAGAACAAAGGCCCAATTTCAGGTACTCCGGTGGTATCTGTTAAAATAGGAGATCACAACTATTATGGGCTATGCGATTTGGGATCGAGTGCAAGTGCTATTCCTTATTCACTCTATGAAGAAATCATTGGTGAGATTTCCCCTTGTGAACTTGAAGAAGTTGATGTTACTATTCATCTTGCAAATAGATCAACTATCTCTCCTATCGGAATTGTGAGGGACGTTGAAGTCCTATGTGGAAAGGTAAAATACCCTACCGACTTTTTGGTACTTGGTTCAGCCAGGGACAATTTTTGTCCCATCATTTTTGGTAGACCTTTTCTTAGAACTTGTGGAGCTATAATAGATTGCAAGAAAGGTAAAGTTTCTGTTGAATTCAATGGTGAGCCATATGAATTTAATTTTTCTAAGTTCTCTAAGCAGCCTCGTGGTATTGATTTACCTAGTGATGATAAAATTATTGAAAGTATTGCCTCTATTGCTATTCCCCGGATGATCCTTTGCAGCAATACATGGAGGACCACGAGAATGATTTACATATGCAGGAAAGAAATGAATTAGATGAAATATTCTTGAGGCAGCCTGCTATCCTGAAGCACAACCTTCCGTTGAACCTTTGGGAATTTTATCAAAACCGAAAGAAGACCCGGTGTTTGATCTTAAACCTCTTCCCGATACGCTCAAGTATGCTTATTTAGATGAAAAGAAAGTATATCATGTTATTATCAATTCTAACCTTTCAGGATATGAAGAAGAGCGATTATTGGAAGTACTTCGTAAACACCGAGGCGCAATTGGCTACACCCTTGATGACCTTAAGGGGATTAGTCCATCTATCTGTCAACATACTATCAACCTTGAGCCTGATGCTAAGCCAGTTGTTGATCATCAACGACGGTTGAACCCGAAGATGATGGATGTCGTGAGAACTGAGATTCTCAAGCTTCTAGCCGCAGGTGTTATCTACCCTATAGCTGACAGTAAGTGGGTAAGTCCGGTACATTGTGTTCCTAAGAAAGGAGGTACAACTGTGGTTCCTAATGATAAAAATGAACTAATACCTCAGAGAATTATTATTGGATATAGAATGTGTATTGATTACAGGAAGTTGAACAAGGCAACCAGGAAGGATCACTACCCGTTGCCGTTCATCGACCAAATGCTTGAAAGGTTATCCAAAAATACCCACTTTTGTTATCTCGATGGTTATTCTGGCTTCTCTCAAATTCATGTTAACATTGTCGATCAAGAGAAGACCACTTTTACTTGCCCTTTTGGTACTTTTGCTTACAGACGTATGCCTTTTGGTTTATGTAATGCCCCTGCTACTTTTCAAAGGTGTATGTCTGCTATCTTTCATGGTTTCTGCGGGGATATTATGGAAGTCTTCATGGACGATTTCTCCGTCTATGGAACTTCATTTGACCATTGTCTTCACAACCTTAATAAAGTTTTGCAGAGATGCGAGGAGACAAATTTGGTACTCAACTGGGAGAAGTGCCACTTTATGGTTAATGAAGGAATTGTTCTTGGTCACAAGATTTCTGAAAGGGGAATTGAAGTGGACAAAGCCAAGATCAAAGCTATTGAGAGGATGCCTTATCCAAAGGACATCAAAGGTATTCGCAGTTTTCTCGGTCATGCAGGTTTTTATAGAAGATTTATTAAAGACTTTTCTAAAACCTCGAGACCCCTCACTAATCTTCTCTAGAAGGATGTTCCTTTTGCGTTTGATGAAAATTGTAAGGAAGCTTTTGAAATCCTTAAGAAAGCTTTAATAACTGCTCCTATAGTACAACCACCTGACTGGAATTTACCTTTTGAAATTATGTGTGATGCAAGTGATTTTGCTGTTGGAGCTGTTTTAGGACAAAGGGTTGATAAGAAATTGAATGTTATACATTATGCTAGTAAGACCCTTGATAGTGCTCAAAGAAATTATGCTACTACTGAGAAGGAATTCTTAGCTGTAGTTTTTGCTTGTGATAAGTTTAGGCAGTACATTGTTGATTCCAAAGTTATTATTCATACTGATCATGCTGCCATTAAATATCTTATGACAAAGAAGGATGCCAAGCCAAGGCTTATCAGATGGGTACTCCTTCTCCAAGAATTTGATTTGCAGATTGTTGATAGGAAAGGAGAAGACAATCCGGTAGCGGACAATCTTTCAAGAATGGAAGATATACCGCATGACCCCATCCCAGTTAACGATAGTTTTCCAGACGAGCAACTTGCCGTTGTAAAAGTACAACCCCTCTCCGATCCTTGGTATGCAGATTATGCTAATTTTATTGTTGCAAAGTATTTGCCTCCAGGTCTAACGTTTCAGCAAAGGAAGACGTTCTTTCATGATTTGAGGCACTACTTTTGGGATGACCCACATCTTTTCAAAGAAGGTCCCGACGTGATCGTGAGAAGATGCATTCCGGAACATGAGCAGAAGGACGTTCTCCGACGGTGTCATGATAGTCCTTATGGAGGACATCATGCCGGTGAAAGGACTGCACATAAGGTTCTTCAATCAGGTTTTTATTGGCCTACTCTCTTTAAAGATGCTAGAAATTATGTTTTAGCCTGTGATAAATGTCAGAGAGTTGGTAACATTAGTAGAAGGAATGAGATGCCTATGAATTACTCATTAGTGATTGAACCTTTCGATTGTTGGGGTTTTGATTTTATGGGTCCTTTTCCTTCTTCGCACAAGTACACTCACATTTTAGTAGCTGTTGATTATGTGACCAAGTGGGTTGAAGCAATCCCCACTGAAAGTGCTGACCACAAAACATCCTTGAAAATGCTTAAGGATGTAATATTTCCTAGGTTTGGTGTACCAAGGTACCTCATGACCGATGGAGGATCACACTTCACGCACGGAGGTTTTAGAAAAGCTTTGGCTAAATACGATGTTAATCATAGAATTGCTTCACCTTATCATCCTCAAACTAATGGGCAAGTTGAGCTCACCAATAGAGAGATTAAGTTGATCTTGCAGAAAACAGTAAATAGAAATAGGAAGGATTTGTCAAATAAATTGGGAGATGCTTTGTGGGCATATAGAACTGCTTACAAAAACCCCATGGGCATGTCTCCCTATAATATGGTGTATGGCAAGGCTTGCCATTTGCCATTAGAGCTAGAGCACAAAGCTTTCTGGGCTGTTAGAGAGCTTAACGCTGACCCAAAACTAGCTGGTGAGAAGCGTCTCATGAACTTGACTTCTCTAGATGAATGGAGGAGTGAAGCTTACGAGAGCGCTAAAATGTTCAAAGAAAAGGTAAAAAGGTGGCATGATAGGAAGATTCTGAAACGTGAATTTAATGTTGGTGATAAAGTTTTGTTGTTTAGATCCCGTTTCAGGTTTTCTCCAGGTAAACTACTTTCCAGGTGGGAAGGACCATTTCATATTGAAGAAGTTTATCGGTCTGGTGCAATTAAGATTAATAATTTTGAAGGCACCAAACCTCAAGTTGTGAATGGGCAAAGACTTAAACATTACATAGCAGGAGACCCTGTCGATGTTGATGTGAATATAATATACACAACAACCCATGAAGAACATGTTGCAGCCCTGTTTCAGATGCCAGCAGAAGCAGAATAAAGAAAAGGTATGTAGTACGGTAAGAAAACACCGCAAAACATCATAAAAGTTTCGTATTACGAGTTTTTGCAAAATTAGTAAAATTCCGAGTCGAAGTGGAGCCGGAGACGACCACCAGGGAGTCCAGGTGCCCCCCTGGCGCCCCCCCCCCTGGGCCGCGCCGGCAGGCCGCCTGGACACCCTGGTGCCCGTCTCCGACCCCGCTTTGGTCCGTTACCTTCCTTTCTGTGCATAAATTTTTCCTATATATTTGCCCGGATTGTTCCTGCAACGTATCTTGCGATTTCGCGTGTTTTCTCTTCGATCTGTTTCTGCCAGGAAATCTTTCAGCTAAATTTAGGTGCCATGGCTTCTCCAAGTTCCCCCAAGGACACGTTCGTCGTCAACGTCATCAACCCTTACCTCGCCGAGGTGAAGAAGCACCCTCAGGTTGTTCAGATGAAGGAAGGCGTCCTTCACCAAGAAGATCTGAAGGGACCTATCAAGGAGGGGAGCATCCAGGCCAGGCTGGAAGAAGTGGAGCAAGAAGTCTTCTAGTACAAGAAGATGACCGAGCATGGTGTCGAAGCTAACTTTGACATCACCAACGAGCTGAAGAACTACTTTCGGAAGGAGATGAAGGAGATATGGGAAAGAATCGCCGCGTCTGAAGACAGAATCATAGAACTCCAAGGGCAAATTAATGATTTATATAACCAGAACTGTGAGTATGAACTAAGGTTTCTACGCATGGGTTTGGGTGCTGAATGTAGGATCCAGGAGACGAGCTTCTCATATGAGACCGGAGAACCCCTTCCATGGAAGAGCTTCGTCAAGAACTACTTGATCAACGCCAACAAGGATGATGAGTGAAATCTCCATGGGTAATGGCATTCCCTTGTCTTGTCCCAAGCTTGGGGGAGTGCCCGGTATCTTTGTCTTTTACCTTTTGTCTTTTAGAAGTCAAGTAGAGTCGTATCATGTCTAGGGAGGTTATTATATGAGATAGGTGTGTGCATTGAGGTCTATCGCCCCCTTGGTGAAGAATTGTATCCGTGTGTGTGGAGTCGTCTATGATGGAATATTAATGAGAAGTTTATCGGTTCCTTTTTGCTACACTCGATATTCTCTTCACGCAATCGACCTTATATGATGATTCTTATGGGGAGTATTGACCTTATGTCAGGTATGGCTATGAAACTTTATTTGTCTTGGCAAATATAGCTTTGGTCATAACAACAAGCATGATTTTCTTAATGTATCAACATAGCCAAAACTTTTATGTCAATATGCTTGAAGTGTTATGTTGACAAGGAAGACAACTTGATGTGTTATGCTTATTTCAATGTTCATGCTTTATAATGCTTTGAATCTTAGTCATCATCAATTGTCTGCTCTTTCAAAACCTTTGCTAGCCTAACTCTGTACTAAGCGGAATTCTGCTTGTGCATCCATACCCTTAAGCCAATACCTTCCATATGAGTCCACCATACCTACCTACTCGTGGTACTCCACTACCACCTCCTAAAGTATATAATTTATGTGTTATCCTTAAATGTTCAAAATCTTTTATTGTGTGCCTCTGCTTTAGCTCATGAGGAAGTAGTAGCTAATTCATGACCTTTTTGAGTTGGACAAGCTTCACCCCGGGATTGCATGTCTAATGTGCAAATACATAATACGAAAAGGAACTGGCATTGAGTGCGCCCGGCTTAAAATAACATAACAAACAAACCCTCCTTCACGCTTTGTTCATGAGAAATCAGAAAACTTTGGCAGTGATAAACAAAGGAGAATAAGAGGATGTTATCGTCCTCATACGGGAGCCGTTCCTCGAAACTTGTCCAGTTCAAGAAGTAATTGAGTTATCTATTAGCATTCGTTGACGAATCATGCACCTCTCAAAACTTGTTTTCATTCTGTTTGATTTGAGGATAGCACATGAGTTTTCCCTACTACCCTAGAGCAGGGCCTATCTTTTAATTTTAAGTTGAGTCAGTTATTCCTACTTCCTTCTATTTCTCAAAGAGAGCAGGCGTTTGATGTTGATAAGGATTCATGCATATAAGCTGCATTAAGATTTGTCATATCATATCCTTGTTGACATTATCATTTGATAAGTAAGTTGTTTGTCATGCCCAGCTAAGGCAAATATCTTCCTTTGTGTTAACACTTTCACTTCTTGCTTACTAACATGTTATTTCAAAAAGCTTCCATTAATCCCATCAAAATATAAGAGCAAAAGTTAAAATTATTTGTTGTTCTTTGACCAAAGGACATGTTTGCCATGATATAATGAGTTTCCTTGGTCCTACTTTCGAATATAAGTGTTAACACTTTTTCATAAGAACCTTATGAGTTGAAGATTGCTGCTGAGGATATTTGAGTTGGCAAAGAGACTATGATGCTTCTTGTCCGTATTCTATTTATCGACACTTCACTCTCTAAACTTGTGGACAGGTTTACCGAGTTCATATTCGCTTGGGGACAAGCGAAGTCTAAGCTTGGGGGTGTTGATACGTCCAAAATGCATCACTATTTTGTATCATACTTCATCTTTATTCATTGATATATTTCACGTTATGATGATGTTCTTATGTTGTTTTGGTCTATTTTACACAGTTTGCAACTTTCCGGTGCCGGAACAGCAGACGCAGGATTCGGCAGGAAAAAGTGGATACTGAGTTGCTGAAGAACACCTCCAAATTACCTGAAAATTGACGGGAGGTATTTTTCAGACGAATAACAAAGACTCGCAAAAGGGGCGTCAGAGGGGGGCCACAGGGTGCCCAGGCGGCCTGGGGGCGCCCCCCCCCCCTGGCCGCGCCGGGGGGGCGCCTGGAGCCCCTGGCCCACCTCTGGTCGCCCCCTTTTGCATATATGTTCTCCGTCCTCCGAAAACCCTAGGCACGGGACTTTTTACGGAGTTCCGCCGCCGCTTCGAGGCGGAAACCTACAGAGAAGAAAAGGGCATCTCCGGCGGGCAGATTCTGCCGGGGAGATCACCTCCCGGAAGGGGAGATCGTCGCCATCGTCATCACCATCATCACGGGCATCATGGAGATCATCATCAACATCATCCCCAACACCAGCACCATCTCCATCTTCATCCAAATCTCATCTTTCCATCACAACTCGTGTTGTAACTTTTACTACCTATCCTCTCTACTCCATCGGTGTTGATTACTGCTTTGTGGTGAATGCTATTGAGTTTTGTTGGAGAAATATTATTATGTCCAAATTGTTTATCACATATTTATCCCCACTGATCATGATCTCTTTTATGTCTTGTGAGTAGTTACTTTAGTTCTTGAGGACATGGGGAAAGTCTTGTTGTTAGTAGTCATATGTTGTTGAAGTAATATGTGTTGTTTGATACTTAAGTTGTGTTGTCATTCTACTAGTGGTGTTGTGTGAGTCGAACACCCAACACTTCGCCTTATTAAGGACCTAGGAGAATACATTGTGTATAAAGAATGCTTATGGTGGGTTGCCGGAGTGACAGAAACCTGAACCCCAGTTCGCACGCTTTTGCATAAGGGAATAATGGATCCTCGATCGTATTGCTATGGTTAGGCTTTTGCCTTAAATTCTATATTTTATTTGCGGATGCTTGCAAGGTGTTTAATCATAAGAGTGCATTCATCTTAGTCTAGAGAGTGCACTAGCATAGATCCACCCACCAACACTTATCAACACATAACATAGTATCGATACGGAATATGGCGAAAGCACAAGACTACCTCTCCCGTGTGTCCTCAAGAACGCTTTAGTCTTTATAAGTTCAGTTGCTAGGCCTCTCCTTTGCTAAGAAAGGATTGGGCCACTTGTTACTCTTAGTATCTTTTGCATTACTTGCCTTTACATTCCTGTTGCTTATATCGAGAAAACCCCTAAAAGTTATCTTTCAGTGCTTGCAGTAATTTCTTGCTCAGAATCGCTTATCAATACCTTCTGCTCCTCGTTGGGTTCGACACTCTTACTTATCGAAAACGCTGCAACAGATCCCTTACGGTCGAGGGTCATCAATCATCCACCTTGAGATATCTATCCAGAACATCTCGCTGGTATTAAGTTGCGAGTCCCACCCATAGTGTAAACTCAATGCAACAGACAACTGCATTAAAAGAACTTTGCGTAAAGTAAACAATCCTTGCACCCGCGGGCACAGGCACCGTTGTTTTCCCCCTTGTGGCAACAGCACATCCCCTAGACTCATGTTTCTGTCACTCAAGCCAGTCATCGAGGGGCATGAACCCACAATCGAGCATAACGTTCCCTCTTGGAGTCACTACCTATTACTCGGCCAAAGCAATAAATAACAACGGAGAACATGCAAGAATTACTTATGAACTAAAATATAAAAGAGGTGAATCAAATATATTACTCAAGATCAATCTGAACATAATCTCATAATCCATCGGATCCCAGCAAACTCAACATAGCAACAGCATAAGGATTACATAGGTGCCTCGATCATGTAGGGCAGCTCACGAGGACTAATTAGTGAAGCACAAGAACGGGAGGAGAACATCACATAGCTACTGGTCATGGACTCATGGTCCAAGGGAGACTACTCACGAGTCATCCGGGAGGCGTCCATGGTGGTGGAGAAGCTCCCGGTGGTGATCCTCCCCTCCGGCAAGGTGCCGGGAAGAGTTCTCCTGGTGCTCCCGATCTTGGAAGCGGCGGCGGCGGCGGAACATAGATGGGATCGCGAAAAGAAGTCATGTTTCGAGGGTTACGGGGAACCCTTTAAATATATGCCAAAGTAGGGCATCGGGGGAGCCTCGGGGGGCCCCAGGGGGGTCGCGCCCACAGGGCGCCTGGAGCCCCTGTGCCCCCCCCCCCAGGCTGCCCTTCGGACGCAGTGTTGTTTCCGGTTCGCTGATTTTTTATATAATTTTTCTGGGCAGTTCTCGAAACGTGAAAATCTGAAATACAAAAACAGCCGAAAACAGAAACTGGCACTGGGGTGCACTGGATTAGTAAGTTAGTCCAAATATGATCAAAAGTGTATGGAAATGAATATCATAGCAATATCACCCAAAAGTGGCATGGAGCAAGCAGAAATTATAGATACGTTTTGGACGTATCAACATCCCCAAGCTTAGTTCCTGCTCGTCCTCGAGTAGGTAAATGATAACAAGAATAATTTCTGTGGTGACATGCTATTAACCATATAGGACTTTCTCATAGTCATATGACAAAAGCTTACTGAGACAATGATTCTAAAGTAATTAAGTTGTCTCAAGAGAAAATCACAAATGACTGAAAGTTTTACAACATGAAACTGAAACATCAAAAAGATTTGCAATGAACATGATGTGCAAATATGATCAAGTGATATCTAGCTTGCCCCCTTTAGTGATGCAAAACATAAATGCAAGGGCACCTTCAAGGTTTAAGTGATGACTAGATACAATCATTTCAGAATAAATTATATCACAATCATGGAAAAGACAATGCTACTTTGGAACAATGCACATTACACTCAGAATGACAATCATGCTCTCAGTAGTTGGTGCTTGAAGTGCTAGAGTTTTTTATTTTGAAACATGGAAGCAATTGTGTCAACGGTAGTAGTACTTCATATGTGTCATGTATAAAACATCCTATAAGTTGCAAGCCTCATGCATCGAATACTAATAGTGCTTGCTCCTTGTCCTAATTAGCTCGGATCCCCATGGGTTATCATTGCATTGCATATGTTTTAACCAAGTGTCACAAAGGGGTACCTCTATGCCACCTGTACAAAGGTCCAAGGAGATAGATCGCATTTGATTTCTCGTTTTTGATAGATCTAAACTTGAGGACATCCATACCGGGACAACATAGAAAATAGATGATGGACTCCTCTTTAATGCATAAGCATATTCTCATGAGAGATTGAGGATTAAGGTCCAAGCTAAAACTTCCACCATGATGCATGGCTTTGGTTGGCGTCCCAATGTTCTTCTCTAACAATATGCATATTAATTCAACCCACGGTAAATCACCCTTACTTCAGACAAGACGAACATGCATAGCAACTCACATGATATTCAACAAAAGTGTGACAGTTGATGGCGTCCCCAGAAACATGGTTACCGCTCAGCAAGCAACCCATAAGAAATAAGATACATAGGCAACATATTCTTTACCACAATAGTTTTTAGGCTACTTTCCCATGAGCTATGTATTGCATGGTTAATTTGCTTAGTGCAGGTGTAGGTTAGCAAAATACTGGGAGCGACCAACTAAGAGAGCAATGACGGTCATAATCATGCAGAGCGACAAAGCAATATTGAATCAGGCATGGTAGTTATATCGCTACTCAGAAACAAAAGATCATCAAGGCTTGACAGACTTTCTTTACAGTCTTGAATATGCGTGAGCATATGCCAAGTCAATCAAAATAAATTCTCAAAGGAAGATATTACTAAACCATACCACATCATAGGCAAACAAACCAAGTTGGTACTCCAATGACACATTGGGAACCTCCCAGCTATTCGAGATTAACCATAAGAAAACCTGAACTACTAAGCACCATCATGAAAGTAGCATCTTTATCATAGACACAATGACCAATGCAACGGAAGCAAACTCTCTCAATAAGGTGATCATGGTAATTAAAGAGAGTTCAAGCAACCAACTAAATAAAAGCTCTTGAAGAGATAAGCATGAATACTAAGAGCAAAGTATGATAGTAGCTATTAAAAGACAAAGAACACACACATCATAGATAGACATGAAAATTCTATGTAATGTTCTAGGTAGAGGTGGAGCGTGTTTCACTCCCACATAAAGGAATGCTGGGTTCCGACTCGTTATGAAAAATTAAAAAGAAAACTAAAAGCAGGACGCTCCAAGCATAGCACATAACACATGAAGTGATAAAAATATAGCGGAACGAAAGACGAACTGATAATGTTGATGGAGAAGGGGATGCACGGGGGGCATCCCCAAGCTTAGACGCTTGATTCTCCTTGAATATTTCTTGGGGGTGCACGGGGGCATCCCCAAGCTTGAGCGCTTGACACTCCTGAATCTTTTTATCATCTTCCCTCGCACACTTGAAAACTCCCTTCATACATAACTCATCATAATCTGATTAGCGAGGTTAGTACCCTTAATAAAATAATTATACCTTGCTGGAAATAAGGATATTCTTGAAGTTCTACTGTTTCTCAAGATTGCCAAAAGGTTTTTGCAAAGAAAAAGCAAGTTCTCAATTTGCAAAGTGAAGGTAAGGCAAAACAGGACAGAATCTGTGAAAAACAGAACAGCAGGCAGTAATTGACCTGTTCGGGATACTTCTGCAAATCAAATAAAAAAACTCAGAACTGACGCACGAAAGACAATTATATAGAGAATGCTGTCGAAAAAATTCAGACCAAAAAGATGATCTGGTGATTTTATACGAATTTTTCTATCCAAGGACAGAATCTGTTTCCTGGACAGCACCTCACAACTTTTGAACTTTCTAGCAATCAGAGGCTATACTTGGCACAAATATGAAAAGTAAAGATACAATGATGATGCTACAGCAGTAAACAACATCAAGACACAACAAAAGCAAAAAATTTATTCATGTGGGCTGCCTCCCAAAAGCGCTTTCTTTTATGCCTTTAAGCTAGGCATAATGCATAGATCAAGTTTTATCAAGAGTAAAAGAATAGCTAGCCCGTACAACGGACTCAAAAGGTAACTTGACCTTCTTATGAGGGAAGTGTTCCATCCCTTTCTTGAGAGGAAACTGAAATTTTATATTACCCTCTTTCATGTCAATGACAGCACCAACGGTGCGCAAAAAGGGACGTCCCAAAATAATTGGACACGAAGGATCACATTCAATATCCATAATAGTGAAATCAACGGGCACATAATTATCATTGACAACAATAAGAACATCATCGATCCTCCCCAAAGGTTTCTTTATGGAAGAATCAACGAGACGAACACCAAAAGAACAAGAATCATAAGGTTTCAATTTAAGCATATCATATATTCTTTTGGGCATAACAGAGGTACTAGCACCAACATCACATAATGCATAACAAGAGAAGTCATTCAAATAAATTTTTATCATAGGATCCCAACCATCCTCTAGCTTTCTAGGTATGGAGGCTTCTACTCTAAGTTTCTCCTCCCTAGCTTTGATGAGAGCATTAGTGATATGCTCCGTGAAGGCAAGGTTAAGCGTGCTAGTGCGGGGATCTCTAGACATTTTGTGAAGGAAATCAATAACTTCTGTAAGAGTGCAATTATCAAAATCAAGGTCACGAGCATCAAGTAAAGTGGTAGTGGTGTCCTTAAGGCTCACCTGTTTGGTAGTTTCTATAGCATCACCATTAATAGGTCCATTGGGACCAGGAGTACATTGGGTGCTAAGAGTGTGAACATCCTCAATAACTTGGATAGTAGCAACAGCGTGGTGGGTAGGAAGGCTCTTAATTCTTTCCTCTTCCTCCCTTTCTCTAGCCCATCTTTCTTTTAGCTTAGCCATCATCCTAGTGTTTTCATTAATTTGCACTTGAGTGGCATTAATAGGGATGACTTCCCTCTCCTTAAGTGGAGAAGTTTCAATTTTTAGCAATTTTACCTCATTGGCTAAGTGGTCTACCTTAAAAGAAAGATCATCTAGTTTATGTAGTTTCTCTTCTACATTCTTATTAAAGGCTTTTTGGGTAGTGATGAAATCTCTAAGCATGGTCTCTAGTTCAGTATTGGAGTTCTTGGTACTAGGATAAGCATTGTTGTTCCCATAAGAGTTAGAGGGGAACGGTCTAGAATTGTTACCAAAGTTACTCCTATAAGCATTGTTGTTGAAATTATTTCTAGAGATAAAGTTAACATCTACTTGTTCTTGAGCAATCAAAGAATTTAAAGGAACATCACGAGGATCAACAGTAGATTGCTTCGAAAGTAGAGACATGATCAAGTCAACTTTTTCATTGAGGGAGGAAATCTCCTCGACAGAGTTTACCTTCCTACCTGTTGGAGTGCGTTCGATGTGCCATTGGGAATAGTTGGTCATCATCTCATCGAGAAGCTTTGTGGCAGCACCTAGTGTAGTTGACATAAAAGTTCCTCCCGCGGCCGAGTCTAACAAGTTCCGCGAGGTAAAGTTCAAGCCTGCATAAAAAGTTTGGATAACCATCCAAGTAGTCAAACCATGAGTAGGGCAGTTCTTGATAAGAGACTTCATACGTTCCCAAGCTTGGGCAACGTGTTCATTATCCAATTGTTTAAAATTCATAATGTTACTTCTAAGTTGGATAATTTTAGCAGGTGGATAGTATTTTCCGATAAAAGCATCTTTGCACTTGTCCCATGAATCTATGCTATTTCTAGGCAAAGACTGAAACCAAATTTTAGCTCCTCCTCTCAAAGAGAAAGGAAAAAGCTTAAGCTTAACAATATTACCATCTATTTCTTGGTACTTTTGCATATCACAAAGTTCTACAAAGTTGTTCAAGTGTAAAGCAGCATCATCTCCAGCACCGGAGAATTGTTCTCTCATAACTAAGTTCAGTAAAGCAGGTTTAATTTCATATGAAGGTGCTGAAGTAGCAGGTGTAGTGATAGGTGTGCTGATAAAGTCATCGTTGTTGTGACTAGTGAAGTCACACAACTTGGTGTTCTCGGTGGAACCCATAGTAGCAAGCAAGCAAGATAACTATTTTTGTGATTTTCGATAAAAGGAACTAAAGCAATAATGAAAGGTAAACTAACAAGACTAAAAAGCAAAGGTAAAAGATAGCATGCAACTCCCCTATCCTGAAGAGTGGAGTCCCCGACAACGGCGCCAGAAAATACTCCTTGATGGGCCTCGAACCCCTCGTTGGTTACCCCAAGTGGAAGGTGTAAGATGCAGTAAGTAGAAGTGTTTTCCCCTAGCAAAGATGCCAAGGGTCGAATCCCCAGAGACTCCTAGGTTCAACAGGTAGGTGTCAACTGCTAACGGCGCAATTAGCAATCAACGTGGACCTGCACACAGATACAAATAACTTTGCTCCCAACGAGTACAGAGAGGTTGTCAATCTCTCCGGCCTTGTAGTTCACAAAGGGTTAAAAGCAATATGATAGTAGTGATAGATAGTGTTTTGCAATAGTAAGTAAATAGCGGAAAAGTAAATAGTGTATGTGATCAATGATGGTAATATGGACCGGAGTCTCATGATGTTCACTAGTGATGTCTCTCTCATAAAAGACGATAAAACAGCTATGCGAGGTAACAAATTACAGCTGGGCAATTGACAAGACCACGAACGCAAACCAATGCTGACTACATTGCAAGAAAGGTTGAGGTTCAAAGCATGGGCGGTACGCCAAAGTAAGTAGACCGAAATCCATCAATATCTACTACTAATCATCCACCTTGAGATATCTATCCAGAACATCTCGCTGGTATAAAGTTGCGAGTCCCACCCATAGTGTAAACTCAATGCAACAAACAACTGCATTAAAAGAACTTTGCGTAAAGTAAACAATCCTTGCACCCGCGGGCACAAGCACCGTTGTTTTCCCCCTTGTGGCAACAGCACATCCCCTAGACTCATGTTTCTGTCACTCAAGCCAGTCATCGAGGGGCATGAACCCACAATCGAGCATAACGTTCCCTCTTGGAGTCACTACCTATTACTCGGCCAAAGCAATAAATAACAACGGAGAACATGCAAGAATTACTTATGAACTAAAATATAAAAGAGGTGAATCAAATATATTACTCAAGATCAATCTGAACATAATGTCATAATCCATCGGATCACAGCAAACTCAACATAGCAACAGCATAAGGATTACATAGGTGCCTCGATCATGTAGGGCAGCTCACGAGGACTAATTAGTGAAGCACAAGAACAGGAGGAGAACATCACATAGCTACTGGTCATGGACTCATGGTCCAAGGGAGACTACTCACGAGTCATCCGAGAGGCGTCCATGGTGGTGGAGAAGCTCCCGATGGTTATCCTCCCCTCCGGCAGGGTGCCGGGAAGAGTTCTCCTGGTGCTCCCGATCTTGGAAGCGGCGGCGGCGGCGGCGGAACAGAGATGGGATCGCGAAAAGAAGTCATGTTTCGAGGGTTACGGGGAACCCTTTAAATATATGCCAAAGTAGGGCACCGGGGGAGCCTCGGGGGGCCCAGGCCCCCCCCCCCCGGCGCGGCCCAGGGTGGGGGGCGCGCCCACAGGGCGCCTGGAGCCCCTGTGGCCCCCCCAGGCTGCCCTTCGGACGCAGTGTTGTTTCCGGTTCGCTGATTTTTTATATATATTTTTTCTGGATTTTTCTGGGCAGTTCTCGAAACGTGAAAACCTGAAATACAAAAACAGCCGAAAACAGAAACTGGCACTTGGGTGCACTGGATTATTAAGTTAGTCCAAATATGATCAAAAGTGTATGGAAGTGTATGAATATCATAGCAATATCACCCAAAAATGGCATGGAGCAAGCAGAAATTATAGATATGTTTTGGACGTATCAGCATCTTTGACTTGCAGTGTGAAGAAGCACAAGTACCACTTGAGACAGTTATACATGAATCCCAAAGTGAAAGCATACATGGAAACACACCACTCCAAGTTATGGGCCAGAAGCCAATTCAGTGAACTGAGCAAAGTTGACTATGTGCACAATAATCTAGCAGAGTCTTTCAACTCAACGATCCGGAAACTAAAGGGTCATTATGTGGTGGATTTGCTTGACAGGATAAGGGTAGAATACATGCAGAAATTTCATTATCGTGCATGAATAGCCGAGGAAAAATTCATGGGCCACATTATCATTCCAGCCGTGATGAATGAACTGAAGCAGAAAACAACATGCTTGGAAATGAACATGACTCTTTGCTCGGGTACCACAGCAGAGATATCATATTTGGATAAAGAGAAGAGGGAATGGAGATATCCAGTGGATTTAGAAGCTAGAACTTGCAGTTGTAGGCAATGGCAGATAACTGGGTTGCCATGCATTCATGCCTTGTTTTTCATCACTTCTCTCCCAGGTCCAGCAGGGAACATACAGCAGTATGTGCATGATTACTACTCTGTTGCAAGGCAAAGCCACATATGCTTATGCCTTGCCTGCTATGGAGGGAAAACAACAATGGGACATGGTGGACCCTGGATTAAAGCTTTGCGCTCCAGTTCTGAAGAGAGCAGCAGGTAGACCAAGGAAGAGTCGGATTAGACCTCGAAGCGAAAGGGCTGGACTTGGAGCGAGGAAGCGTAAGTGCACAAGGTGTGGTGGGTCTGGTCATTTCGGTAAGTATTGTGATAACACAGTAGATCCAGCGTTCGGAGAGAGTTTCGATGAAGGCTTCGATGAAAATGTTGGTCAGCAGACGGTTGCCTCAACAGATGATGAAAATGATGGTCACCCGGTTGCATCAGATGAGGATTTTGGCAAGGTTCCAAATGATGATGGTCAACAGCCGCATGATTTTGACGATGATCCAAAATATCCTCCAAATAATGATTCAAGTGAGGCTCCAAATGATGATCCAAGTGAGGCTCCAAATGGTGATCCAAGTGAGGCTCCAAATGTTGATCATGGTGATCCAAGTGAGGCTCCAAATGTTGATCATGGTGATCGAATTGAGGCTCCAAATGTTGATCAACCTTCTGTTGGTGTGAGTTCTGCTAGGTATGTAAATCTTGCAAGGGTCAAATACTACTGTACAATTATCACTTGACATGATCTCATTACCCTTTATGTTTTGCACAGCTCTATGGTAGGTTTGAAGAAGATGCGCAAGGTACCGACAACCAAGAGGAGAAGAGAAGAAGCGATGAGCACAAGGTGCACGAGGAGCAAAGTGATGGCAAGAGGCTCAAGGAACAGACAGAAGCCCCAACGCTATTTATGAATAATTATGAAACATTATAAATAATGTTGTATTTTCTGTTGGGTGATGTTGGACCTATGTTAGAAGTATGTTTAAGGGTACCCTATGTTTAAATGATGTTGGACTTAGAAGTATGTTTTTCATTTTGAATTTTTTTTTTGAATTTTGTTTTGCTCATTTGAAATCTGGTCAAACTTAACTTTGACCAAGATTTAAACAAGTCTAAAACATCAAAATAAAAAACTAAGCCTGATCCTTCTTAATAGGAAGCTGTGGTGAGGTTTTGGAAATTTCATGAAAAATGTGCTAAAAAGTGGGGTCCAAGGTAGGGTAAACAGCCTCATTTGTAAGCAAGGTTTTTTCGACCTGGTCTAAATCAGCCAAAAAACTTTCCTACACATATTATATATATATATACAGACTATGTGCGCTGTTCATTTTTTAGAATTTGTTTTGCTCATTTGAATTCTGGTCAAACTTAACTTTGACCAAGATTTAAACAAGTCTAAAACATCAAAATGAAAAACTAAGCCTGGATCCTTCTTAATCAATCCAAAAGGAAGGTGTGGTGAGGTTTTGAAAATTTCATGAAAAATGTGCTAAAAAGTGGGGTCCAAAGGTAGGGTAAATAGCCTCATTTGTAAGCAAGGTTTTTTTCGACCTTGTCTAAATCAGCCAAATAACTTTCCTACACATATTATATATATATATACAGACTATGTGCGCTGTTTTGTTTTTCATATTTTTATTTTTTTGAATTTGTTTTGCTCATTTGAATTATGGTCAAACTTAACTTTGACCAAGATTTAAACAAGCCTAAAACATCAAAATGAAAAACTAAGCATGGATCCTTCTTAGTCACTCCAAAATGAAGTTGTGGTGAGTTTTTTGAAATTTTCATGTTCATTTCACCAAAACACTTCTCTTCACCTCATACAAGAGAGTTCGAGATACTCGAGATATCACATAATACACATGAACTTATCGTTTAAATGTATGTAAACCTTGTTTACCAACTTAAATCATTAATATATGACATAAGAAGACTATGTGCGCAGGGTTTTCATTTTTCTGGTTTTTATTTAATTTATTATGCTCATTTGAAATCTGGTCAAACATATCTTCGACTGCTCCAAACCCCTCCCAAACCCCGCTAACCCTAGCGCTGAACAAGGACCGTCCATCTAACCCTAGCGGCGATCCAGTGCCGTCGATGTAACCCTTCTAGAAGGAATCTGCGGGGAGGAGGGGGGCGATCCGCGAGATGCAATCTGATTGGCTGGAAGATTATTTTTTCTATAGAAAAACCGGGCACGCTGGATGGACCGTTGGGCCGTCTCGTTGTCTGGGCCTGAGACCGCAGTTAATAGGCCGTCTCGTTGTCTCAGCCTTTGCAGGCCTGAATGCATGGGAGCGAGCGAGCCCGACGTGCATGCATGCGAGCGAGGCGAGCGAGGCGAGCATGCACGTACTGATTCGGAGCGAAGCGAGGCAGCTAGGCTAGTTAGTCTATGCAACGGGCTAGCGAGGCGAGCTAGGTGGCGAGGCGAGCTAGGTGGCCATGCACGTAGTTAGGCCATTACGGCAGTGATTCAGATGCACGCACGCGCCCGATGCATCATTTTCGTGCAAAACTTTAAGAGCCAAAACGTAACGGATTCACACAAGCGCCGGGATTCACACACACGCACCGTTCTCATCCTTCATCTCTTCCTCTCCCACCCACAGGCCTATAAATGGGGTGCCTCTCTTCCTTCATCTCCCACCCACAGCCAGATCCGATCCCTTCTCACCGAGCCCTCTCCACCCAAGCGACAGAGCCCTCTCCACCCAAGCGAAGATGCAGTTCAACGGGCCGACCTTCAACCGTCCGCCTGTCGTGCCAGAGCTGCGCTACCCACCGGGCGTGCTCGTTGAGAGGGAGCTCCGTGTGTGGGCGACTTCTCGGTGGAGGGGTGCCATCGAACTCACCCGCGCCTTCCTCAGAGCCGGCTATGCCCACCTCCCATGGGGCTCGCCGAGGATGTTCACCCTCAACGAGGTTCGTGACCGCGGCGGCATCCTCCAACTGCTCACGGTCACCTTCACCAACCCGTTTGACGCGCGCGAGCTCCTCGGCCAAGTCTATTGGTGCGGCTGCGAGTCCATCTTCTTCACGGCGTACAACATCTTCACCAACTACGAGAACATCTTCCCCACTCCAGGCCAGATGCACTCCCTTCCCTACGACGACGACGACGAGGAGTGAAGACGGCGTTGAAGGGGCGCGCGGCCAAGGTGGAAGGAGGCCAAGAAGAAGATGTTTTAATTAGTTTTATCGTTTTTATTTTGTTGCTTTTCTATGTGGTGTGGTGTCCGTGAACTTTGCATCTATCTAAGTTAATTATTGGGTACCCTTAATTATTATGTGTGTTGCATCTTATCTAAGTTATTATGTGTGTTAAAAAATGTCCGTGCCCAAACATATCATTTTTCCCTAAACCAAGTCATGAAGTTCGAGAACTTGTGACTTTCATTAATGAAAAATGAAAATCAAAGGGGGTGAGAAGCCCTCTCTTTCATTAAAAAAACAAGTCATTAACTAACCCTAAATTTATTCCAAAAACAATTTGCTACCCATGGTGGTAGCTACGCACGGCCCCAATTTTTATCTCTAATTATTTTGATAATTTATTTTGGACTATACAAAATAACTCTATAACGAAAATATCATGACTTTGAACTCGCTAGGCAAGCAAACATGCAATTATGCCAAAAAGGCAAGCAAAATGAATGAGAGAAGTGAGTAAAGCCCCTTTCAACACAAGAAAAAGGCACTTGTGTCCAAAAGATAATAAAAAAGAGAAATAGAAGTCAGAAAAAGTCATTTCTATATAACGAAAATGCACTTGTGCCAATGCCATAAGAAACCCGACACCTCATATATCAAAAAAGGAACTTAAAACAAAGAGTGTGTAGTTTTTTTGTGTAGTTTCCACCATGCATAGGAAATCGCCTCTTCATTTAAATCCAAAACCAAGTGCCACTCTAACCCTAAACCAAGTGCCATTGTAACCACAATCACGTGGCAGTGCAAAAATACGTTTCCAACCCTCCAGAATTTCAGTGCAAAACAAAGGAAAACCACTCTCACACGTGTGCAAACATTCACTGTCTCACTATGTATACATTCCTTCCCTACCCATGTCAAAGTCTTTCCATCTGTCCTACCGGTTACAAGCGCAGCCCTAAATGCCACAAACCATCGCGGTCCTGGGTTCGAGTCCCCAGCCGCACCAATTTTTTTTTTTTGCATTTTCCACCCTTCATTTTCCTAGACAAATTATTTTTTCTCAATGTAATGCCCTTAAAAAATGTTCATTTATTTTGGCACCAGGTGTAAACCTCTACCAGAGCTGAGGCACATTTTCCATGACAATTTGGTATTTGATTTAAATCACGGTGTATTTGAATTGGAGCAATTAAATTGCTATTAAATATTTAACAGCTACAAAAAAATTCTAAACTTAATTGTTTGGCTCTGGAATAATTCAATTAGCTTCCACAAAAAGTTTCAGCATTACGATTTACTGCCTAAATTAATTGTTTGGTCACATCTTCTTTTTTTTTCAACATTTAAACAACTTTGACCAACATTCAAACTAGGTGAATTTCTCATACAATTTCAAGCTTACAAATTCCTCCATAATTCATGCCTTTCCATACATTTTCAACATTATAACCAGTGCGAGTACCATACCTACCACGGCCCAAAAGTAATTGCAAATGGGTATTGCTATTTGTGCTTGATCTTCAAGCTTCCTAACCTTCTTCTGCAACATCCTAAGCTCAACAACTAGCTCTCTGTCAGTGTGTTCTTTGCCCTCCATCTCTTCTTCCGGAGCTCGTGTTGCGGCCACTGCCGTTCGTGGCACCATGTGCAACCATTCTTCATGCTCTTCTTGCAGTTCATTCATCAGTGTCTTGGCCAGAGCATCGACCCAAAGAAAGAAGCATGTCACCTGCATGAACAATAAACAGATCAACCCATTGCTCAAAGATCCCGATCACGAAAATGGTGCAATTGCCCCGATTCTTACCCCATTCTCGATGCACACGTAGAACGGACGATTCTGGTTCCTCGTTGTGTGAGAAACCCTCTGATCAACGCCCGCCCGGCACCGCGGACAGATGAAGACAAGAATGTCCACACGCGCCCGGCTCTGCATCCGCGAGGTGGCGCGGGAGCTTGAGGAAGACATGGAGCTCGGAGCCGAAGGGGATCTCAACGCCGCCGAGCCCTCCGCAGCTAGCTTCCCACCGTCGTGCTCTCTCTCGCCGTGGTCACCACTGTGCTATCTCTCTCTCTCTCTCGCCGTGGTCACCACCGTGCTCTCTGTCGCCGTGCTCACTGCGCGCCTCTTTCGCCCGCTTATATAGCACACCCACAACGGCTCTCTGCTCAACGGCTCTCTGTTGGGTCCCACAAGCCACGCGTGCAACAGTATGAATACAATTGGTTGTCTCTGCCGCCTGGTCCCACCTGTAAGGGTTGAGTCAAAAGGTTGACCTGACGGAGACGGTAGAATTCACGGAACGAGTCGCTGTGCATGGACTAGGGGCAAAACTGAGCACAATTCGCATCTGAGGGCAAAACTGAGCACATGGACACCACTGAGGGCAAAACGATAATTAACCCTTAATAGAAATATTTACACAAGTTTATTTTTTTTCAAAGAAATATGTTTTTTACTACACTATATGCAAGCTATGGGGAAATTTCAGGGTGGTCCATGGACCACCCTGGCCACCCCCTAGCTACGCCACTGCGCCTCCGTGGAGTTTCATGTGACACATCAACAACAGAAGGACCAAGTGCGGAGGAGCTGAATCGAGTCGGTACTATAAGGTAGACGACTTTGAATCGCCAGGGAGAGCGTGACGCCAATCTTCCACCTCCTCCATTCCACCTAGTCCTTGGGATGCTACAGAGCGGGCACATGTTGATGTTGGCGGGTCAGGGTCGCTCGCCATGGTAGAAGAAGGCTGACATCCATAGGTAGGTTGGCATCATAATGCAGGCAGCTTGATATCTCTACCCTAGTCAAGGGGAGAGTAGGAGTCGAGCGGGAAGGTGCAACCTCATTCTATAGGAGGATCCCTATGCAGAGAGGAATCGACCGGTGGAGAGAGAGAGAGAGAGAGAGAGAGAGAGAGAGAGAGACTCGTGCGGTGTGTGCTGAATCATAAATAAAAAAAATCATTAAAACCGATGGGAGGGGAACGATAAGAAAATCGGCGGGGTATCCTCTATATCGGTGGAGTTGTGGGTACCAACGAGGACTACTACGGATTTCGTTTTAATAATAGATTGCCCTTTAATAATAAAGAGAGAGATTATAGACATATGATTGATTCTTTTACGTAAATGTTGTATTGTGTTATCAAACATTGATTTCTTTTGATAGATTTGGTCTTTAAATATTGATTAGAGATTACCGTGATTGATTCTTTTCATAACAACCTTACTAAATATACGGCAGATCCATCTGCATGATTTGTACAGATTTGGCAGATAAAAATCAGGAGTACATCAGTAGGCTAAAATCCGGTTTAAATAAATTGGTGGGGAAAAAAGTCAATGGGCGAGGTTTAGCCAGAATGGAGGCGACGCTACCAACTCACCATGAAGTACAGGTCTGTGCCGATTCTGATACTACGACGAGGTCAAAATAATAGGTTGGTCATAGAAAAAAAATGAATCGAAAAAAGGAAACCAAGAAATGAAACTTTGAAGAAAAAAACGAAAACTAAAAAATGAAACAAAAAAACAAGAATAACAAAAAACTAATGAAAAAACGAGAAATGGGCCAGGCGAGTTTGATTATAGTTGATGTATTGGTAAGATTTGATTTGATTGGGGCATGAGTAGTGAAAGGCAAGTAAAGTTTGGTTTTATTTGAGTTTTTATTAAGATTTGATTTGATTGAGTTAATGCATGACATAGTTTTAGGGAAGTGCTAATTTGGTTGGATTTTGTTTTGTGAAAGTATTGATCCTGATAGTATGTCGGGCACAAAATAATAGGCTTTGGCCGTAGGAAAAAATGACACCAAAAAAGAAACATAGAAAGAAAAAACGTTCGCACGCGTCAAATGGGCCAACAAACTTTGATTATAGTTAATGCTTTGGTAAGATTTGATTTGATTTGGGTATGAGTAGTGGAAACCAAGGGAATTTTGGATTTATTTGATATTTTTTAAGGTTTGATTTGAATGAGTTAATGAATGACGTTGTTTTGGGAAAATGATGATTTGATTGAGTTAATGCACGTCTCAAATTGGCCGGCCAAAATTGAATTCAATGAAAGGTCGCATATATGACGCTCACAACGTAATATAGGTTTGGTTGAGGGGTTGGTGGGAGGTGAGGCAAGACAACCAACTCTCCCTTTAATTTAGGAGTAGAGTTTTTTCTTAAGATTTAATTTGAATGAGTTAATGTATGTCGTTGTTTTGGAAAAATATTGATTTGATTGAGTTAATGTACGCCCAAAATGGACCGGCCCAATTTAACTGTGCTTTAACGAAAGGCCGCCTGTACGCTCGCGGGTGTAATATATGGTTTGCGGAGAGGTTGATGGGAGATGAGGCGAGTCCTTCTAGGAGTAGAGATATGATGGGATGTATGGTGAATGTGCAAATCTAGCATTATAGCAACTTGATTTTTTTTTCTTAATGCGCTTAGATAGTTTTTTTTCATCAAGAAAACGTGAATCATAATGTTGTTTGTTGGGAATTGGGATTACCAACTTTTCTCCCCACAATTGTGACCATATTTTGGATTGCTCGACACTGCCATGCAAATATATGATCATGTATAGGGAGAATGACTTTTTTGATCTCAAATGTATAATCAGGTATTGGGATTAAATTGACGCTGCTCTAGTAATCAGAGGGAGTACCTTAATTTGTAGGCAACACACAAAAAAAGGAATTTTGTCTGTAACAACAGCACCACGGTAGAAAAATTATATTGATGAAAACTTATACCTGCACACTACATATCTGTGTGTACATCTACATATTCGGGACCTTTTGAGGTAGCCCCGAAAAAAAAAAAACATCCCCATGCCCATCTCCTGTTCCCCTTCCCCTCCCTCGAACCCTAGCTCCTCGTTGATGTGAGCCTCCCGGATATTCTGCATCCAGCCGCCACCAGCCGGCTGCTGGCGGCCGAATCCGTTCCCCGACCCCGCACTCCACCACCTCTCCCCCTCAAGGGTAAGCGCCGAGCTCCTCCGTCTGGGCAATGTCTACTTAAGGGTTTGTGTGGGCAGATCGATCGATGCTCTCCATCACCAACATTGTTTCTTTCAGTAGATTAGTAGATTGATCATCTCTCCTTGATACTGCAGCTTTTATTTACCTCAATTGTTTGGCTCTGATGCACATCTCTCGTTTCACCCTGTTCTGGACAGAAAAGAAAAGAAACGACGCATCTTTTTCAGATAACTACTTCACCTAACCAAAAATTGTTCCTTCCCGTAGATGTACTGCGCCTCGTACAAATGGTTAGGATTTATAGGACTGCATACTTGGTTCCGATCCGGGCCTATCACCGTTTCAGCATGTTTTTCAGGAAGCACATGGCACGGATTGCTACTTTACCTCATTGAATTGTTCTCTTTTTAGTTCATCTGAGCTTTGCAATGGAGTTAATTTTGATCTGGTATACAAACAGCAAATATCGAACCATATACTTGGCTCGGATGTGCAGCCATTGTTTTGGCCTGTTCCTTCTAGGAGTAGAGATATGATGGGATGTATGGTTGAATGTGCAAATCTAGCATTATAGCAACTTGATTTTTTTTTCTTAATGCACTTAGATAGTTTTTTTCTTCTAGAAAACGTGAATCATAACAATGTTTGTTGGGAATTGGGATTACCAACTTTTCTCCCCACAATTGTGACCATATTTTGGATTGCTCGACACTGCCATGCAAATATATGATCATGTATAGGGAGAATGACTATTTTGATCTCAAATGTATAATCAGGTATTGGTTCCGATCCGGGCCTATCACCGTTTCAGCATGTTTTTCAGGAAGCACATGGCACAGATTGCTACTTTACCTCATTGAATTGTTCTCTTTTTAGTTCATCTGAGCTTTGCAATGGAGTTAATTTTGATCTGGTATACAAACAGCAAATATCGAACCATATACTTGGCTCGGATGTGCAGCCATTGTTTTGGCCTGTTCCTTCTAGGAGTAGAGATATGATGGGATGTATGGTTGAATGTGCAAAACTGCAAATCTAGCATTATAGCAACTTGATTTATTTTTCTTAATGCACTTAGATAGTTTTTTTCTTCTAGAAAACGTGAATCATAACAATGTTTGTTGGGAATTGGGATTACCAACTTTTCTCCCCACAATTGTGACCATATTTTGGATTGCTCGACACTGCCATGCAAATATATGATCATGTATAGGGAGAATGACTATTTTGATCTCAAATGTATAATCAGGTATTGGGATTAATTGACGCTGCTCTAGTAATCAGAGGGAGTACCTTAATTTGTAGGCAACACAAAAAAAGGGAATTTTGTCTGTAACAACAGCACCACGGTAGAAAATTTATATTGATGAAAACTTATACCTGCACACTACATATCTGTGTGTACATCTACATATTCTGGACCTTTTGAGGTAGCCCCGGAAAAAAAAACATCCCCATGCCCATCTCCTGTTCTCCTTCCCCTCCCTCGAACCCTAGCTCCTCGTTGATGTGAGCCTCCCGGAGATTCTGCATCCAGCCGCCACCAGCCGGCTGCCGGCGGCCGAATCCGTTCCCCGACCCCGCACTCGACCACCTCTTCCCCTCAAGGGTAAGCGCCGAGCTCCTCCGTCTGGGCAATGTCTACTTAAGGGTTTGTGTGGGCAGATCGATCGATGCTCTCCATCACCAACATTGTTTCTTTCAGTAGATTAGTAGATTGATCATCTCTCCTTGATACTGCAGCTTTTATTTACCTCAATTGTTTGGCTCTGATGCACATCTCTCGTTTCACCCTGTTCTGGACAGAAAAGAAAAGAAACGACGCATCTTTTTCAGATAACTACTTCACCTAACCAAAAATTGTTCCTTCCCGTAGATGTACTGCGCCTCGTACAAATGGTTAGGATTTATAGGACTGCATACTTGGTTCCGATCCGGGCCTATCACCGTTTCAGCATGTTTTTCAGGAAGCACATGGCACGGATTGCTACTTTACCTCATTGAATTGTTCTCTTTTTAGTTCATCTGAGCTTTGCAATGGAGTTAATTATGATCTGGTATACAAACAGAAAATCTCCAGTAATATACTTGGCTCGGATGTGCAGCCATTGTTTTGGCCTGTGCCTGAATAAGATGGCACTTCATGTTTGACACATATAGATGAATCCCCTCGGCCCTTTTGATCTAAACAAAAATGGAAATGGTCTGTGTGATCACTGATGTTGGGGCATTGCAAGAACACAATTCTTTTACAACTCATTATACTCTGCTCCTGTTGGTGTTTCTAGCCAGAGTACAGGAAATCAAAGGATCCCTCTTCCCTATTTTAGTCATGCACCTCATTCTCTGAAAAACATGCTGAGCGTACTGTTTAAGATTACTGGCGGCTAATACTTACTGCAGCTGTTGTTACCAAGTGCAAGAAGCATATATATGTGTAGTGCCAGGTTAGGTGATACGGGAATGTACTTTTACTACCTTCTTTCTGTCTGGCGGATTGATGGTTTCCGCCGCATCTTCATATTGTCATCATACTCTGAACTTATCAGCGTTCTTATAAAATTGAGCTGATCGCCTTTGCTCTTAGAATAGTGAAAGAAACATATGTATTGCTAGTTGCAGTTTTCACTCTGTTTAACTATGAATCCTATATCTTCTCTTGTAGGCTTTGCATGATGGAGGCTGCGCGGTATGCACCTTGGTCAGATCTTCTGCCTGAACTTCTGAGCCTTGTCCTCAAGCGCCTCCCTTCCCTAGTTGACCGTGTTCGTCTGAGGGCAGTCTGTCACCCATGGCGCTCTAACTGTCTGCTGCAACCGCTTCCCCTCCCATTCCCATGGCTCACCCTCCCTGATGGAACATTCCTCTGTATCCCAGGAGGCGAGGTTCACCGCATGCCAGCTGTACCAAATGGTGCTAGTTGCCGTGGCTCCATCGATAACTGGCTATTTCTCATGAGCAGTGATGATGCATGCACATTGATGAACCCTTTCTCCAAGACCACTTTGGAGCTTCCTAATCTGGCCTCAGTTTGGCAGCGTAAGGTACACAACGAGTCTGATCCTACACAACTTTTCTACAAGTTGGTGGTGCCCTCACCCCTGGACCTATCACCTGATTCCCTCGTTGTGGCATTGATGATGGACGAATTTAATATTGGTACACTTTGCATTAGCCAGCCACCGATGGCCACTTACTCGTTACGAGGCGATAGGCAGCCATTATACCACCCGCATGATGTTGCGTTCATTGATGGAAAGTTGTATGTGGTGTCTTCCATTGGCAAGCTCTTCATCCTTGAGTTTTGCAGCAACCTTGGTAGTAATCCAAACATCAAATGCGTAATTGAGTCTTTGGGTGTTTGTCTTGAAGTACCAGAACATGTTTCCAGAGAGAAAGTGTGTACATTCAGGTTGTATCTAGTTGAATGCGGTGGTAGACTGTTGATGGTTGAGCGATTTATTCGTCACCTTGGCCCTCTCTCTAGAGATAATATATTTGAAAATATGCAGACTATTTGGTTTGTTGTCGCCGAGGCAGACTTGCACTCTGAGCCTTGCCGATGGAGAGTGATCAGTGAGTTGGGTGGCCATGCTCTCTTTCTTGGCAAGCATGGCTCGAAGTCTCTGCCTGCTAGAGAATGCAGCGGATCCCAAGAGGATTGCATCTACTTCGTTTGTGACTATGCACATCCAAAGTATTCAATGAGCCCATTTCATGACTGTGGTGTGTACAACATGCGGAATGGGAGGATCACACCATTGTTGTCTCAGACTGCAGCACCTGCACATGATGCATGCCAGTGGCGTCCGACGTGGGTTTTCCATGCTGGAGCTGTGTGATCAATCCGGCAGGGTTTGCTCTACTATTTCAGAGATTCTCATGTGTATGCCTAATTTGTTGTGCCGAAGCTTTGTGATCAACCCAGCCTGGGTGCTGCTCATCTTTATCCTAGTGACATGTTATCGTTCAACTTACGTTTTTAATTTGTATGGTGATCAACCCGGCCTTGTTCAGGTTATGTTTATGCTAGGGCTATGTTATGTACCGCCTAGTTTTAAACTTGTAACTTGTATGATGGTGTGTGCTTCAAATCTTACGAATGGTCTCAATGGGATGTATTCAGACGTGCAACTTGATCTTTGTTTGAGTGATGAGACTATTAAGTTAGGGCATGTACTTGAACAAATCTCTATGGAGGTGAACAAACTTGGGTGTTTCATTAGCTATTGAATCCTGATTGCTGCCTGTAGGGGGTACTGAGTTTTGCTCACAACTATGTTCATATTTTTGATTGCTTGGCACTACCATTCGAAGGCAAGTTTCTTTGCTTCTGTCGAGATGAGAAAATCATTCTATCTATGCAGATTTTCAGCTAATGTAACCACTGCATGATGCAAGAATATTTTAGCTTATACCAATCATGCATTTATATATACTAAAGGCACGGATACAATACAACAAAAGATATGAGAACATGCTGGAAATTATGAGGAAAAAATGGCAAACCATCTGACCGGTAATTTGATCAAGCAGTGTGTTATGGCTTATGGGCCATGTCCTATCACTAGTAGAAAACATGCCTATTGTCCCGGTTCGTAAGGGCCTTTTGTCCCGGTTCTTGAACCGGGACTAAATGGTCGGTACTAATACCCTAGCCCTTTAGTCCCGGTTCAAACAAGAACCGGGACAGATGGGCCTCCACGTGGCCTGTGCGCGGAGCCCAGGCAGGAGGGCCTTTGGTCCCGGTTGGTGGCACCAACCGGGACCAATAGGCATCCATGCGTCAGCATTTCTGTGGCTGGGGTTTTTGTTTTTTTGTTTTTGAAGGAGGGTGATTTGGGGGTTTTGGGGGGTTAATTTAGGTGTTTCATATATTGTGTTAGCTAGCTAATTAATAGAGAGAAGTGTCCTCTCTTATGTCCGTGCTTGGTCGATGCTATGTACTATACATACGTATAGAGAGGACTAGACACGCTAGCTAGCTAGTAAGCAAATGAAGGAAACAGAAGATCGTCATCAACATATATATGCATACAGAGAGAAGTGATATTGACCACCTCTCCTTCTCCGGGAGATTGGTCGAACAACAAGTTCTCGTATATCTATCGGACACTACCGGGTACATATATACAATAATTATCTCTTACAAATATAATCTCCTATCATACGGACGCATGGTCCACATAGTATTCTCCGTCTTCAGCGATCACGTGGTCAATGAAGAATGCCGTCAATTCCTCTTGAATTGCTCGCATACGATCTGGTGGTAGGAGTTCATCCCGCATCCGAAAGATCTAATTTGAAGAAGGGGGTCAATACACACACACACATATATATATGAATAAATGAAACTCAACGCAAATGATGGTAATGAAATAAAATTATGAATATTATTGCTTACTCACTTCAAATTGTTCGTCAGAGTAGCCCCGCTCACAGGTCGTGTGGCGGATGGACTCGCAAACGTAGTATCCACAGAAATCATTTCCTTGTTCCTGCCACAACCACTTTACAAGAAATAGAGGTCAACTAAACTGATAAGCAAGAATGACAAATGGTATTGATGAAACTAGCGCTTGGATCAATAGGAGATGCGCGGAACATGATACTATAGTATTTACTTTCGGGTGTCTAAATTCCAGCTGCTTAGGCAGTCCCGGAGCTTTTTTGGTGAATTTTCTCCAAACTCTGCCATACAAAGAAAATAATTACTTGATATCAGAAATGAACAAAGTTGCTGATATGCATGGTGGATAATGATCGATTTAACTTACTTCTCGAGCATTTGAGTCATGTCCGCATACTCCTGGGGATCTTTTCGTTTAGAGTCCAAGACAGTTACTACTCCCTGCTCAAGCTTAATCTCTAGGAGAATATAGTGGAAGCTGCGCACGCATGCATTAACTCATCAATTACATTACTATAACCTTGACTAATATATAAGGGAAACCGAATATGCACAAGACAGTAACACTCACTTGAAGTTGTAAGGAAAGAGTATTATATCTTTGTTTTCATTTATTACCAATGATCGTAGCAAGTTGGCCTCATCTGCGGCACGAAATTTAACCTCAGTTGCATCTATGAGATATGTGTTAATGAACCCAATATCACCGACTTGTCTTTTCTTCAATTCGACAATCTTCAATCTGCATAATATAGTGAGGATAATTATAAATGCATGCAATGAAAGAGCTGAGCTATATAGAGAGACTTAATGACAGAAGTAGTACTACTTACAGACAGTAGCAGGTGACCGTTGCTTTATCGAGGGCCAATTGATTGAAAAACTGAAAGAACTCCTCAAATGGAATAGGCAACAGTTCAATTCCAACGAGGTCATGCCCCTTTTTAACTCTCACATACAAAGTATCCCTCCCCCCAGACTCTCTGCAGATTTTCAAGTACCAATCATGCAATCTTCGCATCATCGTTGATAGACATCTTTCATCTTTGACGAGAGGCTTCCCGTACTCGTATCTTTGTATCTGCACCTCCAAGAAATCATAATGTACATCGTCGGGCAGGTAATCTCTAAGATTGCTATAACCGGGCACCATCCTCGGATCATTAGTGACGATGTCGCTAGACACCTTGAACGGGGGGGGCACGATTGGTCCGCTTGTTCGTCGAGCTGGGCAATTTGTTTCCCAACTCGTCCTTCTACTAACCTTTGATCACTTCTAGTACTTCCCGACCACTTCGCTTCATGAAATGTCTTTTCAATAATGCGGTCGCAGTTGTCTTTCGGCGGAGACTTTGGTGGTTTCTTCAGGGCAGCCAGAGTGCGCTTTGCTTTCACCGGATCTATCTTCTCCTCCGGGGGTGGATGTCTCTGTGCTTTCAACCCTTGAAACCAGTCATTCACTTCGGCTTTAGCGATCTTCGCGTTTTCCTCGTCTGACCTCTCGTATGGTAACTTCTCTAGAGGCGTTAGAGAAGGACCGAATCTGTATTGCCTCCCGCCTCTGGCTGTACTGCTAGATGCCGGCAGACCAGACGGAGAGGATGTCTTCTTTCCTTGCTTACGTGGCGGAGGAGAAGGACTACGACGCGCCGGAGCAGCCGGAGCGGCGGCGGGTCTCTTCCGCCCTTGCTGACAAGGCGGAGAAGGAGGAGGCTGACTGCTCGGGCGTGCCGGCGCAGGCGGAGAAGGAGGCGGAGTGCCGCCATGCGCCGGAGAAGGAGCCGGCTGAGTGCCCTGATCGTCACTCGCCGAAGGAGGAGGCGGTGGAGGAGGCAGAGTGCCCTGACTCGCCGGAGGAGGAGGAGGAGGCGGAGTCGTCCAGTTCAGAAGGTTGATGAGGTCCTTCCGCCATAGGCATGGAGTCTTCAGAGAAGAACCCAGTCGAGTCTCCCCTTCACCGGTAGGGTGGTCAAGCTGGGGGTCCTCAAATCCCTCCATTATTTCATCCACCATCACCCTAGCATATCCTTCTGGAATCGGCCTGCAGTGAAAAGTTGCGCCGGGTTCAGTAGGAAAAACAGAGCCAACAGCCGCCTTGACCTTCATATTAATCCATTGCGTCATAAGTTGGCAATTTTGAGACTCCGTGATAGCATCCACGGGATAGCTGGCAGGAGCCGTCAAGACATGCTCCGGCTGAAGCAGCTCGGTCGAAGCCACGCTGATTCTCCGCTGAGATGGCGGGGTAGCTTCGGGGGAAGCTTTGGAAATTCTTTTGCTGTGATTTGCTTCTCGTTCCTCTATCGCTTGTACCCTAGCGTGCAGCGCTTGCAGTTCGGTCTGCTGCACTTTCTTCCTCCTCTCGTGGCATTTGTAACCACCTGTGTCCGGAAACACATCACTCCACGGAACAGAGCCTGGTGTGCCTCGTGTCCGTCCAGGGTGCTCAGGATTCCCGAGAGCCATTGTGAGCTCGTCGTTCTCTCTGTCGGGAACGAACGTCCCTTGCTGCGCTGCTTTGATATAGTGCCGAAGCTTCTTGACTGGTATTTCCAATTGCTCGTCCGTCCAAATGCACTTCCCTGATACAGGGTCCAAGGTTCTGCCAGCCCCGAAGAACCAAGTCCGGCAACGGTCTGGCCAGTTCATTGTCTCTGGTTCGATCCCTTTATCAAGCAGATCATTCTCAGCCTTGGCCACTTAGGCCGAGCTCTGAGGTAGCCACGTGACCCCGTGTAATGGTGATGCTTCTTCTTCGTAGCATTTTGCTTGTTTGTCGCCGACATCTTCTTTCTCTTTTCGGATGTCTTGTTTGCCACAAATGCGGGCCAGTCATCTCTGATCTTCTCATATATGCCCTTGAATTCTGGTGTCTCTTTTTTGCCGACAAACCTATTTAGGTATTTCTTCCACCTCCTGAATAGGTCTGCCATCTTCGTAAGAGCAAAAGACTTGATTAATTGCTCTTTAACTGGCTTCCCCGGATCATCCTCTGGTGGTAGGGTGAAAATTGACTTCAGCTCAGTTCAAAGATCATCTTTCTGCATATCAGTGACATAAGACACCTCAGGGTCTTCTATAGCCGGCTTTAACCATTGCTGGATGCTGATCGGGATCTTGTCCCTAACCAGAACCCCGCACTGAGCAACAAATGTGTTCTTTGTCCGGATGGGTTTAATCGGTTGGCCGTTGCGCGCGATTTGTATGATCTCAAGCTTTTCATCCGAGCTCAACTTTTTCTTCGGGCCTCGTCTCCTTAACGAAGTTGTGCTCGATCCGGAGGGCTAGAAAAAAGAACAAAGACGAGAGTTAATTAATATGTGTACATACCAAAACAATGAATGCATCAATTAACTAGTCAGCACAGGCTTAACTAATATATATACCTGGCCGGACTCGGTTCGGTCACCGGAGCCGTCATCACGGTCTCCTTCTTGCACCGGCATTGGGTCACCGGAGCTGTCCTCACGGTCTACTTCTTGCACCTGCATTGGGTCACCGGAGCCAACATAATCATAGCCTGTTTCTTCACCCTCTCTTTCCAGCAGATCATCGGTCTCGTTGAGTAACGATAAGACGGCATCACGTCCGTTTGCGATTATGTCCAGCAACAATGCTTCTTGTGCTTCGTCTCGGGGGGTGTCCATAGTTTCTACAAATATTTACAACATGGCAATTATTATTCAAACATGACAGATGATTATATTAGTGGCAGACGTAGAACTAGCTAGCTAATCACAGTAAGGAATCATATTAATTTGTGGCCTCGACGCTGCTTCTCTAGGGTTTCGGGTTGGCCTTGACAATGCTTCAAGGGTTAGGGGTGGCCTCGAGAACGCTTCAAGGAGGGGGTAATATCGACAACAACGAGATATATACACGGGAAAATAATGTTATCGGGGAGGGGGTATATCGACGACGATAGACACCCCCCACGTGTTGAAGTTATCGGGAGGGGGTATATCGACCCCCCCCCCTCGTGTTGAAGTTATTGGGAGGTGGTATATCGATCCCCCCCACGTGTTGAAGTTATCGGGAGTTTATATCGACACGACATACGTACATGGGAAAATAATATATATTATCG